>JADLZK010011133.1:0-690234 GCA_015847255.1 Hyparrhenia diplandra | reverse complement strand
AAAGTAGATTCGACGAATTCGACAGAGTATCCGCCCCAAGTACGCCAGGAAGACGCCGACGCCGTACGACAGAAGAACCTCCTGTGCAAAGTCCTTACCCCACTAATCATGACCTTAATAAGATGATATGATGTGATGATGATGACAGACATGATGCATCACCGTGACAACTGACAGAGTATAGTGGTATGAGCCCGATAACGCAGCTATGAGTTAAGCCGATGACGAATCATCCACGTTATTCTACGCCATACATTGTAATTAAGTATAACCTAAGATCGCCTAATGAACCCTAACCAACAAAAAGAGGTGGGTGATAGTAATTCATTATGAGATGTTTTACTACGAAGATTGCCGTGAGGGGATTCACAGCGAGAGATACCGCTCCCTAAGGACCTGGGCTCATAGACCTTCACCTAGTGCGATATTTCGCAGCCCACACGAAATGGGGCGTGTTTGATTCACACCCCGTTGGGTTGAGGTATAGTTGGGAACCAAGGTGGCGGAAGCAGCAAACGATCTATCGGGACCCACGACATAGGAGTTTACAAGACGTTGCCTAGAGAAAGACGTAGAAGCCGTAAATTCCATCCGCGCCAAATTGCCGGGAACATGGAGTTGTGCCTGCATCGGCCTAGCACTTCAGCAAACCCGTCACAAAATAAACCACGCTCACGCTTGGCTACTCGGTCATCAATATAATCCGCAGTGGTGTCTTCAACACCGCTATAAGTCCTTCTATCCTATGTCAATATATGCTCGAATAGTTCATCTATAACCGATTTCCATTTATCAGACTCGGTAACATATTGGTAGCGTGATCCCCGCACCAATACGCGAGATTGCAAGTCCCATTAAAAGTGGGCGTGACATAGCATACGCCCTCTGACCGCATCCGTAAAAACTCAATCATTACTTCCACTCCTACAAAAATGATAGTACCAACCACACAACCGTCATGGAGGTCTTGAGAAACAAGGAAACCCTCGTAGAATCAAAGAAATGGGCCGCGGGAGCTCTCAGCTCGAAATATCATATATGTCCATAGATCCGCAAATACGATCCCAAGTGCTAGCAGACTTTGTGGCAGAATGGACACCGCACGACGAGCAACAAGAAGAACAACACCTCGCAACTATGGACGGTAAAATACTGCATGGAGCCCGGGCGACACGGAGGCAGAGCCTCCGCAGCCATAATGTCACCCTCGTGAATCAAGTCCTACTCGCCACAAGACCGAATGCTCACAAACAAAACAACACCGCGCAGCACGAGGCTCATACTAGGCCTCACCAAGGCAAAATCCTATGGAGCAAAGATTGTCGTAAGTAATCGCACTAATGCTAGTAAAGCCAAGTAGAGAAAGAATGCATGGCCGTAGAGAACTAACTTGTGAACTACCCGCGGTGGTCGTGGCACCGGAGCGAGGTTTCTCGGGGTTTACAACCAAATTTATCCCAAGGGAGCAGAACAATGAAGCTTAGACGATTAGCCAAAGCAAATGCCGCAAATAACCTCCGTGATGCCACAAAAGACATTCTAACAGAAAGCATACAAGCTTCCAAGAATGTAAATTTTGAACAAAGCTGCTCAAGACATGCTGTCGATAGAAGGCGAAGATCGAGACAGTTGAATAGTTGACAACCTTCAACAATATCGCCTATCCGTAGGGAGGAAGCCGAAAGCGCAAGAACGGGCAAGACGAGCAAGAAATTACACCCTCATCGACGGTTCCCTTATTCAAAAAGGGGGTCGTCAACCAATGCTCAAATGCATCTCTCAAAGCGAAGGCATAGAACTACTCGTGAGAAATACACGCCGGGTGTTTGCGGGTCACACGCCGGACCAAGGGCATTATCGCAGTGCAATCCGGCAAGGTTTTACCGGCCTACACACATCAAAGACGCAGCTAATGAATAGTTAAGACCCCAAAGCTTGTCAAAACCCCACCACAACTTAAAAGCCCCTCCAACGAAACACGGCCCCTAATACCTCCAGACGGCCGCTTCAAAGGTGGGGGAATAGACCTTGTCGCCCACTACCAACCTCCCAAAGCGGAAAACAAATTTGCAAAAAGATGGCCGTCGAATACTTCTCACCGAATGGATAGAAGCTAAACCACCGCGAAGATCACATCGTAAGGTCGAAGTTCTACCGGGCGTAACATAATTTACGATTTGGGGTACCAAGGATGATTTGCGCTGACAATGGCAAGCGCTTGACTTCCGGACAAGTTCAAAGAATTTTGCACCCAAATGGGCACAAAGATAGCCTTCGCGTGCATTATCATCCCGAGTCCAATGGAAAGGCCGAAAGAGCAAACGGGATAATATTCTCCGCAATATCGAAAAACTCGCTTTAACCTCCGCAAAGGGAAATGGGCCGACGAGCTACCAAGGGTAATTTGGTCGCATAATACCACAAAGTGAGCACCGGCTTCACCCATTCAAACTCATGTATGGAGGGGAGGCGATGCTCCTGCAGGAGCTCAAGCGAGAAAGCCTCAAGGGTCATAAAGCGTAAGATGGCGAGGATGAAGACTATGCCAAAGAGACTCGAACACACAAGGCTTGAGGCCGTGGACAATATACGCAAAATACCGTGACTGGGACCGAAAAATGGAGAGACAACAAAGTCCACAACAAAAAACATTGAGGATGGAGACCTAGTCCTCAAAAGAAAGCCAAACGCCTCCACCGTGGCAAACTACAGCAAAATGGGATGGCCCATTCATCACAAGAGCAAAGAAGAAGGCAAGGCGCCTTCCGCCTAGTGGCGAGGCGTAACCTCCGAGCACACCCTGAACGTGGACAACCTCCCCGCAAATACTACACGCGGTAAAACCACCTCACGCGAACTATAGCGGAGGTCGATCAAGACTTTTACTTTTCTCACAATAGCAGAAATTTACGCTTTTTTCAAAAAAAAGTCCCGCACTCTTTTCCTCACGCGGAACTCCTAGCTGAAGTGAGGTTTTTAACGAGGCGAGGGCTAATGTAAAATCCTCTATAATATAAAGAGGAAAGTTCCCAAAACGAAAAAGAAGCAAAAGTCAAAAGTGAGTAGCAACGCTATCCACGTAATTCGACAAGGGTGAAGAAATACCGAGAGGACATCTTAAGGGTAAAAGCGGAGAGGTTCTAACCCAAAGATGACCTCTAAAAGACCAATGACAAGTCTCAAAATCACCAAACAAGTCCTACCCAAAGCGTAGGCATCGAGGTGACACGACAAAAGTGTGTCAACAACCAAAAAGCTAAAAAAGAAGACATCCCACCGGGCATTAGCAACCCCTCCGCCAACAAAGGCAACGAGGAGAGTAAAAAACAGAATGACAAATATATTCTAGCATATTCCTCTTCTTTCATAATACTTACAAGTTATACAGAGGTTCTTGACATTATCTTTGTCCGAACCGCATAACATTCTCGCAGTGATGGCCGCCAAAGGGTAGCGGAGGTACAAGCACAAAACAAAGACCGGGCTACGCCACCATGCTAGGCAAACGCTTCACTCCGAAAACACAAAGGCATCTCCGCCAAAGATCGATGCCTTGTTGTCTCGTGAAACCACGTGATCGCCATAAGAACCTTTCAAAAAAGGGTGACCTCCGACAGCGGGACTAAATTTGGACTGGCCCGCCCTAGCGAGGCGGTAGTAGCGGGATAGCCAAACTCCAACTTCAACCAAACTCCCGCCACGAATACTCAAGCTCATCGCCAAGAATTGATAGCTCATTGGCAAGAGTTAATAGTTCGTCTCTGTTCTAGTCGTACTTCCGACCAACGAATAGGAGGACACCTCACCCAAAAACTCCAAGTCTTAGATACGAATCCTTACACTGTATCAAGACTTAGGGCAACAACCCATCACTAGACTCACACACATTGCTTTAAGGATTAGTCAGGGAGAAGGAACCCTCACATTATATACTAACCTAGCTCACCTAACATACCTACAAAAGGACAATGACAATAAGTGATCTTAAACATCACCCTATAAAAAGAAGACCACCACTCTAAAATTCCGCCAATCGGGACGAAACAAAAGACGTACCGGGGGTTAGCCATAAAAGCAGATGAACGCAGACGTTAACCTCCGCCACCAATCGCCTAAATACAAAGAAACCGCGTAAGGACTCGTAAAGATCTTCGCGACGGATATGTTGAGGGGGACTGCCGCATAAAGATTCATAACATCCCCCTCAAACCCCGAAATATCAATGAGGTATCCACATGTGAGATCCACAGCCCACCAAGACCCGCCAAGGTGAGCAAAGAAGAAGCACCATTCATGCGGGTACCTCAGCGTGCCTCGTAAGAAAAGCATCCTCCACGCCGGTATTGCGGCGTAAAGAGCCGGACTAGTGTCAGTAAACAAGCGACCAAATGCGACCACTACCGACTCTACCAAATAAGGTCAAAAACGGAGGCAATGACGAAAACAGAGAAGAAAGCGCAAGCAATACAACCAAAGCGAAGCGTTCCAAAAATGTAATAAACACAATAATAAGCACAATATTTATTGAATAACTGCTCCATTACAAAATTTATCACAAAAATCCTAGTCACAAATGAGGTCCCTCCCAAGCCACGAAGTAATTGGTAAACGCCATCCTCGCGTCACCTAAGTCAAAAAAAGAACGCCCTCATACATTTCATCTACACTAGGGTTGGCGAAGGTATCCTTCCAAAAAACAACCGTAGGCCTCCGGCCCACATAAAACCCCATCACGACAAAAGCACAAAAGGCAGGACACCTCCCACAAGCAGTTCCTCATCGTGGACCTCAAGCGGTGTAGTTTTCCATACACAAAGGTAGAATATTAGATTTCCATTAACTTAACACCTAATCCATAAATTTACAAGCGGAGACCCAAGATCCGCACAAAAACAAGATCCTAGATAAAAATCCTAAGCTGCCTAAACCTCCTGGCGTCATCTCGCAGAACCGGGAGGGCGCCTTCTCCGCATCATGAGCAAATGGCGGAGGCACATCCCTTTTGGAGCACCATCTCCAAGCACAACCGGTTCTAAGCAGGGACCTCCTAGAGGAGCGTCACGCTTCAAAACAAAACGCCGGCATTTCAACTCACAACCAAAAAAGTAAGGCTTAAAAGCGAAAGGAAAAAGGGGGGAAAGCAAAACCCCGAAGAAGCGAAGCCAAAAGAAGCCGCTTCGCCCGCCCGCGGCTCGCCGAAGCAATTTCTTCATAAATGAGCCCACGAACTTTAGGGCGTCGTTTGTCAGCCCGCCAACGCCGATGGCTGATGTGAATCCTTCACGCGGAGCCGCCGACGCAGAACCCTCCGTGACGAACGCCGAAGTCATACTTGTCGCTGCAAGTAGCCGAGCCCCAAAATCGTCGATACGCCCGCAAAGACTCCGAGCTGAGCTTCTTTTTCTTCGACATCCACCCCAAAAACGCCGAGTTACCCCCCTTCCTTAGAAAGGGAGTAATCACGCCCCAACTGAGGTGACACTGGCGTAGGCATGGCGACGGAGGTGTGAGGCGTGCAGCCCTCTACCGCTTCTGCTGAAACTTGAATCCTGAAGAATTTAAGTTAGTGTTCGCTTCAAATCAAGCTCGGCCGCAAATCTTCAAGCGCCTCGGCCTTCTACAAGGAAGAAAGGCAAGAAGTCTTGCGCTCCCAGCCGCCGCCAAAGATCCCGGGAGCGAAGCGGCTCGGCCTCCTGACAAAAGTTTCTGTCGACGCTTCCTTGTCATCCTCAAGAAAGCGAAGGCTCGCCCTAAGTCACCCAGAGCTTATCACGAGACGCGAGCTCGATGAACTCGAGTGCGAACGCACACCAAGCTGGTGGTCATCTTGCAAATAAAAAAAAAATTTAAGACCTCCGCAAAACAAAACAAAATTAAAAAATCAACCAAAGAAGGTGTAAATCTCCGCACCGCAAAGGCTCGTCCACGGCCTTGTTCGAGAACCTCCCGGACATCGCCATCTAAGAAATATTTACAAATAGAGCCTTGTTAAGAAAAGTAAGTAAGCTCACAAACAACGAGCAAAAAGCTAAAACAAAACACTAGCGAAGGTGACTCACTTAGACTACCTTCAAAGAATGACACACTGGGAAACCATGTCCACCGCCAATGCCAACGCCGCCAAGACTGCACCGTGTCTAAAAGAAAAAAAAATAAATAATCAGTCAAAAATTCATTGCAAGACCGCAAAAAGAAAGAGAAGTGCTAATCAAGTGCATACCTGCTAGGGCAAGGAGAAGCCCTCTCGCTAGCGCTAAAGACTTCCAAAACTTTCGCGCCGCCGACCGGCCTCGTCCCGAAGCCGGTCAAGACGCTCCTCCCGCCCCCGCTAAACCTCGTGAGAGATCCGAGCATAGGTGATGTTCACCAGCCGAGGCACCGGCGAAAAACCTTCCAAGGATCTTTGACGCCGCATCGCCTTGAGCACGCCCGCGAAAAACCGACGTAGTTCGCCCCTTCAAGGCCCGTCTCGAGCACCTGAACCGACGCCGACAAAGACGGCCGCGACCCGGCTCCCGCCGACCGACTTCGGCCAAGGGAGAGTACCCTCCGCATGACCTCTTCCGCTTTCAAACTCTCTTCTTCCTCGCCTCCTCCTTCCGTAGTCGGCAGATACAAAGACAAATGCGAAATAAGGATCCCTCACCCGCCATCTTGCCTTCTAGTCTTCTCGCGAGTAATAGGAGGAGCGCCCCCTCTTTCTCGCCCTTTGCTGCAGGGCAGCGGCGGTCGCCTTCTCCAATTTGGCCGCCTCCCTCTTCCTTTGCGCTTTCTCACATCCCGGCGATCACACGACCCTAAGCACCTTGTGCGGGCCGTAGGTGACCTTTCATCTCCTCAAAATACGATTGAGGCGGCAGCATGCCCCCGCCCGCGGCACCTCCGCGCGAGGAACTCCTTCACACCGATAGGCCCCAAAATTTCTTGGGCCTCCATCTCCACCATCAACACGAAAGCGTCGCTCGACACCATCCGGAAGCTCCACGCCAAGGCGCGGCCACCATCTCCGCCGCCCAAACACCGGAGGTTCACCCCTCTCCATTACAAACTCAGCCTTATCCTTAGCCGGGAGAGTACTTCGTCACGCGCATCTCCTCGACAAGATCCCGGGCGGATGAGTACCAAGAGCCATCGAAAAAGCGCGACAAGCGGTCCGCTCTCGCAGTAACCCGATCGCCGAGCTCCCAGCTTGGAAATGATGTCGGCGAGGGGTAAGAGTTGACGCGAAGACAAAAAACGGTCCATCTTCACCCCGTCAACGGTCCTCTCCGTCCCGCCGGCGGGCATAAAACCCGCACTCCATCCACCCGGGGTCCCATTTGTTCTTCTCGGGCAAAGGGAGAGCTCCGCCTTCTCCCTCGCCCCTCGTGGCGACACGGACCGAACGTCGCAAAGATCCATACCGCAACTTCTTCTCGCCCCATCTCCATCCGCCATCTTCCCGACCTTCGGCAATTTTGTGCGGCTCGTAGAACTCACATGAAAACATTGATGTCCGGGCTTCCCACCATAAGATTCACAAGCCCGCACGAACCGCCACCTTGAAAGCGTCGCGGGTCAATCGATGAATCAACATTGAACGATTCCACGACTGCGCAGAACGGAAGATAAGGCAGCGGAGACCACACGCCAAGAAGTCCTTGAACACAATTCCCCACTCCCCTCGGAACTCGGCAGCCGAGGGCACCGCCTCCTTCCGAGGAAGCTCCACCATATTCGGGCGGATTTGACCCTTCCGGGCCAAGGTCGCCCAAAGATCGCCGGGTCATCTTCGGAAAAACCGAGCTCATAGGTCGTCCACGCCCTCACGCCGCCATCGATCTCCGACGGAAGCTTCGACGCCCGACAAAGGTCTCTTCTAAATCTTGGCACGAGTGGGATTCCAAAGATGCAACTCTCGTAGAGATTTGCAAACGGCGAGCGAACCGAGGAGCTCCGCAGACGCCCGTGAGCCTAAACGGGGAAGCGACCCCCTTATGCTAAAAGGTTCAAAGCAATCGCGATGCACCTAAAGCAAGGGGTACTACGCAACCGAAGGAAGGCAAAAACGGAGCCCGAGAGCGAAAGTTGTAACACGGGTGGGCTAGTGCATGAGACCGTGAAAAGCAAATACCGGGGTACCGCCCGAGGAGGTCCCCTTTATAGTCGCCTTAGCACCCTTCGCATTACAAAATGAATACACGCGACTTAACGGCGCAAAACGGTCACCTCAAATTCAAAAGGCGCGCCTGTCCGTTAGAACCGCAACACTTCAAATTTACCTAGCGAAGGTCAAAGACAACGCGTGCCGGGAAGGCACTCAACACCTCCGCCACCGCCATAGCAAATTGAGAACAAAGGCACGCCCCGCCTTGACCGCTCGGCCTCAAGGGGGAACTATTGGGACGAGGGACCCCGGCGACCGGGCGAGGTGTCCAGATAACTGACATTTACTATGACCTTCGCTAACAATCCGAGTCACGCCCCCGTTTTCCTTTCCGCTTTCGTGAAATCAATCTAACAGGGAGACCTCCGCCACCGGTAGGCGAAGGTCCCTCCCGCCATGACCAAGGACCGCTGAGATCAACGCCTCGCCATGAGGCTCAGCCGGCGGCAAGGTTGGCGGAGATAACACACCTCCCGCCCCCCAGCAGGACGCCCGGCGAGGTCAAGGCAACCGGCTCGGCCATCCCCGGGCGAAGACCCACCGGGTGGAGGCGGCCCCGGGGAAAAGTACGCCAAGGCCCTCCAAAACCTTGCCCGACGAAGGAAGAATATGCCGGGAATATTGAAGGACAAATTTGTAATCTTATATTCCTAGGTCGCCAGTAAAACTATAAATAGGGGGCAACCTCCCTTTTAGTTGGTTGGTGAATACCATAATTGGGCAGTTATTGTTAAGCCTTTGTATCCCGGACCCCCATTCACTACACCTTTCCTCCGTGGCACCGCCTGGGCGGAGGCCCTACTCCGTGTTGAGAACTCCGAATTCAACAATGTGAATTTAGATGAACCCGCCCACATTCAAACAAGGCCTAATTATATTTACATTTATAGGAGAGATATCCAATATATACGTTGTTGACAAATATACCTCACGACACTAGTGTATGTATACTCTACTAAAACTAGTCGGGTACTCTGTTAATTAAGAAGATTAATACTGTACCCACGGATCTACATCTGACCCGGTTTCGAAACATGAGTGCCTTTGTAAATGAATGAACACACCGACTGGTCTCCCCTCAAGTGCCACAACAAGGTTAAGAGAGCAGGATTGAGAAAAAGGCGAATTTACTGTATGAAAATGTGCACTAATAATTATTAGCGAGAATCATTCTGAAGCAACGTCACACCACTGCTTAAGAATTGCATTTAGGTCTTGTTTGTATATACTCCAATCCACCTCAATCCAGGTGTGTTGGAGTGGATTGACATAGAAAATAACTTGTTTCATCCCAATCTACTGTAACACCTATGTGGATTCAGGTTAATACAACTCCTTACGAATCAGAACCGCCATCAGGAGAGCACAGTTTGCAGACACATTAAGTCGGTTTTCACGGTGTGCAGTGAGTGACCTGCCGGCCGTTGGCATTCTTTTTCACGGTGGCTTTGCACTTTGTTATAATGACGTGGTTCACTGCTCTTGTCAAGTTCATTCTCAAGCTCTCAAGTTCCAGCGTGGGCTGTCCTGTCCGTCACTGGCTCGACACGCACAGCTCAGCCCAAGCCAAAGAGTAAACGCGCACAGCTCGACATGCACTTTTTTTTTTTTTTAAACCAGGGCTCCCTTTTTTTTAATTAAATGAAAGAATGTTTATATATACAAATTTACAGAGCATCCAGGCTCAAATAGAAAAAGAAACAGTTGTTATGATGACGTTCTAGCACATACAAAGATCACGTACGAGTGCATGAATTGATCTAGAAAATGATTTTTTATGTCTAATCTTTTGTTATTTATTATATTTTCATAAATAATTTAAAAAAACTGAAAAACATGTATTTCACAAAGCACTACCTTCTATAATGTAACAGATAACTTTAACTATTCGATCTAATAAAATGTATGGCTCCGTGACATTTCGTGTGTGTCAATAAAATTTTGCCCGGCTGATAAGCAAAGCGGATAAGTTCAAGTGAACCGGCCGTTAGTTTTCACTGTTTTCATACATGCAGCTAGCTTTTGTACTAATTTGGTGCCTGACATCGAAGCCTGCTACTGGCCACGTTAGATATGGTTGTGCTATATAGTGCTACAGTACAAGGATCATCACTAGTTGACGATGCAGTACGGGCAGAGTCCACTTTCGAAAAAAAAAATCACTAGTTGACGATTGCTTAAACACCGTCCAACGGCTGGCATGGATTCAATTATTGTCGTGCTGCGCAGCGGCGCCTGGTTCTGGTTCAGTGCATCGCTGATAGGCAGCGCTACAGCTTGTGACTCACATGGCAGATCGATCCATGGAATAGTGCTCGGAGCACAAGGATAGCACTGGTACTCCTACTGTACATGACAACATTGTGTGCAGTAAGGTTCTTGGCGTCGTCTATCTGACATTATTCATTTATTTGTATTATGAGTAGTAATCATTAAATTGGCATAGTAAGGACGGTCGTGGTGGTGGCCCCGGCCAACCCACCGGCCCGGCGGCGACGACGACCTTGACTGGAGGCATGTGCGTGCATGATTGCTTGCCGCTGTCGGTCGCTTCTGTTCACCGTGGGCCGTGGCTGCCCAAACCATCCCACTGTTGTGTCACTGTCTATCTCACTGTGTTCTCGGACACATCACCAAGTCCAGGACCAGGGGTCCCACTCGCATGCATGTTTCTGTCCATCACGGTGTCAACACTCACAGCGAGGCCCAGGCCCAAGAGCAAAACACAAAAGGCTGTGAAGCTTTCGGCTTGGCCCTCACGAGCGTTTTGGCAACCCCATTGTAAAAGTTTTGTTGATAAAATAATCAAGGGAGAATTAGGAATTAGGTCCTCAAAAAAAGTTGCTTTAGGAATCAAACCTTTTTTTTTTTTAATTTGGGGAATCAGGCCTCAAAACAAAATTTGTTTAGGAATCAGGCCTTCCGTCCGGGTTTGGAAATTCATAACTAGAGTTTGGTAACTCCAATTTTGGTGAACCAAATTTTGTTGTGCTTTCCTTGAGATGTCTAGTTTTTGTTAAAAATATAAAACTGACCATGTTTTATAGAATTATTTATTTTTAATACAAACCTGTTATGTTATGCCACCATCATGCAAACCCCACACACAGACACAGAGAGAGAGAGAGAGGGACAAACATATATTAACAAAAATGTTTGACATAGTATCCATATTGATAAAGTAACCATTACTACATAAAAGCTTTGTTGATAAAAAAAAAACAACTTGAGAAAGGAGGTTGGTACAAATGCCTACATCTTCTTGCTCTTTGAGATTATTTTGAGTAAAGAATTATTGTAAGGCTTAATTGTTAATATCATCAAACACTGCCACCCCATTTTAGATCCCAAATTAAGCTCTACCACTAATCTTAAGTGACTTAGTGTAGGATTAAAATGATTGCTTATGTCATCATAATACTTAAGAGCAAATATTCATATGTCATCATCATACTTAAGAGTAAAAAACAGACTCCTAATTAAGATTTGGTCTTGCAAATATTTTTTTAGAGTTAAAGGGTCGCGCCCCTGTCATTGCATTACGGCAAGGACAAGAAAGTTTACAGTTCAAGCATTCAGGGGTAACACCCCCAGGAACTCACACACCCTCTTTTTTAAGCAGTACTCCTCGAGCTTAAAATAAAAGACTCAAACGACACCTGGGACTCAACCTCCCTCTCAAACCAGGAAAGAAAAATTACACCGAAAAGCATAACGACAAACTGGAAGATAAATTTCTTGATCACTCATCATGACTTAGGTTTCAACAGCTTCAGTGCCTTCCTTCATCAGGCTACTGCATCTTCTCTGGCAAGAGGCTGAACCAGCGCATTCCTGGTACATCTTCAGTTTCTGTGGCCTTGAGCTTCAACCTGACTTCATCAGGTATCTCCTTGTCTTCCCAGTCCAAAGCTTTGTTCAGCATGTATTTGTCCCACTTATATCCTGACATCATTCAAGCACAGATTCTTGCTTGTCTGGAGGCAATCTCTTTCAGCTTTGAGAGCTTTGAAGCATATTCCTCCCTCCTCTCCTCTGGACAGAGAATGAGCCAGTTGTGTAGCAAAGCAGCTATACTCACTAACAACAGCCTGACATCTAACCATGGAGCTTTACGAAAACAGATAGAATTTCTTAGCTTCCAAATTCCCCACGGGCAGCAGCACAAAATATATTATGAACTAAAAACTTTTTGTCACTAAGCCACATTTGTCCAATAGAAGTAAAGTCATCTCCTACATTTCTATCTAGAGTTTCGTAAATAGCGCACCACATCAATTTAGCAACTATGCAATCAAAGAAAAGATGTTGTCCAGTTTAAGGTTCGAAAGCAAAATAAACATGTAAGATCATCTAATTTTTTCCTCGATATTGACATTGTCTCTAGTTAAATTTCTACCTCGATAGCAACTACAGGAAAAATGTACCCTGGGGAACTCTAACATGCCACATTGTCGGTACATGCACAGAAAACACTCCTCTACAATTGACTATTTTATAAAGAGACTGTGAAGAGTATTGTCCATTAGCATTAAACCGCCAAATAAGAGAATCCTCTTCATCAAGAAGAATGATTGTAGAGGCTATTTGTACTATTTCATCCCAAAGATCCATTAATCTCGATGTACACCTCTTCTAAAGGTGCACTTTAGATTTTCTCCATCCCACAACCTATCTATTGTTTCAATTTTTCTCCTGTACTAAAATGTACACATCCTAGTACTCGATGGCCAGACCGATGAGCCCAACCAGCTTATCTTCCCAAAATCTAATTTTCTTTCCATCACCAACTTTCCACTTGTACCCCATCCTTGTTGCGTATATAGCCCACAAAATACCCTTAAAAACCGTGGACACTCCTTGTGTGGGGCAACAAAATAAATTTGGGTTCTCGCCTTACGTACTTGAAATCAAGGTATTGTCTCCACACCTTGTGTTTATCTAGATTATATCTCTTAATCCAATTAGCAAGCAGGCATATATTTAAGTCCCCGAGATTTGGAATACCTAGACCACCATAGTCCGCATAGAGACACTATCCCAATTAACAAGATGAATTCTATGTTTTTCTTCACTGTCATTCCAAAGACAGTTAGCTAAATGTGTGTTAAGAATCTTAATAGCCCACTTAGGAAACTTAATGAAGGATAGGAGGTATATAGGTATACTTGTAAGACATGCTCTAATTAAGGTCACTTAGCTGCATGAGACGGACAGCTTGCCTCTCCACCCGACTATTCTAACTAACTGGTTTATCCACTAAAGGTTGTATATCTTCCCTTCTAAGATTCTCAAAGTGTAAGGGTACTCCTAGGTATTTTAAGGGAACTCTCCTAGAGGACATGAAAAGATATGAGCTGTCTCATGGGCTTTTTTTCTTCAGACATATTCATGGCTACTATCTCACTTTTTCGAAGTTTACTCTCATTCCGGATATTTGTTCAAAACACATGAGTATCCCTTTTTAGGTTCACTAAATGAACAGATTATCATCGGAGAAGAGGATAGTATCATCTGCATATTGCAGAGCAATTATCCCTTCTGGTCTAAAGTTGGTCTCTAGACCTTTGATTAAACCATTCTGAGCCCCTTTGTTTAACATTCTAGCTAGTACATCACCAACTAGGTTGAAAAGCAATGGAGAGAGGGGATCTCCTTGCTTTAAGCCCTTACCTGTTTTGAAATATTTACTCTCTTCTCCATTCAACATGACACAAATAGAACCTTGTTTAAGGATACTAGTTATCCAACTTATCCACTTATCATTAAAACCCCTGGATGATAAGATCTCTATTAAGAAATCCCAATTGACCTTGTCGTAGGCCTTTTCATAATCTAATTTGATGACACACCCAGGTTCCTTACTTTTATGTACACTATGCACTAATTCATGGGCTATCACGACGCTTTCTAGAATATATCTGCCTTTTATGAAGGCACTTTGGTTCTGTGAAACTAATCTATCCAAAACAGTCCCTAATCTTAGAGTCAAAGCTTTAGAGAAAATTTTGAAACTACAGTTAATCAAACTAATGGGTCTGAACTTCTTCATGACTCTAGCTCCCTCTTCTTTAGGTATCAAGGTTATCATAGCAAAGTTTAATCTATAAAGGTCTAACTTCCCCTTTTTTTTTTTTTTGGGAATTATAAAGGTCTAACTTCCCTAAGAAGAAATCATTGAACATGTTTAGAAGGTCACTTTTAATCGATCCCAGTACTTCTGATAGAAGATGAAAGAGATTCCATCAGGGCCGGTGCACCCTCAGGATAGCAACTAAAGACTACAGATTTGATCTCCTCTTCAGTAAAAAAGGTCTAGTTAGCCACTCATTCTCCTCCTCCGAGACCCTATCTTCTGATTTCCAAAACTCATTGCTTAATCTAACATTTGGTCTAGATTCACCTCTAAATAGGTCTTTTATAGAATTCTACAAAGAATAGCCATCATACCTTTTTTGATCTGCTACTAAAAGGCCATGATTATCCTCCAGAGCATCTATTCTCTTCTTTCTACTTCTATGGTTAGCTACAGCATGAAAATAGGCTGTTTTGTCACCCCTCTAAACTATCCCTATCTCTAGATCTCTGTCTTGCCTTTATCTCCTCTGGCTCCCAGATTTTATCTATTTCTTTTAGACACTTACCTAAACCTGATTAATTCAGCCTCTGTAAGTATTCTAGCTTCCATCTCAAATTCTAGATCTTTATACTCTAAGGCTAGTTCTACCTTTTCTTTATTCATGGCAGCTACCTCATTAGCTGCCCAACCTCTTTTGTCTTGCAAATATTTACTTACAAGGTACACGGGAGGACAAATAAATGACAACGGCAACCAACGGATCCAGGCAAAAAGCTAGTCGTAACACACGAGCCAGGGAAACGTACAGCGTGTTATGGTTGTCAAGCTCCACGGTGGGCTGTCTTGTCCGTCGCGGGGCCGAGACTCACTCACAGCGAGGCCCAAGCCAAAGAGGAAACACAAAAGGCTGTGAAGCTCTGCTGCTTTCCTCTGGGCCGTCATGCAAGTTTCAGCAAGAGGCGGGCTCGCGCCATCCGTCACGAGGGAACGATGAAATCTTTGCCCGGCCCAATACATGGGTATCCAGTAAACGCTGCGGCATCGGAAGCAGCGTGATCGACCAGCGCGTGTCAAGTCGGCAGCACCGGTCAGAGAACCCCTGAGAGCTTAGAGAACCAGACAGAAAAGAACGTGAATGCAAAACTGAACCCAGACGGACATTTCCTTCGAGAGTAGCAAGCTCTTATAAACAAATTAATTTCTGACTGTTTATTATGGAAAAACCTCTCGGTCAGGCCTTCAATTTTTTCGCCATATATAGACACACAGTAATGTACCTCGTAATAATTGTGTAATAAGAGAACAAAATATACGTATCTAAATTGAACACCAGAGCATCTATTGTATGTACATACACGAATATATCACTACAAGAAATCTTTTTCTTTTATGACAAAATTTTTGCACGATGAGGCCAAAATTCATCGTATAATGCACCATAATATGACGAAAAATAGGTGTCGCCATAAAATTGCACGAGGTATAACTATTTATGACGACTGCCTTGCGTTATGTCACATAAAAGTCCTAGGTTTTGTCACAAAATGTGTTTCCCCGGACACACGGATGTCGGTCCAAATTTATGATGGCGCACATAGTGTTTATGTGACGTTGTTGAGCCGCCACTGAAAAAATGGCAAAAAACCGACCGCTAGGGCTCGAACAAGCGGGACCTGCAGTTTGGAGAGTTTGCTTCTTAACCAAGTGCGATAGAGTGGTGAATTCGGTAGAAGTTCAGGTTGCGCGATTTACATATAGAGAGCTCCCAAGCGGTTGAGTGAACGACGATTGGGCCACTAATGTCGGGCTTTGTTTAGGGTTCACCACATTGAATTACCCCATTTACCTTCACCCCTCACCTACCCCCTCACATTCACCGTTTCCACATCTCACCTCACTACCCATGCCACCGCCGCCTAGGCTCCCATCGCCGAGCACCTCGCCGCTATGACGGCCGCCAGAGACGCCACGCTGTTAGGGACACACAAACCGCAAGTGGGTCCTCGCTCCCTCTATTGCCCGCTCCGCCACGGGCCGAGGAAGGCGCCGCTGCCGAAGAAGGCCGCCGCGCCGCCGCCGAAAGGCGGCCGCGGTGCGGGGCCGAGTGGAAGGCGCTGGCCGCGTAGGCGGCCTCGCGGGCGACGGAAAGATCACGCGGCCTCTTTCTTCTACCGCCGCCGCGAAAAAAGGCCGCGCCACCGCGGAAGAAGAGGAAAGCCGCCTTCTTCATCGACCTCGCATGCCGCGAAGAAGATGAAGCCCGCGCCCTCACCTCGCCGACGCCGCCAGACTCCTCTTCGCCGAGAGCGAGCACATGATCGTCTGCGTCGCGGATCGCTTCGAGGGCAATGTTGACCTCTGAGGAACTTGTTGCGCTGGGGTCACTAGTGTGCCTCGTGGATCAAGCCTCGACAAGAGCCCGCCGGCCCAATTTAACTACCCTCCTCCAAATTGCCGTCCGGCTCCTCCACCAAATCACGTGTACAAGATTATAGGGACTAGATGATTTATGCCATGATAATTCTAGTAGACAATTGATTCCATGATAATTTTAGTAGACAGTCCTTGCTATGTTGTTTTCGTGGACCGAATGTGGAAATAGGCCAATGATGCATACTTTAGTAACTGTGGGTAATGAGATGGTTGCCTTTATGTAGACAATTTGCTTGCTTTTTTCGTATCGCCATCAAATTGTTGGTTGTATCCAATCGCTCGCAACAATTGGGTTTACCTCAAGCTAATTGCAAACAAAGGATGACCAATATATATGATGTTTCCTAATTTGAGTTATAAGGCAACCATCAATGATTTGGTTAAAAGAAAGAAACCACCACATTCATATGTTGAGGCCTTTACAATATAATGAGAATCATTAGACCAATTCACGCCTTTTGATTTGATTGGATTTTTGCGGCGAGGTGGTACAAATGGGGCGATGGCCAATGATGCATACTTTGCTTGCTTTTTTCATGTCAGTCATCAAATATGTTGGACTCATCCACTGTTCTGCAACAATTGGGTCTAATAACTCAAGCCGATGGCAAACAAAGGGATGATCAATATGTATGATGTTATTGATCATCCACATTCATATGCCGAGGCCTTTACAATAATAAGAAAAATCCATACTAGACCAATTGAGATGTTATTGATCAAGATTCACAGCCTTTGATATGCTTGGATTTTGCAACACAAAAGCTACAAATGGGGAAATGGCCTTCTGATCCTCGATGTTTGTCATGGCTGTCATGGAACCGTTGGGAAACATCCATTCCCATGCAACACTAAACTAATATAAGTGATGGCAGGGGATGGATGTCGCCACTTTTATGGCTGTCATGAGTTGGTTCTATTAACCCACTCATGATTCGTGTTTCATTAAAGCAAAGAAATCATTATTTTTTCCTATGACATTCCATTTTCTATCTTTGATCTACACATATATCCAACACTTACTAAACATTACTAATTATGTATGATATTGGGAATTCACTTACTAAACTTTATCAATGTTATGTGTTGGTTATTCACTTACTAACATTTCATGCTTTTAGCCTTTTGTGACTGAACTGCACTCATGAGCGCCATCGGCGGCGCTATGACAAGACCCCTACAGTAGAGCATCACCAAGCACACTTGGAAGGTGGACGACCTCACTGAAATGGTCAGGAAGGAGCAGTGCAAGAAGTAGTTGGAGGAGCTTGGCAGGGACCTCGAGGCCGCCGAAGCCAAGGCAGACCGACTAATGAAGATGTTGGATGATGCTGGCCATGGCAAGAAGAGCAAGTGATGATGAAGCTTGTTTCTAACTTCTGCTAGCCCCAATGGGCTTTTATCATGTAATATATGGATGCATGCCCAGGTGGGCTTTGATGATGAACTTATGGCTGTGATCAGCCACGCTGGCAGGATGGACAACTACTTATAGTATTTTATATATGTATGGACAACTAATAATATATGCATTTTATATATGTATGTCGAAATGAATCTATGTAGGTCTCAAAGATTCGGACGAAAAAAAATGACCAACATTAAATTGTTGCTCACTTATATATTTGACTATGTCAAATTTTAAATCAAATCTATCAAAAATTTAAAGGGTAAAAAAATCTTATCGTGTGAGTGTGTTTTGAACGGGTAAAAACTGAAAATATGGAAAAAAAATATTGTGCATATATAGGGATCGAACCTATGACCTTTGGAACAAAAGAGAAGTGGGCAAACCACTAGGACAAGCATCCATTTGTACCGTATTAGGGTGTTCTATTTTTTTATATATTATTAATTGAAAAGTAATAAATCCTTTAAACCAGTCTTGAAAAAAAATGTGTAGCACATGGGGTTCGAACCGAGGACCTTTGGAACAAAAACTAAAGGGTACAAACCACTAAGATAAGCAACCATTTGTGTTGTATTGGGTGTTATATTCTTTTTATTAATTGAAACGCAATAGATCCTGTAAAAACAACCTTGAAAAAAAAATGTGTGCCGAGTGGGGATCGAACCTTGCACCTCTCAAAGAAGAACGTTAAGTCACACCACCACACCATTCCTCCTTTTTATGATAAAATTGGTTCTTTTTACCTTTTTTTTAAGTATATCACGATGTTCAAGTACGAAAAATCCTAGAACTGAGCCAGGCTAAAAAAAATCAAGAACATGAACACAAGGTTTTTTTCTTTTTGATCTCTAATTAAAACTTGTAACTAGTTTTTCTCCCATATACTAACTCCAAATTTGATACTTTTTTTTCTATTTTTTTTTTAAATCATGCTCTATCAATAAATGGTGTTCACTTTGGTCATTTTTTTTTATGTGATAAAATTTGAACAATCCAATTTTTGGATTTCAAAAATGACAACTACGAGCAAAATTTTTTAACACTAAATGATGTCAAATGAAAAAGTCATGAATACCAAAGTTTCATAACTCCTCAAGATCTATAAACTTTATTTAGGTCATTTTGTCATTTTTGATGGTGGTAATGATATGTAGTACAAATAATACAAACCTCCAACATAGTTTCTTAAACTACGTGGGTGATTGCAGAAGAATGACTAATGTATAATACCACTTTGTCAAATGCAAAAATGACCTAAATAAAGTTTTAGATCCCCCGATGAGTTATAATTTTTGGTATTCATGACTTTTTGTTTGACATCATTTAGTGTTAAAAAATCTTGCTTGTAATTGCCTTTTTTTTTTGAAATTCAAAATTTGGATTGTTCAAACTTTATCAAATGAAAAATGTCCTAAATAAAGTTAGTAGATCTTGATGAGTTATGAATTTTTGGTATTCATGACTTTTCCATTTGACATCATTTATTACCCCAAAAAATACAATTTCTCAAAATTTCAAATTACAAATTTAAATAGTTCAATCTAACACGGATGGGGAAATGACTTAGATAACGCTTGTAGATCTCGATGAGTTCTACAATTTTTGTATTGGCAACTTTTTTCATTTCAAATAATTTTTGATGTCTAAAAATTTAATTAATTTAAACCACTAAAAGAAAATAAAAAAAATAAGAGTGATGTGGGCACAGACTTACGCTTTGGGCCGCTATGCACCTTGGCCCAAACAAGTAATCCGGTCGATCTCATCCGTCCAAATCCATCCAACGGCCAAAACCCTACCCCCCTAATTCCTCCAACCCACCACCGGCCACCCTTCTCCTCAAGGCCGCACTTCCCCAATCCATCCTCTCACCCTCCTCCTCCTTCTCTCCCCTCAGCGTCGCAAGGCATACTAACCAGCGAGCCTCGCCGGTCACGCTGGGAGGCACCGGGCCTCGGTGCCTACCGACGTAAACCCTAGCCACCACATCTCCTCGCCCCCTTTGTCGCTGACATGACCTAGGATCAGAACCCTAGCATGAACCCTAGCTCGAACCCTAGCTCCTGCCGCCGCACAACCCCCCGCTTAGGTAGCCCCCAACCTCAACCGTCGCCAGCGACCCCGACGCCACCGTGCGTCCATGACCCCACGCCACCCCGGCCGCCTACTCCCTCTTCGTCCGTGACCCAACGCCCCACCGCCGCCGAGCACTTTCTCGGCCCGAGCCTGGCTACACTTTTTGACCCTAATGCCGACATTTCCTCCGAAAGGTGGCCTCCTTTCCCCTATGACCTCCTCCTCGGTGACCTCCTGCGCCGGTGAACCTCGCTTTGATTATTGTGATGCTGCCCTCAATATTGTGATGTTTTGCCGCATAATATTGTGATGATGTCCTCGTTAATATTGTGATGCTGCCCTATGATGCCAATGATGCCAAACTTTAGTAACCCGCCTGCTAATATTGTGGTTATGAGAAGCCTGCCTTTATGTAACCACTTTGCTTTTGCTGTTTTTATGTCGGGCCATCAAGGTGATGGCAAACAATGGATGATTTGGACATTCCATGCCTACCAGGTCTTTGGTTTCAAAACAGGTTGCCTATATATGATGTTTTTTATTTTCATTAGTAGACTAATTCAGATGTTTTTTATCAAGATTGAAAACTTTTATATATATGTTTTGTAGCACACGTGGTATTCAACATTATATATATGTTGTGTTCGGTTATGGTGAGTATTAGTACAGATTCTTGCTGAACAGGCTCCCTTGAAGCAAACCAAGCAACATTAGTTTGTATGTTTGAGGACTTAGGGTTAGGACTTAGAAGTGTTGGTAGAGTGGTCATAGATGATTTAGGGTGAATGACCTGTACGATCTATGACTAGAGTTCTGCAAACAGTGGATAATTTGGACCATTCCATGCCTGCCATGTCTTTGTTTCAAACCAGGTTGCCTATATATGATGTTTCTTATTTTCATTAGTACATTAATTTAGATGTTTTTGATCAATATTGAAAACTTTGATTTGCTTTTATTTTTTAGCACAGGTGTTCAACATTATATATATGTGGTGTTCGGTTACGGTGAGTATTAGTAAGTCCTATCAATGATATGTTGGTCATTCCCTTAAAATGTTGGAGTACAAATATAAGTTATTAATTCACTATGTTGGTTTAAAATTTGGTTGACAGGCTCTATAACAGTTTAGAAGGACTAAACAAGATGGTTTACGAATAATAGTTACAAGAGAGTGTATCCCCGTGCACATCGACCTTATATGCACACGTGCACACTAGCGATCCGGGGACATTCATCTTCAATCCGTGGCCGCCAGCCGAGAGTGGGCATTTTTGCGTAAAACCCGCCGGTGCCTTGGCAATTTTGCACGCACCCCCCCTCCCCACGCACGTGACGGCCCCACCCCACCTCACGCCGGCGGCCCCCCGATCCCGCCGCCCGGGGTTAGGGGCGTTGCCATCCCCGTTTACGAGAGCGGCTTTTTGACGGTATCCCGTGGAAGTCATCGCGGGGCGGCGGGGCAGCGGCGAGGCATCCCGGCGTCATCGCGGGCGAGGTGGCAGCGGCGACGCAGGCGGGCAGCGGCGACGAGGCATCCCGGCGTAAGCCATCGGTCGCCATCCCGCGCCACCATCGCGGCGAGGCAGGCGGCGGCGACGCATCAAGGGCGGTAGGCGGGCAACGACCGCGGCGAGGCGGGGCGATCGGAGTGGTGGCGCGGTCCACGAGAGCCGCCGCCCGTTCGGGCGCGTCGACGATCCCGAGACCATGGCGGTTTCTCAACTTCAATGTCCGAATATTGCTCTTTGCGTCCCACTACTATGGCCCGGAGACCACCAGCTCGTGCAACTTCCTCACAAATTGAGTTGCATCAAATTAACGCGACGCACATGAGGAGCAAAGTGGTCGCCGAAAGGCGTGATGAGGAGCAGGAGCAGGTCCGGTGGGCGGCGGTGTCCGATCGTAACCCCCCGTTGCGTGATCGGGATCGTAACCCCCGGGTCGCGCCAGATCGCGGGGGTTTTTGGAAAAGGCCAAGGCACGGGCGGGCGCAGTTTCCGCAAAAATGCCCACTCTCGCCGGCTGGCCACCGGATTGAAGATGGATGTCCCAGATCGCTAGTGTGCACGTGTACATATAAGGTCGGTGTGCACAGGATACGTTCTCTAGTTACAAATGACCATTTGTATATATTAATTGAAATAAAGACAATTTATTCTTCACCCTATTTAAGTTTATTTTGCCAATTACTTATTTTTCTTTTATGTTTTTCTTATTCGGTTGAAAGTTTCAAAGTAAGGAGAGAAGTGAGGGACATGGGAGTGTTGGTATGCCTTATAGCATAATATTATTAGCCAATTAAATATGAAATAAGGGCTTAAGATTAATATCAACATAAGTCTAGGGGTCTAACTAACATATTTCCACGAAGTTTTGGTATTCCATGACTTTGCGTGGACTCCAATGCATAAAAAGCGAGATAAGAACAAAGTGAGAAACCTAAGAGTTTACATCCCATATGAAGACAAGACTTAACCGTGAAGTAACTCAACCCAAAAAGTAGACTAAAACATTCTAGAAGACACCAGAGGAAGGAGATACGGTTGTAGTAGCGGGATCCCCGGCGATCGCCAGAAGATCCATGGCGGCCGCCCAGTGGGACCCACTGCCGCCCTCTCCTTTCTATGGCGGTTCACCACCGACATTGAGGTTGCATCTATACCGCTGTTCAAGGCCTGTTTGATCCAAGGGTCCCTGTTCATCGCCGGTGGCTATATAAGAAGACCACGACCCCCGGGGCTAAACCCTAATTCAGCCCTAATTCATTCTCGAATTGAGATCAATCCAGCCGATCCGTTCTCATTCAAGTCCAACCAAGTCTAGATCTTAAGCCCTAGTTCATCATATTAGAAGTAGTTAGCTACCTAGTTAGCTCTAGAGGAAGTCAAGCTTGCCTTGGATTCCTCGATAGTCAAGAAGTAGCGGGAGCAAAGTTTCTCGTGACTTCTCTTTGTATCCAATCTGTAAGTATATTTGTTGGAATACAATTGCTATGACTTTGTTCTATTTAATGATTATATTCTTAGTGATATGTATCCATGCATGCTATAGTTTTATATCTAGATTAGTGAGTTTGTCTTATATTTTATGCATGGAGTCGTATAGTATCCACTTAGATGATCACTTAGTGGGTGGTAATCAATGTGTAAACGTGGTGTTTATACAAACGTTTACCTCCGCGATCGCGATCGCGGGAGTGACAAATTGTTGAGTCCTTTTGAGTCCACCCCCGAATGATAGGCCAAGTTGAGCCATAATTACGGTGATGATCAAGTTTCGTCCCTTGATTGTCATTGGTAATGTTTACCATGTGTAGATGTATTGCAACCTTGCCATGATAGCTAGATGTAATTGCACTAATTGTAGTATTCATTGACATATGATTAAGAGTAACTTAGGAATATTCTTTCTATTCTTTCTATACCATGTTAATAGTTCATATGATACTAGTGGCATACCATGATCTTAGACTTGAGTAATTATCATTTATTATTCATTTATCTTTACTATATGACTTATCCTGTTATGAGTATTGTTGGAGGCATATGGTTACTTCCGCATTATACCACCGCAAGTGAATCTCAAGTAAATCATCAAGTTAACTAAATCATTAGACATCCTTATCTCTCTTACTTTCCATAGACTACCCCTTCCTTGTGGTAAATTATAAATACGATACCCGGATAGACTCCCTGAAAGTGCTACAATGGTATTTCTATCTCAGGCGCTTGTAGATATCAAGTTCATCTTTTATCAAGGCATATCAAGAATACCATACCCGCATTTCTTAGAGCGTTATTGCTAGGGGAGACAGACTAGTATGTAGGTAATGCCTAAAAATGAGTGGTATACCTTGAGTACATATCCTTAGTGAGATTAACTCCACTATAGATAATGATAATTTGAGATTACACCCCACAACTAACACCGCCTAACTCCGCCTTTGTTGGATTGTGAGATTAACTCCACATCCAAGCCGACAAGTTATGATAGATACCATATACATTTCTTTTCGCCTTCCTAATTTGGATCGTGTTAGAAATGTCAACAGAGGAGCTACTGAGACTCAATCTACATACATGAACTTATTTGCATATGTAAACCACATACTTATGTGATGTATCTAAACCTATTTGCACAATGTTGTAGTACAAATGTAAGTTATTAATTCACTCGTTGGTTTTAAATTTGGTTAATGTGACTCTATAACGCTTAGTATGTCTCTAGAATGTTGGTAGAGTGGTTAGGACTTAGGAGTATTGGTATAGTTAGGACTTAGGGTTGGTACAGTTAGGACTTAGGGTTAGGACTTAGGAGTGTTGGTAGAGTGCTCATAGGTGATTTAATGTGAATGGCCTGTATGATCCATGATCAGAGTTGTGTAAACATCTATGTGACATTTATTAATTGAAGTAATTAATAGATTTGGCAATTACCACATTTGTTATTAATCTGTGATGTCATAAATATTCATTGCCATCACAATAACGAGTATAAACATGGGTTCCCAAAATACGATTTGTGACAGTTTGCGTGTTATTGTGACGTGTTGACTAACGCCATTAAACAAGACAATACATGATTAAGGATGAAAAACGGGTCGAACTTCGGTCAAAACTACTCAATCGCTTTTCTATTTTACATTTGAAATACGAAAAACGAAAGCGAAAAACGTAAAAGTCGGACACGCAAAAAACGAACACGAACTTATGGAATCTCAAAAGCGAACCAATTCGAAAGCGGATTTAAGTCGAACACGGTCGATATACGAAAAATTCAATACGGAATACCAACCCACAATGCATAACAATTAATAAGTGTCATTGTGACAAATTACGAAAGTGCAAGAGAGCAAGCTTATCATTTTGGTCCATCTAGCTCTCTGCCTTTTGGTCGGTGCAATCACATGCAATGCAACAACAAAGATCACATGAAGCCGATGCAGCCACGCAATATCGTGTGAGGTGATAAGTCCCACCTCGGTGACTTAGGGAGGCGCGACAGGGTGAGATGCCTATATAATATGGCTATGAGCATCAATACTCTACACTTACATTTGCCTAGTTGGCATGATCGACAACCAAATTCGGGTTTAAATTGAATTTTAAATCCGAAATATTCGAACTAAAAGTAGAAAAGTAGAATACGGTCGAACTTCGGTCGAAAAACTCCTAAATTGTTTTCTATTTTTACATTTGAAATACGAAAACGAAAACGAAAAAAGTCGGACAAGAAAATACGACCGATCGGGTCAAAAGTAGAAAACGGCGCGGTCGAACTCGAATTTTTCCGCTCCGCTTTCAACCCTATACATGATGGTAGGAAACAAGGCCACAAAAAAAGTATGGACATTTTGTGACAAGCTTACCAAAAATCGCCACGCTGGTACATTTTGTGACCGCTATTATATGACGACTTGCGTGGACGCTGACTTTTCGTCACAAATTTCTTTTTGTCACAGTTTTTGCACTATACATGACAATTTATGTTCACAAAAAGGACAAATTTCTTTTGCAGTGTGTAGAAAAACAATCTTTGTGTGCACACTTTTGTAGAAGACTACTATAAGAACAACATATAACAACAACTAATTATATTATTAAAACATAAAAAAAAAAACAATTAAGGGGAACGAACATCATGCACCAGCAGTATGTGTTGTCCAGGAACTGGGAGTTATGCCTAAGACACGACGGCAAGCGTAATCACGATCTTGATGCGTGCGATGAATGTGGCTGAAGCTCCTGCTTTGGAGCAGGCTTCTTGGATGCTTGGCAAGCTGCTGCTGGCTTCCAAATACCTCAAGCAGTCGGCTGGTATTCCTCTGAAAATTACATCATTCCTAACTGACCAAATACTCCAACCCATGAGTATAATGATTTCCATGTAAAAGCTGACATTTAGCTGTTCTCTGAGGCTTTCAAACCTTTGAATGGCTCCAGGGGAGCTAATAATTGTCAGACCAATCAGTGCCCCACAGTTTCTTGCAAAATCACATTCCATGAACATGGACTGTTTATTTGGTCATGAGATATTACGCCATGTATAGACGGAACCGAATTCCAGACGGACTCTTTCAGTAATTTGATCCAGATTCTCATGAGATGATTGTTCTTCTCGTTCTGAGTGTACTTGCTTAGTGTTTTTACTTACTCTTGTGTTTATTTGGTTTTTAGGTGCCAAATGACCGCGGCATGCTTGGAAATAATTGGGAGTAGCACCTTCACGAGCACACATATTTAGTTATTTAAACTTCATTCCTTAATTCTAAGTTTTGCCACTGTAATGGTTTTAGTAAAGGCCATTTAAATATTGGTTTGATGGAGATGGTCATTGTAGTGGGGAATGGTGTCTTTCTATTTTATTTGGATTGGGCTCATGCATATGATTTTATTTTTGCCTATGCTTAATTATCAATTATGAACAGTGATTTAATTGTCTTGCATGCCATTTTTAAGGGAGATGTTGCGAAATTTTCAATGATTTTTTTTATGCAGTGGGGTAGCCCCGGTTGTGATTTCTAGCCAGGGCATTACATCGTGATCGACAGCTAGCGTTTTTCAGTACATAACTGTTGATATCAGGGAACTATCTTAGGTGTACCAAGAGCTGTTGATATGAACTTTACAAATAATACTGGGCAGATCTAGAATGAAAGTAGCAGTACTGGCACCTAGTCTTATCCCTGATTTAGTGGATGTTGTTATTGGTGACCATGTATATGAGCTACAGTTCAGGGTTGAGGAGGATAACCCCAATGGAGAGCCACAGGTAATTGATATGGACACTCCCAAAGAGGGTGATCCGAAGGAAAAAGAGCCTGAGGAAGGTAATCCTAAGGATGGAGCCTCAAAAGAGAAGTCTGGTGAGGAGAAGATGGATATAGACCTGGCTCCAAAGGACGCTCCTGGTAGTGGCACCCCTGCACAAGGCCAACAGCAAGCCGCTAATGAAGTGGCTAAGTTGGCAGATGCAGGAACCCGTACTATCACTCAAAGCAAGTCAGTGAAGCCAGGCAATAAGCCAGTGGTATTGCTCTCTCAGTCTGGGGCAGATTTGACTAGTAATGAAGTGTGGAAAGCCTCTAAGGCACCATCCAAAATTGACTCCGGGATAGTAGACAATAGAAAAGCTGATGGGAGTGCATCTCCTACAAGGATGAGCAAAAGGATTGCCTCCACGGTGGATCAAGACTCCACAGAGAAAGCATCGAAGCTTAAAGCAAGCAAAAACCTTGATTCTTCTTTGGACAAAGGTAACTGTTCACAACCTATCTCTTTTTATACAAGAAATGATGCTTCTTTATGTTCTTCTGCAAGTTCTTTAGGTATTGTTTTAGGGGATAATGATAAGGATATTTTTAATTCTTTAAAGAGTCTAAGGGACATAGAATTTAACAGATTAAGAGTTGATGCAAACTGTAGAGTACAAAAGTTTGAGCAATTAGGAGATGATTCTACCGATTGTTCCATTGATGATAGCGTAGACTTGGAAGCACTCAATTTAATATGCTCAGAGATTGTAGAGGGTTTAGGTGATGGGGGTTGTGATCCTTTGTGTCTACAAACCCCCGTATCACATAAGCTTAAAATGCACCCTCATCACAAGAAGAAAAAGAATAAAAATAAAAAAAAACTTGAATCATTCAAAATGAAAGGTATCTTTTGGAATTGTAACGGTTTCGCAGATAGTAAAAAATATAGATTCTTATCAGATTTAACAAAGGAAAAGGGCCTAGATTTTATTGCCTTATCCGAAACTGGTCGAGCGAGCTTTCCTCAAACCACATTAAATACCATCTGTGCTGGTAGAGACTTTATTTGGCATTGTATGGCTCCGTGTGGTGGTCGATCCGGTGGCATGATTCTAGGCGCTCATTTATCAACCTTTGATGTTGGGGAGATAGAAGAAGGAGATTTCTTAATTCGTTTTAAATTAAGGAATAGAGAAGATGATTTTATTTTTAACTTAATTTCAGTATATGGACCAGCTCAAAGTGATCTTAAATCAAATTTCTTATCGGAATTAGCGCGAGTATGTTCAAAGGATGCCGTGCCTATTATTATAGGTGGTGACTTTAACATTATTTGTAGACCTGATGAGAAAAACAATGACAACTATAATGATAGATGGCCTTTTTTATTCAACACAGTAATAGATGCTTTAAACTTCCGAGAAATAGAGTTGTCTGGCAGAAAGTTTACTTGGGCCAATAATTTGCCAAACCAAACTTTTGAAAAATTAGACAGGGTGTTAGTTTGCACAGAATTGGAAACGAAATATGCTCATTCCACGCTCATGCTCTCTCTCGAGAGATTTCGCACCATACTCCTCTACTATTCTCAACCAATAATCCATCCTCAGCTTATCAGCCTCAGTTTAAGTTTGAATTAGGTTGGTTGCTAAGAGATGGTTTTTATGAGATGGTGACAGAGATATGGCAAAACAATTATACTTCCGGATCACCCATAGAAAGGTGGCAAATGAAAATTAGAAAACTTCGCCAACACCTTAGAGGTTGGGCGAAACATGTTAGTGGGGTGTATAAGAAGGAAAAGACCAATCTATTAAATAAGTTGGATGAGCTAGATAAAAAGGCAGAAAATTTTGTACTAAGTGATGTTGAACGAGATTTAAAACATGTGTTAAATGAAAGGCTAGCTGAATTGCTAAGAGAAGAGGAACTGAAATGGTACCAAAGGGCTAAGGTAAAACATTTGTTGGAAGGAGATGCCAACATGAAATTTTTTCACCTAGTAGCTAATGGTAAGCACAGGAAAACTCGTATTTTCCAGCTTGAGGATGGAAACAATATAATAACTGGTGATGCCCAACTTAAGGAGCATATTACTAGTTACTATAAAAATCTGTTTGGTCCATCTGATGATTCAACAGTCTCTTTAGACGAATCTTGGACTATAGATATCCCTCAAGTATCCCCCTAGAAAATGAGTTTTTTAATCGAGCCTTTCTCCGAGGAAGAAGTCGAGCAAAACCATCTTCCAAATGGAACATAATAAGGCACTGGGTCCGATGGTTTTCCTTCGAGTTTTATCAAACGTTCTAGGGGGTAATTAAAGATGATTTGATGTCTCTATTCTCTGAGTTCCATCAGGGGAGATTGCCTCTTAATCGCCTAAATTTTGGCAATATTATTTTGTTATCCAAAAAGAATGATGCAAGGGTTGTCCAACAATACAGCCTATCTCGCTTGTTGAATGTCTCTTTCAAAAATCTTTACCAAGGTAGCAACTAATAGATTAACTACCATAGCTCAAAAAAAAAATAAAATCAACTCGCATTTTGGCTTTTTACCGTAGAAACATAATGGAAGGTGCTGTCATTTTACATGAAACTATTCATGAACTTCACTCAAAGAAAAAAAAGATGGGTGATATTTAAAATTGACTTTGAAAAGGCGTATGATAAAGTAAAATGGAGTTTTTTGCAACAAAGTTTACGCATGAAAGGTTTCTCTAATAAGTGGTGTGATTGGATCAAACAATTCACACAAGCAGGTAATGTGAATATTAAGGTCAATGATCAATTAGGTTCTTACTTTCGGACCAAAAAAGGTTTAAGGCAAGGTGACCCCTTGTCCCCTATATTATTTAACATAGTAGTGGACATGTTGGCCATACCGATTGCTAGGGCAAAGGAAGCGGTCGATAGAAGGGGTAATCCCTCATCTAGTTCAAGATGGCCTCAATTCTTCAAGATGTGGATGACACAGTAATTTTTATGAGCCATGATGTCGAAAAGGCAAATAATATGAAGTTACCGCTTAGCACATTCGAACAAATATCCGGCTTAAAAATTAATTTTCATAAAAGTGAGGTCTTTTGTTTTGGCCTAGCTAAAGAACATGAAGAGTTTTATTCGCAGCCTATTTGGTTGTGCCATTGGTAGGTTCCCGCTTTCGTTATTTTAGAAAATTAAATAACAAAGATTGGAAAGTTATTGAGGAACAATTGAGAAAAGGTTGAGTGGTTGGAAAGGTAAACTCCTTTCGGTGGGGGTAGATCGTTCTTATAAACTCGGTGTTTGTCTAGCTTACCGATGTTTATGATGTCTTTCTTTGAATTGCCGAAAGGTGTGTTGGAAAAAATTGATTGTTTTAGATCACGATTTTTTTGGCAAAATGATCAACACAAGATAAAATATAGACTTGCCAGGTGGGAGGTTTTGCAACAACCCAAAGACCAAGGGGGTCTTGGGATCCTAAATCTAGAAGTACAAAATAAGTGTTTGCTTAGTAAATGGTTATTCAAATTATTGAATAAGGATGGAATGTGGCAAGATCTTTTAAGAAACAAGTATATTAAGGATAAAACTCTAGGGAGTTGTACAAAAGACCAACAGATTCACACTTTTGGAAGAGTCTTATGAATGCTAAAGAGAACTTCATGGATTTTGGACATTTTAGAGTAAAGAATGGAACTCAAACTAGATTTTGGTTAGATACTTGGTTGGGCAACAAACCGCTCAAAGAGAGATTTCCTTCGTTGTTTAACATTGTAAGGAGAAAACAAGATTCGTAGCCAAAGTAATGAGTACTCCAAAGACTAAATATTTCGTTTAGAAGAAATTTAGTGGGATAAAACTTAATTAATTGGAACCATATTGTGCTTTCTTTACAACAAAGTTAATATAACCGAGGAAAGGGATGTGTTTGTTTGGGGTTTAAAAGCCTCTGGGAGCTTTTACATCAAAGTCTATGTACGCCGCTTTAATCAACAATGGGGTGAGAGTGTCACAAGATATTTGGCAAACAAAGTTACCCATGAAAATTAAAGTTTTTTGTGGTATTTAAAAAGAGGTGTAATCCTAACCAAAGATAATTTGGCAAGGAGAAATTGTCAAGGAGTCTTAGTTGTTCGTTTTGCTCCTCCTTAGAATCAATTCAAAGATCTCTTTTTTTTTTGATTGTTTTCATGCTAAATTTCTATGGCGCTCTATACATATACTTTTTGGAATTACCCCATCGTCGAGTATAGGTGATATGTTTCACTCTTGGTCCAAAGTGGGAACCAAAAAAGTATAATACATTGTTATTAACAAAGAAATGCAGCTCTTCTTTTGGGCAATTTGGTTAACTAGGAACGAGGTGGTTTTTGACAAATGTAGACCAAAATCTCTTTTGCGTACTATTATTCCGAGGAACACACCGGCTGTCGCCAATGGGCAAGGCCGCAAAGGCATGAGGACCTTCAGTCCAAATGGCCTTTGTGGCATCACACCCGGAGACGTCGGCTCTTGATTTCTTTGGTTCAAATGGTTGGCTTTCGCAGAGACACATTGGCTATGTTTAGTCAAAAACTTTTCCTTTTTATTCCCGTGTGTAAGGTTGTAATCTGTTTACAGCCAAAACTGTGCTTTGTGTTGGAGTTTGTAATAATTGGTCCGATTCTATCCTCGGATAGATGAAGCCGGATTTAATATCCTTTATCTAAAAAAAAAAGGAGGCGATATATGGGTATATTATGGGACATTGAAAAGGATTGATGCATGAATCACTTCAACATTTAATATTACACTAGGAAATATGCCCATGCGTTGCAACAGAGTACATCTTACATGTAGAAATCAAGTTAAATTTGTCACACGGGAACAAAAACAATGGATTTTATGGGACAGAGGGAGTGTGCAATAGTCATAAGCAAATCAAAAAAATTCTCATAGAAATCAAGTGGTTATATCTTATATAATTCAATAAATTGCCAAATTCTAAATAATTGCCGGTTTCGGAAGTCGAGAGAAGCTCAAGAAGCTTTGCCATTTAGTTGTAAAAATGTTAATACGACGTTAATATTATATATATCGTCTGTGGATTCTTTTGCTTTATTTATTTATACATAATATATTAATATATAATTTTTTCGGTGCCATGATAGTTCGAACGTTGTGGCCTGAGCTCGTTGGATCGAACGAGCACGCGCTGCTCCTATCCCACGCGTCATCATCTGCCCTGCTCCTGTCCCACGCGTCACCAGTGATCACCCACTCACCCGTACTCCTACTCCTACTACACAGTGTGTCATAGCACAGCACTACAAGCGCCGCGTGCTCGTGTCCTCACGCTCAGCCACATAGGCACAACGGCTCCACTCAGGTTATCAGAGATATTACTACTTCGTACTTACACAAAGCTGGCCATTCCTTCTTCCTGCCACACTTCTTTTACCCTTTCCTACCTGAAGACCAGAGAGGGAGTTAGACTCCTCAAGCCTCCACCGATCCTATCCTTTTTTTTTTTTTTTTGGCTTTCCCAGCCGTCACAAACGCAATCGATAGACCTCGCCACCTCGCACTCGCGTTCGTGCGCACACGCAGCCATGCTTCATCGCTAGCTCAGCAAAAGGGCGGGGCAAGAATGAAGGCGCCATCCGCCTAGATCCGGTCGCCGCCGCTCCTCCTGGTCCTTCCAGCTTCTGATCCAGAGGCGCCGACGAGCAACGCCCAAGGGGCAGGGGCACTGGCAAACAGCATTCAGGCCCATGTCGTAGGCGAGTGTGACTGTTTTTTTTTTTTTTTCCTCACGAATTTCTTTTATTGGGTTTTTCCCACACATGGCGGGGGTCGTTCTTGTTGATCTGTGTTTTTTGTTTTCTTTCAATTTTATGCTGATTTCTGTTTGTTCTTCTTGAATTTATTGGAGATCTATGTTTTTCTTGAATCTTTTTACTTTTCTGATGATGACGACAGGACGAGCGAGGTCGAGAGGGAAAATTTGGTGATTTCGCTCATGGGGCGCGCGTTTTCTTTGATTTTGATTACTAGTCCATCAACCCGCTCCCCGCACGGGTTAGATTTCTCCTATGATGATGCCTATTATATGTATAAATAAGTTTGCCTCCTTGGTTTGGACATTGTGTATAACAATATGATTTGATTATTATACTTTCTTAATAATAGTTGTTGATAATTTAACTTTATTTTCTAAATTTAAATTAGAGTTCTTAATGGTAGAATCATGTTAAACATGAATGATATTTCATTCTGTTTTCAATCATAATATATTATATGGTTATTATTGATTAGTTTTTAGTGTAGAACTTTTCCATTAAGTTGTTGAGCCAAAAATATTTTTATTAATTTTTAAGCTTCTCAAAAAAAGATAGATAAGAGATTTTTGCAAATTTTTAATGGGAATTTTCCAATAGTCGTAAATGTGTTTTTTTGTATGCATAGCATTGGACTGTCATAGAAACCGACTGATGATAATAAAAAATAGAAGGTTTTCTTCGGAGGCTACAAAGAGATGGCTCATTTTGTTTCTCTCAGTATCCCTCTCTTCTCATTGTAGTTCATGATCCCAGCTCCAGCAGCAGCACCCAAATTGCTTAGTCAAGGGTGAGTGCTAATGTCCATGCGCATGCATCAAACCTATATACCTTGAGCAGATTATGCTGTGTTGGAGGCTCCTTGACTGCATCCCGGGGCTGGAACCTGCAGGAGCTGAGTCTAGGGTTGTCAGCGTGCCTATGCTGGACAACACCGTGGCTTGTGACGGGGATCTTCTTGCAGAAGCAATCTTTTGCTTCATGGTTTTGTTTTTTTCAGGTGTTGTTAATTTTGACCTACACCAAGTAATTAATAGTCAATAGTTAAAAAAGTAGTGATTGAGTATTATAAGAATATTTTGTCATACAAAATTACATGAACGTGGAAAATGATGATTATTAGAATGAAAGAACTAAGATTTCATGTATTATAGAATCTTCTTGCACATAATGTTTTTGGCGACATTTTCTTCTTGGGTTTCTTGGTGTGAAATAATAATTTTCAGTCCTTCTCTACTTGTGATGTGTGAGACGGCAACATATAGTTGCCCATGTGTGAAGACTTCATTTCAGAAATAGAGGCAAAAATTTTTAACAATTTTCCTTGACTTTTGTTACTTTCAAGTACAAAGCACACCGATATAGGATACTGTGTGTTTTGGGAAGAAAAAATCTAATTGATTAGGAGCACAATATCATGAATTTGGTGACCCCAACATAAGTTTTGGTTTCTTCTATGGGTCCAATGTCACATTTGAATCTTATGATTTCTATGATAAATAAATATGAGTTCTTATCAAATAGTGATAAAAAAAAGTGGAAACATATAAAAAAAGTAAAGTTAGAGGCAGTCTATCTAAGAAGAACGTGTTCATATTTACTCTATTTGAAAGCATTGTTGTACTGAAGAACCAAAAACTATACTTTAGATAGTCATGTGTATCTTTGATCTTCTTTATATTAGTTGTGCAAAAAAATTGACTACCTTATCCTTCTTTGAAATAACATAAACTTTAACTTCTTGGATTAGTGGTTTGAAAATTTCCATATATGCCTCATTGATAACTCCATGTTATTATTTATGGTATGATCATTTTCTTATTAATGACAAAATTAATCAAAGTCAATTCATCCCCTATTCTCGTGACTCGTGCTTTGACTCTCCATAATTCAATTCTCGTGCTAATAACCTCACTTCAGAGTTTTTCAAACCTTTGCGACTTTGAAAGCTAAAAAATATAATATAATGTCATTAATGTACTCTTTTACATGTAGATCATAGGAGACAAATTAGATCATACATGGATTCAGATGGCCATACCTTTGGTTGGTCAATGATGGAAACAATAGAGCTCCTTGAAAACTGAAAAAAATATTAATGTTGGCATTAATCTTCCTTTCTTCATGTAGCACGTTCACTTTTTTTATTATGATTAGCATATATGATAAAATCAGTCAAAGTCTATTATAAACACAATGAGAAAACATTTTACATGATGATCAATAAGAAAAATATCAATATTGATCTAATTGCCACTACCGAGCAAGATTATTCTCATGACTCGTGATTTGATTCTCCATATCTATTGATGGGCTGACCTCACTTAATGTTTTGCAAACCATTGTATCTTGAAAGACGAAAAAAACATAATATAATGTCATTAATTTACCCTTTTACATGTAGATCTCGAGAGATAAATTAGATCATAAATGGATTCAGCACGATGGCCATACCCTTGGTTGGTTAGTGATGAAAACAATATAGCTTTTTTGAAAACAGAAAAAAAATATTAATGATGGCATTAATCTTCCTTTTTCATGTAGATTGTAACAATCGGATTAGATCATAAATGAAATCGGGAAGACAGACAGATATACCTTTAATTGGTGAATGTTTAAAATAGTGGATCACCTTTTTGGTTCGTGATGATGTGGGAACAACGGTAGGATGTGCAGTAAATAAATAGATTCCTGGTAGTGAAGAATAGATGAATTCTTATTTGCCATTGGTTGACAAAAATTTGCTTCAGTTCTGATATAGGTAAACTTGACAATTTATGTATAAACCACGTACCTATAGGCTAAATGACGCTGGAAAGAACATTCACATTCAGAGCTGAGTTCCAACCTGTATTGGAGTCGTGACGTGGCATCATCACCCAACAACACCATGAGCACTCACACTTGCATGTCTTCGTGGTTTATTTGTTGATCACGGAGGCCTGTATTGATGACTGCATGCACGTGGTGGCTAATGGAGGACAGTCTATATAACCGCGGAAAATTTTTCTAGGTTAGTTGGTCGATAATCTGAAACAAAATATAAAATATCAAACAACAAATAGATTGCAAACTAAACTGGAGATTAGGCAACAAAGCACATGGATTGCAACTTATAAATGATTTTGCCCGATGAACCGACGCCATCGCTCGGGCGCCGCCAGCAGCCAGGCCATAGTTTTGATCCTGATTGTGTTTGCGCCTGACTGTGGCTGTTGCGTGGTGAATTACACCGGGCCCTGGCCGCAGGACACCCATAACACGAGGAGGGGGAGGGGGCACGCCGCTGCTAGCTGCTCCGACGTTGGTGCTTGGATGGGGATTAATTGCCTAATTGGGTATTCGTATGGTGATTTAGATTGCCGGGCGGCGGTGTCTTGCAGATCGGGGCTAGGGATAGGTAGGGAAGGATTTTCGACGCCCATAGGTTAGATTAGATGCCTTCTGCGTTATGGGAAAACACACATGACTTCAGAATTAAATGATTGCCGTACAAAAGTTTTTCTTATTTTTAAAAAGGTTATATTTAACATAATGGCAGAGGTGGGTAATTTTGTACAAAGTTAAATAGATCCAATGGTTGTTGATGTTTAGGATTTTTGGTTTGATGGCTGGATGTTTTGATTAATGTGAGATTTTCTAGCATTTATCTTTTTTCTAAGCTGCTCGGTGAGGATTAACGTGGAGCCACCGTTGGAGCCTCCAATTAGTAATAGTAAGATATTCAAGCGGCAGCTAATTTGTACCGGACTCCGTCAACAAAATAGTCCGAAAAGCCGAGTCGCTCGGAGAGGACTCCAAGCCCGACTTGTACACACGGCGGAAAAAAATCAGGCGGCGTATCTCCTCTTTTCGAGCCTTGCAGGAGTAGTTTGATTCCGAATCGTGGATGGTGGGGTGGACGAAAGGGAGGGGAGACGACGGAAATTTCTTCACTTTATCAGTAGGTATAGATATAGATATAGATAGATATATACATATATAGTTATATGTATAGTATATATATATATATAAATTTTTCGTACACCCTAGGAGTAGTTACTCCCCGCCTGCTAGTACTTAAGTGGAGAGGCCAGCCGGCCAGCAGCAAAGCTAACGGGTTAAAATACTTAGACCCGTTTATACCTGGCGTCCGTACGCGTATATGATTGGCCCTATTTTTGCAGATCTGAAATTATTTGTTTAGTGTCTAGATGGCCGCCGCCGCCCACCAATTTAAACGCACGAATGCGGGTGCTGCCACCGCTTTTGCCATCGCGGCGGCTCTCCGTGGCGGTGAGCCCTCAACTCGATCGATGCGCCTCTTGTTCCACGCCGGCGTAGTGCGGTGCCATGGCGCGTGAAGCCTCGCGTGCCAAGCCCCTTGTGGTGGCGGCGGCTTATTAACTGGCTAGCCATTAGGGCCTGCGGCTGGGATCCAGGTACGTCAAGACGTTCCCGATCCTTCCTGTTGTGATTGATATATTTACTTTTAATCTCATCTCCTCGGGGTTTGCAGATCAAGACATTTGATGACTTGATCCTCCCAACTCCACATCTTACCGATGGCATAGTACCACGCCCGGCGGCGGCTGGCAGACCCTGGGTGCACGGCATCCTCGCCGGCGGCGCGTCTAGTGCCTAGAGGCAGGCGTCTCTGTCTCCCCGTGGCCGGCTGCTCCTGGCCACATCGTCCGGCCCTGCTCCTCCCCCGGTGGATGAGATCGCGACTCGCACGCTGCTGCTGGTCAATCCACCGTCGTTGCAAGTCCGTCGAGCGAGTCTGTGTATATGTACACTCCAATTCAAATAGTATGCGTATATACTCTTTCTCAAAATAGTACGTATGTGCATATACTTCCATCCAAAAGTATGCATATATACACTCCAGTCTAAAAAGTATGCGTATATACTCTTTCTCCAATTTAAAAAGTATGTGTAATACTTCCATCCTAAAGTATGTGTATATACTCCTCTCAAATTAGTATGTATATATACACTCCAATTCAAAAATCAAAAAGTATGTGTATATATACTTCTCAAATTAGTACGTATGTGTGTTACTTCCATCCAAAAAAGTATGAACGCATACTAATACAGACTTTTGTCAACTGAACGCATACTATACATACTCCTTTCAAAAAAAATATAGATAAATACTCCTTCCAAGAAAAAAAAAGTATACGTATATAATCCTGTTTAAATAGTATGAATAAATACTCAATATGAAAAAGTATGAATATAGACTCCTTTCAAAAAAAGTATGGATAAATACTCCTTTCAAGAAAAAAGTATATGTATATACTCCTCTTTAAAAAGTATGAATAAGTACTCCATATGAAAAAAAAGTATGCATCTATATACGACGTACGGTCAAATGCCCAATATATACGCAAGCAGCTAACCCAATAAACAACCTTATCCCTTTTTCACGGGAGTTATCTGCCCATTGACATTTTTAAATTCATGTATATATGTCCAGATAAATACTAGTACTGCCTTGTACGCCGCCAAACAAACTAACCGGGTCCGCGTTTGTGCACCCAGTAACAAGCGCCTAACTAGCCGGCCACCAGTTTGCTGCGTATAGTTTTGGTGGGAGTAACTACTGCCGGGAGTATAGAAAATGCACCTATATATATATATATATATATATATATATGGGGTAAATTTTTCCTACACCATAGAAGTAACTACACCCACGCGCATTACACCAAAGGAGCCTCCCGCTGGTTTAGCGAACGTGTTAAGCAGGTTAATTAAATGGACCCGTTTGTATCCAGCGGGGTATACGTATATACGTGAATTAAAAAATCAGCTTACTTCCGGATGACAGGTTTATTAGCGTGAAAAGTGGATCAAAGGTTACGATGCATGAATATATACGTATGCCGTCAGCTAGCTACCTCGCATCTATTCAGGACGGCAGGCGGCGGCTCCTCCAAGATCCACCGGTGGGTCTCTCCTAGCGCCGAGGCTGCAGCGAGCCCTCCCCACTCTTCCACTGGCGGCGGCGACGGCCAACCTCATCCCGGCGTCTACGACGACGGCGGCGGCGGCGGCGGCGCGCGGTTCGTAACACACAGGTGCTTCTTGGCTCCCTCTTCCCACCCAATCAACCGGCGGCGTCGAGCTCAACGGCACGATGTCCAGTTGCGGTGCTCTTGTCCTCCTCGGCGTAGGTGCCCCTTGTTCCATGGCTGGAGACGACGGCGGCCCTTCGATTCATACCCTTGTTTTGCATTTTCGTTTGTCTGGCTAGGTCTGCATGGGTATCTTTTCTCGCTACGGCAGGACCTGATTGAATCGGAACAAGATCCAACCTGCGTATCTATTTTTAAGCATTGATTTTCTTCACCACCAGTTTCAGATCGTAGTTTTTTTTCACCACAAGTTTGGAAGCATCATTGTTTTAAGCATTGATTTTCTTCAGCACCAGTTTTAGATCGGATCAGAGATTCTGGTGGGCCGTTTACTCGACGAGCGGGAGTAGTCAGGTCCTAGAACACTTGTAATTTGCTGATTCTGAGCCACATGATTTCTCTCACTGCTTTCAGGTGTTACCGTGCTGCAAAAATTGTGGGCAATCGCAGGATGCATGTGCCTGATGCTCTCCATACGTTGTTTAGAATTAGAGTATATCGTCATACTTTTATGACTAGAGTATCACTAGATACATGTTCTGTACAGAATACTTCAAAAAATTATATTCCAGCTTGTATCGAGTCGTACTACCCATTTTTTGTGTATGTATGTACTAATAAAATACATTTTTTTGAATGATATGTACGTATACTTAATCCTGCCATGAATGCATGCACTTATACTACATAAGCACTCTTCTAAAAAGTATGTAAAGATACCCCATTCCAAAGTGTATGTATACATACTCTATTTAAATTTTAAAAATTTGTATGACTAGTATGGATGCATACTCTATTCCAAAAAATATGTTCGGATACCTTCCATTCAAAACAAAAAGTATGTACACGTACTTCCATTCAAAAAAAAATATACGCTTATACTATCTAAAACATTGGCGCCTACTTATACATTCTCCATTCCCAAAGTATGTATAAATACTCCATTTTTAAAAGTATCTATATAAATACTGTATTTCAAAAGTATCTATAAATACTCTACTTTTAAAAGTATGTGCGGGATACTTCATTCCAAAAAGTAGGTATTAATATTGTATACTAAAAATTAAGTATATAAATATATACTCAGACGTATATACAAACACTATTTTATTTCAAAAAGTACTCTAACCTCCTGTACCGAATGTTTCTCGTTGGTGGAATTCAAATATGCGCCATGCAAGGAGCACCGTCTTACCTATTGGACTTCTGACGAACCCGCTAAAGAGGAGAGACTAGCTGTTACGTACCTACTAGGAAGGAGGGTGTAGTTACTCCTGGGTGTATAAAAAGTGCACCCTATATATATATATATATATATATATATATATATATATTTATTTATTTATATATATATAGCAATAGAGATACCAAAGTAAAATGAACACAAGCAGAGTCATTCTTGTTTGCCGAAATCAAGACACGTGCTGATCGTATTATATTAGAAAAGCATACAAAATGCCCAAATGTATCAACCGGACCGAATGTAGGCGTAAAACCGAATTCAGCGCACATATACCGAGTATATTGAGATCAAACTAGAACAACATGTTCTCCTAGATGCTGGTTCCGCTGACATTAGGCGCTAGTTGAGGAGCACGACTGATGAACAGAACAGAGTAATGCTAAAAAATAACAAAGACTAATAAACAGAGTAGTATAGAGAAAGCAAACGAACTTTACTAGGCCTCCAAACTCGCAATCGTCTAGGATGACACTGATAGAGGCTGCTTAAGATCAGCACTCAGGTGAATCCGCCGTCACAACAGGTCTGCTTATCCTTGGATCTGCACTCGAAGTTGACTCTTCAGTAGTTGCTTCAGCGCGTCATGACAGTGTCGGGACCCGGTAAGCTTTGACTTCATCGAGATTGTTCAGGCAGTTTGGTTCAAAGGAGAGAATGATGGTGTCACCTGGACGTCGTCGCGGCAGCGGAGCCTGAGGACCTCAAGGTTGTTCATTGCTCCAGAGCGGAAGGTTACGTTCTTCAACCTGCAGTTTAGAGCAATCTCTAGGAGCTGGAGTGCTTTGAAACCTCCTCCCCTGCCGAACTGCAGAGCATCATCTTGGAATTCCTCTAAACAAAGACACAGCGTTCTTAGCTTTGGTAGATCCGCGAGCACCTGATCTATCTCGTCTTGCGGTATGCTGGTCATCTGCAGATCCAGTTTGGTAAGCAGGCTCCCCTTCATCCATGATGGCAGCTTGTTGTCTTGATGCCCGTAAAGCTTAAGGCTCTGTAGTTTCAACGGAGCAGGAGAGATTGTATCCAGACAGCCAGCTCGATTCATGTCCTTATCGAACCACACTGACAGGGATTCCAGATGGGTGTTGTGACCAGCGATGGCACAACAGAACTCGTGAACGTTTTCCCTGTTCACGCCAGACACTCCAAGCTTCCGCAATTGGCTAAGCTTCCCAAGCTCTACCAAAATAGACCGCCCGCTTGCGACGCTGACGTCGATGACACCAAGGGTGTGCAAGGCCGTCATTTTCCCAATTCCTCCGTGCATCCCTACGCCACCATTATGAGAGCCCGGTAGCAGCAGGCGGCGCCGGCGTCGAGTCATCCACTGTGCCAACCGAAGCCGGGACATCAGCAGAGTTGGCCTGCTCGTTGATGATGGTGGGGCAGGGGCAGGGGCATGAGAAGCCATCGCTGATGATGTTTCTGCTGCTGGTGGCTGTGGTTGTCGTAAGGCCCCCTCAACAGTGCTGGTGTCCTCATCTGGTTGACGCCAGGCACGAACGTATTGCAGCTTCTGTAGCTTGGTGATGCATGGTCCAATCTTGTCGACGGAGGTACCTCTGATGTCCAGAGTCTGGAGGTGGCTGAGGCTACCCAAGGAATCTGGCAGGCGAGTGATGCCTTTGCACCCTCTTAGGGAGAGGAACTTGAGGCAAAGTAGCACCTTCCCTATCCGATCAACGTCGTCATTTGTTACACCTGTGGAATCCTCCAGGTCCAGCACCCGAAGCACTGCCATCTTGTTGGAGACGAAGAATGGCTCCCACGGACCGAACACCGTGAAAGACCGCAGCCGCGACAGATCCAGACTGTCGAACACAACTCTGTTCTTCCGGTCTCAGTTGCTCCACACGGAGAGGTGCTGTCCAACGCCCCGTGGGTTTACTTTGCCATGCCCGTCGTGCAGTACAGAGACTTCCAGCGGGGATAAAATCTTGTCTTCCATTGGCCGCGAGATCATGTACTCGTGGAAGAAACCATTCACCTCGTACGGAGCCTCCTGCTGCATCACATTCATAATCACACCCTGGGATGCAAGCTTGTCGAAGAGCTGGCCCGCATACTCCTCGTCCAATAAGCTATGGCTTTCCGTGTTCTTGGCGTAGCCCTCTGCGATCCACCGCCTCACCAAACGCTTCCGTCCCAAGGCTTGTCCTCTAGGAAAAATTAGGAGATAGAACATGCACCGCATGAGTGATGGAGGACAAGACGAAAAGTGGGAATGCATCCAGGCGAGTAGGCCTCGTAAGCAGTAAAACTGTGGGTTGGTCTGTAATTCCTGCATGAAGTTGGTTATCAGACGCTGGCACTGCCATTCCGTTGCGCCTATATTATTATTGGGCACATGTTGCCTGGCCAAGTACCTCCCTAAAGCAACTATTACTTGGGGAAATCCTCCACTTTTCCATAGGATAGCTTGTACATTAGGGTCCTTCTGAAAGCTATCTAGGTTATTCAGGTATGTCTGTTCATCCAACGAGTCTTCCATTTTATCTTCTTCAAATAACATTCCATTTTTCTGAGTTTTCAGTTCTTCAATCAAGTTTCCATAATATTGAACTGACTGTTCTTCAAAATGAGTTTTCACAATTCTCAGATGCCACTTCTTCAAACAACTTTTCACTATTCTCAAATGCCTGCTCGTCACATATTTCACTCTTCTGAATTGCATGCTCGTCAAACAAGTGTATGCTATTCTCACATGCATGTTCCTCAGATGAGCTTCCATTATTCTGAAATCCATATTCCTCCTGTCTGTTGGCTTCGAACAACAACTCAAATGCCTCTTGGACTAACTTTCCTTCAAACAGGTTTCCATTACTCTGGGATGACTCTCCTTTGAGTAAGTGAACACTATTATTCAAGGTTTTGGGTTTCGAATGCAAAATATTTCGGTGCCCACCGAAATTGACGAAATTCGGAAATTTCGGAAAATTCGGACAGGCTTTCAATTAAGTTGACCAGTCAAATATTTCATATTTGCCCGAATTTTAGCCGAATTTTGACCGAATTTTGACAAATTTGATCCGAATTCTTTTAGAAAAAATAGAATAGCTAAGAAATCAATTAAAACTGGACAAACAATACAATATACTACGATCTAGGGCTTAAGAACAAGAAATTCTTCAATAATATTCAATCACAGACTGCCGACCGTGGTGCTGTAGCGTTGCAACTTTGCATGCCCATCCGCAGCTTCACCAAGGCACGCTCACTGCCCATGGCCCTCATCTGGCTGTTGCCGCTGCTATCAGGAGAGGAGAGGAGTGCAAGGAGAGACGATGGAGTGGATTGAATGGGAGATCTGCCACCGCACTTTCCGGTTGCGGGCACACGCGCATGCCAGTCGCGACGCGCTAGGCGCCGCCGCCGGCCAGACGAACGAAAGGAGGAAAAATGAAATCCTAGGGTTTTCACTGCTGTGTTTGTGCTCTTATATATATAGAAGCTTTCTGTGGGCTGAAACGTGTCTTGGGCTGAACCGAAAATTCAAACTGGGCCGAATTATTTTGTCCGGTATCTTTTTTTTTTTTCGGGGCTGTCCGAAATGGAAGAATCCCACCGAATTTCGGCCCAATTCGGTCGAATCCCAAAACCGTGCTATTATTCTGAAATGCCAGTTCAGGGAAATGATTTCCATTACTGTGAAATGCCTGTTCTTGAAACGAATTTCCATTATTGTGAAGCACCTGTTCTTCGAACGATTTTCCATTATACTGAATTGCATGTTCTTCTAAAGACTTCACATTGTTTTGAAATGTCTGTTTTCTCAATAAATTCCCATTATTCTCAAATGCCTCTCCGACAATCAACTTCCAATTGTTCTGATATGTTTGTTCTTCCAATATGTTACCACTGTTCTGAGATGCCTCTCTGTCAATCAAGTTTCCATTATTGTTCTGAAATGTCTGTTCTTCCATTAAGTTTCCAGTATTCTGAAATGCCTCTCCGTCAATCAAATTTCCATTGTTCTCAGATGCCTCTCCGTCAATCAAATTTCCATTGTTCTGAAATGTCTGCTCTTCCATTAACTTTCTAATGTTCTCAGATGCCTCTCCGTCAATCAAGTTCCCATTGTTCTGAAATGTCTGTTCTTCCATTAAGTTTCCAGTATTCTGAAATGCCTCTCCGTCACTCAAATTCCCATTGTTCTGAAATGCCTCTCCTTCGAATGAGTTTCCATTGTTCTGGAAGGCCTCTCCATCAAATGAGTTCCCATTATTCTGAAATGCCAGTTTTTCCAGTGTACCAGTGTCAAAAATATATTCAAATGTTTGTTCAAACAAATTTCCATCTTCCATGTTCTGAATTTCTTGTTTTTGTGCGTGTTTCTGATATTTTGATATTGATCCTGATATGCCTGTTTTTCAAAATAAAAATCAAAATCATATTAGTTCTTCAAACATGTATAAATCACATAAGTAATATACTAATTGACATATAATAATGGTCAGCGGACGGTATAAAGTTTTGGCAGCATGCAATCTAGGACATCAATATGGACTGTAGGTAAATTGATGGTTATTGTTTGTGCACTCCGGTGCTGGCAAATAAATTGGAGATTCAATATATGCCGATGAGACTTTTTGGACGATTTCTCTTTTGATCCCAAGCAATTTATAGTGTTGGAATTGCAGCTATATATACTACGAGCAACTAAGAGACTATAAATTTCTATAGATCAATCTCTATATCTATATCTGTTGTCATTTGATGAATATTCTCTTTGTATATCTCTCGTGTCTCTGACGAACTCTCTAATTTTTCCTCTGTATACTCCAATAGCTTATCATAATTTTCCTTGTGTGAACAAATTCATGGGAAAGCTACTATATATTGCATTTAGATAGTTTTGTAACCTCTCAAAAGTGGAGAGTGAGAAGGTGGTTTTGTCGAGAGGAAAAAATGGAGAATGATTCAGAGTCTATTAGAGCATATTTTTTGGTTTGTTTTCTAAATTTTATGATGAAGAGCCATGTTGAGAATCTTTTGAGATGCTCTAGGACTAAACCTTTCTATGGTTCTTTATTTTACCATGGCAGATGAAGACTGCATGCAACTAGGTGGATATGTGGCCTCTGCTATAATGTGGGTGACAATAAACTCGATCGAGCCTATAACCAAAAAAAAAAAATGATTCAGTAAACGTAATAACTTTTATTATTTGATTTTAAAAATATTTTATGAGCGTTTTTCAGAAACTTCAAATAAAATTATTTGAGTTTTCAAAATATGTTTATAGTGAGTGAGCAAGAATTGTTTTCTTTTTCAGAACTTTGTTTGAGTACCAAATAATCACTTTCTGCACACTTGAATATTTGGGAGCTCTGTCAATAAAGTTTCCATTTAGTACGGCCTGTCATCCACAAACTGGAGACCAAATCGAAAGGGTAAATCAAACTTTGGAAGATATGCTTAGAGCTTGTGCTATTATGTGTATGGCGGCAGTTGGGGCACTTGTTTGCCATTTACTGAGTTAGCTTATAAAAATAGTCACCAAAGTATGCATCAATATGAGCCCAAACGAAGCCTTCACTATACCACAACCCAATTAGACGCCTGACCAATGGTCGGTAAAAATATCGAAATGGTGTTGGATGATCGGTCGGTATATGTCGAGAAATGTACGGTCGCCACGCTACATCTTATTATTTCGTCGACGGTCGGTCGCTATTTTTATTTCGGTTTAGCGTTGGACCGGTTGGTCGGTATAACTTATTAACTGGGTCGGACGGTCGGTCGGTACATCGACTGGGCCTCGTGCGCCGCACAATTAGCCCGATTCGTGCCTACAATTTCGACGGATCCATACGGTTCGCGCCGCTCTGTATCGCAAGTGGCGCATAATATTTGGGGTCCCACATGTGAGATGAATTGGCTCCTCTCAAGCTTGTAGAACACCATTGAATTGGTCAGAAGTCGGAGAAAGACGATTGTATGGCTCTAAGTGTGTTCAAGAGGCCACTTGGGAAGGTTGAGCAAGTCCAGAGCTACAAAAGAAAGGTATAAGGTGTATGCCGATGATCATAGAAGGAAAGTGGAATACCAAGTGGGAGATTATGTATATTCAAAGGTACCCAACTTTCTCAAGAGGGGAGAGCTAGCACCGAGGTTAGTGGGACTATATAAGATCTATGCCAAGCGGGGTGAAGTGGCTTATGCACTTGCACTCCTAGATTCGGTTTTGGGAGTTCACAATGTTTTTCATGTATCCCAACTTAAGCGAAGTCTAAAGGTTCCCACCGATTTAGTCAATTTGCAAGAAATCGAGGTAGATCAAAATCTAAGCTATAAGGAACATCCAAATGTTATTTTGGACTATTCAGAAAGGAAGACAAGGACTAAAACCATAAATTTGGTCAGGGTTAAATGGAGCCGCCATTTAGTGGAAGAGGCCACTTGGGAGGTGGAAGATGTTGTTAGAAAGAAATACCCACTCCTATTTTGACCAAAAGTGAAACCCAATAGCTTGTTTTTAGTTTTTTTTTTTTTTTTTATCGGCCACCGACCCGTTTTTCATTAAGAGGAAAGGAGGTAACCAAATATGACAGATGCATAGGACTCGTAAGTAATCCATGGATTACCGGAAAAATCCTAGACACAAACATACAACAAGAAAACAAGAGGTGGAGACCCTCCACCTAAAAACCTCAACCGGCTAAGCCCTAATACAAGAGGTCAACACATCGGTAACCAAAGAGTCTTGTGGAAACCGCAGCGGTGATGAAGCGGGCATCATCCTTGGTGGAAAAGCATCCGCCAAGGGCGCCAATAAGACCACAACGGCAAGGCATCCGCTAGAGAAGAAACCACAAATGCAAAGCATGCGCCGAACACCACGGCGGCAAAGCATCCACTAGAACCACGGCGCAAAGCATCCACGAGCCGTAACTTGGCCATCACGCCCTTAGTAGCAAAGCATCCGCCATAGGGGAAGACCATCACGACATCGGAGGCAAGGTATCCGCCCGAATCGCAACTTGGCCATCACGCCCTTAGCGAAGAAAGCATCTCGCCTTTAGGGGCTGAACCATCGCGACATTGGCGACAAAGATCCGCCTAAGCAACAAGGATGGCAAAGTATCCATCCAAAAGATGTGATAGCGGCAAAGCATCCGTTACACAGTTAGCGACTGCGGTAACAACAACCCCTACTAGACAAACCGAAGCGAAGAGAAGCATGAAGCACAATCGGTTTGCGGAGAAACCGAAAGACTAGGGCACGTCCACGGGAGTGCTCCAACGAAGCCTCCATGGAGGGGAATGACATCATCGACGCCATCATCGTTGATAGAAGCACCACGACATTTTCATCCCAAAACCCGCCTTAGCGACACCCAATGAAGATAGGCTTCGGCGACGCCTCGAGGGGAGGGATATGACGCAGACTGCCGAGCCAACGACCCGGCGCCAAAAGCTAGGTAGGGTAACCACCCAATCACAAAGTCGACACCACGGGTGGTATGGTGGGCGTTGCCATGCTAAGGGGCCTCCAGATCGGCGACGGCGAGGTCGGACCAGCGCCACGACAACCACTACGCAGGGGACAGTGGAGCCATAGTGAGCCAAGCCAGGCCCACTAGAGAGCAATATAGCCGCACTCCGGATATTGGCGGCCGGCGGTGCAAGCCCACACATCCCCCAACCAGCATGCACCCTAGGTCTTGGTACCCGCCAAGAGTGCCATCGAACCGAGGAGGTCAAGAGAACAAAGATCGGCGGTCGCGGCCCCAAAAGAGGAACTAGGACCGTCCCCGTCCCGCCACCCATGCCCCCTCGAAGCCGCTAGACACTCCTTGCGTGCCACTCGCCGTCGGAGTGGAAGAGGGTGGGCCCCGCCATGCCCGACTGCCCGAAAGACCGGATCCATCTAGATCCGGAGCGGGAGGAGCAAGATCTAGCCATGGAAGGCCCGCATCAACCCCGTTGGCCACCCCCCGCCACCGGAGTTGGAGGTGGGGGAGGAGGGATGGTGGTGGATAACAGGAGAGGAGGTTGCATGCGGCGCCACGTGCCGCCGCCACCGCACACCGGGGCGGTGATGGAGGCCTGAGGGGTGCAAGGGGGAGAGGCCTAGCCGCCGACGAGGGACCCCCTAAGTCACCGATGGGGGGCACTCGGGGAGGGAGGAGTCGTTGGGGGACTGGGACTTTTCTATTGTCCCTTGTTTTCAGTTTTGGGTTGGGTTTGAGTCCTTAGTGAAGTTGAGAAGGGGATAAAACTCTATTTTCCTTTGATTTTCGATTCTAGATGCATAAAACCTATTTCGAAGAATCTCAGGGCACGATTCTTCCAAGGGCGACGTTTCTCATGACCGGGTCATGACATGTTCAAATTCATCAACATCATCATCAAAATTGAAACCAAATTGTGAAGAAACTGAATAAAACTACACACTACTAGTCTTGACAAACCATCCGTCATGATTGACAGAGCATTCGTTGAGAATTCTACATAGATCTATAGATGTCATGCACCACGTGGATTGACGGGGCATCCACCGAAAATGATGGACGATGCACCAAATCTTCCCATGCAAAAACACTTTGGTGTCACTTGCTTGGATTCATTGGGTCCCACAAATCAGACTAGCTGTCCCAAATTCATTAGAGACCCAAGCGAGGCAACCAGGTAACAGCTCTCCCATTGTCACCACAGTTTTAAGGATTATGCCCTAGATGCCCGAATTTCACCCATTTTGGGAGGCCCGAGATAAAACCAATTTGGTCAAATAATTTTGGCCCAATTTAAATTTTTAGCCCATCATAAGGTCCAAATAAGCCCATGAATACCACTATATTAAAACTTCAAGTCCATTTCAGAAACCCTAGTTTCTTTAATTTTCCCCTTCTCTCATAGAAGATGGTAGCTGGCTGCCCAAGTGCCCATGCGAAACTAGCACAAGAGCCTCAGAATCTCAGATCTCGCAGCTCCTCCTTACTGTGTTCGTGCCCCTTGCCCTCCATCATTTCTTCCTAAAATCCCCTACTGCTCCCGTGCGGTACAGCCCAAAGATGAAGGCATTCCCCAAGGAATAAGCCGGTCTTCCAATCTCAAGAGCATGAACTCGTCTACAAGCCCCGCTCATGAGTCCCGTTGTCGGCGCGGATCGAGAGCAAGACGTCAATGCCGTAGAGACCCTTGCCACCCTGACACAGCTCTAGTGGTCAGAGACGGCTATCACCTTGGATCGGGACGACCATCCTGACCCCATCCTACACCATGGGCGCTACCCGCTCATGGTCTGCTCAATCATGGGCACCACATGCCTATCTAGGGTGCTCATGGATGGAGGTAGCAGCCTCAACATTCTCTACACCAACACCCTCAAAAAGTTGAAGATCCCCTAGAGCAGGCTCCACCCGAGAAGGGCGTTGTTCTATGGGGGTCATCCTGGGAAAGGAGGTTGTGCCACTTGGCCGCATCCACCTACACATCACGTTTATTGACATAGCGAACTTCCACAAGGAGCCACTCACCTTCAAGGTGGTGGACTTCCCCAGCACCAACCATGCCTTGCTCCTATGGCCATGATTCATGAAATTCATGGTCATCCCCAAATATACCTACCTCAAGTTAAAGATGACCCGCCCCAATAGAGTCATCATCGGAAGTGCCAGCTTCCAACAGGCGTACTACTGTGATCATGAATGCATCACCCTAGCAACCATGATCTTCACATCATCTAACCATGCGAGCTTCAGCTACAGTGTAGAAGAGGCACCAGGAGGGAAGGAGGCCAAGGCAATGGCACCACTCGACCAACCAAGCTCAAGTGAAGCCCTTGACTCTATTTGTAACTGCGACAGCTCGACTGGCCCCTCTACTCAAGCTCTCGGCTCAGTAGAAGGGATAGGCCCAACTAAGGCGCATACCGACAGTTCCACCCAAGGGAAGGCCTCGACCGAGCCACCGGCTCAGTAGCTTGGCGCCCATGATAGGCGAATGCAACGACTCTCTACACCGACACGGTAGTTTGGGCGTTAACTAAAAGCTATGTAGCTCATCTTTAAGTCTTTCATTTTGTTTCATGTACTCCCTCAACTCCCAATTTGAGGTGTAAACCTTGTTCTTATTATTGTAAGCTTTTCCCCATGGGAGAGTTATAACTAGGGTTCTCTGCCATGCCACACATAGCCAACCCATGCGGAACAAGTCAAACATGGGTCCCTATGAGCACAATGCTGCACCAACCACCGAACTACTAGCTACATATTCCCGAGTTTGTTTGATCCTTGGTTCTACCTATAGTGATTTTTGACCAAACGATAGGTTGAGCCGGCCGCCACACAAACTAGCAATGTGGGGCCCCTAGAGGGGATGCATCCAAGGGTTGAGGGCTGGCCCTTAGGGCTTCAAGGTCACCCAAGGCACTTAAAGTGCAAGGGACATTCACGGCCCGGGCGCAAGCGACCAAAGTTGGGTGCTCAAAAGCAAAAACTAGCCACCCGCGGAGACTACGGCCTAGTGCTACTCGTGGTGACCCAAAGGAGGGAGGCAGCGAGCCCCAGAGCTCAGCATAAATAGGCTTAGGAACCGAGCAAGTGGAACGATCGGGAAGCAAAGAACAGTCCCCCGAGGCCCGAGACTAAGGACTGGCCAACTAGATACTCAGGGTTCTCACGAACATACCCACTAGTAGCATAAACGTGGCGATCTTGGCCATAGAGGCCAGTGCCACAACAATGTAGAACAATGAGGGAATGACAAACTCCAAGCATGAATTAGGAAAAATAAATTACTCATGAAGTAATTCTATTACACAAGAATGATCCAAGGATCGGTTACACTATACAGCGGCAAAAACTATTATGAATAATGCATGTGTGGCAGTGAAGCCTACAACCAAGATGCTCAACCCTCCAAATCGGGCTCACAAAGCACAAGGATGAATGTACCAAAGGTTTGAGCACTCGGGCCTTGGCCATGCAAGGGAGGCCAACATCATTGGGGTCGAGACCTAGTGCTAGAAGCAACACCCAAATCAAAAGGGGGAAGCCAATAGAGGCGATCATATCTTTGATGGCTCACTCCAACTACTAGTGGTAGAGTAGCAGACCCCCACAATGCTGCTCAAGACAAAGCTTAAGGCACTGTCCCCGCTAGAAAGATGACGAGACTAACTAGCCACCCCATAGGAAGAAGAGATGTCATTGAAATTCTTCCACGCTCACAGACCTCTGGGAGCCTTCATCTTAGGGCTATTTATAGATCACCACAGAGAGAATCTAGGCTTGGGACAACCATCTGATCACTCATTGGTGGTGTGGCAAGCAGAGTGCCAAAGTAGAATCAATGCTTCTCTGCCTTCCGGGCACACCCCAGCCAGGGTATTCGAGGGATGTGCCTTCCCTTGAGCCCCTCCACATGAAGCCAATGGCAAAGACCAGCATACACGAAGCTCTATGGCCCCTCATCCATCAGATCAGCACCATGTCGCACGAGGGTTCACCCTTCATGGGGCATTGAGCGGCGTAGCCCCCACGCACGTTGACTCCATGCGCTGGTGTGTCAACCAAGCACATCAAGTGCCTGCGCGTTAACGGGAATGGTGCATGGAAAACTGCCCCACTTGCTAACAAGTAGGCTCCGCAGCCTCTCCACAGGGAATTTCGGGACTTGATCGACGAGCATCCCGTGACTGTTCCCCGGAGGGTGACAAAAGATTAGAGTGGAGAGCATTGAGTGATGGGCCCAGTGAGGGTCACCCGAGCCCATTACAAAGAGTGTGCGTGGCCATCACAAAGTGCAGCCTGAGCCAAGGAGGCCTAGTACCGAGCCCTCACAAGGGTGTGGGTGCCAAACGATGGAGCGGCACTGAACCAGGGCCTCGATGCTCCTGTCACTCGACCCACAACAGGTTGGGGTAAGCAAGGCGCCCAATGTAGGCCTAGAGCTTGCAGCCCCCTGATTGATCTGCCAGGCCCTCGTTCGGGCATCCCCACAAAATGCTCTGCCACATCATAGCTAAGCTAAGAAGCCCTACGCATGACCAATGGATCGGGTGCCCCTAGAAGGGTATCTAACCTAGGACAACCGAGACTATGGCCACCCTAGACAGACTGATCACCAAAGGTTAGGCTCAACCCCTCATCATCATCACAAACTCGACCTACAAGGTCACGAAGGGTTGGGGGCTCCTAATGAGAGTCAAACAAAGGTGTATGCTAAGTCTCAAGGTACGAAGGTGTCGGTAGACAGATCACCCCAACCAATCTCACAAGATCTCTCGGGGTCTTAGGGGCTATACGCGTCAGGTACACTTGCGCACCTCCTCTAGAATGAGTTAGGAAGAGTCCGAGCATGCCTATGTTCATTGCTCAAGGCTTGTGAGCTCACCCAGGCCTTAGTCAACCTAGTGCATGCCCGAGCTAGCGCTCGAACAATGAACTGACGTCCCGAGCCAAGGGTGACTAGCCAAAGCATCTGATGCTTTGGTAGATACAGAGATTGCACATTGTTCGCTTGTTCAACGAGCATGAGGCTCAGTTAGCTACTCCTTTGATAGGGTCACGCAATTGGCATGACACGACAGGACAAGTGGCTTCACTAACTCTAGGGGCAGCGAGCTCTAGGGCTCGCTCGTTATCCCCTCAAGGCGGGGACTCCTTCACAGGAAACAAAGCCTCGAGAAGGTTTAGCCGGGGGAGTTACTATGTGAGTTCAGATACTACAACTTGTACTCAATGGTTGAGGCAATAGAAAAAGCATGGAATTTGACAAGAGTATGTAGGCAAATAGGCAAACACTAGAGACATATCTACAAGAATAACAAAAGACCCTTCTCTCAGTGTGGGTTTTTGAATTAACAGCTTTTCAACACAAAAATTGGCCAATCTAGGATCCTAGAGAAGTTTGATAGTACCAAGACAATATTCTAAGACTAGGATGTGCTTGGTTGCCAAAATGTTACGCCATTCATAAGATGTGGTGTTGTCGCACTTGAGGCACATGAACACCCTAAAGTATGGTGAAAATTTAACTTGTTTTCACTGGTGTTTTGCTTTGTAGCATTCAATATCTATTCACCAACCAAATAGACGCCTATTTTTTTTGTGGTGCAGCCAAACTATGGCATCGCTTTTTGTGGCTGGCAACCAAATATCTCCTTAGTTCCACGGGTTCAATTTCAAGATTTTCTATACTTAATATTAAAGACACAAAACTTGAGCCCATTGTTTTTGGTCCACATCCCCTAGCTACCGGATAATGCAGAGTTTTCATCTAGCTTACACCGTCCATGTCTCGTGTGTAAATCGGACTTATCAACTCATGTCTAGCTAGCAATGGTGGATACAAAGTCTGATTCTAAGATCTACTAAGTCATGCCCTCTGCTTCTCGTATAAGACTTGGAATCATGAGCCATGCTAGTAAGAGAGAGTTAGAACTACTTATGTCTAGCGATGATACATAGTCCAATACAAATATCTATTCAACTAGTTTGCTATAAGATGATGGGCCTCATTAAAGTTGCATGGTGTTCAAGACTACATGTATAGCTAATGACGTGAGTTCATCTATGACAACAGAAGACTATATCGACATGTAAACTGCCATGGGCTAGCATGTGGTGTATTAGACCAATGTGCAAGCATAGTGACGAGAGACAAACATAGGGGTGTGTTATGTCCTTGGGTATGAAGGTGCCGACTGACGGACCCCCCTCCCCGACCGATCTCACAGGATCGCTGGGGGGCTCGAGCACTATACCCATCAGGTAGGCTTGCACGCACCATCTTGAAGGAGTTAGGAAGAGCCCAAACACACCTATGGAGCCTACTCACAGCTCAGGGGCTCGCCCAGGCCCTAGACTATCGAGCCACAGTACCCTGAGCATGACTCCAACCTAGCATCGGCCAAAGCTAGTGCTCGGACGATGAACCGATGTCACGAGCCATGAGTGACTAGACAGGTCATCCAAGGCGTTGGTAGGTATGGAGATTGCATGCCGTCTTGCTATTCGATGAGTATGAGGCTGTCAGCCACTCCATTGAAAGGGTCACACATTCAGCATGACACAATAGGACAAGCGGCTTCACCAACTCCGAGGTAGTAGGCTCTTGGGACCACTCGTTAGTCCCTCCAGTTGGGGGCTCCATCATAGGCAAGGAAGCCTCAAGAAGGTTTACCCGATGAGGACATGCCACAGCACACAACTCCAAACAGTCAAGAGCCAGACACTGGCAATGGCGTTAATTAGGAGGCAGTTGTAGCTCCATCAACTCCTCCCAGTACAACAAGACAGGATCCATCCATGACGTGTAAGAGACCTCCCACACCTAGCACATAGACCATAAACTAGAACACAAACTGACATGTACCTAACCCCTCCTCATCATAACATAAGGGGAGGGTCGGTGACGAGATTCCAACATAGGGGTATGTTAAGTCACCGGGAGAAAAGCTCCTGATCAACAGATCCCCGACCAATCCCCCAAGGATCGTTCAAGGGATATACCCTTTGGGTACACTTGCGTGCACCCTCCGGTCAGAGCTAGGCAGAGCCCAAGCATGCCTACGGACACTACTCGAGGATCGAGGGATCGGGGGCTCGTCAAGGTCCCAAGATCCCAATGAACGATAGCCTGAGCCTGACTCCGGCATGGCCCTAACCTGAGCTAGTGGTCAGACCAACAACTGTTGTCCCAAGTGTCGGCCAACCCTCTAGGTGTCCACAATCCTGGTATGTATGGGGAGTTGCATGGCGCCAGCCTGTTCAAATGGCCACTCCCCTGATAAGGTCAGACAGATGGCATGACACAATGAGACAAATGACTACTCTAGCTCTAGGGACGCTAGGCTCCAAGGCCCACTCATCAGCCCCTGAGCCAGAGCGCCTTCACCGCTAAGGAAGCCTCAAGGATGCTCACCCGATGAAGGCCAAACCGCAAAGAGAACAGACCCTAATGGTCGAGTGCCATGGGCCAAAGTGACATCAGGCAACACCCGTTGCTGCCCCAACTCCACAACAACACCAAGGCACATCCATGCTGTGGTAGCAACACCGACGCACGAAGACAATAGATCGAAGCCTCCAAACCACCTTGTACCTGACCTTCCTCATGATATAAGGAGAAGGTCGGTTCCCATAGAGAGGGGCTGGATGAACAGAGTGCAATCGACAGATTAAACACTTCAAGTGGAACAATAGAGTTCCTCCCCCTGGCAACCCAGCAAGAGAGAGGGTCGATTCCCTTACTTGCTAGAGAAGAAACCTCACCACTAACGAGTTGTAGGATAGCACCGAAAGTGATCCCATGCCAAACTCTCATTCTCCTTCATTGTAACCCCCCCCCTCCCTCCCCCTCGATTTGGATGCTCTCGAATACAAAGGAACTCCTCACCTTCTTTGGATGTAGGACACCGATAGCTTGAACTAGGATACATCACCATTTCTCTCTCATGTTCTTGAGTACCTAAGCCACAAGAAATGCACACTTCCAACATTCGACGAACAATGATGTTTGCCGTAGTTACAAACCCATGACAATTGGCCCCTATAGAAGGGGACAAAATCCCATCGATTACGAGAGAAACCGGATAGAACCGCAACCCGAGAGAAGGAGGGTTTCTTACTCATTAAGGAAGAACACCGACTAGCCATAGGGTAGCGACGTGACCCCCTACCGAATTCATCCAATTCCTTCGTGGTAATCCCCAATTAGGCACTCCTCAACACAAAGATCACTACTCTACTAGACGTAGGGCTCAAAAGCCCAAACCATGATAAAATGGTTGTGTCCTTGATAGTCAAGCCACCGAGAGATCCACACATCGACTTACGATGAACAACCACTACGCTCATCGCGATTCGAACTCATGACACGTGGTGGCGGCCTCGATAATTGATCTCCACTTCAACCATCGTTGCCAATGAGCTTCCAAGTATAACACTTCAATGGCTACTCATGGACTAAAGCGCATCGACAAATGACCGCATCATCTTAGAGCAGCTTGGGTCGATGTTGGCTTGAGGCACATCGCCATCTACCACATGCCCTATAACACGGATGGCTCTCAGAAGTGAGGAGTGCACGCAGGCCACATCACATGTAGTCTCCTCCCCAGGCAATGGCACCACTGCTCCATGTAGCAAGGTCAACAACCACGACGAAGGAGGCAAGCAATCCTGCTGTGCATGTCCATATATTATTACTATGTATGCATGTGCATGCAATGCATGCATGGCACCAAGCAAGACCCAACACAATCCATGTGCATGCATCAATGTCACAAAGATCGCTAGGCCTCCAGCATCAACTGAGAAGATGTTCGACACTCAAATTTTTTTTAGACCAAAGGCAAGATTGCCCGGCTTATATTGAAAGCTTAACAAGGTAGCTAGAGTTGTGATGGGGATACCGGCTTACATTGAAAGCATAACGCACCCAAATGAAGAAACAAAAGCATAATAACTCCCTCATAAAGTTCTGGAAAAACTCCCACTCCATGAACCAAAGAAACAGATGACCCGGCCTAAGAAAGGCGCACGCTCCTAACCATAGACTCGGATACACATCCTAAAGACCAAGGCGGGGCGATACACGCCATCCATAGTGACCTTCAGGCAGAAATCACCATTGCATCTATCGCTCTTTCAGTTTGATCACCAGTTCCTCCTTCCTCTCTACATCCCTTGACTCCAGCAGGATAAATTGCTTCATAAGGCCCAATGCTTGAAATGACATCTATTTAATAGATTTAACAATCTTATTAGAAAAAACAAGGTCATTTCTAGTCTTCCACAACACCCATCCGACTGCTCCCATAATCCACCATAAAGCACCCCTATTAGTACTAGCCTCAGAGTGGTTTAGCATGTTATCAAAGGATGTGATAGTAGTCGGAATGCACGACCACCCCATGCTATCTCTCACCCAACACCAAGTCGCAATGGCTATAGGACACTGAAAAAGCAAGTGATCCATTGATTCCTCATTGTCACAGAACTTGCATGTTAGAGCCTCATCGCAATTCCTTCTTATCAATTGTTGGACGGTTTGGATTCTATCATGCCAAGCCATCCATAGGAATTCTATACCTTCAGAGGTAATTTGTCTCTTCAAATCTCCATCATCCTTGTATCAATTACTCTAGGATTCATGATTAGTCTGTATAGATTTCTAGATGAAAATTTCCCTGAGTGCTCCAATTTCCAAGGCACTTTGTCAGCCTTATCAGAGAGTGTTACCTCCCACAATATACCCATCAGCACACTCCATTCTTGGATTTCTCTCTCCCCAAACCTTCTCCTATAACTAACTTGCCATCTACATTTATCTGCATTCTGAATAGAGATATTTTGGTCATGACATATCTTGAACAGATTTGGACACAGAGTTTTTATGGGGACCTCCCCCAACCAAACATCAAACTAGAACCTAGTTTGTTCACCTCCCCTAACTATATGTTTTCTTTTCCCCTTTCATACCAATCTTTGACAGCATGAAGACCCTGCTAGAATTGAGATCCCCCAAGCTTCTTCCTTAATAAGTTCATGCACATGCTATCCTCGCCACTTTCAAGCCTAAAAATCCATTTACAGAGCATGGTTGTGTTCATAGCTCTGGTATCAACGAAACCTAGACCCCCAAAGTCTTTAGGCATATCCGGGGCATCCCACGATCATGTGAAACTTTTTCTTGTTTCCAACCCCCTTCCCAAAAAAATTTCCTTCTGCAAGTGTCGAATCTTTGATGTATTCCTTCATACAAGTGGTAAAAGCTCATGGTATACATAGGGATGCTGGTAAGGCTAGAATTTATAAGGATAGACTTCTCGCCATAGGTTAAGTGACCACATTTCCAAGTCTGGAGCCTTTTCTCCATTTTATCTGCTAACCCACTTAGCTCCATCTTAGTTAACCTTTTGTAACTAATGGGCAGCCCCAAGTAGGACATAGGAAATCTCCCTAGTTTGCAATTAAACACATCGACCACCCTCGGACTTTCCTCTATGTTCAAACCCACATCGAACACTTCACTCTTCGAGTAGTTGATTTTCATTCCTGACATTTCCTCATAGCAAAATAAGAGGAATATGAGGTTCACCATATCTGATTCATCATATTGCAGGAATAAAATAAGCGTATCGTCGAGATCTTGAAGATGTGTAAGCCCCCTTCTACCACTTTTGGACAAATTCCATGAATGACACCCCTTTCAATAGTAGTGATTTGGATTTCAGATAAAGCATCAGCTACTAAGTTGAACAATGAGAGGAGAAAGTGGATCCCCCTGTCTCAAACCTTTGTGGATTACGAAATAATTGCCTAGCCCCCATTTAAATTCACAGCTACTCTCCCCCCTTAAACTGCTTTAAGCACCCAACTGATCCACTTAGGATCAAAAAAAATTTTCCTCAGCACCTCTTGCAAAAATTTCTAGTTTACCTTATCATATGCCTTTTTGAAGCCGAGCTTTAGAATAACCCCCTTTCTCTTCCTAACTTTAAGCTCATGGAGGATCTCATGAATCACCAACACCCCATCCAGGATTAATCTCCTAGGTATAAAAGCAGTTTGAGCCTCACTGATGACTTTGTTGATGACATGATTAAGCCTACTTGTTAGAACTTTGGTGATGGTTTTGTATATCACATTCGACAAGCGGATAGGTCTAAATTGCCTTATCGATTAGCCCCCTTGACTTTTGGTAGTAAAACAATAGTTCCATAATTCAGCCTGGCTAGATCCAAGTGCCCCCTATGCAATTCTTGCAACATCTCAAGAACATACCCTTTTACCTGTGGCCAGAAAGCTTTGAAAAAAACTGGTAGATAGCCCATCTGGTCATGGGGTAGTATTAGTTTTCGTTTCCTTAACAGCCTCCTCAAGCTCCATCATGGTGAAGGGCCTAGTCGACCATTGGTTATCTTTGTCTCCCACTCTTCTTACACAAGTATTCTAGAACTCCTCTCCCGGTGAAGTAATGAGATCTCTTTCCCCTCAAAACAACAATTTATAAAAGTCTATAATGTGTAATTTGAGTTCTTCCTTGTCCTCAATTAGTCTATCTCCTTCAGTTAACTTTTAATTAAGAACTTCCTTTTCCTCCCATTTGCAATGTTGTGGAAATAGTTTGTGTTAGCATCTCCTTTCGTAAGCCATTTTCTCCCCCTCTTCTTTGCCACATGAGCTCCTCATTCTCATAGATTTTAACCAACTCATTTTTTAGCTCATATCTTTCTAACCATTCTTGGCTATTGAGACACCTTTCTTCTGACCTTTTGTCCCAGTTCTCAATCATCAATAGTAGGTGTTGCTTCAGTTTTTTTTGGTCGCTCCCCCAATTCTGCTCCGCCCTTTCATATATTTCCTCAAAAGGGTTGTTGTTGAGTTCCATTGCTCTAAAATATAACTTTTTTTGCCTCTTTGGCCATTTACTCACCACCCCTCCATGAACCCCTCCCCGAGATAGCCATGCATTATCAAACTTGAAACTTGAGGCTTTGATGCTCTCCCCCAACTCTATCTCCACTAGAATAGGATTATGGTCTGAACCTAGTCTTGACAAAGATCTAGTTGTTATCATAGTAAAAATGTTCTCTAAATCAGCTGAAATAAACACTCTATCTAGGACAGCCATGGTGGGATTTTCTTGTTTATTAGTCCATATGAAGGTCACCCCATGCATGCATCTCTCTCAAACTGAATCCTGGATAAACTGATTGAACAAATTAGAAAGACTTGTGTTGATGTTGCCATTAGAATTTTCAGTAGCCTCTCGATAAGATTGAAATCCCTCCTACAATAATTGAAACTTCCAACATTAGGATAAATTCCATCGGTTCTCTCAAGAACTCTGGCTTGAGGTCAATGTAAACAGGCCATATACATTTATAACTCCCCAACATACACTTGAAATCAATTGCTTTCACAATCATATAGTGACAGAATTCCCCCTCCGATCTTTTTAATCTGTCAATTCGAGAATGTCATTATTTATGCCCATGAGGAGACCCCCTCATCTCCCTACGGGTTTGATCCATCTCCATGACATATCTTGGCCATTGGTCAAGTTCGAGAGCTCCCTTTGGGTAAACTTTTTGCTTGATAGTCTCTTGCGGACAAACCACATCCACTTGATGTTTGGCTATCAACACCCCCCAACCCGTCTTTTCCTCCCCACTATTGAGACCTCTAATATTCCAAAAGATAATCTTCATTTGGGCTTTTTGTTTTCCTTCCCCTACTAGTCTTCATTTCTTGTGGGGGCTCCTTCTTATTGCTCTCACCAAGCCTTGATAGCTCCCCCAACAACAAGGCATGTCCCTCGGAGACAGTCATCATCGAAAGCTTGTCTCCTCTTCCACCCGCACAAGCTCTTTCTCTGCTTTTAAGTTTTTCCAACCTAGCAATCTGCATGCGAGCCATCTCTTTTGCTTTGATAGAATCTATGAATTCACCAACTAAAATCTGGTTGCCCCCCAACACTATGTTCTGGGTTTTACGCTATGTTGGCTAAATGGGAATTCTCTACATTTTGCGATATCGTAAAAAGGGTTATTAATTGTACCTTGCCGATTGGATTTTGCTTTGAGCTTCCTGGATTTCTCTAGGATGGGGGTTGTGTCCCCTCCATGTTTGGTGCTCCTCATCTTGACATTCAAGTTCATCACCGACATGTCACCAATGGTCTTCATCAACACGTATGCCACTGCCACTTTGTTTATAAGATGGCATACAATGCCCTCCGATAGGGAACTTCTAAAAAATGCTTCACCGACGACGGCAATGATTGCATCATCTACTAAAATGGCAGTGATTGCAACATCGTTCTCTAACATATGCAAGATTGTCATGTCCTCAGACATATACAATCTTGCCCAACAATGTCCTCGACATATACAAGACTACAATGTCATTTGACATATGCAAGACACCCCAACAACGTCCTCTGACATATGCAAGACGCCCAATGATATGCAAGACTCCCCAACAACATCCTCTGAAATATGCACTACATCCAACATCATCCTCTGATATATGTGAGATGCCTTGATAACGTCTTCTGGCATATGTATGACACCAACAATGGCATCCTATGACGTGTGCAAGATGCTTCTTCTAGAACTATAGCTCCATCTATAATATTACGTAATTTTTTGGCTTTCGACTATGTGAGGCTACATCGACCTTGGCTGCTAAATGAACGTCTATCGCAACATCAACAACTATGCAGCAACTCCAGTGAAAGCATTCGTGTCATCATTGTCATACATGACACTCCCACTATGACTGTGAGAAGGAATACAGTAGAGAGAAGGGATGCCACCAGAAGGGGATGGAGGCACCACCCTAGGTGATAGTCCATCCATCAGAGATGCAGTTGAGGACAGAGAAGTAGAGAAGATGACTAAGGGGAATCTTAGAAGCATAGATAGGTACAATTAGGAATAGAGATAGAGTCCTAAGGATACAAATGTGTATGGATAGTATTGTACTCCAGGTACATTTAGAGTCCTACATAGAAATGTACCAAGTCCTATTAGGACATATATCAACCCTAGTATATAATAAACATCAGCGGTATCAACCCTAGTATATAATAAACATCGGCGGCAGCCTAAGGGCATGCCAAGCGGTTCTAATTATTTTTCAAAAGATGAACTTGCGTCTAGCGAGAATCGATATGGAGTTAGATACCAAGGCGTATTGGGCAACGCCCTCAGTATCTCGTATGTGACTTGAACTCAAGACATGTCACTACTACACAAAAAAACTACCGTGGCGGTTATTTTCGATTTTCCATGGCGGTTTTTAAGTAACCGCCACGAAGCAAAACCCACGGTTATCACGGGGCGGTTTTAGGACCCCAAATAATCACCATGGTTAATAAAATAAAAAAAGAAAAAGCCTGGACCAAACCCTAAAGGGCCCAGATCACGGGCCGCCGCCCGGGTAGCCAACGCCGCCGGCCCAGCGCCACCGCCATGAGTGGATCCGGTGGCGTAGAGGCCGGATCGCCCTCCCCGCCATCGGATCCGGTCTCCCCCACGCTGCCGATCCGGCCTCCGCCGCGTCGCCAACGGGAGAGAAGAAGGGGAGAGGGCGGCGGCGTCGGGGTCGCCGAAGGGGAGGAGGCTGTCTAGGTGCCGGCGGTGGAGCTCGCCATGGCGCGTCCTCCACCGGATCCACCGGATCCCCGCCTCCGTGCCCACCACCACCGGCGGAGGGAGGAGACCGGCGAGGTGCGCGGTGGAGCTCGCCCGTGGCCGCGCCCTCCATCGGATCCATCGGATCTTGCCACCACATGCTCTCGCCGCGCCGCCGCCGCCGCCCGCGCCGCCGCCACCCTTTGCTAGAATGCGCCGCCGCCGCCGCCGCCTTTCGCCCGTGCCGCCACCATGGCCGGGGAGGGAGGCCCCGAAGGAGGATGGGGCTTGAGCCCCTGAGAGGGAGGGCATGGCCGCCGCTGCTGCTCGCCACGCCGCCGTCGCGCACGAGGGTAGAGGGAGTGCGGGGGGCGAGGGAGGAAGAGAGAGTGTGGGAGGGAATGAGTTAGGGTTAGGTTGTCTTTGTGGGGGGTGGGTGGGAATGAGTTAGGCGCGGGGGGACGGGGAGCGGCTAACGGTTGGGGGGGGGGAATGAGTTAGGTTTCCACCTCCCTCGGTTTATATCGTTGTCCGTTTTATTGGGCTGAATGGGCCTCTCATTGTGAAGTGGGTTGGACGTCGGGCCTCATGACATGGTTAATCGATTTCTTTGTGACGGTTATTATAACGCAACGGTTAATAAAAAATAACGGCCACGGTTAATCGAGGCGTTAACCGTGGCGGTTTTAAAAAACCGTCACGGTTAATAAATTGAAAAGGTCTTGTAAAAGATTTTTGTAGTAGTGTGTGCACATACGCATGAACAACTTGCATGTAAGTATGATATGGAGTTTGATTACAATATGTATTGGTTCCCATTGTAATGCACGAACACCTATGCTAGTAATGCTAGTATTCCAACACGAGCAAGACAAGAGTTCTGAAAAATAGTAAAGTAACGACCGACAAAGGGATATAGCCCAAAGTAGAATGATTATAGCAAAAATAGATTAGAGTCTGAACAAAATATATCGCCCGCGCAGCCGGGCTCGCTCGCCGGAGCTGCGTGCGCTTGCCATCGCCGCCACGCTCACCCACCAGAGCCACGTGTGCTCGTCGGCGTTGCCGCGTCCGCTCGCCTGTGCTGTCGCGTTCGCATGCCGGCAACTGCGCTCCCTCACTCTCATGCTGGTTCTCTCGTGGTGCGGTGTGGTGCTTGTCGCCTGCTTTTGGTTGGTAGGAACGAATGGAGAGAGCATGGGAGGGAGGGAGAGGAAAGGATAAGGGATAGAGAAAATAGATCATATTTATTCCTCGGAGAAAGCACCATTTTTTAGGTAGTTTTCATAGATTGGTTTTTGCTGACGTGATCACTATAGAAAGTTTGCATAGTTTTTAGCACTGGGACTGCCCTTAAAATGATTGGTGCTTAGAGCACTCCCAATCTGAGACTCTATGTGATTTCTATGGCCATTTATTACCCTTCTATTTTAATGTGTTTTCTTGATGTGGGACTGCATTTATTGAGGAAAGAGAGGAAAAATGAAGAAACTAGGTCCAAGATGGACTCGACGTCTACGCTCCCTTCGATGCAAAAGACTCCACCTTTTCTCCGTTTGTAGAACTGCCCGTCGTTTCCATGGCGATTGCGAGGTCCCGTGCGCCGACCCCTCTCCTTCCCACGCGCGACCTGCTCCCGCCGGCCCCTCTCCTTCCCACGCGCGACCTGCTCCCGCCGGCCCCTCCTTCCCGCGCTCCACTCCCACGCGCGCTTGCCGAGCGATTCCCCGCCTCTCCGCCCAGGTCCTTTATCGCGCGCTCGCTCTGGCCGTCTCACGCGCGCGCCCGTCCCCCGCGCTCACTTGGCCGCCGCCGCCACTACCAAAAGCAAGTGCGCAGCTCCCTTCTCCCGCCAATCCTCCTCCCTTTCCCGCGCCAGAGCAAGTGCGTAGCTCCTTCTCCACAAGCGCCGGCTGCAGATAAGGATCCCCAAGTCCCAATCGAGGTTTTGACCTAGCAGGTGTCCAAATCGAGCTCCTTCCTCCTCACGCGCGGGCTGCAGAGGTCCAAATTGAGGTACGCCCCCAAAATCCCATGACCTATCATCCCCAATTGAGCTCCTCCCCCAACAGGCCTCACCCAAATCTCTGGATCAGGATGAATCGCATAACAAAGAATAGTTCCCGGCGAGGTGGTAGTGCCCGTGGAACCGGTTCTCAGGACGCCGGTGTTTCTGCCACTCGGAAGACCTCTGCTCCAGCCGCTGCTGCAGCTCGGAAGATCTCTGCTCCGGCCGCTGGTGTTTCTCTTCCGGCAGGTGTTGACGTTCATGCTCCTTCAGTCAGTGCTTCTGTATTTGGTGGATGCTGGCCAACATCATCTCCTAGCGAAGGGTAAGTCGTCTGAGTCTGCAAGATATCAAACTGCTGTTGCCAATCTGCATATTTGTATTGCTATGGCAATAACTTGCACAATTTGATCGGAGGTTGCATGTGTGTAACCGAAATGTGATGTGTGGTGATCCATTTTCAAATACAATGCGTTAAGAATGGCCACATGATGTTTGCCACAGCTGATCCTTGTTTATTTGTGTTCCATAGAAGCGTTCATTCAATTCCTGTCTTTATAGAAACTACTTGTAAAAACATGCATTGGGATCAATAGTTTCTAGTCGTGAAGTCTTGAAGTTATGGAAACGATAGAGTCCAGCAATGGGAGTGCAGCATTGGGAGTGCTCTTATAGCACAATAATTAATTAGTTTAGAGTCCAATGATTTACTTGTTTTTGGTCCCGTGCATTTACTATTGAGGTGAGCCAAATTTAATACTGGTGGAGGTGCTGTTCATGCAACTAAACCATAATTTTTCTGTTCACTAAATCATGAAAGCACGGAAATTAGCTACAGTTTGCTTTCAGGGAAATACGGAACCAGAACAGAGAATGATGTGGAGACACAACGCACCTGTTGAAAGAGTTCAAAGGCTGCCCTTTGTTGGAGACATTTAATGCTGCACACTAGATCCTCTGCCCCTGCGCAGTGTACGGCAAGGTTTTCTTCTGTGGCAACGATAACGATGCAGCTTTTACTTTCTGCAGATATCAAAGCATCTTCTATCAGCTCCCATTCTTCCCTTGACTTCACCTCATCAATAACGACAAGGCACCGAGAATCACGCAGGAAATCCCGGCATCTTTCGATGGGATTTTTTCCTTGGAGTGATCCTTGACAACGGTCGATATCAGAGAGCAGGCACCGGCAGAAGCCCATAAGGTTGTATGGTTGGGACATATCGAGCATCCTGGTATACTCAAAGTGCTCTGCCATCTTATTATAGACATTGGTAACGACAGCCGTTCTCCCGGAACCAGGAAGTCCCCACACGCAGACAACATGAGGTTTGCCGTTGTCTGGTCGTCTCGTTATCAGGTTGAAAACTTTCTCTATTTCGGTGTTGCGCCCAACAAGGCCAGTGTTCTTCGACTCCTCTTCAACTTCTCTTGTTGGGGCAATACCAGTTACCTTCATCGCGTCACTTTTGGTATACTCAGAATCCTACAAATAAAAGGAGATCAATAACGACAAGCAAACCCACAATGCCAGGAGAGGGAGTGAACATATGAGCACACAATTAAGGAGACACATAGAAAGATAGATCTATAGATGACAGTACAATGAGATGTGCACTTATGAAAAAAAAAACCTCAACCTGCGGAGGGATGAGACAGCGGCTGTGTCCTAAAACCAATTTTATAGTAGTGAATGATGATACAGTGGGAGGAGGTTTTGCAAACTATCCTTTGATGAGGTTGGAACTTGGGAGGCAGGGGAGTGAAGAACAAGAGGAGCAATGGAGGGGTAGTTTTGGAAATACATAAATTTGATTGTTTACGGATGGCCCATCATCTTCCAAGGCTTAAAAAATGGCAAGATTTAGATGGAGACAAAATTCTAATGGCATGGTTACAAATATGTAAAATGTGGTGTTACGTCTCTAAAACATGCCAAACCAACTCAAATGGAAGAGCATCCTCTCCTCTTTGACTGCAATAGAAGAGGGAGAATAAGGCTTCATGTACGTGCTTGTGCATATTCGCGTTTCTTTTTGCATAAATATGATCTTGTGATTTTAACATGTGATGCAACGAGCAGCCAAATTAGTGTAACCTTATTGCTCAATGCGTTATATCCTTTCCTTATTGTTGTCATATGGTCATTATATTAGTAGGTGAGCTATAAGTATGTACTCAATGACTGATCCTGATTTACAGCATCTCCAAGAGTTTCCTAAAACCAACCCCAATCTTTAATTTTTTGCAAGATTAAAAAAATTGCTCTCCAACAACTCTCTATCTCAACTTGCAATCCTTCTACACTTCAGAGATTTGACCTAATCACGTGGATATTTACGTGCATCTATCCATCTTCCAATTCAAAGGTGGAAGGATGTGGGAAAAATAAGGAGTAAGACAAGGTTCTTGATGCAAATGTACATCCCCGAAAAGAAAATATAAAAGTGGTTTGTATGATTTAAAAATAGTCTGGGATTCCTTATGCAAAATTATCTTCTATCTTCAAGGAGCCATTTTACAAACTGTTGGATGAAGCTAACAAATATGCTCCTAACTTTTTGTGGTCACATGGAAATGGAAAACTCATTAATTTTTAAAGTAAATTTTAGAAACTACTGGAGATGCTCTTAATTGATCCATTACTATGCTAATTATAAACTAGTCCATCAACCCGTGCTCGATATAAGTATTTGGTATTGTCTAGTAATCCATTCAATCCAAATTATAAGATATTTTGGCTTTTCTGAATATGTTATTTTTACTATGTACCTAAACAGCACATCTACATGTATAGAAAAAAAGCTATGTATTTATAAACTCAAAATATCTTAGAATTTGGAATGGGAGGAGTACATGTACATGTGTCTAATTACTTATATTTAATCATATGTCTTTTCTCTCTGTTTATTTTCTAACACAAAGGACATAATAGATACTCTGTAATCTATATCTAGTTAACATAAAATTATTAATTACAACTTCTTGAAGGAACCAATCCATATATTTTTTTATCCATATGCATATTTTTTCCTTCGCATGGAACCTCTATATATTTTTAATGTAATTACTTTGACACCTTACCAATAATTCATAAATCTAAATTTTATTTTTTTCAAATTTTATTCTTATCAACTGCTATGGAATTTTTTTTGCTCTCCTCAAGTTAAGTTGAAATTCATGTTCTTATTGTATCTTTCATTAACTATACCTTTTGTAGTTTTTAAAATCAAGATTTTATGTCAAAGAGTATTTCTTAAGTACTATAATAGCATAAGCCATAATTTGCATGCACCATATCGCTTAAGTAAGTCATAGAGTTTGAAGTGAGATCTCGGATAGGGTAGCAGTGCTAACCTCAATATAATTTTAATACTTAAACCATATAGTGATCGGCTTTTTACTCTAAAGTATTCTTAAAAGGTCAGAAAAATATAGCCACTAGCTATCTCCAATAGTTCTCAAGATGACTCAATTTTCCTATCATAGTTATATACTATAAATATATACATGTCAAACATTTTAGTTAAAATACATAAATATATCTAAAGTAGCAATCAATACAAATTATATGTTATGGTTACTAATATAGTGCTAAATAATTTGTTAGTATCATTAGTACAGGAGTTGTTAAGAAAATATTTTTTATGTGATGAAATATAACATATGTATTTTATTGCTCATGCATGTTGGCACGACGCTTATATTTTTCTTTAATTAAATCTTACTATATTAGTATTGATATATAAACTCTTGATACAACACTTTTTTGACTCCTAAATCTATAATTTATCTTTTAACTTTTAATCAAGTTGTTGTATTTTTTTTTAACATATTATAGTATTCTTTAACTTTTATTTGAAAATTATTTTATTGAAAAGAGTCTAGGTCATAGAAGTATTGTTTTCTAGATAAATCAAAATCTGGTTTACATCCCGACACCAAACATGTTGAATTTATTATATCATAGGATTATATATGTGCAATATTATTTATATATCAAAGAGTGCATAAAATTAAATAAATAATATTGATATGACATAATGTTTTAGTAAAAAGTATAAACTTATTTAAAATAATAACTAATCAAATTTATTATCATAGAGTGCTAATATATACATATTTATTTGATATACATGATGGAACATAACGTTATAGTTATTTTATTTCACTACTATAGATGTCTATAATCTAGACATATATATGTATTGTACTTTATGGATATTGATTTATTTTTTGTACTAATAGATATTACTATTTACATGAAGATTTTAGAGGTTTCTTGTTTAATTTTTATAATGGTTGAGGTACATACAAATATAAAGGTAATACCTTATATTATCTTTCATGATGACATATATGGATAGGTTAAATGCAAACTTAGAATATTACTTTGCATTCTCTTTCATAATGACAAAGGTAGATAATTTATAAAATCGTAAAAAGGTATTTTAAATTATCTTTCATAATCATACATGTGAGTAATTTAGATACAAAGTTACATGATCATTTTAGATTATCTTTCATAATGACAAAGTTGGATAATTTAGACGCAATGTTAGGGAGTTATTTTAAATTATGTATCATAATAGCCGAGATGGGTAATTTAGATACAAATTTAGAGGATTATTTTAAATTATTTTTTTATAATGACAGATGTGGATAATTTATATATTGATATAGGGGTTGTTTTGAATTTTCTTTTGTAATGGCAGAGGTGGACAATTGATATGCAAAATTAGGGGGTTACTTTATGCATTTTCATAATGACAGTGATGGGTAATTTTTAATAAACATACAATAGATCTAATGACTATTATCGGTTTTGATGATTAGAGACTACCAAATCAAAGGCTAAATGCTTCGATTATTGTGAGAATTTTTTTGGATTTAGCTTTTTTCTAGCGCGTATGGTGAGAATTAACGTGATTTATCCGTTAGGCCTCTAATTAGTAATAGTAAGATAGATTTAGGGAAACGTGGTCATTAGAAGGGCTGCCATCTTCCCTGTGAAGGGTGAGTATGATTTGTATCTTCGAGCCATTCCGGTCAGGAAGCCTGGACGAGGTTGACATATTATGTTTTCTCGGCAGCGCATTATTGTGACCGCTTCACTGCGATTTGTGCTACCTCATCAATTATCATGCTGCCTCTATAGATAAAAAAAATGGGACGTCCGTATCTGTAAATGCCTTTTATAGTACGGACATCCTAGCATTCTAATTTTACATTATGCTATTTACTTCCCTAGGATTGGAATTGGGCTGCAAGACTTTGTGTAGATAGACACACATGTATGAATATTAGGCACACAGGTGAACATGTACATCTCTGGATGTAGAGGCCGGATTTGATATCCATTATCTAAAAAAAAATGTATAAAAAGGTAGCCAACAAAACACATTTATAACGACACCCCCCAAAAAAAAAAAAAAAAAAAAAAAAAAAAAAAGCGCAGCTAGTAGTAACTTGTTTTCTTTCTTCCGTCATTTGACACAGAAACAACAGGAGTGAGTTTCTGGATATATATAATGATCTAATAAGAGTTAGAAAAGTGCTTTAATATTAGTAAAATATTTTCGTTCACATGAAGATTTTAAGGCTAAAAAAAATCTGAGTCACTTGATACCAACAAATAAAATATGCTACGCTACAATACTGACACCTATGTTTTTATGCAAATTAAAGTACATGGTGATATGGCGCTGTTTGACAAAGCTCACAGATTTTCTAGAGCTGGTCACCTAGCTCCGAAAAATTTCAGATCTAGAACTGCAGTCACGTTAAATATATTTAAATGACTCATTTTTCTTTATGTTTTTAGATTAAATAATAATTATTAAACTACTTTAATTTAGTCTACAAACTATAAATTCAGCATAGATCTTGAAGCTAGCTGTGTTAAGGGGTCCTAAGGAAAAAATAAAAAGTGGTGACAATCGATGTTACCGTATTGAAAAAGACGCAGATAGACTGACTAGCGGAGAGCCGCTGGAGCTCCAACACCCGGTACGGCTTCCCTGTGCATAGGCTTGCGATTTCATGATGGCGCGTGGACACAACGATACGGCTGCCGTTCTTCTTGTCGCCCCGCACCCGCAGCAGGTACGGTCTGATGGCATCCCACTGATCCATGGCGGATAGGTCTTCCAGGACGATGAGGTACCGCTGCGTGCTGTTGATCTGTCGCACAAGCTCCTTCACCAGATCTCCTGCAGAGGTTTCCGTCCACGACAGGGCATCTCTCCCTTTCTTCCAACGGCGGTAAAGCCACGACGACAGGGCATATATACTACCTGCATTTAACGATCAAAAGGGTCGAACTCGGTCAAAAACTCATCAACCGTTTTCTATTTTTACATTTGAATACGAAAACGAAAGCGAAAATGGTAAAGCCGGACACGAAAACGAACGCGAACTTACGGAATTTCGAAAACAAACCAACTCGAGCAAACTTATGGCGAACATGGCCGGTACACGAAGATTCAATACGGAATACCGACCCACAGTGCATAACAATTAACAACTGTCATTGTGGCAAATTTCAAGTGCAAGAGAGCAAATTTATCATCTTGCTTTATTTCACAAGGGAAAACAAAGAAAAAGAAAAAAGAGAAAAACTTGAGATGCCATCAGTACTGGACTAGAAAAGATAGCAACAAGGCCTTGCCCATCTAGCTCTCTGTTTTTGGTCGCCCAGTTACATGCAACGCAACAATAACGCCGCATGTAGGCAGATGCAGCCATGCAGCGCCGTGACGGGTGATTAGTCCCACCTCGGCGACTTAGGGAGGCGCGACGGAGGTGAGCTACCTATATAATGTGGCCATGGGCATCAGTGCTCCACACTTGCCTTTGCCTAGATGCCTGGACAGTAATGATCGGCAACCAAATTCGGTTTAAATTGAATTTTGAATTCGGGATATTCAGAATTAAAAGTAGAAAAGTAGAAAACGGTCGAACTTGGTCGAAAAACTCAACTGTTAACTTTTACATTTGAAATACGAAAACAATAGCAAAAATGAAAAAGTTGGACAAGAAAATACGAATTTGATCAGATTAAATACAGAAAACGATGTGGTTCGGTTTGGGATATTTCCGTGCCGTTTTCGTCCATACCTGCAGTGGCTTCGTCTTGGTCTTCTTGCCAAGAGTTTGCGTAGAACTGAACCACCATGCTCCTGATGAGCTCAGGGATGTTGATAGGATGCATCATCTTCACCCAGGCTCGGGATCTGAAGCGCTTATGTACTTCTGGTTCATCATACATGCTCCTGATGATGGACGTTGTCCCGAAATCGTCTCCTGTTCCCCACACTGAGATCACTTGAGTATCGTTGCTTTCCCCATGACCAACTTGGTGAGGTCACCAAAACTTCTGTACCTCGCCGTAGTGTCCCTTGCCTCAACAAGGATGTCAAATCCTCTTGTGCTAGTGGCAGTGCCGGGCACCACCTCCTGCGGCGGCGGCGTGGGGAACTTGGAGCCTGCAGAGGCGTCACTGAAGATGAACCTGTACCGTAGGTTCCTCTGGCTCACGTCCACCACCCGGGCCCTGAGCAGCGTTGTTTCAGTGGCTGCTTCGTCGATTGGCAGCTCAGCAGCTACCGTCTTGCCACAGGAACAGGAGGGCAGCAGCCGGAGCCACCAGGAGCTCTTTGTTGTGTCGAGGTGGAGGACGAACTCGATACAGTCCTCGACATCGTAGGACAGGTCGCGGACCTGCCGCACCCAGGTCCTCACAATCTGGTTCTGGACACGCTGATCACTAGCGCTGTCGAGGAAGGACTGCATCATCTCGAGCTCTCCCGTGATGAACACCAGGTCGCGCTGCACGATCTTCCACTGCTCCGCTTCCTCCTTGATGGCGGATTTCACTTTGTCCGCCAACAGCTGAACTGCGGTCCTGGAAATCCCAACCACAAGGTCTGCCATGGCTCTGTGAGAACTCTAAGCTCTAGGTTTTTCCGATGTGTTCACTTGGTACGTACTGCTAGTGCTGAGAAGTTGACACACTTGACAGTGGACGTCTCCGGATCTGAGATGGGATGAGAATGAGATCATATAAAAGGGGAGACCGGGATGAAACTGCTACTAGGTAAATCACGATTAAACTTAATGAGGACTTGGTTACCAGCAAGATGGCTGCAATCGTGGTCGAACCGCCGTCAGTACTCTGTAGTCGAGAAGCTTCAATACCGTGAGATGCGGTAGGTGGTCATAGCTTCACACGAAACAGAGGAGCTAGACAAAGCCTGAGATATTCTTAGCAATCATTCTTGCTCGGGTGTGTTGGGATATGGCCAAACTTCGTCGTTCATTTGCTTTTATCAGCCAGGCAGCCAACCGGAGTGCATTTGCTTTGAGTGTGGAGTTGGATGGCATATCGCCATCTATGGATTTTGGGATAGATTTATCCATGCACTACCGGAGTCTGGGTCTTCGCCTAGTGTTTTTGTCTTTGCCGAGTGCGTATTTTTGGGCACTCGGTAAAGACCATCTTTGCCGAGTGCTAACTAAAAACACACGGTAAAAAAAACTTCGGCAAAGACCCCTTTGCCGAAAAAAAAAACTTTCGGCAAAGGGGTCTTTACCCGAAGTGCCAATCAGTTTTTAAAATCAGTTTTGTGTCCCCAAACAAATTCAAATCAAACAAATTTCAACTACAAAGTTTCATAACTTTTCAAGATCTACAAAGTTTATTTTGGTCATTTTTTCATTTGACAAAGCGCTAGTAACGTTGTTTACTAAACCTACATCTCTCTCATATCCTCTCACGGTTTCTGGAAGTAGAAGAGAGATTAATAAGATTTACTTAACAATGGTACTAACATTTTGTCAAATAAATAAATGACCAAGTTAAACTTTGTAAATCTTAAAAGATATGAACCTTTGTAATAGAAAAAAATTTTTATTTGAATTCATCTTATCATGCAAAATTACGTTTGAATCTCTCAAATTTGAAATTTAAATTTTTCAAACGACCTCGGATGGAAAAACTTTCTAAATGAAAATTGTAGATCTCAAAATGTTATGAAACTTTGTAGTTGACAACTTTTTTATTTGAACTGTTTAGAGCCTCAAACAAGCAATTTACACTTTCGGATTAGTACGATATTTGAATAATCAAACGAGATCTGTACACAAATGATTAAGTAGTGCAGTTGTAGAGGGAAGAGGTCGTGAGAGGAGGCGCGGGTTCAAATCCCAGCCGCACATTTGCGAAAAACGTCAGAAAAATGCTACTTCGACGAAGATGGCTGGGCACTGATTGGTGCGGGCCTCCCCAAAAAAAATTTTTGCTATTATTTTTGGGTTTTTTCGCATTTTCATTTTGCCGATTGTAAATCTTTGCCGAGTGTTTTCGACACTCGGCAAAGCCTTTGCAAGTGCCCGACAAAAGGCACTCAGCGAGAGAGGCCTTTGCCGAGAACTTCTTTGGCGAGTGTTCTTTGCCGAGTGTAGCACTTGGCAAAGACGTTGTCGAGTGTATTCGGGCCTTTGCCTATCTAGTAGTGATGGTTCCTTTTGGTTTAGATTTATATGCGCATATTAGAGTTACTCTCGGAGGTAGTAGTAGCTTAAATAAATTTGTTTCATAATTCATTTTTTTTGAAATAATTAATAAATAAATAAAATAAGAAAAAGGAAAGGCAATTATCCCTCTAAGTAATCTGATGATAAAGGTAACCAGGCTCCCTTTTTTCTTCGTGCACACCTCTGACAGAAAATATTGGATTGGTTGTAGCTACCTTTAGAGATGTAACTCACTAAGATTCCGCGCTAACTTTAGCATTACCAAGTGCCGAGTATCAGTCTTCTCTTTAACTGTCAATGGGAGCATTACCAAGCCCACCGAATCTCCTTTGCTTTCCAAAGCAAGCCACGAAAAAAGCTGGACACCGACGGTGCCACATTCCACTTTAATTATTCGCTGTCCGAGTCCAAGTCTCTAATTAAACAGGCTGTACTAGTTTGGTTTTTATTCCACTTTAAACAGTAGTTCCTCCCGACGCGCCTATACTCCCTCCGTCTTGGTAATAGAAGTCGTTTAGGACAAATTACCTGGTCTCCAAAACACAACTTTGATCTCTTGTTATTATAAAAATATTTTTGAAAATATGATATGTATACTTTTATAAAAGTATTTTTTAAGACAAATCTATTCATATAATTTTCACATTTACAAACTCAACAACTTAAAAGTTATTGATGATTTATATTCCCAGGTGTTTGAACCAAACCTTATCCAAAACGACTTCCTTTACCAGTGACGGAGGGAGTATATATATTCTTGAGAACGGCCGCGACGGCCTGCTACTACCCTGTAACCCATCCGACACGATCGATCGCCTGGCCTGGTGACCCTAACTGACATAGAGCCTTTATAAACGAGAGAACACACACCAACCAACTGGTCTCTCCCTCTTCAACAAGATTAATTAATAAGAGAGCAGCAGTGAGGAAAAAGGATAATCTACTGTACGATATATAATGTGTAGTAATTTATTAATTATTAACGAGCATCATTTCTCAAGCAGATAGCGTCACATCTCTGCGCCCATGATATACCGAGATCGAATTAAGTTTAGGCCGGAGATTCGGACGCGACCCAGACACAGCATTCAAGCAATCAGGGAGAGTAGTGCGGTACCTAGAAGTGTTCATTCACAGCACAAGTAACCACTGAGGCACCTACAAGTTTATTGGAAAAAAAAAAAGAGTGTTGTCAAGTTCCAGCGTGGGATGATGTCCTGTCCATCACGGGGTGTTGACACTTCGCAACGTGGCCCAGCCCAAAGAGCAAACTCAAAGGCTGTGAAGCTCTGCTGATTTCCGCTGGGCCTTCGTGCGACCAAAGCAGGCGACCTCGCGGGATCCGTCATCACGCTGGGACGATTAAATGTTTGCCCGCCCAATGCCTATCCTCTCCATAGTTAACCAACCCTGCGGCACCGGAAGCATATGCACTCCCAGCGAGGCCCAACCCGAATAGGAAACATGTAAGGCACTGAAGCTCTGCTGCTTTCCACTGGGTGGCTCGGCTCGTACGCGTACCAGTGTCTTGAAGCAGGGACGACGAATTCTTGACCTGGCCCAGTAACATACGTATCCACAAGTATGGACCAATCTGCATCAGATTTTCCGATCCCAAATTCAGATTAAAAAAAAAAAAAACCCAAGGCATCCAAACAGATTTTCCGATCCCAAATTCAGATTAAAAAAAAAAAGAAACCCAAGGCATCCAAACAGGGGAAATTCTTGACCAGGTTCTCGAATTCTAAAAGTCTTGATTCTAAAAATCCTAGAATTCCACCGAACCCAGATCACGAACGATAAACTTGTAGGTGCCTCATCCTCTCCGTCATTCTGCTCTTGTCCTTCTGTTCTCAATTCTCACGCGCGAGTCCAGACAAACGCTCCACGCCGGGGCGATTCGGGTAGCCTCCGCCGCACGCCGGTGACTCATGTCGCCTCCGCTCCGCCCCATCCACAAGCCATGCAAGTTCGCAACTCGCAGGCAGCTCGGTTCCGTGGTTGGTGCTTCGGCGTGCTTGAATCGCGGGAGGAACAAAAATGTTAAGTTTTTGTTGCCCTGATAGCCTGATTTTGTCTTTCTGGCTGCTTATATAGGACGCATGCATGTCGTCTGGCCCATTGGGCATACGAATTTCAACATGGATAGTCGCAGTAGAAAACAGACAGGTTCCTATTGTTTGACTATGTGCATGGCATGTGGCTTCCTCTGCTTCAGCGTCAACGAGCAAGCATGGCATACTTTGTCTTGAATCCATTCGGATTTGCTGCATCAAAAATCAAACTCCACATTCAGACCGACAGTAGTAATTGAGTAAGAAGAGAAAAAGAATGTACAAATCCCAAATGATTACGTGTTTACATTCAACAACACTGGTGCACAACACGGTCGGTGCTCACTCTCACAAGACTACAAAGCAGAAGCGAGAAGAGAAGAAGAAATAAAAAATAATTAAGTTGAACCAACGGCACCAGCCGTAGGTGCAGTACAGGAAGAGGAAGTAATTAAGCCTAATCACCATCTCCGCTGAAACGACAGCTTCGGAGCGGGTATCCTGGGATGCGAGTCGAGTTGTTGCTGGACTGATTCCTTGAGTGCATCGTCGAAGTAACCCAGCAGCCACACTTGCTTGAGGGAAGCCGAGTGCTCTAGCCCAGAAAACTGCATCTCTGAACCTTGAAGGCAGTGGAACTTGAGCTGCTGAAGCTTCTCCATGGCTCCCTCGTCCAACGTTACATGCAACTTGGATTTGCAGAGTTTGCTGAAAATGTCAGAGAGGAATCGGAGCTCACCATGTTGTTGATCCAACGTGACGCGGAAGCGCAGAGTACGCAGGCTGGGTAGCTTCCCGAGCGCGTATACTGTGTGCAGATCATTAGTCATTTCTAAAGTCAGCTTCACGAGATTATCAGCATCCACGATGCCGTATGGCAGCTGTTTTACATGGCCGAGCATCTTTAGGCTCCGTAGGCTTGCGGGAATGCTGAAGTATTCCCAATGAACGAAATGGTTGTTTCTCTCGAACTGCAGTGACAAGGATTCCAAATGAATCTTGCTGTGTAAGTCGTAAAGAGACCTTCGTCCGTGTTTCCGGCTGATGCCAAAGACTTCAAGTTTCTTCAACTGGGGAAGGGAAAAGACGATCTCATCCAGAATGGCCTCCGCGTCTGCAGTATTTACATGGACAGCAGACAGCGTTAGCAAGGCTTTCAGTCTCTTAATCCCTCTAGGTACCACAACACCACCACTGCAAGAGGCAACAACAGGTCCACCACGTCTGAGGAACTTGTTGGGCAAGCAGGACGCCAGAGTGCGCGGGCAGTTACTTGATGGCGGCGTTGATCCCTCCTCCGCACCATCAGATGAGCTAATGCCATCATCCGTCCATGCAACGGTGTTACCTGCACGAATGTACTGCAGCTTCCTTAGCTTGGTGATGAATGCTGGCAGTGTGAGGATGGAGGTGCCTCTGATATCCAGAGTTTGCAGCTGCACCAGGTCACCCACGGCGTCTGGCAGCCGAGAGATTGCACTCTGTCCTCTTAGCGACAGGAATTTCAGACGAGATGGCAGCTTCGCAATCTCCTCGAAGCGATTATCATTTACTTGGCCTGCGTTCTCCAGATCCAGCACCCGAAGCACCCTCATCCTGTCCGAGATGTAGTGTGACCAAAAAATGCTATAAAACACTGTCACAGACCGTAGCCGTGAGAAGTCCAAACTCTCGAACAAAACCCGATCTATTCCCCCAATTCTCTCGATGGCTAGGTGCTGTCCTATGCCATCTGTGGCCAGGCGGCCATGCCCCTGCTTCTCTAGTGCAGAGACTTCCACTGGAAAGAAAAGTGTCTCTTCCACTGGCCGTGACATGATGTACTCACGGAACAAACCGTTGACTTGGTACCCAATCACCTTGCCTGCCTCTAGTACTGGCTGCATGATGCTCAATGCCGCCACCTCGTCGAAAATCTTCTCTGCGTACTTCTCAGTGCTACTGCCATCCGTGCCCTTCGAATATCTCTCGGCGATCCATCGCCTGATCAAACGCCTTCGCCGAGTGATGATGCGTTGAGGAAAGATTGATAGATACAGCATGCATTTCTTCATGTGGCGAGGACAAGTATCCAAGAAGGAATGCATCCAGGCTTGTATGTCCCGCAACGAATCAAACTCTGGGTGGCTCACTAGCTCGTGCATAAAGTTATCATTCAGGTGCCTCATCTCCTGTATGAATACGTCTCTTGCCTTGGTGGACAGATATCTTGCCACAGTAATTATCACTTTGGGAAGATGGCCGCACTTGGACAAAAAGAAGTCGCGCTTCTTCTCTCACCTCCCACTCTTTCAGATAGTATCCATTCTCCTCCAGAGCCTACTGATGAGTACTAGTTAATTAGTACTATGTGCTAGGAAATAAAACTACTCCAAATTACTATTTTAGTTGCAGAATCTGACAGCACTTGTACCATCAGCTCATGAGAACAATGGCATGCAAGCCTTCACATATGGGATCCAATGGACTTAAGTTTAGTTGGGTAAATTAATAACTAAAGCTTTAAGCCACTTTAGCTTATGAGGTTGGCTAAACTTAAGATAGCACTTCAGGCCTCCTGTTTTTAGCCAACTATAAACTTTAGACCAGATCCAAAAAGGACTCCTGTACGGATAACATCGTCAACAAGTTTTAAAGATTATATAAAGAAAAACTTATGTAAGCTTTTTAATCAAGATGAATTGTGTCATTTTAGCTGAAACATTATGGCCGGCCTACTGATACTTACAGTATAATTGAAAACACTTTTTTTAAAAAGACACCACTACACATATAATTCCTTGTTATGAGAACTCGATATCATGACCATTTGTGGAAATCGTGGTGCACTGGAAGTTAGCTATGACCTCTCTCCTAGTCTTTGACAATTCTTTTTGTGCTCCCTCTATTCCATATTATTAGACGTTTTGTTTTTTCTAGATACATTACTTTAACTATGTATCTAAACATGGTATATATCTAAATACATAGCAAAACTTATGTATCTAAAAAAAACCAACGTCTTATAATTTAGAAAAAAGGGAGTAGTAAATTTTGGTTGTTAGGCTTATGTAACCTTGATTGCGTTGGTGCAAGTTTAGATCAACTCCAAGGGTCTAATAGTCCACAAATTTCAATCTCTAATTTGAGAGCCATTTAATGAATATTCTCTTCGTATATCTATTGTGTCTCAAATACACTCTCTATTTTTGTTCACTATACTCTAATAGCTTATCATAATTTTCCTTCCGTGAAAGAATTAATGAGAAAATAATATTATATTTAGCGAGTTATGTAGTCTCTCCAAAAATGGAGAGTGAGAAAGGTGGTTTTGAAGACTAAAAACATGGAGGGTGATTAAGAGAGTCTATTCGAAAATGGTGTTTTCGTTTGTTTTTATAAATTTTTATGATAAAGGGCCATGTAGAAAGCCTCTTGGAGATGCTCATAGACATTTGTTTATGCCATTGTAGTAATTAAAGGTGCAGCCTGTGACTCTAAAACCATATTTAGTAAAATACAAAGGTGATTTCTCAATAAATCAATAAAAGGGTTGAATATGTATGATAGTTTTATGTTAACGTAAGGATACAAAATTTACATAGGCTGATAAGACAAAAATTTGAATGTCAAAATTTACATAGGCTGATAAGATTCTGTCTAAAGAAATGTTAAATGCAATGAGTGCCTGTGGCTTGATGGAAAGCAAAGTAACTATGGATGAAGATTGCAAGCCATATGGAGTGTTTATTGCTCAGCAAAGTATATTACATATGAATTAAAGGTTTTGTATTGCATTAGAAAATAAACAAAAAGTGAATGGGCAAAGATACATAAGCGATTTTTGTTAACTACGGGATCTAAATTATATCTTTTAAATACATATGAATTAAATATGAACTTTGCAACTACTCATGTTTGTTCTAAAATATATCTTTTTAAATACCAAGCTCTTGTAGCAGCACATGTTGATGGATTAGCGTAAGTAATATAAATCTGAAATAGAGCACATGAGACTTGAGCACACATCTTATATATCAAACTCTGCTTGTGACCAAACACACCTTTTCAAATAGCTCAATGGCAGCAGTGGCTTGTAGACCTTTGACATTGTACACTCCATCTATTGGTACTGCACAATGTTTGGCAATACTTTCTTCTGAAGTAATGATAATGATACAACTTCTGGAGTCTCCATATTGTATCAAGTTATATTTTATCCAATCCCAGTCTTCATGTGACTGCACACCATCAATTACAAAAAGGCACACACATTCATGTAGATAGTCCCGGCACTCTTTTGATAGGATCTTGGGCTTGAAATGCATTTGCATATTCTCCCTGCGAAGAAGTTGATTCCCTTTGCAAATTTACAAGTAAGCTTCGACAAAAGTCCCTTGGATTGAACGGATGGGATACACTGACCCAAACATGCCTCTTGAATTCGTCGCTTGTCCTGAGTTTGCGATATATGGCTTCAACGAGAGCTGATTTGCCAACACCAGGCATGCCCCACACAGAAATAAGCCGGCTTTCCTGGCTCTTTTGGGTCTGCTCAAAAAGTTCATCCAATTCGGTGTCACGCCCAATAAGGTCCAATCTGAACAATGAATTGTAGGGTTCTGCCTTTATGAACGAATGGACTCTGTCATGTTGAAAACCCTGCAGTATGGAAATAAAAAAAGGACAAAACAAGTTGAAAAATATAGTTGTATTAGTAATTAGAAAAATAGGAGTAAGCACCAATGCTAATTATTAGTGCAAATAAAAACTAATAAGATCAAAACAGAGGATATAGGATTTTCCTTCACTAATATTTGACCACTATGGTCTGTCAAGGTGGATCACCAACCTTTGACTTGACATACATTTGACGGGGGGTTTTTTTTTTCTATCCAATCGGATTTACGGTCATTAATATTTGGACAGTCTTGCGGCAAGAGGGCAAAAGTCAAAAACTAAACTCTGAGAGATGAACAAGCAATCACACACAAAATAAATAAGAATGGAACAGGAATATTCAGAGTTGCGTTCAATAGTTTCAGTTGCATAGGGAATCATATCTCCTAATAAGACCGTAGCTCAAGACTGCAGTGCAAGTCAGCCAAGCAGCATGTACTTATTAAGTTTTATGTTTCATTTTTCCCCCAGCATTTGGCTTAGTCTTCCCAAAGGGAGTGACGGGACGCATGCATATAATACAGTGGGTTGCCTGAATGCCCCTGTTAAGCTTCCTATAGATGCAAAAGGGATCTTTCGGCCGGCCTCGTTACAAGACATCCATTTATCGGAATATATGCACAGCTTATGTATACTCCCTCAGTTCCAAATTATAGCTCACATTCTAAGTTAAACTTCATTAAAAATTTGACCCAGTGTTTATAAAAATATATTAAGATCTACAAGTTCAAATAAATTCACTATCAAAACACATGGACAATAAGTATTTCAGAAACTAATTAGGTGTTGTATACATTAATGCATTTGAATATTTAATATAACTTTGTTCAAAAGATAAATAAAATTGACACAGAGTAAAGCTAAAGTGAAATATAATTTGGAACATAGTAGACGCTAGCCTCGAGTAGACATATCAAGTGTATATAATCTTATCAACCTGAGTACCAAGTAGCTCCAATTTTCATGAACTATTGTTATATATATAGTTGGCACAATTATGAACGAATATATAGAAAATGCATGTAAGTGTTTATTTTGCTGTACTTGTATCCACCAATCCACGTGCATTGGAATATTTTGAGATGTATACAAGCCAAACAAGCCCTAAAGGTGGTGCACCAGAAACATAAGGAAATGCCTTTTCTTTAGAAAGTATTGTCAATTACCTCTTTGTAATAGACGCGGACAGAGTGGCTTGGTGAAAACTGCCCAATCTCTGAAACCCGGGACGGCTCCCCAGTACATTGGCTTGCAACCACCGGATGGTGGGTCAACACCACAATCCGGCTCCCTTTCTTCCTGTCTGGTAGGTAGGACCTGATGGCATCCCACTGTACCATGGTGCACAAGTCTTCCAGGACAATGAGGTACCTATGTGTGTTGATCTTCCCAGCGAACTCATTGATGAGATCAAGATCGCCCTGAATGGCCTGCATCCTCGCCAGCGCATCTAGACCTACGATTACTTCTTCTTGTTCTTGGCAAGAGTGCGTCAAGAACTGAGTCATCATGCTCGAATAAATTCATGAGGATTGAATGGATGCACCAGCTTCACCCAGGCGCAACACTGGAATTCCTTGTGGATTCTTGCATCACTGTACATCTTCCTGACAATGGCTACTTTCACAAGATCACCTTCTGTTCCGCAGAGAGAGACCACATGAAGGTCTATGTCTTCCCTAGCGATCAATCCGGCGAGATCCAAGAGGCCACTCTTCTTGACGGCATTGATAAGAATGTCAAATGAACTTGTGCTAGAGGAAGCTGCCTTTTGCACAAGATCCATGGAGGCCATGGGTTTGGAGGCGGAGTCAACAATAAGCTTGTAGTGTATGTTCCTCTGGCTCACGTCCACCACCCGAGCCCTGAGCAGCGTTGTCTCGGCGACCGCTTCGTCTACCGGCAGTTCAGCTCCTGTCTTGCCACCGGAACAGGACGGCAGCAGCCGGAGCCACCAGGACCTCTTTGTTGTGTCGAGGTGGAGGACGAACTCAATACAGTCCTCCACATCATAGGACAGGTCACGGACCTGCCGCACCCAGGTCCTCACGATCTGGTTCTTGACACGCTCCTCACTTGCGCTGTCGAGGAAGGACTGCATCATCTCGAACTCTCCCGTGATGAACACCAGGTCACGCTGCACGATCTTCCACTGCTCCGCTTCCTCCTTGATGGCGGACTTCACTTTGTCGGCCAACAGCTGAACCACCGTCCTGGAAATCCCAACCACAAGGTCCGCCATCGCTCTGTGAACTCTTGGCTCTTGGTTTTTCCGATGTGTTCACTTGGTACTGCTACTTCTCAGAAGTTGTCACTTGACGGTGGACGTCTCTGGATCTGAGATGGGATGAGATCATATAAAAGGGGAGACCGGGATGAAACTGCTACTAGGTAAATCACTATTAAATTTAAAGAGGACTTGCTTACCAGCAAGATGGCTCCGATCGTGGACGAACCGCTGCCAGACTGCGTCGAGCTGACGAGCTGGAGCATCCAGCTGCACCGCCGTCAGTACTCCGTAGGCGAGAAGCTTCAATACCGTGAAATGCGGTAGGTGCTCATAGCTTCACACGAAACAGAGGAGCTAGAAAAAGCCTGAGATATTCTTAGCAATCATGCTTGCTCGGGTGTGTTGGGATATGGCCATACTTCGTTGTTCATTTGCTTTTTATCAGCCAGGCAGCCAGCCGGAGTGCATTTGCTTTGAGTGTGGGAGTTGGATGGCACATCGCCATCTATTGATTTGGGGATAGATTTTTTTTCCATGCTTCCTGTTTGGTTAGACAGATGGAACGATTAATATTTATGTTTGATTGGATGGATGAGAGTGGATGAGACGAGAATAGTTGACTAATTGTATCTTATTTAAAAGTAATGACAACTAATTATATAGTAATAAATATGTACAAACACTAATGTTGTCATGATAATCACTAATTAAACATAGTATCTTAATTAACTAGCACTACTACCATCCTAAGGGCACTCACAGTGGAAGACTCTACCATAGAGTCTATGCATCGAAGACTCTACCACAAAAACCATAGTTCACAGTGCACAGTTTGTAATAGCAGTTTCCATAGATAAAAACATTAATTACTCAATACATAAAAAGACGATCAGCTGTGGCATATCATGGTGTGATCCACCCTACACCTGATCGCCTTGAACATGAAGCATACAATATCCGGAAGTTGTAGTCTCGTTCATTGAAGCAAAATAACCATATTCTGACGCATACAAGACCACATACAGTATCTAGAAATGCAATCTTGTCCATTGAAGCAAAATGACTGCAGAAAATTTGAAAACCCTCCTGGTGGGTATAACCTGCAACAATATGAATTTCCATGCACCTCGTACTTGAGCAGCCATACGGTGCTATTGACTGAATTGGATTAATTAACAAATCTGAATGGAGATAGAATAGCAAACAAAATAGATCTAGTTTCATCAATCGGCTGGCTTCACATCTATTGAACGAAAGAGTAGTAAAACAGAATAAAATATTATGGAAGAAAGGACCTTGTACTGACTTGAACTACTGAAAAAACCTGAATCAAATTTCTAATTCAATAACAACAACAGAACCTTCGCTAGGGGATTTCAGTCAGAGATTATTTACCCCTCGCTAGGAGATGCCATTGGCCACCGAGGAACGGCAACATCTGGAGGACAGATGGAGGATGGGAAAGCACCAGCTCTAGCTGCAACAACTCCGGCGATCGGAGCACAGGTCAGCTTGAGCTGCAACAACTCCGGCGATCGGAGCACAGGTCCCAGCAGGACGGGCGGATGAAGAATGGGTTCTAGGGGCACCTTTGCCTCGACGACCATCAGCAGAGGAAGATGGGCGGCAGAGGGAGATTACCGGGATTCCTATATGCTTCCTTGAAACTTCGGCGGCGGCAGCGGCTTCACACCTCGAGCTCGCGAACATGAGAGGCGCTGGGAGAACAGCGCTTGTGCGGGAGGGAGGGGCGCGGGAGAAGTTCGCTGGTGCCGCCATGGGAAAGAAGGCCGGCGTACGGGATCCATAGACTCCACGCTGCCCTCCCCCCAACCGAGTCGACGTGGTTTCCTGCGGCCTCGGGACCAACGTAGACGCGACGCGTCTTAGAGCAAGTTTAATAAGCTTGACTTATAGCCAAGCCAAGTCATTAAGAGCCTAGTATAAGATCTAATCTGTACAATAAGCTTGTCTATTCAACTATTCTAAATATCATATTCTATTATAGGTAGGACCCACACATACCGGTTCCCATTCGTGCGTTGCTTTCCAAGCTGCAGCGCAACCAATCCTCATGGCCAGCGCAGATGGTGGCGGGGCCCATGAACATGGGAGGCTGTGCAATCGCCGGGCGCCGGATGCGTCGCCGTGCTCCTTCTCTCTCCTCTATTCTCTCTCTTCCACCTAGATATTTGTTGATGTGTCTTGGCTATAAGCCAAGCTGGGTGTATTATTGTACACTGCTCTTATTAGGAAACGGAGTCTTAGATTTTTATCTCTCTCTTCATTAAACAACCCGCCACATCAGCAAACTGTCTACGCAGCAATCAGTAATTAATAGCTTTAGACTCTACCATAGAGTGCAGACTTGTGAGTGCTCTAATTGGCACAAAAATAGTCATTAATCACTGTATTAGCACTTATTAAAGTTAATCGTGTCATCATAATTACTAAGTAACTAGTCTACCAACCCGTGCTCGCACGGGTGAGAATCTTATAAGAGATTATACTCCCTCCATTATCTTTTATTAGGCGTGAGGATCAGTTTTACAGGGACCAAAAAATTCCAAACAGCAAGGTGGACAATTAATGAAACGCCGCACTACCCTATATGCATGCATGCAACCGACTTTTCCTAACCCCAGTGAAATTAACCAACCAAATCGAGTTTTTCTTCTTCGCTACATGTGAAAAACACTTCGGGTTTTTCTGTGAATGAGTGAATGCTGCAAGTTGCTGTATAACTCATGCCTCGATAAGTAGCCCAAGACTAATAATACATCAAAATGAAAAAATATCATACACCTAAGAAACGATAATGGAGGGAGTAAGAGATATTGTCATTAGTTATTGTTTAATTTCATTTATCTATATATTATTACAATATCACGAATGCAATAAGTTTTTCTCGCAATTATTAGCCTTATTGGTTGCTACATAAGGATATTAGGTCTAAGACTACACTCTTATGTACAATGACAACCAAAATAGTCACTTTAATTTAAACCTACACCACATTGCTTAAAATCAGTTTAGAGCTTACCGGGAGATCTAAGATACTTGTGCTTACCTTAAGAGAAAATAGTTAATTTCTCACACTAATGATTACACAATCCAACTACAACGTGATGGTATGACATATTCACACATCAAGCCTATCTAGAGTATTTGGACTAAGGTATGGTGCCCTTAAATGTTAATTTATAAATTTATATGAAACATAATAGTAACATTGAGTTTGATTGTAACATGCCTACATCAAGCCTATCGAGCAGTTGTTTGGGGTTATTCAGAAACTTGAGAATAGCAGTGAGTCCAATCGACATGGTCTCAGGCTAGCAAAGAGCATCAGAAACAACAAATCCAGCGCAATGTCCTTGTTCACTTCAGAGTCTCTTCTCCAGCCGGTGGATCAAAAGATCAAAGAAATCTACTGCCTCGCGTTCTGGCCAGTTCCTGTGCACACCAAGCTGCACCTTCAGCATCTTCATGACCCTCTTTGCGTGCCTAAAGAGATGAATCAAATAACTCAAGAATTGTCACTCATCAAAGGCCTGGCAGATAGCAATCTACGTAACAGATAATAGATGATTATTAGTGTTGACGAAGAACTAGGGTTCCACGCTAAGCACACCGGGAGGGCCTTGGACGCCCACGAAGATTGCGATCAACCTTGAAGCAGCGAGCACCGCAGGGCGTGATCGGCGGCGAACGATCGGGAGATCGCTAGGGCGATTTAGAGCTCGGTGGCCGGCTGGAAGAACCTCCGAACGCACCTCCGGGAAGACCCGTCGGGGAGGGCGCTGCGTGAGGGGTGCCCTAGGACCAGCAAGGCCGCCTAGAGCGTCGGCGAAAACTCGGGGAGAACGCCGCCGAACAGCTGGGTAGAGAAGAAGTTGACCTACAAGCAAGACGGTAGTAGATGTGTTTGTCGATTGGATGTAGATGGGATCAAATCGGCCATGAACCTCTTTATTATATAGAGGAGGGTGGTCTTATCCTTTTAGGAAACCGTCCGTGGGCGTTTCCAATCTCAAAAAACCGACCCAAACACGATTAGGAAAAGAGATCGGTTCGGGATCGTGACGGACACGGTCCGTCGCGGGCCTGACCGGACGCTCGGACCGGCCTGACCGGGACGCTCCCGCCGCTAGCGTCCGGTCGATTCCGGCAAGCACCGAAACGCACCAAGAATGCCCGATTGACCGGACGCCTTGACCGGACGCCGCGAAAAATTGACGAGCACGCGCCCGTCGCTGCGTTCGGGTCGACTCCAGAAAGCTCTGAAATCGCACCTTTTGACCGGATGCACGGGTGGTTTGACTGGACGCTCCGGTCGTGAGCGTTCGGTCACTTCCAGAGAAGCTTGTTTGCTCTTCATAGAATTGGCTAAGTCTGGAATTTTACCATGCCTTAGTTCAAGCCAATTTTGGGTGTCAACATATGCCCCCCTGTTTTTCGGGCGAGAGGTGCACTGTTGACACATGTTAACCTATACTTTTAATTGTCAACTAAACATGGAAAAGGACTAAAATATAATTAGATAACCTTATTAGGGGTTTATACTAATGATTTCCACGAGTTTTGGTAAAGTTGTGATTTGCGGGAACTTAACAGAAAAACACCAGAAATTGGCGTGTCATACGACGGGCCCAACGCGTAACGCAATCCAACTCGAAACAAGTCTAGAAGGCTCCTAATACACCCGGCGTGAACGAAACTTGACACCAAGAAAACATCATCTAGAAGACTCCGGAAGCCACGACGCGGCGGCCCGGAGTGGAGCCCACCACGGGCCGATCGGCCCCAATAATGGGGCCGATCGGCCCGCTGGGCGTCAAGTTGCCCCCTCTCCGAAGCTTCCTCCACCGCCTCTAAGACGCAATCTAAACCGGTCGTATAATGTCGGTTTGATCCAATGGTCATCGTTCATTGTCAAGGCCCATGAAGATTAGTACCATATTGCTTGCCGAAGGTTTAAGAGACATAAGAAGACCCATATATATAGACCCCTAGGCCCCCGGCTTCAAGCATCTCGAGATCAACTCATCATCATATCGGATCGGATCCGGCTCTAGTCGACGGCATTAGCTCTAGTTCAAGAACTAGAAGTAGAAGATTAGACAAGATGTAGAACTAGAAGCCTTAGATTAGAGTTGAGAGTAGAGCTTCAAGTTGAGAGAGAATTAGAGCGCGGTTGAGGCGAGTTGAAGGAAGGCCCTGAGTCGCTTCGGCGCCTCCATCTTCTTCTTCCTCCGGAGTTGGTGCCATTGGAGCGCAACTCGAGATCTTGTGGATTGTTCGACTTCCATTCGAGTAAGTGGTATTGTCTCTATTGTTCTTAAGGTTCGTATTTCTTTGATAAGATTACTTTGATTCTTGGTTGCTCTTGAGTTGAAGTTGTTAGATTAATGTAGCGTGGTGCTTAGATTGACTAGCTTATTACGAATACCTTCTATAGGCCGGGGTGAAGACTATGTCAAGGCCGATCGTGGTGGTGACAGCCGCCATTGAGTCCTTTGTTACGCCTGCCCCGTTTATAGAAATCGTAGGAGCCCCTGCGTTGTTAGCGTAGATCCCCTTTATTAAGAGTTTCTTCATGACAACCCCTCTTAAGAACAATGTGCAAATGATTTACTTGAAGTGAGAACAAGACCTTCCTAATGGAACTCCTTACCTCTCTTTAATCTAGTTTTAGCCACTCTGGATTTAGTTATACACCTCAACCTACTCTCTCACCTTCTCCCCTGTGGATTCGATATTTAAAGCCCTATTCCCGGGTGAAGTGCTCACCGGTATCCGTTAAACTGCGGATTATATTCCTGTAGGTTAACAAATACCAACATGCACGAACCTGAAAACAAGACAAAAGAAACCAAAACAACGCGAATGCCATCATATCGGTTGTCCAGGCAACTAAGGGCGATACTATGTATCGGCCATTTATGTTCTAAGGGCGTGCATGCATCGGCCATTGTTTGGAGAGCACTAGGCCTCTTGCCAAACACTAGGGAAATATTTTTTCAAATACCTCCCGTTAATCGTCTTTGCTTGGCGTTCTCCACTCATTGACTCAAGCACATAGGAGTTCCCAAATATCGCTTTGACCACCTTAAAAGGACCTTTCTAATTGGGTGACCACTTACCAAATTGATTGCTCTTAGTCCCTATCGGTAAAATAGTTTGCCATACTAAATCACCCGATTTGGAACGACTTGCTCTTAGCTTTCTTGTTGTAGGCTCTTGCAACACGGGCTTTATCCCTTTCTATTTCCTTTAGAGCTTGTATTCTTGTCGGTTACTCCATCGACATTGTCCATCATCAAATCATGATACATAGTTGGAGATAGATCATTTTGCTTAGCGAATCAATATGCATCCAAATTTACCTCAACGGGTAACACCGATTCTTGACCATACACCAACTCATAAGGAGTAACCTTAGTTGCACCATGCCTCGATATTTGATGAGCCCACAAAGCTTCGACAAGACTTCGTGCCACCTTCTTGGATGTTCATCTATCTTCTTCTTAATAAGCTTGATCAAAGTTTTTTGTTAGTGGATTCCGCTTGTCCATTGGCTTGAGCATAATATGGAGATGAATTGAGCATCTTAATCTTATATGATTCGGCAAAATCCTTTACCTCCTTCACCATAAATGACGTTCCTTGATCCGTAGTTAATGGGGGTGTTTAGAGCACCGAATTCGGTGCAAAATTTTGGTGGGATGTGACATGTATGTCGCATCGTACACTGTAGCACGTTTCGTTTGTTAGTGGTAAATATTATCCTACTATAGCGTAAGTAGGCTCAAAAGAATCGTCTCGCAATGTACATCTAAACTGTGTAATTATTTTAATTTTTTACCTATATTTCGTACTCCATATATGTTGCCGGCCGACGGATGTGACGTGGAATCTTCTTTTTGCATAGTGAAATTTGGGAGGAATTTGGGGCTCTAAACAGGGCCAATGTTTGAGGAATGCCGAATCTATGAATAATGTGCTCGGTGATGAACTCAATTACCTCCTTGTGTGTCATGTTCTTCAATGGAACTGCTTCCGACCATTTAGTGAAGTAGTCGGTAGCAACCAAGACGAACTTATGCCCCTTCGAAGATGGAGGATGAATCTGTCCAATAAAGTCTAATCCCCATCCACGGAAAGGCCACGATTTGATGATAGGATGAAGCATAGCAGCCGGCACTAGCTGAATATTCCCAAACCGTTGACACTCTTCACAATCTTTGTAGTAATGAAAGCAATCAGCCATCACAGTAGGCCAATAGAAACCAGCCCGTCTCAACAACCACTTCATCTTCAGAGCCGATTGATGTGTACCACAAATGCCTTCATGAACCTCTCCTATTGCCACTCTTGCTTGATCAGCCCCTAAGCATTTTAGCAACAAATCTTCGGCGGTCCTCCCAGATAGCTCACCATTATGCAATGTATACTTGAAAGCAAGCCGCCCGAACGTTCTTGTCAACATTAGCACTAGGATCTCGCAAAAAAAGACAAGAGAGGTGTTCTCCAATCTTCTAAATCGGTACACTACCACCGTCTAGGACAGAAATAGACCGATTCAAAAGAATTCTACTTTACTTGTCCCAAATCATTAGCAACATCGGTTTGTCCAATTAAATTTGGTTGAACCGAATTTTTACTAGAATCAAAACAAACAAACTTTCATGCATCGGCAAATGTTGTACATGAAAATATTTATCTTTTACCTCAAAGCCGGATGCCTCTTGAGAAAGCAAGTTTGCTCTTTGCACATACTTCACATGCAATTGATCATCTTCCTTAATATAACCTAAGAAGCTTGTTGAGCATAGAAATTGGCTTTATGATTTTCTTCTCTTGGAATATGCCGAATCTTGAATTCAGCAAATTTACCAATTAAATCAAGGCAAATATTGAGGCGAGCATGAAGTGATCCATCTAAACATTGACAATCACCGAAACTTGTTGCACCACAAGTAATGAATCACCAAACGCTTCAACATGTTCAAATTTATAGCTTCTAACATGATCAACCCGAACAAGAGAGCTTCTTCATATTCGGTTTGATTGTTAGTACATTGAAACTCCAATCGGCTTGACATAGGAAATTCAGCACCATAAGAATCAACAAGAACAATTCCAACTTCGGCACCGTCTTTGCAAACCGATCCATCATAATATAACCGCCATGGGGTAGAAGTGACATAATCCACCTCATAATCAAGATTTATGCTATGCTCAATCAAAAAATCAGCAAGAACTTGACCCTTTAAAATCTTCAATGGCTCAAAAGACAAGTCATATTCAATCAAAGCATATGCCCATTTGCCCACCCTTCCGAGAAAAGGATTGGCCCGATGCAACATATGTTTGATAACATCGGGCTTTGGCTTGCTACCACACATGTGCTTGACAAAAGATAATGTCTCATCTTGGAACAAGCGAAATATAGTGATAAGCATAATTTCTCAATATGGGCATACCTTGTCTCGGGATCAAGAAGACAACGACCAAGATAAGCAACGAAGATACACCTTTCCTTCATCTTCTTGAGTAAGAACAGCCCCAATCACCTTATCTTCTACGGCGATATACAATAAGAAAGGTACTCCCCTTCTAGGCGCCTGAAAGAACAGTGGTGAAGACAAATATTCCTTTATCTTATCAAATGCAAATTGTTGGCTTGCCCCCGGCAAAATCAGCTTCATTCTTCAACTTAAGTATGGGGGTGAAAGGAATAATTTTCCCGGATAAGTTAGCAATAAATCTTCTCAAGTAGTTCACTTTACCTAAGAATTTTACGCAAATCCTTTTTACATTGAGGTGCTTGAACTGCCTTGATCTTCTTTATTCTCTTGGGATCAATCTCTATGCCCTTGTCATGAATAATAAATCCAAGAAACTTCCTAGCCGACACTCCAAAGGCACACTTGAGTGGATTCATCTTCAAGCCATAATAGCGCATTCTCTCAAAAAAGCAAGACACAAATCGGCTAAATGAGGATCATGGGAAGTCGATTTAATCACCACATCATCAATGTACACCTCCATAATCACCCCAATTAGATCATGAAAGATAAGATTCATAGCTCTTTGATAGGTGGCGCCTGCATTCTTGAGCCCAAAAGTCATGACAATCCACTCAAACAAGCCAACAAATCCGGGACAAATAAAAGCAGTCTTGGAGGTATCTTCTTCCACCATAAATATTTGATTATAACCAGCATTACCATCAAGAAAGCTAGTAACTTTGTGCCCCGAAGCATCATTAATCAACATGTCGGCAATAGGCATCGGATATTCATATTTGGGAGTGGCTCTATTTAAATCTCTAAAGTCAATGCACACTCTAATCTTCCCGGTATCTTTCTTCTCAACCGGCACAATATTAGAGACCCACTCCGCATACCTGCATGGACGGATAAAATTTGCCTTAAGCAACCGATCAATCTCCTCCTTGATTCGGTCATTGATGGCCGAATTGAAGCGCCTTGGCGGTTGCTTGTATGGTCTGAACCCCTTCTTGATACTAATGCTCAACAAGATCTCGGCTTAACCCAGGCATCTCCATGTAGTCCCATGCAAAACAATCAACATATTCCTTGAGAAGCGCGATTAATTTAGATTTGTAATCGGCATCCAAGTTTTGATTCACAAATGTCGGCCATGGCATAGAACCATCCCCAATGTCAACTTGTTCCAAAGGGTCGGCCCGGCGTGAAACCTTGGCCCAACTTACCGAGCTCATCAAAGTCATCAATAGCTTCACGGGGAATCGGTCTTTTCGGTCGATAGTGCTCAAGCCTATGCTTTAACCATTGTATTTTGTCTTCCATTAATAAACAATGTTTATATAATGATATTGAACCGATTATCCATCGGTTTCAATGATCTGAGTACAAATCCACGCTCATCATAGCTAATGTACTGATAGTTGGACAGATCTCTACTTGAAAGACAAGCAAATCCGGACCCCTCGGTGATGGCATCGGTAGTAGAAATCTCAACCGAATTATCCGCATGAGCGATCTCTATGGCATCTCCCACCCATTGGATGAGGAATTGGTGCAAACTAGAAGGAACACATGGATTGGCATGAATCAATCACGACCAAGTATGAGATCATAGCTACCTTCCACATCGGCGGAAGAAAAGCGGTAGGCATGGTCTTGCTCCCAACAGGTTAGCTCGGCGTTGGCGTGCCCCTAGAAGGAATTGGCGCACCTCCTCCTACGCCGGTGATGGTCATGTTGGTTTGGATCAGCTCCTCTTCTTTGCACCCAAGTTTCTTGAATAATGAATAGGGCATAAGGTTGACAATTGTGCCACTATCCACTAGCATCTTCCGGACTGGTGTTCCATTGATATGTCCCTTCACATGCAACGGCTTGAGATGTCGGCGGGCATGGCGGGCTTCTTGAACACGGCATCCTCCACCCCAAACGCCAACTCTGCAGCAGCAACCTCATCATCTCCCTGCCCGATCACATAATAATCGGCAGAAAGAAAGATATTGTTCATCTCGGCGCATGTCGGCGAAGTGTTGACACATATTAACGTATATTTTTACTTGTCAACTGAATATGAAGAGGGACTAAAATATAATTAGATCACCTTATTAGGGCTTACAATCGACAATTTCCATGAGTTTTGGTGAAGTTGTGATTTTCGGGGACTAAACAGAAAAACGGCGAGAGTTATGAAGACATACGACTCCAAGACGTGTCCCAATCGTACTCGATCCAACTCCTACAAAAGAGCAACATAGAAGTACTTCAAATGAAGAATCAAAAGTACAACATTGCGAAGAGCTCGTCGAGATGATCGAAACGGATATATCATTTGCCATATTCGGAGTCGAGAATCGGGAAGATATCGGTCGCGAGGCGGGGTTCGGTAAAAAGCGGGCATAACTCCCTCATCCGGACTCCGTTTGATGCGAATTAATACAATTCGGAAACGGCATGGCGACACGCATGCACCCACAAAAGCTCAGCCCAGGTGGGGCCCATCTTGGGTCGACCGGCCTAATAATAAGGCCGGCCGGCCTCCCCCCTCCACGTCATCGGCCGCGCTTCGGAAGCTTCCTCAACCGACTTTGACACGCGATCTAAACCACATGTTTAATGTCGGTTTGATCCGGCGACAACGGGGAAGAGTACGAGTTGTATCCAAGTCCAACACGGCACCCTCCTTCGGACTATATAAGCAGCCCCAGGCTCAGCCCCAAGGATCATCTCTCATCATCTCCTCATTAGCTATCGGCCAGGAGAAAAAATCTAGGGTTTCATATTAGAAGAGAGAGAGAGGTCCCTCTAGTTGTCTAGTTCATCTAGTTCTAGTTCTAGTTCTAGTTCTTCTAGTTCATCTAGTTGTAAGATCAAGAAGAGAGCGAGGAGAAAGGCGGAGATCCGGACTGTCGGATCTTCATCATCATTGTAATTCTGGCACGCAACAAGTTCGTCTTCGACAATCTCCGGGTTCTTCATTTATTATTTCTATTTATTCTATTTAATTACTTTCAGTTCTTACTTTACTTTATTTACTGGATCTCCGCTCGTATTGAGTGCTCTAGTTATCGTGCGTGGCTAGAGTAGTAATCGATAGTGTAGGCGTGGTGTCTAGACTAGAGTTTACCTCGAGTTTGCGCCCAATCCCACGGTTAGTTGTGGTAGCCCCAGGGGGTGACACCTGTCGGGTCTTTGTAATCCACCACGTTCGGGTTGGTGTTTAAGTAGAGCTTTTTGACGGCCTTCCCCGATCACCCTTTCCCGGTCTTTTTTAGAGGATCGGGACGGTACCGTTGCTCGACGTAAGTAAAGTAGAGTGAGCCTTTGATCATATAGATCTCATTAGAATACTTAGGAAACTTAACCCTCTCTTTCCACATCATTACCATTATTATCTTAGGACGTTCTAAACCTTTCTAGTACACTTCCGTTCCCCATGGAAATCGATACTCTACGGAATACTCCGGGTGAAAGCTACATCGGTATCCGTGCGCTTGCGGATTTCTCTGTTGGCGTTAATTTATACCAACAAGCTTTAAAAGCGCGTTCTTGCGGGAACGGTAGGCCGTGCTAGTTAGAACCACGATCGTCCTTTTACCTTTTTACTTTTTTTCCCCTTCTACCTTTCTTTCCTTTTACCCCTACCTATACCACATGGATTTCACTCCTATCATTAAATTCTTTGCTCCAAAGGGCGACATGTTGGAGCCTTCACCATCTTCACACCCTATTCTTACAGATGGCTACGAGCCGCCTGCTCTTATAGCCATGGTTCGGGAGCAATCCTTCTCGGGGTTAGCCGATGAGGATCCATACACCCACCTTAGAGACTTTGAGCAATTGTGCTCTGCCGAAATATTTACGGCATGACACAAGAGACCATTAAATGGAAATTATTTCCGTTCTCCCTTGAGGAAGAGCGAGAAAATGGTATGCTCACTCTGTAGGAAACGTAAATGGAGATTGGGATGAACTTGAGACAAATTTTGTCTTGCTTTCTTCCCTCTTTATAAAATTGCTGACCTTAGAATAGAAGTTCTTACATTTAGACAAAAAGAGAAGGAGACTCTAGGAGCAGCTTGGGCTAGATTCACAAGCCTTACCAATTCGGGCCCAAACCTTTCCTTGCACGACCATGTCTGCTCTATCACTTTTATCGCGGTCTTAACAAGGAAGTCTGCTCTCAATCTCGACATCACTTCAGGAGGATCATTCTCACATAAACTAATTAGTGAGGAAAAAGCCATTCTTGAGAAAATCCTTGACAACACTCCCTACACTAACGTTTTTGATGAGTTACCCGAAGAAGAAGTCGAGCCAAGCCCGAACAACAAAAAGAGGAGACACACGCAACCAAATCTAAAATTCCTATAATATCTTCTAAAAATTTGGTTGCCATAGAATCTCCTACTATGGAAACACATCACACTCTAAACACTTTAGAGAGTGATGAATCCCATCCTTCCATCGAGGTTGATCTTTTTGAAAACTCTAGGAATGCCTCGAATTTATCATTTAGAAAGCATCCACCTAAGAGACCTCCAAGTGAATATATTTCAAATTCTTTTGAGGAGGAGTCTCTTAGAAAATGTTCTCGTTCCTACAAAGGATATCGGGAGGAATTCTATGATGGCATAGAAGGAGAGCCAAGCTACCTAGAAGATGATCTTATTTTCTCCCCTTCCATGCCTAGACAAGATTACATATTTGAATCCATTATCAGACCCATCCTTAACCCCGATGAATCCTTGTACTCTCTTCCCCTTGAGACCCTTGAGGGCCCTAAAAATTCATCAAGACAACCTAAATATAGGAGCCATCAAGACCACCAGGATGACCAAGAAGAGCGACAACAATGGCTAGAGGATAATAAAGAGTTATATGCTACAGCCGTTGAATGGATGGACGAGACCTTAGATGAGATCGACCTGAGTGACACCACTCCAAGAGAAACTTTAGATTTCTATGACAAATCAACCTTGGAGTTTGAGAAGAAGGATGACATCAATGAGCATGGAAGCTACTACATAGACACTTCATCTAGTTCATGCTACTCACATGAGAAACTTCCCGAACTACCTAGTCTCTCTAGTCTAACCACTCTCAAGACGTACAACCCCCTCGTGCTCTTGCCTCCTATAGATTACGAGAGGGTGATTGTAGATGCGTTCATCTATAATAAATATTCTAGATCTCGTGGTCATGAATCTTGTTATAGGTGGTGTTGAAGGGGAGACCACTTCACTATCTTAAGTAGTTTTCAAAAGGTTTCCTAAGGACAAGCTTGTGTCCTAAAATAAGAATTCTTGAGATAGAACATGAGTCTTTACTTTTCCTTGTGATATGAGTAAATAAATATACATGCATTCCTTCGGGTATTTACGTCACTAATCATTATAGGATTGGAGGCGAAAAAGAATCTTTTGTCGGACTAACCCCTATAGGAAATAAGACACTCTTAAAAAAAGCTTGGGGGAGGTCCTGAGATGAGCTCACACTGAGATGAAGCAAGACACAAGGACTTCTACAAGATGTTCCAGTGCCATCATGCTCCAAATATTAAAGGTAACATCTTGAGGTAAGTCATAGAACCTTCTCTCTTTATCATGGCTCACTCATAAAGTCAAACATGTTAGAGTTACAACTTTGCTTGATTCGATCGATGATCTCAACATGTTTAGCTCTATAATTTGTTCTTCACACCACTCACTTGATCACTCATCATTCATATTACAATTTTAAATGCTACTTTCATGCTTGGTGTCCGATCTTGTCACCTTTGTCATAAATAAATAGAACACATGATGTTACCATGTTTAGATGTGCCCAAGGATAGAGTAAGATGAATAAAGTTTTGGTTCTATTGGTGTTTTTCCACCAATAGAGCCCATGCACTTGATCTCTACCTTGTCTATGCAAGCGGGACACACTTTAAAAATGTGGAGGAGTCGCCACTTCTCCAAAAATTCCACAAGTGAATGTCCCGACCTACGACGTGCACACCGAGCAAGGAACATGGGTGATGCCATCCTACTAGGAGATGCAACTGTCAAGATCGGATGAAGCACTCAAGGAGTGATCAAGCAAGATTTGAAGGACCAAGAGGGGTTGACACCTCCACAATTGTCTACCTCACTCCAACATCGCTAAGAGATTAGGTGAATACCTAGCTTGGGGAGGGCATCCTCCATTTATCAAGCCCAAGAAGAACAAGACGCCGCGGCCGCGACCCGAAGAAGTAAGCATGGGGAAAGAAAGAATCATCACCTACTAAAGAGGACAACAAGAGTACACCTTCGGAAGACTTACCGCTACCCGCGTCACCAAGCCCCGAACAAACACCGTCGGCTACCTCATCTACGCCACTCATCGAGATCATTGAGGGCACCGCACCGGACCACGACATCCCGACGAGATTCCATAGATGACAAAGACGCCACGAGTAAAGTACTCGAAACTCTCACCGAGAGGTAACTTCGGTATTTATCTGCATATTTAATTTTCTGCATAGCATATTTCAATTGGCATGTTTCCTTTAAGCATATTTACTTTTTCTAAAACCTGCATTAGAAAATCACAAAATTATGTTTGCTTTGCATTTGCATTAGTTCATTAAAAGCCCCATGCAAGCACCCCTTCTTTGTGGCGGCATAAAAATAAAAATACAAAAATATGTGAGGACATGAAGGCTCACAACATAATCCTAAATTTGTTCCTTCGGGTATGTGCGAAATTAATATTTGCGGGGAGAACATTTAAGGAAAACCCGAGAGATGAACAAGTTCCAAGGGCGAATAAAAAGACTACTTCAAGATCCAAATTGGGGAGAGCACCCTCGATTATCCACGATAAGTATTATTATCCTATCTATTTTTAGCTAGTTAGTATATTTGCTTAGAGTTAATGAGTCTTAAATAAAAGTATTAGTGTTAAGAGTCCAATAAATGTTAGATGCTTGCGAGTTAGCTCTCTTTCTTTAATTGTGACCTTGGTGACATATGCTTGGAAATGATGAATAGTTGCTCCGCTTTAATTCCTCTTAAAAGTACTTACACGTTGGACTTAGATTCTCCCAAAACTTTAAATGCTTAATTTGCTCTAAACCCAATACACATGGGAAGCACATGCTTAATCTCAGTCTTAGCATTGAAAGATAAAGATACATGAAAAGTTGAGCTCTTGTTTATCATATTCCTAGAGATACTTGATTCTGGTTTTTATCTTTGAAAATTATAAAACATTTCATGATGAGTTCCTTAGCTATGACCCTTAAGAGTTTATCATTCGCATCAAGATCATCCCACTTCACTAAATACTGTTGCTTCTAACCCTAAGTACGCATCCCCATACTCCATCAAGCCGCTAGCCATAATTATGAAAATGAACTCTTGCAATCTTTGGATATGTCTCTCTCGGTGTTTTTATGTCAAATAGAGGCTGGGCTACATTCGAAAAAAAAAAAAGAAAGAGAAAAATAAATATTTAGAGAGAAAAGTGAGACGAGAGAGGGGAGAGTAACAGCACAAAAAGTCATACTAGGCGAGAAGGGCCTACCTCCTAATAATAAAAAAATATATTTAGAGATGAATAATGGACACGTGTCCGAGGGTGAGTAGGGCCCACATCTCTAAGGAGAGAGAAAAATGGACACAGGTCCGAGGCAAAGACCCACCTCTCCAAGAATGGACAGCCCAGGTCCTAGCAATTTTTAGAAAGAGAGATATAGTCCAAGATGCTTGAGAAGAAAAAAAATACTAGAAAAGGCTAAGGGCTATTTACTACCTTTCATCCTCATCCACTTCACCACTATCATCCCACTATATATATCCTACTACATGTGTAACTTATCTACATACCATCTACTTAAGAGGGTCATACATAGGATCTCTGAGTTTCTTTTGAAAAATATTGCAAAACCCCAGGATGATAGTTGATCAAAGAGCTTGAGACATGGTACTTAACTTGATTGTTTTATCTTGCTTATGATTCGTGAAAAGGCTACGCCCCATGGTAAACAGGTATGAGAGAGCAATCTGGTTAAGAGGAGAGTTTATTTCTGAGAAACACAGTACTTCTGAGGTATGAAAGCGTTGTAGCAACTCCTGATCCTACTATAGCATATAGCTTTGCTAGGGACTAGCAAAGGGTAAGCTTGGGGAGCTTGTTGACACATATTAACGTATATTTTTTACTTGTCAACTGAATATGAAGAGGGACTAAAATATAATTAGATCACCTTATTAGGGCTTACACGACAATTTCCATGAGTTTTGGTGAAGTTGTGATTTTCGGGGACTAAACAGGGAAAACAAATGCCGAGAGTTATGAAGACATACGACTCCAAGGCGTGTCCCAATCGTACTCCGATCCAACTCCTACAAAAGAGCAACATAGAAGTACTTCAAATGAAGAATCAAAGTACAACATTGCGAAGAGCTCGTCGAGATGATCGAAACGGATATATCATTTGCCATATTCGAGTCCGAATCGAAGATATCGGTCGCGCAGAGGGGGTTCGGTAAAAACGGGCATAACTCCCTCATCCGGACTCCGTTTGATGCGAATTAATACAATTCGAAACGGCATGACGACACGCATGCACCCACAAAAGCTCAGCCCAGGTGGGGCCCATCTTGGGTCGACCGGCCTAATAATAAGGCCGGCCGGCCTCCCCCCACGTCATCGGCATCGGCGCTTCCGAAAGCTTCCTCAACCGACTTTGACACGCGATCTAAACCACATGTTTAATGTCGGTTTGATCCGGCGGCGACGGGAAGAGTACGAGTTGTATCCAAGTCCAACACACGGCACCTCCTTCGGACTATATAAGCAGCCCTGGCTCGGCCCCAAGGATCATCTCTCATCATCTCCTCATTAGCTATCGGCGAGAGAAAAAAATCTAGGGTTTCATATTAGAAGAGAGAGAGGGTCCCTCTAGTTGTCTAGTTCATCTAGTTCTAGTTCTAGTTCTTCTAGTTCATCTAGTTGTAAGATCAAGAAGAGAGGCGAGGAGAAAAGCCGGAGATCCCGACTGTCGGATCTTCATCATCATTGTAATTACTCTTTGCAACAAGTTCATCTTCAACAATCTCCGGGTTCTTCATTTATTATTTCTATTTATTCTATTTAATTACTTTCAGTTCTTACTTTACTTTATTTACTTGGATCTCCGCTCGTATTGAGTGCTCTAGTTATCGTGCGTGGCTAGAGTAGTAATCGATAGTGTAGACGTGGTGTCTAGACTAGAGTTTACCCGAGTTTGCGCCCAATCCCACGGTTAGTTGTGGTAGCCCTGGGGTGGCGGACCTGTCGGTCTTTGTAATCCACCACGTTCGGGTTGGTGTTTTACGTAGAGAGCTTTTTGGCGGCCTTCCCCGATCACCCTTTCCCGGTCTTTTTTTAGAGGATCGGGGCCGTGCCGTTGCTTCGGCGTAAGTAAAGTAGAGTGAGCCTTTGATCATATAGATCTCATTAGAATACTTAGGAAACTTAACCCTCTCTTTCCACATCATTACCATTATTATCTTAGGGCGTTCTAAACCTTTCTAGTACACTTCACGTTCCCGTGGAAATCGATACTGAATACTCCCCGGTGAAAGCTACATCGGTATCCGTGCGCTTGCGGATTTCTCTGTTCGCGTTAATTTATACCAACACGAAGGCTCGTAATCCACCAACTCCCCATCGGCCGGCTGGCGCTTCAATGCCTAACCATGGCGTAAATGGCGATAGCGAAATCTTCGATTGCACCCGCGGGAACATCGAAACAACGAAATCGGTTCAACCGGCTTAAGTCGGTAAATCCGAAGGTTGGGCAATAGCAGCCCGTCGGACCGGCTTGGTCGAATTAGCAACTTGCTCGGCTAGCTTGGCTGTCCCATTTGCTAGAAGTGCCAAAAGATCAATGGTCGGCTTGGACACCTCTTCCATGGACTCGGGCGGTTGTTCTTGCCCCACAACCCGACTTGACCGATTTAGCAATCGGTTTAGCCGACTTGCGGGCTACAGCAATCATCTCGGCCTCCTTTTGCTTGATTTCTTGCACAATCTCGGGCAAGATAGGCACCTGTCCCTTGAGTAGCAGCCATGTGCTTGAGCATCTTTTGTCTTGCTCGCTTGAAGCTTCCTCTTACGGGTCTTATCGATATCGACGGGACACCACTTGGGGTGTCGGTACCGGATCCACAGGATTCTCCCTCTTGTCTTGAACTTTAGCAATCTCCTCCATGACTTGATCTTTATCATTTGAAGGCCCTTGCGCCCCAATCACGATCGGTTTGTTGACATCAACAACGGGAGTCGTCATCGAACCGATAGTAATGGAAGGTGGAGGAGTAGCAACCGGGAGAGGGCTTCACAACCACTTCTATCTTCTTAGGAACGTATACTTGCTGCATTGGAGCCTTCCCCGATTGCTCAAGTGTGAGAGAGCGAGAAGTGGCTATCTCCTTCTTCCCGCACCGCTAGAGCTTCGATTGTGGACCCAATCGGCTAAAGACGGTTGGCTTGGCCATGTTTCCAAAGACCTCCTTCCTTCATGGGAGCCGAAGGATATGGGACAAACACTCCCTTTGGTGCCCATTGTGGCGGTGGCACCACCGGTGACAGGTGGTGCCCCCAACGAGACACCCTTGAACGAGTAGCTGCGAAGAAGAAGTAACATTTGGAGGAGTCATAGCCATTTGCTTGTTCCTCTCTTCATCACGCTTAGGAGGCGTAGACTCTCTTTTTATAGGCCGATTCTTGGAATCGGCCTTTTTTGTCTTGTATTTTGCCAAAAGCCCGTCAAATGTGCATTGAGGCTTGATGTGCTTCTTTGCTTTTGGCTCATTAGTCTTCCATACTCCCACTTCCTGCTTTTGTGGAATGAAAGATTTCAACACCCGCACACCGAAGTAAGGGAGCTAGGACCCTCGGGGGCCGGTGACCCGACTAAGGTAGTCGGTTCAAGCGGCTTGGTTGGTGCCTAGACATGATCATCTTGGCCGATTGGATCTATCGGCCTAGCCGGTCTCCCTTGCGCCGCAAGTCCATCTAGCCACGCCCGACGCCGCAATGCTTGCGCCGAGCTAGCAATGATGGTGAGCTTAGTCTTGCCTTCTTCATTCTTTTTTTTTAACACACACCGCCATCCCGAATTCTTAGGAAGATTCGGTATGGGGCGAGGCTTCGCCAATGACCACGTTCTTGCCTTGAGTTGTAGCGGCTTGCTCGGGATGGATCAAGATGGCGGGTGCCTTGTCTTCCGATGTCTTGACTTCGGGCTTCTTAGCTTCAATCACAAGCACTTTGGAAAAGGATTCTTGTCTAGCCGCATGTCGGTAAGACTTAATTGGCCTTCATTAAGAGCCGATTGCACTGCCGACGAAAGACATTACAATCATCGGTTGCATGAGAATTAGTATTATGATACTTGCAAAAAGCTCTCCTTTTCAACTCATCTGTAGAAGGCATAGTATATTTAATCTTAATGCATCCGATTTTCAACAACTCATCAAAAATGCGGTCACATTTAGATACATCGAAAGTAAACTTTACTTCCTCATTCCGATTTTTATTAATCGGCTTGAGAGAAGGACAAGTTACTTGTTTATTCTCGGTGGCCACCTAATTTCAGCAGCCATTACCTCTTTACTCTCATCGTCGGATGAAGAATTATCGTCCACATTGTGCATGTTAGAACGACGAGATCTATATTCATTATCTTGAGAATTCAAACGTGATTCAACAGCAATCACTCTCTCAAGTAAATGAGGTAAAGTAGTAAATTGAATATGCTCAAGCTTATCTCTAATCTTAGGATGCAAACCATTAAAGCATATATCTACTAAATCACGCTCGAAGACATCAAATAAAAACATCGGTTCTTAATTTCTTTACAACGCCTAATGAACTCAAGCGCTTGATTCACTACGACCTTGTCTAACCGATGTCAAATTCTTAGACTCCATCATAAAAGTGAGCATGAAATTTTTCTTCTAATTGAGCCCAAGAACCAATATTAGATGATGGCAAAGAAGTAAACCATGAAAAAGCGATTACCCGATAAGTGATAAAGGGAAATTACGACATTTCATATAATCATGAGCACACCCTTCGCCTAAGCGAAGCTAAATACATGCTAACATGCTCCATGGTAGATTTACCATCATTACCACTAAATTTTTGAAAGTCGGGTACCTTCCACCCGGTGGGTTTCTCAAGTGATCAAAGTGTGGAGGGTACGGCTTGTTATAGATGCCTCTTGAAGTTTTGATTTGGACACCTAAACTTTCCCCGCAAAGACTTATTTAAATCTTCCTTTAGCCGATTAAACGCGATCGGGCATGTCGGCGGGAGGAGGACTAGGAGCTGTAGTTTCATTGCCAAAAGCAGGAATTTGACTAGGGGATTTCGGTGGGTTAGGTAATATGTTGTTGCCCCGAATTCCTAGTGTTTTGTGACCTATTGACGGTTGCGATTGCAATCTTGTGTATCGGCAAAAGTAACCATTTGTTTGCGGTTAGTTGCTGTCTCTTTGCTAGTAGAACCGGTTTTTATCGACTTCCAAGGAGCGAATGGACCGATTTACCTTTGCTATAGGCCATGTACCATGCTTGATTCTCATAAAAATTAGAAGGCATACCAAACTCAGGCTCATCATCAATTTCTTCTATTCTAAGTGACTTGCCTTCTAACTTATCAAACCTAGCCATAATCATACCAACAACAGTAGTAATACTTGAATCTACTTCTTTCTTATGGCCATCAAGCATAGCAGCATAATCAGCATGTTGAGGATAAGAATCATCGAATTTAGGGCCAATATCTGTTACCTCAACCTCTGGAGTGGATGAAGCGTCGGGAAGCTTGACGGTGACGGGCTTGTACAGCTCCACCTTGTCACCACGTCCCCTTGGCACAACTCTCGAGAACGCGTGAAGTAGAATCAATAATTCTTGAAGCTTGCGCTTCAATTCTTCGGGGAAGCTCTTGAGGAGGTGGTGGGGTGGATGACGTTGTCATCATGCACCTCGCCATGCTACGCGCCCGTCGTTAGGCATGGTGCCAAGGTCGCCAAAACGCAATTGACGCCTCGATCTCCCCAGTAGTCGCCCGAAAAGTATGTTGACGAAGAACTAGGGTTCCACGCCAAGCACACCGGGAGGGCCTTGGGCGCCCACGAAGGTTGCGATCAACCTTGAAGCAGCGAGCACCGTAGCGTGATCGGGCGGCGAACAAATCGGGAGATCGCTAGGGCCGATGTAGAGCTTCGGTGGCCGGCCGGAAGAACCTCGAACGCACCTCCTCCGAAGACCCGTCGGGAGGGACGCACGTGAGGGGTGCCCTAGGACCAGCAAGGCCGCCTAGAGCGTCCAACGAAAAACTCGCGGAGAGAACGCCGCCCGAACAGCAGGGTAGAGAAGAAGTTGACCTACAAGCAAGACGGTAGTAGATGTATTTGTCGATTCGATGTAGATGGGATCAAATCGGCCATGAACCCCTTTATTATATAGAGGAGGGTGGTCTTATCCTTTTAGGAAACCGTCCTTGGATGTTTCCAATCTCCAAAAACCGACCCAAACACGATTAGGAAAGAGATCGGTTCGGGATCGTGCGGACACGTCCGTCGCGGGCTGACCGGGGCCTTCGGATCGCCTGACCGGACGCTCGGTCGCTGGCGTCGGTCGATTCCAGCAAGCACTGAAACGCACCGAAACGCTGATTGACCGGGACGCCTTGACCGGACGCGCGACGGACGCCGCGAAAATTGACGAGCAACGCCCGGTCGCTGCGTCCGGCCGACTCCGTAAAGCTCTGAAATCGCACCTTTTGACCGGACGCCGGGTGGTTTGACGGACGCTCCGGTCCTCGGCGTCCGGTCACTTCGAGAGAAGCTTGTTTGCTCTTCCTCGAAAATTTGGGTGTCAACAATTTGTTTACCTGTATGCATCTATAGAAGGCTTTGCTGGGAACGCCAGCAGCCCGGGCCCGGTGGTGATGCACGTGTGGAAGCACTTCAACAGGCTCGCTTCTGAGGCCAATCACAGGGGCGTCCAAGAAACGGCAAGGCGTGTGATTGGCAGGCCGATCTCTCATTGATTAAAGCTGCGTGACTATGGACGGTGGCTACGACGTCGGTAGCTAATACCACGTGAGATAGGAGATAACAATAGACTGTAATTTATTTTTTCCTTTTCAATTAGATATATTATTATTATGCTTTATTTTCATAATGACAGGCGGCTAATTTTTTTGAAAACCTGAATAGATCCAAAAGGCAGATTGCTTCATTACAAAGTCCATGTGTTACTCTTCTAACGATGTGCCAGGGATCCGCGTTGTATACCTGCTTGTTTATCTCGACGCCAATGGCACGCTTGGTGACGTTCCAAACGCGACCGGTGCGGCCGTGGTAGAACTTGTGCGGCATCCCCTTGTGGACGGCGCCGTTCACCTTGATGTCAACGTAGTCGCCGATCTCCAAAGTAGTAATATTGCAGCAGCATGTGAAACAATCAGAACAGGCAGTGTGTCCTCTGCATGGCATGCAACGCCTATACTCATAACCCAATTAGAGCGCCAAAACTTTATTTAGGAACCACTATACATCGTACCAGCATCAGAAGACTATGGTACAACAGCTCACCTACGACATATGTGCGGTATACCGAGGACGTAGACGCGGCAGGTCCTGCCAATACCTGGCACCACAGCTTCGCCCGATGTCTCGCGTTACCCCTTGGCGACGTCCTTCAAATATCTCCGCGTCACGGCGACCGCCAACATCATTGCGGCCATCCCCGACGCCCAAGCCCCCACATCCTCGCACGTAGACATTGGTTTTGGAATATTGGGAAGAGAGAGTCGATGCTAAATAGGTAGGCAGCGGCGGCGGATTTAGCGATGGCCGTGTCCACGTTGCCGAGGATGAGAAGAAGCGGCAACCGCGATGCGCTAGATTAGATGTGTTTTGGAAAAAACACACGTACGTAAAACACCTAGATTTACTTTTAGAGCCATTTTAATAATATTTCGAGTAATGACGGCCATCATGAGTCGTGGATACATATATTATATCTACTACACCTATGTAGAGAACCCCCACTAGTGAGTTCTCTCGGCACGCAAAGATGCCACCTCAACAGTCCCACTAAGACCATGACATCCGGTGGCAGGCCCCCCACTTGTTTGAACTAACTAAAAAATGTTATAACTCACAAACCAAAAACAAATTAAATTCTGATTACACCATTGAATTACTTTTAATAAATCCTTCAAAAACAAGATCTCATATGGATATATTTCGATAAAATTACGAGGTGGGCCTCACTAATGATAGTTGGTATAGAGTAAAGTAAAAAATAAAAAAAAGAATGAAAAAGTGGAAAAAAGAAAGAAAAAGAATAGGAGGGTGATAGTAATATTCAAACTTATAGATTTCTCCTTCGTTACCGTGACAACGCGTGGGGATATGACCGCGTGAAGGGCGAAGTTAAAGGGATTAAATCATCTACCAAGGATTTCCTCGGATAAATTGTTATATATGTCTTATTACATTACCGAAGTTGTCACCCATCCAACGTATCTAAATATTCCTATTCGATATTGGTTCAGCTTGGAGTTTAAACATAAGATTAAATAATCTTTATGCCAATGAGTATATACTGCTTTCATACATTTAAGTTCTTCGTTACTAACTCTGTTTCTAACCTGCGCACAAAGTAATTCTCCTCAATAGCTAATTGTGATAAGATTTCTTAGTAATTACAATTCAATCCTTTAGCATTACCCTTTCCCTACAATGCGGCAATGCGCTGGGAATCCCCTCTAGTTTTAATAATAGCAACCAACTCAACGTCATTTGTTCTCCAGATATTTTATTAAGATATTGTAAACGTGAGTTGGGTGGATATATTTTAACGTGTGTGGTAATCTTAGGCTATTTTTTTTCTCCATAATGGCGTAGGTGGGTAATTACTTACAAAATTAAATAGATCTAACGGTTATGGAGGACCCGAGTCGTTTGATTTGTGGCCGGATGTTTCGATTAAAGTGAGAATTTTTAGCATTTATCTTTTTTTTAACGCTAGCGTTTGGTGAGGATAAACGTTTGTAATAGTAAGATAATGTAACATACTAATGATTCTTAATTTATTTATACTAATGACAAAGCTTAGAAAACATGTATTAGCTTGCCCGGCAATGGCATGGATGACCACATCCCGTGTAGAGATATCTATATCCAACCAAAAACACCAGTATGTCTCTTCATTTGGGGTCGATTCGAAGTTTTGAATTTCAAAATGATAGAAATTCAATCACAACTTTTTTCGATAATGGATTCAAAAAGTTATATGGGTCTTGGAGATATACAATTTTGTCATTTTACATTCTCCATAAGAGATTGTTTGAAAACTTTGAATTTCAGAATGTGAGGACTTCAAACTGATTTTGGGACCATAAATTATTTTCAATAAAAACGTTCTAAACTTCAATGTTTTAGAAACTTTTGAGATCTATAACTTTGGTTTTAGTAGTTTCTCTATCCCATCCTGTTCGTAAAATAAACAATATAGAATTCCAAAATGTAAGAACTTCAAGCAGAATTTGTGGGATCTAAATGATTTCATATGAAAAAAGTAGCCACCTACAAAGCTATAGATCTCTTCGAGATATACAACTTCGATATAAGGTTTGTCTTCATCCGGCTTCATTTGTGGTTATGAATTTTACTATGCTGCATCTATTTTTAGAGATGAGTTTAGATCTAGCCACCTCTACGTATGGATTTTTAATGATGGCTATAGATCCAAGATAATTTTAGAGGAGGATAAAAATAGATTTCTAGAAGGGGCTCGTTTGGAAAACCATTTTTAAAGACGACTTTAAATAGAGGCGGGAGGCATTTCGAAAAGTCAATTATTTAGAAGTGATTTCTAGTTAGCCAAATCGAGCGACAGATCATAGATGCGCTAGTGAATTAAATTGATCTAAAATTTTTATCCTTATAGGATAAAAAAATTATTAAATAAGTTTTAATTTTTAGGATGGACCGAGACCTAAGACTATGTCAGTGAATAGCCTTGTGTGTGAACCTAGCATAATGGCTATCCAAAAAGAGAAGTCATATCTCTGTTCTACAAATTATTTTTTTGTGAGAATGTAGTGCCCTTCTTAATTAAAATGTATTTTTAATGAGAGGAACCATCTTTAATTTTTCCTTTTATTATCCAAACTGAATCTTATATTTTCTTAATTATATTCTATCAATTATGTTTGACACGTGTGTCTGTCCAAGCTAAAAATACAAGCGAGCTTTGGCCGCTTTGTTTAGAGGTCTTTACGGAGATATGTTTACTGTCACTGTTTGTATAATTGAGCTGAGTGAACAGACAGTAACGGCGGGGAAGAAGAAATGCTGGATCTGGATGCACGGTGCGCCTAGCTAATCCCGTCCCCACAGCACGTATTGCTGTCTCTTACTGTTAGTACAGTAGGCTTTCGCACTCACACAGTACGGTGTCTGGATAATAAGGATAACAACGACCTACGTTACACGGATACGTGTATCGGATACAATACGTATCCGATATGCGGATACACTATTCTCCAAAAAACAGTGACACGGGGATACGGCTAAGATTTTTTAATAATAATAATAACATAATTTAATATAAAACATAGTTCACAGATTAAAATATTACTTAAAGTCATCCATAGATCACAGGACACGGGTTCACAGGACACTATTCTTCTTCTTTACTGGTCATCAACTTCAATTGGAGCACGATCTTTTGCTAGGGCTAGAGGAGATAACCTAAGGGCGAGGAGAGGGCGGCATCTGCTTGCAGCCTTGCACAGCCTTGCCGCCGTCCGCCGATCGTCGGCTCGCCGCCGTCGCCAATCACGAGTCTAATGGAAGGAAGTGCGAGAGGCCAAACGACAGAATACGAGGCGACGCGCATATAATACGAGCGTGCGGCCGCCGGCCTCAGCTTGGGGAAGACAGTACGTCGTGTGGAAGAGTGGAATTTGGGCCATTTAGCTTCATGGGCCGTATCCAAATCGGCTCACGCGTATCGGATACTAGTATCCAGTGCAGCACGTATCCAATCTTCTTAGTACGGCTTGGATACGTATCCATGGCGTATCCAAGGCGTATCGGTATCCGCGGAGTATCGGATACGCGATACGCACCCCCTGAAGTATCCGCGCATCGTAGACAACGACAGCGCACCTGCCGTGAGCGGGCACCCGTACTGGCGGGCTATCAGAAACAGTATGGAAAAGCAAAAGCGCCAAAACCCCATGTGGCCGCGGTCCAAAGAGGCAGCATCTTCGATGGCGATGGCATGTCGAGAGTCGAGACCTTTCGCCCCGATGAATGGCGCTCATTCGGCATGTTACACATGTGGGTAGGTTCCACTCGCACCAGCGGTTGTGTGGTCATCCGGTCCTGAGCTTACTGCACAAAAAGATTAAGTCTTAAATTCAAAGATTAAGTTGTAAATGTTCACGAACTACAATATAATAATAGTTCAAATGGTATACGGACGGTTTAAAATATAGATATAATTAAAGAATAAGATACTTGCAATATTGGTTTCTCTAACCGACACTTTGCAAGGGACGTAAATGTCTTGATTATATCATCTTTAACGATTAAAACACATTTAACAAATGTACAATCATACCCAAGAGCACATATCTTATTTTAACTTTATTTTTACTAAAACTATTGAGAAAACAACCTTTCAACTATTGTCCTTGTCACCGGTATAAGCATGCATCAGCGTGTGAAGAATACCCACTTACTAGACATGATTTTCTATAGGTTTTTTTTAGCAAATGATTTTTCGATAGATAGAAACATAATCACGTATGTGGACTTTCTGCATACTGTGCGAGTGAGGGTACCCAAGCCTACTTCTATAGCTAGTAACAGGCAGCAATAATGCATCCAGATACAGCATTTCTACGCCCCCGCCGTACGTAGTTCATGTCATTATTCACGCTCACCTTAACATATCTTATCTTACTACTACTAACAATTTCTTCTTCCTTCCGAGGAAGGATGACCTTAATTCCGAGCAAAATACTCCTTCCGTATCTCATTTAGAAGACATTTTAGACAAGGTTTTGGTTAAACATTGATAATATAAATCATGAATACCTTTTAAATCCTTGAGTTTGAAAATGTGAAAATTAAATTAATAGATTTGACTTGAAAATTACTTTCATAAAATTGTAAAAATATAAATTACCAATAAATATTTTTATAGAAAAGAGAAGTCAAAGTTGTGCTTTGGAGACCGTATCATTGTCCTAAACGTCTTCTAATTGTGATACGGAGGAAGTATTAATATGCATTCCGGTTATGATTCCAAAGTCTAAATAACACCCTCACCTTTCACACTAGGGATACTTCACCCCTAAACTTTAAAAATCGTCTATCCAACACAATAAAGTTTCCAAAACCGTTTGATTAACCCCCTGGCTGGTTTTGGCCACGTGGAACTCCAACCCGGCAATGAAAGAGACACCGACTGTGAGGGCTAAACAATCGGTCCCCTCGCCATCAAAGACGCCTTGGCCCGTGGGCTCTGGGTCGTGGCTGGCACGAGCGCGCGCACGCTATCGTGTGGCGCCGGCGGTGAGGCGCAGCAACCCATTAGCTAGGAGGGGCAAGGGAGCAAAGGCACGTGGAGCGGTCGGAACCCCGGAGGGAAGCCTTCGTCACGCACCGTGCACCATGGCCGAGAGACACGACCAAGCCTCGCGGTCAAGGGCGGCCAGGCCAGGGCCGGCACACGCTGGGCAGCTGTGGCCAGGGCTGGCGCGCACATGCCGGGTGGCTGCGGCAAGAGGTGATGCTCGATCGGGGCTCGGCGCGCATCGTAGTGGGAGCATCCCGGTTATCTCAATGTTACGTTGCGAACCATCGGCAAGCTTGGGAAGACTTCTGCATGGCTGACGAGAAGAAGCTCCAAGCCGGGAGGACGTGAGTTGCAGCCGCTCCTCGCCGGCAAAAAGAGCTCCGTGAAACCCAACATCTCGGCGCCGCGTTCCACGCCCGCGGTCGAGGGCCCAGAACGAGATCTTGCGCGGTCACGACTTGCGAGGCGGCGTGCACGTGCATGATAAGATGTGACGACGGTGGGACGATGTGCCACCGCCAAAGTACACGAAGGCCCCTAGGTCTGGCGAGACGACGATGACGATGGCCAGCTCGTGGCAGCACCGTACGGCCGCTGGTTTTCCCATATGCGCGGAGGAGCAGAGCTCGATTGTCGAGGGCCATGACATGAAGAAGACGAAATCTTATGGTCGGGTAGCTCTAACATGGCTCGTTGCTGGCAGCAAGAAGCCTGCTACTGCTAGTGCGGCTGCTTCCACGTCGTGCCGTGGACGGCCGGAAGCTGTCGTTGCGCCGGGCGCCGCGGGGTCTCCCCCCGCTGCTGGGCTACGTGCACCTCGCCACCTCCTGCTGGGTGCACTGCCACACCGCGGGCGCATGGACCGGTGCTGCTGTTCGCGGGAGGCACGTACACCACAACCACGGCGATGGAATGTGAGCAGCGAGCGGGAGGAAGAAGATGACAGCGGAAGAAGAAAGACAAGTCTGGACGCCGGTGCCGCTGCTGTGGGCCTGTGCCACAGAAGCGCACCGAGAAGTTTGTACCACAGAGGTTCCTAGGCAGCGCCGTCGCCGCCGCCATCGACTTCAGGGGCTAGCTCTTCGAGTGCCTTTCAGCTAGCTCCGGCAGGTCGGCGTACGTGTACCCAGAGCTCTGGCTCCCATTTCTATGACGCGTGGGCCTGAGTGCCAACCTGTCAATTGGAGCTAGCTTGAACTGCCACGTTGGCAAAACCATGGAGCAAAACCACTAGAAGGGGTTAAATGACTGGTTTAGATAGTTTAGGGTGTCGAATACATGGTTTTATAGTTTAGAGTGCGAAGTAGACACATGGCTAAAGGTCAGAGGTGAAGTAGACTTTTTCCTTGGGTGGAATGATTTTACAAGACAAAGTGTCGTGTGTACATGGGGCCCTGATCGCTACTCAACACCCACCGCATCTCCTTTGGTTCCAAATCGAGGAAAAAGCCGGACACCGACGCTGCCTACTCAGCTCGCACGGAGCCACTCCACTTTATTCTCTGTCAAGTGTGAAGTCCATGTCTCTAATTAAACAGGCTAGTAGTCTGCATTGGTCTTTATCAGAAAAAAAAAATAATAAAAATGAAAACAATTTGGTCTCGCACTGATCTCCCTTCTTTGAGTGGGTCGTGTAACTAACGCCAGCTCACGGTCCACCCAATAAAGCCCATGTACTGAAGAGCATGTATCGAGAGGCTGGAGCAAAGAACGTTTTGCTTTTTAATGGTGTCCTGGCGGTCCTTCCAGCATCGTCCGGCGCTTCCTGAATCCTGATGGGCTTTCAGTCCTTCAGTCCTTGCCAGGGTCGCCGCAGCAGACCAAGCCCAGCGTGCGGTAGTAGGCCGTGGTCTTTCGCTTCTCATCTGGGCCAAACGAAAACACAAATTTCGCCGGCGCAGAGCGGCCGGTGTGCTGCGCTGAAAGAAAACACAAATTTCAGCTCAGGCGTTCCCACCAGTGCGGTCAAAAATTAGAAAAGTTGCAATTTGAAAAGGACACAACCCAAATTGCACAGGATCAAAACCTTGGAGATCTAATTCTTAAATCTTTATTGTGGTACGGAATAACGGCACCTGTGGGATGTTCGAACTTAGATGTCACTGAAGTTGCACTAATTGCCTTCTGAATGCAGAGATAGCGACGGTTGAATTGGAGGCTGGGCATATGAGAAGGTGCTGTCTGGCAAAGCTAATGACACCTCCACTTAGCCCTACCTTGTGCTCCATCGATCTTTTGTGCTTTATTAAGAAACAAAAGCCCAAGGATCATCACAAGAATATTGGCAGGGCCAGCTCATCTTTCAGGAAGGTGAAGGGTAGAGTTATGGGAGAGCAAATGATCGTTTTGGACAAATAAGTGGGCTCATTGTATTGCTGCTTTGTCACGTGCGATCCAACGAGAGGAACAAAAAGTAATTTTTGTTTCCCGGTTGCAACATTTTGCTACTTGTTACAGGAAGCCTGTCGGCCTAGCCCGTCGGACATTCTAATTTCTCCACGGACTTCCTCTGCTAACCATACGCCAATGGCTTTCCTCTGTTGCAGCCTCTGCCTGCTTCAACCAAGGGATTCTAAGAGCAATGCTAGCGTGGGACGCAATGGCTGGAGCACATCTAAATTTAAGCGAGGTTTCGATTCTACTATTTTTTTAGGAAAAAAAAGCAGAAGATGCCAACATTACAGGTCCAAGCTAAGGTGCTGCGTGCAGTTCTCGACATTGTGCTTAAGGCAGCTGAAGCCTTTTTGTTATTGCTTTTTCTGCTGATGAGGACAAATACATGATAACAGTGCAGTAAGAATCCACTTACAGGCCTTTTCCGCCATACACACACGGCAGACAGCAATGCAACAAGACAGTAACGCACCTAGTAATTGGGTAAGAAGAAAATATAGAATTCCAACTGAATAAGTACCCACATTCAACACGGGAGCCTTTATTATACTGAAGGACCGAAACGGCGACCGTAGGGGGGAATGGGAGCCTCAATTTTCTTCTTCAATTTCGGGTCATCGGCTCAACCCCAACCTCTCAAAAAACGATCTCGGAAGGAAACAAGTAACACGCGTGCTAACTGGTAGCAAGATGTCACAGGTGAAGTAAAAGACTCAAAGAACCCAACGCAAAAGACCGGATCGCAAATCGGAGCTCGAACGAGAAACCACGGAAGAAACGACTACTTAAGCATTTCATCGAACACCTTGCAGGCAGAGGGAAAACGAACAGACTAAGCTAAATTAAAGCTGGGATTTCGCACAAGCAAAACTCAATCTTGCTGCCCTGCATAAGGAGAAGATGATTGACTCGATGGCCAAATCACAGCACAAGAAAGAATCAATCTTTTGCTTGACAAACCGAGCACGGTGGAGAGAAAATGATTCTGGCTGCTGCTCTTGGCCTGAAGGCGAGCTGCTGCTGCGCTTGATAGAAGCTGATCACTTGAATGCTCTCGGCAAGACACAATGACGCAAGGCAAGCTAATCTTTTGGCTAATGAAAATTAGTACATGCAAGAACCAGCGATCCGAGTAGTACTCCAAGGAAAATAAATAAATTAATTCAAAACTCACACATCGAGGAACAAAATACAACAAGGAAAAATTCAACCTTTTTCTTGTTGAAGTCTAGCTCGGTGGAGAATTGGTGAGAACCTGGGAGCTGCTGCCGTGCAGTGCTGCTGCCTGGAGGCCTCTGCCCTTGGCGAGCGTGGCCAGCGCTTGGCCTGCTTGGGTCCCGTGCCCAGCAGCAGCGCTCGTGCTGGTTCTTGTGCTTGTGCCCGCTCGCGTTCAAGGAATGGCCGGCCCTCCCCTGCTGCTTGCTGACACCGGGCGGCCTCCACGCGCAGGTCCCAGCGCGAAGCTGGCCTGGCTGGCCGACCTGAGCAGCAGCGCGCAGCTGCGTGTCCGTGCAGGACTGGAGCTGGATCGGTGCCTGCTCGCGCGAGTGTGGCCGACGACGTCGACCTGCCCAGCGCCGGCCGCTGCTGACCGAGACGAGCAGGGATGTCTGCTTGTGCGTGGATCTGCCGGCGGCTGCACAGAAACAAGAACACAGAAACAGAAAAACAAACGGGATCCAAACAAAATTCCAGAGAAAATTCACAGCACAAAGAAAAGGAATTTGATCCAAAACGTCCGAGATCTACAGGGAGATTTCGGGCTCCCTTCCCTAACGAAAATCACCACAGTTACCAATTTGGTGTTCTTGGGCCTCTAAACAAAGAACCCTAAAATTGGGAAAAATAAAAACGAAAATGGAAGAGGCAAGAGAGGATGAAGGGGTAAGCCTCCACTAAATAGTCCAATATTCCTCTCGCCTAAACTACCCCCTAAGATACACGAGTCGATCTTCTAACCCGGGGCTATTTTGGTCGACTCTACGGGTAATTATCGATCCGACGGCCACCGCGCCTCCCTCATCCGTAGCACGCTCCACGCAACCTCCCGTGATGCCGCCACGCCGCCCCTTCCGCCCACCGAACGCCCGGGTTTGAGGCCCAAACCCGTGAAACCCGCCGATGGTTTTGAGGCCCAAACCACCAAACCCGCACCCGTGGTTTTGAGGCCCAAACCACGAAACCCGCGCCGATGGTTTTGAGGACAAACCACCAAACCTCCTCGACACGTGTCATCGCCGTCTTGACCGCCCGAAGTCGCCAAGTCATCCGAGCTCCCCGCTCCGCCTCGCACGCCGCTGCCTTGACCCGATCGACACGGTCCCGCCACGCCCTCTTGCATTCGCCGATGTCCCGGATGTCACCACCATGGCTAGCCACCCGCGATCCGTCCCCTGGTCCAAGCCTCACGTCCGTCCCTTCACCTCCGCGGTCCGTCGGCCCGGCACGCCCTCCTTGGCCCCTTCACCTCGTCCGCCTACCATCTCCGAGCCCACACCTGCATAAACACGAACCAAGAGATACGTCTTTCGACACACTCCACGTGTGCCGGTGAACATAGCCGAAGCAAAAAAAGATAAAAGAAAAATAGAATTAAAATGCCGACCGTTGACAATCACTCAATCACAAAAACTAAACACATGTGACCTAAATCAACCATGTGTTCGCATATACATACAGCAAATCAGGAATATATACACAACAGTCGGTGCTCAGTCTCTAAAGATTATAAGACAGCAGAAGCGAGAAGAGAAGAAGAAATAAAGAATAATTAAGTTGAAGGAACGGCACCAGCCGTAAGTGAAGTGGAGGAAGAGGAAGTAATTAAGCCAACCATCTCTCTGGAACCTCCAGCTTCGGAGCCGGTATCTTCGGGTGCATGTCAAGCTGCCGCTGGACCGCTTCCCTTGAGTGCGTCGTCGAAGGAACCAAGAAGCCATACTTGCTTGAGGGAAACAGGGTTCTCTGGCCCCGAAAACTGCATCTCTGAACCTTGAAGGTTGTAGTACTTGAGCTGCTCAAGCTTCTCCATGGCTCCGTCGTCAAACCTTACATCCAAGCAGGAACTGCAGGCAATCTCGATGACCTGGAGTTTGCTGAAAGCGGCAGTCTGGAATTGGAGCTCACCGTCTTGCTTATCTATGATGATGCGAAGGCGCAGAGTGCGCAGACTTGGTAGGCGCCCGAGCTCCTGTATGACCTCTGCTTTGAACAGTGCATTAGTCATCTCTAAAGTCAGCTTCCCGAGATTAGCAGCATCTTTGATGTTCCTTGGCAGCTGGTCTACAAGGCCCGGCTTCTGGGAATGTAGAAGTTGTACCAATGAACGAAATAGTTGTTCTGCTCGAAGTGCAGTGACAAGGATTCCAAATGAATCTTGCTGTATAAGTAAAGAGACCTTTGTCCGTGTTTCCGGCTGATGCCAGAGACTTCGAGTTTCTTCAACTGGGGAAGGGCTTTGACGATCTCATCCTGAATGGCCTCCCCGTGTGCAGTATTTACATGGACAGCACCCAGCGTTATCAAGGCTTCCAGTCTCTTAATCCCTCTAGGTACCGCCACAGCAGCACATCGAGAGCCAACAACAGTGTGCCTCCTTCTACTTGTTGGTGACGTCGGTTCCTCCTCCCAATAATCCGTCCATGCAACGGTGGTACCTGCACGAATGTACTGCAGCTTCCTTAGCTTGGTGATGAATGATGGCAACGTGGCAATCTTGGTGCCTATGATATCCAGAGTTTGAAGCTGCAACAGGTCACCCACAGAGTCTGGCAGACGAGTGATTAGACTCTGTCCTCTTAGGGAGAGGAACTTGAGACGAGATGGCAGCTTCCCAATCTCCTCGAAGTCATCATCAATTACATCCCCTGCATTCTCCAGATCCAGCACCCGAAGCACCCTCATCCTCACCGACACGTACAATGCATAAAAAATGCTATTAAATACTGTCAAAGACCGTAGACGTGAGAAGTCAAAACTTTCAAACAAAATCTGATCTGTATCCGAGTTCCAGGTGCTCCCGATGGCTAGGTGCTGGCCTATGCCTTCTGTGGTCAGGCGGGCATGCCCCTGCTTCTCCAGGCCAGAGACTTCCACCGAATAGAAAATGGTCTCTTCCACTGGCCTTGACATGATGTACTCGCGGAAGAAACCGTTGACTCGGTACCCAATCATCTTGCTCGCCCTCAGTACTTCAGGCTGCATGATGCTTAGTGCAGCGACCTCATCAAACATCTTCTCTGCATACTTCTCCAAGCTATTGCTGTCAGTGCCCTTGGAGTAGCCTTCTGCAAGCCATCGCCTGATCAAGCGCCTCCGCCTAATGATGGTGTCTTGAGGAAAGATTGATAGATACAGCATGCATTTCTTGAGATGGCGAGGGCAAGCATCCAAGTAGGAATGCATCCAGGCAAGTAGGCTCTGCAGGGAATCAAACTCTGGGTTGGTCGATAGCTCTTGCGTAAAGTTGTCACTCAGACGCATTGACTCCTGTTGGAGCATGTCTCTTGGTTTTGTGGCCAAGTATCTTGCCACGGTAGTTATCACTCTAGGAAGTCCGCCACACTTGGGGAAGATGATATCGATTGCTCTTCTTTCCAGCATAGAGATAGAGCATCCTTTCTCCTCGAACGCCTATTGGTTAACGAGTACAAAAAAACGAAATCCCATTAGCACCAACTCAAGCGCAGCAAATGATCATGCATTTTGCCAGAAAGCGGCAGGCAGGGCTTGCAGTACTAAATGACTTGCTACAACACTATGATGCACAAGCTGAGCTAGCTAGGGAAACAAACACAAATTTAAAATATTATTTAGTTTCACGTAAAGAGGAAAACAGAGACCTAAACTTGACGTAGCTTAATCAAACTCGACGTAGCTTAATCTACATGCTAAGATGATCATCATATAAATGCTAAAAGTAGAGTACACATCGTCCTATTCAGGTGAGTAGTATCACTACTACGAGGATTGAACTTGCGTGGTGTTTGGATTTCATTTTCCGTAGCGGGCTTTTGAGAAAACCGCCACGAAAAATCACTCAATTAACCGTGGCGGTTATTTTTCTATTAACCGTGGCGGTTATAATAACCACCACGGTAAATCGAACTGCGTGGCGGCGGTTTTATTAAAAAACCGCCACGGTTAATGTGGCCCAAACACTTTCGGCCCAAAAGCCCGTAAAAGGGCCCAAAAGTCGGGCTCGTATAAATATAGAAAGAGGGAGGACTTAGGGTTTCCAGACTCCAGCCGTCCCACTCCCTCTCCCTCCCTTCACTCGATCCGCATGGACTCCCTCTCCCTCCCTTCACTCGATGGAGATCTCCCTTCCCTCGCCGCCCTCTCCCTTCCCCCACTCCATTCCCAGCGGCCCTCTCCCTTCCCCACCCTCTCCCTCGCCGGCCCTCTCCCCTTCCCGGCGGAGATCTCAGCGGCGGCCGAGCTGGCAGATCTCGGGCGCGCAGCGGCGGCGGATCCGTGTTGGAGCTCGCGGCGGCGCGATCCGCGCGCCCAGGCGGCGCGTTGGAGCTCCCGGGCGGCGCTGGTCGCGGGATCCGGCGGCGGCGCTCCCTTCCCTCCTCTCGGCGGTGCGGGATCCGGCGCGGGATCCACTCTCCCGGCACCCGCGGCGCTGATCCGGGCGGCGCTGGCGCGACGGACTGCGGGCGGCGGGGGAGCTCGCGGATCCGCGGCCGGCGGCGAGCGCCGCAGATCCGGCGGCGGGCGGCCGCGGCGCTGATCCGGGCCCAAACGGGCCTGGGCGTGGATTTTCTTTTGTTTTTTTTTTTTTTTTTATTATATTAACGGTGGCGGGCATTTTGGTTTCCAAAACCGCCACGGAAAATCGTGTGATTTTCCGTGACCTTCCAAACCACGGAAAATCGAAAAGTCCGCCACGGAAGTTCAATCCTGTAGTAGTGTATTTTACGTAACCAAATATTTAAAAAAACGTTTAAGAAAACAAATGTTCTTGTTAGAACAAAATAGTCACGCCAATTGAACATTGTGAATATACCGGATATTTCGCATCTAAAGAAAAAATTCGCAGGTGAATTTATGTTCCACTAAAGAAATTTTTCCTAGCTTTAGGACAAAAATGATCTGAGAATGAAAAATGAATTTGGAAACAAAAATATGGGCTACTTTAGCAACAACCAACGGAATCAAACTGGGATTGATGGATAACCAAATTATAACTGATTTAATTTGTCAATATTTACCAGAAAAAACAACAATGAAAATTAGGCATATGCACTGAATTAGAAAATAGAAAAAACTAAGAAGAAAGAAAAGGTGAAATGAAGCAGATGTTCAGGTCCATCTTTCCTTCAAAAATTAAAATGCATTCTGCCGTAGCAACTGTACGCCCACAGTTAATTAAGAATCAGTCAATTAGCTTGCAACTGCGCATGCCGTTAGAGTGGCTAAGTTGGTTTCATTTCTTCCATGAGGTGAAACTAGCTCACCTGATTTAAATTTTCAGCTTGGTATGCTTGCATTCTGGTCATTAAATTGATGAAATTGTGCACATCTCTTTTAATTTAGGATATTATTTTTTCCTCCCTTCAATACAAATGAAATTGTGCACATCTTTTTAATTCCCCTATCTGCCACACCCGAAACTAGCCTAAGTTAATGGGGATTAAAGTGCCAAAATTTAATAATAGTGTTTTCCGAGTATCCAGTTACAAATAGTATCATGTCATCTATCATCTCTACATTTCAAATCTAATCTAGCTAGTCTTGAATAATAAAAAGAGAAACAAAAAAAATTTCAAATTTCACTACGAGCTGTGGAGGTGACTGGAATTAATAGTTCAGGGACACTGAGATGGAAAATGGTATGGTGGTTATCAGCACAACCAAAATTTTTTGCATTTTTGTGTGGCGTAAGCAGAAGACATCATGATGTGATGCTTGCTTGCAATTGGAGTAATTCTTCGAGGTGTGCAAAGGGTCAAGGACCAGGAGGACCTCGCTCATTTCAATGGACCAGCCAACGTGTATGTATCCATGGAGCTCTGTGCTCGATAAATAAATTTAGCATTTCCAGCGTGTGCAAATTATTAATTAAGTTACCTATAAGGATTGAAGATGTATTTCTCGTGACAATGCACATATGGTAAATGTTGCACACAACACAAGTTGTGTGATGCACCTGCGATGTTTGCTCATTTCACAAAGAATCCCTCTTTGTGTTATCCTTTGTGTTGTGGTTGTGGAAAGCAGCAGATCTAAGCAGGCAATGCTTGCGGCTAAGGTTGGGAATTATTCAAGGTGTGCACAAAGGCAGTGGAGAGAACCGACAAATAAATCCCACGTATATAAGAACATACAAGGCTGAAGCAAAGAACCTTTTGCTTTTCAGTGGTGTCCAAGACACCGCATAAGCACTCAAGGTGACAAGGTATATATCTCTCCTTAGCAGTACATAAACCCTATTCCTATAAGCAACTCGAAGGACTAGGCGGCCAGATCTGGAGATTCCGAAGTCACCATACATTGGCGTGTAGTAATCGTGTCCACCATACTTCGAATCAAGCTGGTATTGTATACACTTGTACACGCAAACTAAGGGCCTAAGAGCATCTCCAGTGGGAGCCCTCAAATTGCAGCCTTAAAATTTCATTTGCATGGTGGCGTGAGAAAAATAGAGACCCCAAAATGACTCACAAATCCAGTGGAAGGACCCACATGTCGGGCGGAAATAGCTGCCCTTCTTACTCTGCCTGCATCTCGTCCATGGCTACAGATGACGATGTGTGTGTGTGTGTGTGTTGTGGGGGGGCGGGTACTCAAGCCGTGATTCGCACCGGACGGCGGGCGAGAGTTGGGGGAGGTCCGGCTGGTGACGCGCCCGCACGCCGAGGCCCGGTTGCCGGTGGCCGGGCCACACCGGCGTCGGCCGAGCCACGCCATAGCGGCGTGCTAAGAGTGAACCGTCATTGTCGGGCGCTCCTCTCGTGGAGAAGAGGCTCGACCGGTTCGACGGGAGCAGTGATGCCGCAGGGGGATGCGGCGCGGGATGCTGTCGGTGGTGGAGGCGCCCGGGTTGTGGCGACGAGGAGCGGGGCTCGGACGTTGGTGGAGGTGTGTCGGGAGTGCGCCAAAGGGGATGCGGGCGGGCGGTGCGTGCGGGCCGACAGTCGATGCAACGTGGCCCAAGCCAAATGGCAAACTCACAGGCTGTGAAGCTCTGCATGGATAGACGCAGTAGAAAACAGACAGGTCACTATGGTTTGATTATGTGGCTTGTGGCTTCCTCTGCTTCGGCGTCAACGAGCAAGCATGACGTACTTTCGCTTGAATCCATTTGGATTTTTTGCATCAAACTTTGGATTAATTTTTAAGCAGCATACACAGAGCGGTTGATAAAATTGCTTCTTCTTTTCAGGTGTGAGTGGTACCGATGTCTGTTTATGTGTACTCTGTAGTTAACCAAGAAACTAGAAACATACAGACAGATAGTAGAGTAATAATAATACTAGTGTAGTTACATGCCATTTTAGCCACATTATTAGGCTAGAAACAAGCTGGCGAAATTGATGGAAACGGGAGGAGCAAATATTCAGCCTTTTCTTTTTCTTGTCTATAGATGCTGTGCATGTCTCTCTGCATGCAATTCAAAGAAAATTAATTTGGGACGGTTATCGCCGCCGTCCTTCCAGCATCGCCCGGCGCTACGTGAATCGGATGGCCTTTCAGCCCTTGTCAGGCTCGCCGCAGGAGACCAAGCCCAGCGAGCGGTAGTAGGCCATAGGCTTTCGCATCTCTGGGCCAAACCAAAACACAAAATTTCCATTTTTTTTATTGGGTGGAGCAGCGTGCGGTAGAGAGGCCAGCCAGAGAAGCATCCGTGGGCTTCGGCTTCTCTGGGCCGAACGAAAACAACAAATTCGGTCGCACCGCCGCCGCTGCCATTCCCGCACTAAGAATTCGGCAGGTCGGTGCATAGTGCCGCGCTGAAAGAAAACACAAATTCCACAGGATCTTTTAATTAAGAAACTTGGAGATCTGTTGTTTTGCCTGGAAATCTTTTGGTTCAAATTTTTGAAAAGGACACAACCCAAATTAGAAGTTCAACTAGTTGCCTTCTGAATGCAGAGCCCATCGGACATTTCAATTTTTTGAAAAGGACACTTCTGAATAGAGGCACAAAAGTGAGCTTTTGCTTCCGCGGTTGCAACTTCTTCCTTCCACAGGAAGCGCGTCGCCTTGCCCATCGGACATTTCAATTTCCGTATGGATATACAGGACTGGCAAACAAACAGGCCCCTAAATATTTGCGCACATCCACTCATCACTTGTTTGATGCTAGTACTGGCTCTATCTATAGACCATATGCCACTGCCTTCCTCTGTTTCAGACGTAAAAGTCTGAAGGACATCTAAATTTAAGCGAGCTTTCTATTCACCTCTACTTTTTTTTTGTTTCCCTAAAAAAGAGAGAGAGAAACACCATTGTTTGCCGGTGATTGCTGAAACCATAAATATGATGGGAGCGATGCCTGTTTTATCCGCAGTTGTTAGCGAAGAAAGATCATATACTGGGCTGACAAATACAGGACAACAGTATAGTAATATTCTTCTTACAGGCCAGTTCCGCCTTATTTATACAGACGGAAGACAGAGTAATCACACTAGAAAGTAATTCGAATCAGCAAGCAGACAAAAATATAGAATTAATTCCAACCGAATAACTATCTGTTGGAGCACGACAGCTCCGACGAGCCCGGAACGTGATCGCCGGCGTGAGCGCGGTCAACGTGGCGAGACAGGGAACGAGATGCCAATGTACAACGAACAAGATTGGTGTCAACGTGGCGAGACAGGGAACGAGATGCCAATGTACAACGAACAAGATTGGTTTTGACGCTGCCACAACCGCAGCTAATGAGTCGTTTATTCCTTGCTTATATAGCCAAGCATAGGCTTGTTTACAATCCAAGCCCCCCACGCCACGCCGCGCAAAGTGCGCCGTTCAGTTTCCCTGAACGCGCCGCGTGCGCTCGGCACACTGTGGCGTAAGCCTAACAGACTCCGGGTTGACATGATCAAGCACGCCTAAGATCATGTCCTCCCCTAACCCGACTGACATCTTAACCGAATCAAAGATTACATATGACGTGCTCTAGTTTAGCTAGCTAACAAATCACCCCCTAAACTCGACGCACACTGACGACTCCCAACGCACTCCGGAGCTCCACAAATCTCACCCTTGCCAGCGCCTTCGTGAAGATGTCGGCTAGCTGTTCCGCTGTCCCGACGTGTTCCACCTCCACCTTTCCCTCCTCGATGCACTCACGCAGGAAATGATAGCGAGTATCAATGTGTTTACTGCGATCGTGGTGCACTGGATTCTTGCTGAGCGCAATGGCTGACATGTTGTCCATGAGTAGCTTCACCGTCGCCTCCTTTGTTCCCAGCATGTCTGAAATCAATCGGCACAACCATATCCCTTGACAAGCTGCTGCTGCCGCTGCTACATACTCCGCATCACAAGAAGATAGGGCCACAATCTTTTGTTTTTGTGAGGCCCAGGTAACCAGACTGCCTCCCAGGAAGTAACCAACACCCGTAGTGCTTTTCCTGTCAACCGGATCACCTGCAAAGTCGCTATCACTGTATCCCAGCAGAACCGGCTTCAGTGCAGCTCCTCTTTCGTACTTACAGCCATACCCCAACGTGCCCTTCAGGTATCTCAGGATATGTCTCACTGCATTCCAGTGATCCTTGCCGGGAGCTTCCATGAATCGACTGACCACACCCACTGAATACGCCAAGTCCGGCCGTGTGTTCACCAGATACCTCAAACTCCCGATCAAGCTTCTGTACATTGTTGCATCCACAATGTCACTTCCCTCCTTCTGCTTGCTGAGCTTCAACCGACACTCCATAGGTGTCTCACATCGATTGCAGTTGCTCATACCTGCTACTTCTAGGATCTTGGCAGCGTACGAGCTCTGACAGAGAGTTACACCACCCTCATCTTGTGTTACCTCTATTCCCAAGTAGTAGGTTAACAGGCCCAAATCACTCATCAAGAACTTGTTCTTCATCTCTGATTTGAATCGCCTGATCTCCTCCACACTAGGCCCCGAGATGATCAAATCATCGACATATACTCCTCAAGCAAGAAAGAGCCTTTGCTGTTCCTCCTATAAACAGCATGATCTAATTTGCTCCTGACAAAACCAAGAGCCACCAATTCACTGTCAAGCTTCTCATTCCACGCCCTTGGTGCCTGCTTCAACCCGTAGAGGGCTTTTCTTAATTTGTTCACCTTGCTACCATCACCAACCACGAAACCTGGAGGCTGTTGCACAAACACAGTCTCAGTGAGATCACCATTTAAGAAGGCCGACTTTACGTCCATATGATGAACCTCCCAACCACCTTGAGCTGCTAGTGCCAACATAACTCTTACAGTCTCCAATCTGGCTACCGGTGCAAAAACCTCATCAAAATCCACCCCATAACGTTGAGCATAGCCTTTTTGCAACTAGACGTGCTTTGTGCTTGACAATTCTTCCGGTCGGATCCTTTTTGACTTTAAACACCCGCTCTAGGCCGATCGCCTTGTGTTTGGGTGGCAACTCGCTGACATCCCAGGTACGATTAGACTCAATCGCCTGCATCTCTGACCTCATCGCCTCACGCCAGCAATTCTCCGACAGCCTCCCCGGACTGTCTTCGGTTCATCTCGCTGCAGCTAGGCACACGCCACCAGATTCGAACTCCCCGCATCTCTTCAGTATTTTCAAGTAGATCAGGCAGCATCCTGTACCTCAATGGCGCCTCGTCAGAGTCTACAGATCCATCCGTGGGTGGAGTGGCCCACTCGATCACCGATCCTCCCTGATGTGAACTTGGGGTATGTGGAGAGTCCGGAGAGTCACCCCCACCGATGGAATTGAAACAACAGAGAAACTCGCTCAATCGCCGTTTTCACCTATTGTCGGATTGTGAACAAGAACCGGCTCGCCATCATATCCCTCAACCGAGAAGGTTTCGTGGCTCCACCGCCGGCGCTTCTTTACTACCGCTCGCTGTTTTCTCTTCCCCCAATTCCATGACCTCTTTTCATCGAAGACTACATCACGAGAGATCATCACCGCTTCCGTGTCCGGATTATAAACTCGATAACCCTTGGTGCCCGGCTCATAGCCCAAGAACACACACACCGCTTGCTCTGTCGAAAGTTTGCTCACCCCCGGTCCAACCTTCTTCGCATATGCCATACATCCAAACGTCGGCGAAGATGTTTCACCCCGGCTTCTTGCCAAACCAGGCTTCAAAAGGAGTCATCCCGCTTCGGGCTTTTGGTCGGGCATCTATTCGAGAATGTAGATCTGCAGCCTTGATCGCTTCACCCCAATACAAATGACGGCACCCCCATGCTCTTAAGCGCACAACGCCCCATCTCCACCATCGACCGATTCCTCCGTTCAACAACGCCGTTCTCACGTGGGCGTGTAAGGAGTAGTGGTGTTGTGTCGTATACCGTTCTCGCGCAAAAAAACAACAAAAAGCCCTGCATTGAACTCTCCTCCACGATCAGTCCCGATCGCTTTCGATCGACGACACGGACAGAGTTCTGCCCGCCGCCTTGAATCTTTTCGAAAACCAAGTGCCCGATCCTTGGGCGTTAGAAGCTCAAGCCACATATAACGGCTGAAATCATCGACAATCGAAAGAAAATAAGCCTTTCCTCCTGGTGTAGTTGGCGTTATCTCGCCCACACAAATCGTGCACCGGCTCTAAACCTTCGGTTACGCGAAGACGCCGAGGTTTGTGGAAACGGTGCGATCTTTGTTTACCTAGAACGCATCCCGTACACACACACTGTTCCCGTCGCCTTCTTGATCACCGGCATCCCCTCCACCATGCCCTTTTGCGCCAAGGTCCCGCAAAGACCTGAAGTTCAGATGACCATAACGTGCGTGCCACCGCCAAGCTTCTTCGTCCATTTTCGACAACAGGCAGACTGGTGACGTCAGTTTCACCTTCACCACATAGAGACGATTACGTCTTTTACGCCCTCATCAACACCGCTCTCGGACACCAGGCTTGCTCACGATCGAGCACGCCACCACACCCTTGTCGATTTCAACCCTGCAACCTGCCTTCTTCCGGTTGCCCCGGGCTTACTATGTTGCACTTCAGAGATGGAATGTAATATACCTGAGTCAGTACACGATGTTCATCATTCCTTGCAGAGATCGTCACGGCCCCGATCCCACAGATCTGTACTGTCGACCCATCTCCAAATCTGACAGCCCCTCGCACGGACTCATCCAGGCTTGCCAACGCAGCTCGGCAGCCTGTCATGTGGTTTGTCGCCCCCGTGTCGAGTACCCAAGCACCATCATCATACTTGGCCGGAAACACTCGTTCCTGATTCAGGAACAAACCCTGCGCCATAGCACCCGATGAACGAGTGATGCTACACACTTGTGCCACAAGAAGTGCTGGTGGAGTATCACCATCTGTATTGACATGATGAACGGCCTCATGCTGATCCTCCTTCTCCTGTTTACGGTTTGGGCACTCCTTGCCCCAATGACCGTACACCCCGCACTTCCTGCACTTGCCTTTTCGTTGCGGTGGTGCTCCCGACTGCTGACCATCACGATGATCACGCCCCGGTTTGCCACCACCTCCCCGTCCTCCCTTCTTCACAAACTGGCCACTCTTCTTTGTTCCAGAGCCAGATTGCTCCCCTGACACCATCCGGCTCTTGTTCCTCGACGCCCACTCCTCCTCGGTGAGCAGCAAACGACCAGCCTTGTCGGTGACAGCATCAACAGACGGTTCAAAACGATCTTCAGCGGCACGAAGAGCACCGACTAGATCTTCTATCGATAGCTTCTTCAGATCTTGAAACATCTCGATGGACACCGCCACCTGATTATACTTCGGTGGCACCACCCTGAGAAATTTCTTGACAACTCTCGTGTCATCAACACTGCTTTCTCCCAGACACCTGAGATCCGTTGCCAAGTTCGAGATTCTCACAGCAAAGTCATCTATGCTTTCGCCTGCCTTGAACGATATAGATTCAAACTCAGCAAGCAATTTTTGTGCGTTTACCTCTTTCACCCTCTCAGCACCCATACGCATCGACTTGATCGCCGCCCATGCCTCCTTCGCCGTCTTCTTGTTGAGCAACAGCGGATGCATCTCGGTCGGCACGCCACGCAAGATGGCTCCCAAGGCGAGCCGATCATGGCGTCGCTCCACCTTGTCAGATTCGATCGCGTCCCACAGGTACATGGCTTCGAGATTGCACTGGACGTGCAAGGCCCACTCCTGATAGTTTGTGCGGGACAAGGTCAGCCATAGCAGATTCCCGGTGACCTGGTTCCACGCACGCTCCATCTTCTCCTTGTCCTTGTCGCCCATGTCGTCGGCTTATGACGTTCACGTCTCCTTCTTCTCGCTCCGATGAAACAAGTCACCTGGCCTTCTCCCCTTCGTCTCCTCGCCACCGAACACCCTCTCCTCCGGCTTCCTCGGCCGATACCACGTGTTGGAGCACGACAGCCCGACGAGCCCGAACGTGATCGCCGGGCGTGAGCGGTCACCGTGGCGAGACCGGGAACGAGATGCCAATGTACAACGAACAAGATTGGTTTTGACGCTGCCACAACCGCAGCTAATGAGTCGTTTATTCCTTGCTTATATAGCCAAGCATAGGCTTGTTTACAATCCAAGCCCCCACGCCACGCCCGGCGCCAAAGTGCGCCCGCTCAGTTTCCCTGAACGCGGCGCGCGCGCCGGCACGCCATGACGTAAGCCTAACAGACTCGGGTTGACATGATCAAGCACGCCTAAGATCATGTCCTCCCCTAACCCGACCGACATCTTAACCGAATCAAAGATTATATATGACGTGCTCTAGTTTAGCTAGCTAACACTATCCATGTTCAACACGGGAACCATTATTATGTATTCAGAAGTATATACACAACGGCCAGAACATAAAACCATAAGTATGGATAAGGGGAATATATACAGCACGGGAGAGGAGAAGAAGAACAAGCAGAAGCAAATAATTAAGGGAACATGAAGGTATGCCTGAGAGACAACGGCAAGCGTAATCATGATCTTGACGCCTGGGATGAACGTGGCTGAAGCTCCAGCTTCAGAGCAGGTTTCTTGGGATGCTTGTCAAGTTGTTGCTGGACTGATTCCTTGAGTGCGGCGTTGAAGGAACCCAGCAGCCAAACTTGCTTGAAGGAGACCGGGTGCTGTAGCCCCGAAAATTGCATCTCCGAACCTTGAAGGCAGTGGAACTTGAGCTGCTCAAGCTTCTCCATGGCTCCCTCGTCAAACATTACATGCAACTTGGAATTGCAGGCAATCTCGAGGACCTAGAGTTTGCTGAAAACAGCAGCGGGGAATTGGAGCTCACCGTCTTGTTGATCCTTGCTGACACAAAATTGCATCTCCGAACCTTGAAGGCAGTGGAACTTGAGCTGCTCAAGCTTCTCCATGGCTCCCTCGTCAAACATTACATGCAACTTGGAATTGCAGGCAATCTCGAGGACCTAGAGTTTGCTGAAAACAGCAGCGGGGAATTGGAGCTCACCGTCTTGTTGATCCTTGCTGACACGGAGGCGCAGAGTATGCAGGCTCCGTAGGCTTTCGGGAATCCTGAAGCTTTCCCAATGAACGAAATGGTTGTTCCTCTCGAACTGCAGTGACAAGGATTCCAAATGAGTCTTCGAGCGAAAGCCGTAAAGAGACCCTCCTCCGTGCTTCCGGCTGATGTGTTAGCAACACTCAAGCCTAGCCCAACAACTCCACCAAGGTTCAGGCGTTCATGCGCATCACGGCCCCACTTATAAGGCAAGAGGTCCAATTCCTCCCAAAAGCCCGGACTGATGGGAGAGGGAAACTCTCCATTATAAGGTGGTCATGGCCCCCTTCCCTTAGGGAGGTGGTACTAAACTTGAGCGGCTAACACTCCACCCCCATAAGGTGGCATCCCTGACATTCCACCCCCATAAGGTGGGGCCGAGGGGGGGCACTCCCGACATGATGCCACAAACTTCGAGTTTCTTCAACTGGGGAAGTCAATCGAGGATCTCATCCAGAATGGCCTCCCCGTCTGTAGTATTTACATGGACAGCACCCAGGGTAAGCAAGGCTTCCAGTCTCTTAATCCCTCTAGGTACCTCAACACCAGTACTGCAAGAGCCAACAACAGATCCACCACTCCTGAGGAACTTTTTGGGCAAGCAGGATGCCAGATTGCGCGACCTGCTACTTGATGGTGGCGTTGATCCCTCCTCCACATCATCTGTCCATGCAAGGGTGGTACCTGCATGAATGTATTGCAGCTTCCTTAGCTTGGTGATGAATGGTGGCAGCGTGGCAATCTTGGTGCCTCTGATATCAAGAGTTTGAAGCTGCAACAGGTCAATCACAGAGTCTGGCAGACGTGTGATTCCACTCTGTCCACTCAGAGACAGGAACTTCAGACGAGATGGCAGCTTCCCAATCTCCTCGAAGTGACGATCATTTACTTCCTCTGCATTCTCCAGATCCAGCACTCGAAGCACCCTCATCATGCCCGAGACGTAGAATGACATAAACCTTCTATTAAACACTGTCAAAGATCGCAGCCTTGACAAATCCAGACTCTCGTACACAGCCTGGTTGTCCTCCCAGGTCCTCCCGATGGCTAGGTGCTGTCCTATGCTTTTTGTGGTCACGCGGCCAGGCCCCTTCTCCTCCAGTACAGAGACTTGCATTGGAAAGAAAATGGTTTCTTCTACTGGCCGTGACATGATGTACTCGCAGAACAAACCATTGACTAGGTACCCAATCACTTTGATTGTTGCCTGCCATACTGGATGCATGATGCCCTGTTCCGCAACCTCATCTAAAATCTTATGAGCGTACTTCTCCCTGCTATTGCTGTCGGCGCCCTTGAGGTAGCCCTCGGCCATCCATCGCTCGATCAAACACCTCCGATGAATGACGATGCCTTGAGGAAAGGTTGATAGATACAACATGCATTTCTTCACATCTTGAGGGCAAGAGTCAAAGTATGAGCACATCGGGGCAGGCACATGCCGCAACGAATCAAACTCTGGGTTGGTCGATAGCTCGTGCAAAACGTTCTCACTGAGACGCCTCATCTCCTGTCGGAGTATGCATCTTGGTACGCTTCAGGACCTTGCTTTGGATCCGCAGGGCCGTGCCCCCTTCTCTCTGTCCAATGGTGTTATCCGTTATGAAGGCCGGATTTGGATGGGGAATAATCACAACTTGCAACAGCGAGTTATCTCCGCTCTCCATGATATTGCTCTTGGAGGTCATTCCGGCTTCCCTGTTACTCAAAGCCGTGTCAAGAAGTTGTTCATCTGGAAGGGTCTCAAGTCAGCAGTGCGGGATTATGTGGCCAAATGTTCAGTCTGTCATCAGGTAAAGCCAGATAGAGCTCGATACCCAGGTCTTCTATCTCCGTTGCCTATACCAACTGAAAATTGGCAAGTGATAACCATGGATTTCATCAATGGCCTTCCAACATCTGGCACCTCCAATTGCATTTTAGTGGTTGTTGACAAGCTTAGCAAGTACGCCCATTTTATCAAACTGCACCACCCCTTTACAGCAGCATCAGTGGCACAGTCATTCCTTGATAGTATCTTCAAGCTCCATGGTATGCCGGAGTGCATTGTTTCAGATCGAGACCCAGTATTCACTAGTTCGTTCTGGAGAGAGTTCTTCCGGCTGGCCAATGTCACATTGTCCATGAGCTCTGCTTATCACCCGGAGTCCGATGGACAGACAGAGCGCGTCAACCAGTGCCTCGAGACTTATCTCCGATGCTTTGTTCAGTCCTGCCCTCGGCGGTGGTCCAAGTGGTTAACTCTGGCGGAATACTGGTACAATACCGCACTCACTCAGCACCGGGACGTTCCCCTTCGAGAGGTACTCTTCTTCGCCGTCCTCCCCACCATTTTGGCTTGTCTGGTTGATGCGCATACTCCTGCGACCGACGTGCAAACTACACCGGGCTGAGCGCACCACCATGTTGGCCGCCATTCGTCAGCACCTCCTGCGCGCCCAGCAGCGCATGAAGACACAGCGGACAAGAAGCGCTCCGAGCGAAGCTTCCAGGTTGGGGACTGGGTCTACCTCCGCCTCCAAATGTACATCCAATCCTCCCCGGCTCCGCACTTTCGAACAACAAAAACTCTTCTAGTTTTTCGGGCCGTACAAGATTTCGTCAAGGTCGGTACCGTTGCATACAAGCTGGAGCTGCCTGCATCCTCTGCCCTGCACCCGTTCTTCCATGTTTCCCTCCTCAAGCTGCGCCGCCACAGATCAACCGGTGTCCGCAACACTGCCCGAGCGATGACATGCTTCAAGTCCCGTAGCGAGGTTCTAAAAACTCGACTCCACCAACATGGCTCTCAGATGCATTGCAGCAGTTGTTGATCAAATGGTCTGGGATGGATGTCGACCTCGCGACCTGGGAACATGCTGCTGCCATCAAACGGCGCTTTCCCTACGCTCCGACATGGGGTCATGCTGGTACTCAAGGGGGAGGGAATGTCAGCAGCACCGCCCTGCACGGTCCAGCTGGGAACGGGCCAAGGAAGTCAGTGCGCAAGCGTTCCAAGAGCGTCCGGGTCACTGGGCCTGAATGGGCTACGATGCAAGCGAAGAAGGCTCAAGCCGTGGCTGATCGCCTTCGTGCTCCTGGGAACAAATAGCTCCGCCCTGCTCCGAAGACTCATCAAGCATTCAGAACTTATTTTTCCTCTTAGATTCAATTCTTGTAATAGAACTATCGTAGTTGTAATCGAATTGAACTCAGTGTTCATCGTAATCGAGATCCGGTTAGCCTCCATAGCTAACATCCAGTCATCACTTGTTTGATGCTAGTACTGGCTCTATCTATAGACCATATGCCACTGCCTTCCTCTATTTCAGACGTAAAAGGCTGAAGGACATCTAAATTTAAGCGAGCTTTCTATTCACCTCTTCCTTTTTTTCCCCCTAAAAAAGAGAGAGAAACACCACTGTTTGCCGGTGATTGCTGAAACCATAAATATGATGGGAGCGATGCCTGTTTTATCCGCAATTGTTAGCGAAGAAAGATCATATACTGGGCTGACAAATACATGGCAACAGTATAGTAATATTCTTCTTACAGGCCAGTTCCGCCTTATTTATACAGACGGAAGACAGAGTAATCACACTAGAAAGTAATTCAAATCGGTAAGAAGACAAAAATATAAAATTAATTCCAACCGAATAACTATCCACGTTCAACATGGGAGCCATTATATATTATGTATTCTGAAGTATATATACACAACGGTCAGAACATAAAACCATAAGTATGGATAAGGGGAATGTATACACCACATGAGAGGAGAAGAAGAACAAGCAGAAGCAAAATAATTTAGGGAACATGAAGATATGCCTGAGAGACAACAGCAAGCTTAATCACGATCTTGACGCCTGGGATGAAGGTGGCTGATGCTCCAGCTTCAGAGCTGGTTTCTTGGGATGCTTGTCAAGCTGCTGCTGGACTGCTTCCTTGAGTGCGTCGTCGAAGGGACCCAGAAGCCATACTTGCTTGAGGGAAACCAGGTGCTCTAGCCCAGAAAACTGCATCTCTGAACCTTGAAGGCTGTCGAACTTGACCAGCTCAAGCTTCTCCATGGCTCCCATGTCAAACTTTACATGCAACTTGATTTGCAAGCAATCTCGAGGACCTGGAGCTTGCTGAAAAGGGAAGTAGGGAATTGGAGCTCACCATCATGTTGATCCTTGCTGATGCGGAGGCGCAGAGTATCTTACTATTACTAATTGAGGCTCCAACGGAGCGTCCACGTTAATTCTCACCAAATGCACTAGAAAATTAGATAAATGTTAGAAATTCTCACATTAATTAGAAACATCTGGCCATTGAATCTAAAGTCTCTCGCGATCACAACCATTAGATCTATTTTATGTTTCTAAAAATTACCCACCTTTGCCATTATTAAAAATAAAAAGAAGAAAAAACTATTATTATCACCCAAACACCAAATAATTAGTCAGGTCAAATAAAACTAATCTGGCCGCATGTTCCTTCGTGCTCCTTCGCAAGCGCCGCCGCCGCCGAGTTGTCTGCTCCCGCAGGCAAGGGCGTGCGCACACGGTGTGCCTCAGCAAGTTGGAGTTGAGGACGACAAAAGGGTCAGGACTCAATATGCTACGCGTGCCATCCACATCTAGCAAGTTGCACCTCATCTACGTCGACATGTCTCTTGAGGGAAACACCAACAATGCTGTACAGGGCGGACATAGGGAAGGACGACGATGTTCTGGCACCCGTGCAGGAGGCCAATCGTTGTGGGTAAGACCCTGTTGACTTGCTTCTTCCTCCTATTACTACACTGCTTACTCGCTAGAGCAATTGGCACAATTGACCAACAACAGAGAACAAAATTGTTGCAGCTATGGATAGCATGAGGCTCAGGACAACATCATGTTGCTGTTCATAGAGGCAGTGAGTCTCCTCCTGTTTAGTTTCTTTTTGTTCTGGGTTTTGACTATAATGGATTTTACATCTATCAACAAAATAATTCGCAGTGAGTCTCCTCCGCTTAATTTCCTTTTGTTCTGAGTTTTGACTATAATGGATTTTATACCTTTTATAAGGATCGTTGTCGAATTGTATGCAAAATAATTCGAAATTGGGTGAGGACCTCCGTGTATTAGAGCTGATATTGCAACAAGAGGGCATCTTTAAGGAGCAATGGTACTGGATCTACTTCGATTTTGCACCTCTGTGAAAAAAAGCTTAAGGTCGATTTACATCCATATCAGGTATATGTTCTTTATTGATTTATATATTAAATTCAAACTGGTAATGACAAGCTTTCATAGAGGCAGTGAGTCTCCTCCTGTTTAGTTTCTTTTAGTTCCGAGTTTTGACTATAATGGATTTTATATCTTTTATAAGGATCGCTGCCAAATTATCTGCAAAATAATTCGGCAGTGAGTCTCACCTATAATGGCTCCGACCACCAACGATGTCGCCACACCAAGAAGGCGATGCTACACTGACTACATGCCGGTCGACACCAACAAGGCAAGATTTACACCAGCTAGCTATCGGCGAACACATACGAGGAAGACAATGCTACACCGACTACCCAATTAATGCGACCAGAGGGTGACACCACCCCGACTATGTGTTGATGGACACCGAAGAGGCCAATGGATCGGAGCTACTTCGACAAGCATGCAACACTCGACGCCGATGATATGGACAACATTTGTGCCACAGCCATAGAAAAATAGCCTAAAGTCCAGGCATCGAGCTAGAAAACGAATCAATTAAGAAGCTTGGTGACAATTTCCATCCCGTGAGTGCAAGCATGGAGCATGTCGGTGTCCAGTCATGCACCAAGCACACTATGACCACTGACGTTTGACCAGCCACATCGAGGGGACCAAAGAACAGCCATGTGCCAGAATCAAGGGGCGCTAACGAGATCTACATCAAGGAAGGCACAAGAACACACATGCCACCAGTGCCACGAAGTTCGACATCCCACATCTACATCAACACTCGCACTGGCCACAACTGTAAAGGTATGCCCCCCCCACACACACACACACACACACACACCCCACACACACACCTGAACAAAAAAAGACTAAAGGTATGGTGATCTTTTTAGATCCCATAACTACAATATAATTTTATCTCTTGTGATGTACATGATATGATCTTATTGATTGTTCACTAGGTATTATTTTTATTTTGATGTTAATAAAGTTCTTAAATTACTTCGCACAAATAAATTTTGATTTAATCCTTATTGACCATCCAGTATAATTTTTTATTAGCTTAATAATAATGTCACTAAATTAATTATAATTACGTGCTCATGTTACTAAAAAATTAGGGACCATGATCCGTGGAGTTATCAATAAAGCCTATGTGGACAAATTTAAACCTATGTAATTATCAAAGATAATTAAACTAATCCACTAATTCTATTAATAAATCATAAACATCTATATCATTATGAAAGTTTGCATTCAAATAACCGATAGATGGTAGTATGAAAGACAATGTAAAGTGATACATATACAATTTGTTCCTAAATTATCCTCCTCACCTGTTTTACAAAATTAAGAAAAAAAAAAATTCAAATCTACATGTAAATGCTATTACAAGCTATTATGATCTATAATTCAACATCCATGGGTTAAAAGTTACATTAGTATAAGTAGTTATATTTAATATGTGAAACTTATCAAGCATGGAAATATATCCTAAACAAAACCACGTAATAATGATACTTACAGCTCACTTTAAGTTATATTAAGAGCAATTCCAGTAATAGCCTCTAAAAATAGGCCCCCTACTACTTTTTATTTTGGTCTTCCTCCACTTTTTGGGGTCCCTATTTCGGGACTAAATTCCAGCAGTAGCCCCAAATTGGGAGCCCTACTTCTTAATTCCCTCTATTTTCTCACACATTATATGTATAATGTACTTGAGAACATCATGATATATAATAATTTATTTAAACAATGATGATAATAATTTATATTTATTTTTAAATTTAAATTCAAATATAAATTTGGTCTGAATTCATTGATAGTCGATCACAACATAATCGACAACACCTTTGCAAATCAAATAGCATAATCATGAAACATAAAGTCGAGCAAAATAATTAAAACTGATGGAATAAAAGTTGCAGGTCATTGTCTTCAAAAAATGTTAACATTTTGATTAGACATTATAAGCATTAGTAACTTAATTTTAAGAATTATTTATTTAACCAAATAGAACCAACACGATACAATAAATTTAACTCATGGCGCATGCTGAAACAACTTTTTATGACAGTGTCAAATTTTAATGGGTAGCCTAGGACCTAGGATGGTCTTTTGGATAAATAAAACATGAAAAGTTTGAATAAACGATATAATAAGCACTAGAATATTAATTTATTACCTATAAAATATATTATAATAACAACATTAATAGTTAAATATTGATTTCATGATATCACATTGGCATCAAATCTGTAGAGTAAATCGACATTGTAAAATATAGTTGTTGTATATGAAGAATTAATAAGCTTCAAATTTGGAGAAAGCAATAAAAATTTATGTTCATGTTCACAAACTGCAGCTTGCATAGATTAAACAAATGTTTCCGTAAAATATATATTGAGAAACACAGTGGTGATGAAGAAAAAAATATGGATAAGATGAAAAAATATATAAAACTAATATTTGATAGATTGTCACAATAGAATACAGACTATATAGTAGCTTATCACAACTATTATTTTAGAACATTAGTGAAGAGAATAAAATATTTAAAATAAGTATTTCTTATTAGTTAGTATCACATTACGTTTTAACCCGTGCGAGAGCACGGGGTTGGTGAACTAGTGCAGATTAATTAGCCAGCGCCCAAGCCATTGTATGACCTCTGCTTCAAACAGTGCATGAGTCATCTCTAAAGTTAGCTTCCCGAGATTAGTAACACCCTCGATGTTCCTTGGCAGCTGCTCTACATGGCCCAACATCTTTAGGCTCCGTAGGCTTTCAACAGGAAAGCGGATCTGGTCCCAATCAACGAAATGGTTGTTCCTCTTGAACTGCAGTGACAAGGATTCCAAATGAGTCTTCCTGTCTAAGTCACAAAGAGACCGTCGTCCGTGTTTCCCGCTGATGCCACAAACTTCGAGTTTCTTCAACTGGGGAAGGGAATCGAGGATCTCATCCAGAATGGCCTCCCCCCGTCTGTAGTATTTACATGGACAGCACCCAGGGTAAGCAAGGCTTCCAGTCTCTTAATCCCTCTAGGTACCTCAACACCAGTACTGCAAGAGCCAACAACAGATCCACCACTCCTGAGGAACTTTTTGGGCAAGCAGGACGCCAGATTGCGCGACCTGCTACTTGATGGTGGCGTTGATCCCTCCTCCACATCATCTGTCCATGCAAGGGTGGTACCTGCACGAATGTACTGCAACTTCCTTAGCTTGGTGATGAATGGTGGCAGCGTGGCAATCTTGGTGCCTCTGATATCAAGAGTTTGAAGCTGCAATAGGTCAATCACAGAGTCTGGCAGACGTGTGATTCCACTCTGTCCACTCAGAGACAGGAACTTCAGACGAGATGGCAGCTTCCCAATCTCCTCGAAGTGACGATCATTTACTTCCTCTGCATTCTCCAGATCCAGCACTCGAAGCACCCTCATCATGCCCGAGACGTAGAATGACATAAACCTTCTATTAAACACTGTCAAAGATCGCAGCCTTGACAAATCCAGACTCTCGTACACAGCCTGGTTGTCCTCCCAGGTCCTCCCGATGGCTAGGTGCTGTCCTATGCTTTTTGTGGTCACGCGGCCAGGCCCCTTCTCCTCCAGTACAGAGACTTGCATTGGAAAGAAAATGGTTTCTTCTACTGGCCGTGACATGATGTACTCGCAGAACAAACCATTGACTAGGTACCCAATCACTTTGATTGCTGCCTGCCATACTGGATGCATGATGCCCTGTTCCACAACCTCATCTAAAATCTTATGAGCGTACTTCTCCCCTGCTATTGCTGTCGGCGCCCTTGAGGTAGCCCTCGGCCATCCATCGCTCGATCAAACGCCTCCGACGAATGACGATGCCTTGAGGAAAGGTTGATAGATACAGCATGCATTTCTTCACATCTTGAGGGCAAGAGTCAAAGTATGAGCACATCGGGGCAGGCACATGCCGCAACGAATCAAACTCTGGGTTGGTCGATAGCTCGTGCAAAATGTTCTCACTGAGACGCCTCATCTCCTGTCGGAGTATGCATCTTGGTACGCAGGCCATGTATCTTGCCATACTAATTATCGCTCTGGGAAGTCCCCCGCACATGGACACAAGACGATGTTTGGCTTCTTCCACCTCGCACTCTTTCAAGCATCCATCCTTCTCGTCGAGCACCTGTTGGTAACACGAGTTTTCTTGTTAATAACTAACTGGTAGCAAGTAAATCTACTCCCTTAACAACATTGGTAAGCCTTCACATAAAAAAAAAATACTCGTTCCCTTTAAAGGCTCATATACGGATAACATTAACGAAAGGACACAAATTTAGTTGAGGCGAATAAGATCACTAATTAGATTCATGACCTAACATGACATGAGCTACAACACGATCCATCACAACTCATGACATGTTTGTTTACATCCAAGCTTATATGAGCGGAAGGAAAGATGTGAAATTAAATAAGCTATTTCAAGTCAGCTAAACGCTTAAGTTAACATATAAATCGTATGTTCATGGAACACTTAAGCTTCTATAAATGAGATAAACTGGGTTATTAATCTGAAGCTAAACAAACAAGCCCTTGAGCTAAAGCTTATATAAATGCATATTGTACACACATAATATATATAGTGTAACTGATAAAATTTATTACAACAAAATGAACAAAACTAAAGAATGTTTGCGATGATAAGTACTTTTTTAGTTGATGGACAAGTTCAAAGAAGCTTAAGTATACACACATTCCTTTGTGGCAAACGACAATTAGTTACTCAAAGTTCCCTATATATACGTTGAAATTAGAAGGTTCTGCCACTATTGATATTTGACAAAACAACTTAACCATTGTTAAAAGGGTAACATAATATAGCCCTGTAATGCGCATGTAAAAACTATTGGACAATGTATAGAATAGCCAAAGTGTTGTCTATATATGCTTTCAAATTAACAAGCTGAACATCAATAAACATATGAAAAAACAAATTTAAAAAATATAAACATCCAGGTAGTTTGACACTATGCATGAATGCACACATGCTGATTTATTGGTGTGAGTAACATAAATCTGAAATATAGCCTATGAGAATTGAGCACACAGCTCATATATCAAACTATGCTTGTGACTAAACACACCTTTTCGAACAGCTCAATGGCAGCGGTGGCACATAGGCCTTTGACATTGTACACTCCATCAATAGATACTGCACAATGTTTTGCAACACTTTGTTCTGAAGTAGTGATAATGATACAACTTCTAGAGTCTCCATATTGTATCAAGTTATATTTTATCCAATCCCAGTCTTCATTGGACTGCACACCATCAATTACAAAAAGGCACACACATTCACCTAGACGATCCCGGCACATGTGGATGGTGTCTTTGACTTGAAATGGCTTTAGATATTTTCCCACCAAAGAAGTTGATTCCCTATTCAAATTTACAAGTAAGCTTTGACAGAAATCTCTTGGATTGAATGGATGGGATACACTGACCCAAACATGCATCTTGAACTCATTGCTTTTCTTGAGTTTGTGATATAAGGCTTCTTCGACGAGAGCTGATTTCCCAACACCAGGCATCCCCCACACAGAAATAAGCTTGCTTTTATGGCTCTTCTGGGCCTTCTCAAAAGTTCATTGAGTTCACTATCACGCCCAAGAAGGCCAATGTTGACCAATGAGTGGTAGGGTTCTCGCATCATAAATGCGATTGAAGGTAGGGAAACCCTGTAGATATGGAAACAGAAAGACAAAACAAGTTGAAAAACAGAGTGGTATTAGTTATTAGAAAAATAGGAGTAAGCACCAATGCTAATTATTACTACAAATAAAACACTGAGAACCATGCAAAAATAGAATGTATGATTTTTATCAACTAATATTTAACCACTATTTCAAGGTGGATAGCCAACCTTTGAATTGACATAGATTTGATAGATTGTTTTATCCAGTACGATTTACAGTCACTAATATTTGAGCAGACTTTCAACAACAGGGCAAAAGTCAGAATCTAAATAGTGAGTGACATAACAAACAATGACACAAAAGTACGGTGGTCAAACATAGTACGTGTGCTAGCCTCGGGAAAACATACCATAAGGGTTCAAGTGTATATTATAATTTTATAAACGTGATTACTATGAAGCTCAAATATTTGGTGCACCATTGTGAAATAGATATATAAATATACACACATACATACAAATATTGTTGGCACAATTATGAATAAACAAATACATATAAAAAATCATACGAGGATTTATTTGGCTGCACTCGTATCCACATGTGTGTGCACTAGATTGAGGTGCATACTATACGATCCATTCAAGCTATAGAGTTGTTCAACCAGAAACATAAGGAAATGCCTATGTTCAGAAAGTAGATGAATTACCTCTTTTGTAATAGACGCGCACAGAGTGGCCTGGTGAAAACTGCTCAAGCTCTGAAACTCGGCACGGCTGCCCTGTACATTGGCTTGCAACCACCGGGTGGTGTGTCAGTACGACAATCCTGCTCCCTCTGTTCCTGTCAGGTAGGTAGGACCTGATGTCATCCCACTGTACCATGGTGCACAGGTCTTCCAAAACGATGAGGTACCTATGTGTGTTCACTTTCTGAGCAAACTCCCCTTAAATGAGGTCACCCTGAGTGGCCTTCTGCATCTTCTCTAGCACGTCTAGACCTATGTTTACTTCTTGTTTTTTTTGAGGAAATATGTTTACTTCTTGTTCATAAGGAATAATGCCTGAAGAACTTCCAGGGGAAGAATGCCTGAAGAACTGAGTCACCAAGCTCTGAATGAAATCGTGGGAATTGAACGGATGAATCAGCTTCACCCAGGCACGACACTGGAATTCCTTGTTGATTCTTGCATCACCGTACATATTCCTGACGATGGCTTCTTTGACAAGGTCTCCTTCTGTTCCACACACAGAGACCACCTGAAGGTCTGTGTCCGCCCTAGTGACCAATCCTGCAAGATCCACAGGGCCAGCCTTCTTGACGGCATTCATAAGAACATCAAACGTGCTCACAGCCGTCTTCTGGACTGGAACCAGATCCATGGCGGGAGGCATGGGTTTGGAGGCCGAGTCAACAATAAGGTTGTAGCGTATGTTCCGCTGGCTCACGTCCACCACCCGAGCCCCTGAGCAGTGTTGTCTCGGCGACCGCTTCGTCCACCGGCAGTAGTCCTCCGGTCTTGCCACAGGACGGCAACAGCCGGAGCCACCAGGACCTCTTCTTTGTGTCGAGGGTGGAGGACGAAATCAATGTTGTCCTCCACATCATTGGACAGCTCACGGACCTGCCGCACCCAGGTCCTCAGGATCTTGTTCTTGACATGCTCCTCCGTGGCTGTGTCCAGAAAGGACTGCATCATTTCGAACTCTCCAGTGATGAACACCAGATCACGCTCCACGGTCTGCCACTGCGCTGCCTCCTCCTTGATGGCGTTCTTCACCTTGTCCGCCAGCAACTGAATCGCCTTCTTGAAATTCCAAAGGCAAGGTCCGCCATTGCTTTCTCTCCCTCTCGCTCTCCTCAGTGTTTTTCCTTCTTCTTTGTGTGTGTGTGTGTGGTGGTGGTGGTGAAGCTAAGGCTCAGGACGGTGCAGCAACTAAGCAGCTGTAGATGATATTATAAGGCCTCCCATATTGCGAAGTGGTGCTCAAAATAAACTCGGGACCCACATCTAAGAAGTACGCATTATATGCATGGTTCTCCAAGTCTGAGCGATGGTTGCATGTCGAGCTTGCGAAATAAAAAAAGAACAAGGAGAACGACAAGACTAGTGCAAATAGATCTGCCAAAATCAGGTTGAGTGAAATGCATAGCACATACATGAACTTGTCTTGTTAAAATGCCAAATAGCCCCATGAACTTTCAAATTACCCAATTAACCCGTCAAAACTTCATTATTGGTTCACTGCAGGCCCAATCAGCCTTGCCACCGTGAATTCACGGACCTGACCCATGAAAATATGCAGTTTGGCCCCCTTTCTTTGCCCCTAATTGACAGGTCCACATCAACCCGGCATGAAGCTAGCAGGCTACTTCACTCGCCCGCGTACGTCACCTGGTCAACACGGAGCACAACAACGAGCCGGCTACGGCGGGCGGACGGCCGCCGGGCGGCTGCGGGGCGGGGAGGGTTCCGTTGGCGGTGCCGGGTGCTTTAGGAGGACCACGCGTCGGCGCCCAGAGCCCGACAGGATCATTTGTCGGCTGTACCTCGCTGCGGCCGCCGGGTAGTGGACTGGCGCGGCGGCGGCGACCTCAGCGAGGCGCGGCGTGCGGTGCGACCCGTCACCGTCGTTAGCGCCTCCTCGTCAGCTGGCCGCTCGGCGCCATGGAGGCTCGGGCGTGCCTGCGTTAGTGCTGGGGCATCAGCGTCTGCGTGGGAGCTCGGCAGCGGGGCTACACGCCGCTGAAAGGTCCGTTCTACTACGGTGATCAACAATTAAAATAATTGCATGATCGATGCATGCATGCATGTCAATGGTCACGATCGTAATTCGCATGCATGGTTCTGTTTCTTTGCGTGGCAATGGCAGATGATGAGGCTTCGACGAACGGATACCTGACACGCCATCGACCGATCGCGGATCGATGCGCGCGGTCTTGTTCGGGCAACCGGGTATGTCGAGCTTCAGCCCGTCGGACGCTGGACCTGCAATGCGCCAGAGTGCGCCGGGCCGACCCGCGGCGCCCGCTGCGCTGCCGAGGACTTCGATGTCGAGGACCGGGGGCGGTGCTTCATCCGCCGAGTGAATGCGCGCGAGGAGGCGAGTGCTCGCACCGCTATGGGGCGGGTTGCTGGCGCACGGCGGTGGAACTCCACGCGGAGAGAGTATCACGGTGGGCGTCACCACACTGGAGCGGCTCGTCGGACGAAGGGTTAGGCGCCCAAACGCCCCCAGTCGAGGATGGCGCGGCCCGACACGGAGAGGGGGAAAAGGAAAGGGAAAAGGAAAAAGAAAAAAAATGAAAAAGAGGGAAGAAAGGAGGGGCTAAACTACGTATTTCCATGGATCACGTTAGTCCACGCCCGTGGAATACACGGTGACCGGGCTGATTGGGGGCTGAAACCGATGGCCATGAAGTTTGAGGGCCAAATGTGCAATTTGAAAGTTCATGGGGCTATTTGGCACACCAGGACAAGTTCATGTATGTGCTATGCATTTCACTCAATCAGGTTTGTGTCGATCTCTCTCCTCTCCTTCATATTTTATTCAGTAGGCAACGAAGGCTGTTCTTGCCTCGTGTAGTCCCTGTACCAAATTTGCTAACGCTGCCATCACAAGTTACAGTGGCAGGAGTGACTTCTAAACCCTCTCCAAACCCACACTACGGAGGGCCTAACGCGTTCCGAGAGTCATTTTTGTTTAATGTTCAAACAATATGACAATTCCAGCCTATTTTTGCATTGAATTCTTACTATGCCCTGGTGGCAGCCACACTCTAATCCATCCTACATATGGATTAGGGTGTAACAAAGGATAACCAAACAAGTTCTGAAAGGGTTCGGCCCCCTGTTCTAACTTTTTGGGGCTGAGATGGTGAAAAGTACCCCCCTATCATTTTTTGTAAGGCGTCTAATATCTCAGATACCAAGCAAATACGGATAACAAGAACAAAAAGCAATAATGCTTGTTAAGCCGCCGAGGTGTGGGTTAATCGCCGGCATTTTGTATGGCTGCATTCAAATTTGCCGCATGCAAACTTGTATAGAGTAACAAACTTCTTGCATGCAAACGCTTTGGGTTCATGCATACTATTAAAAGTCGCACAACTCTCTACCTCCCCCACCTCGATTGGAATGAGACGCCTAACAAAAATCAAAAATCCAAAACTGCAAGAGACGCCCCTACATTTACCGTCGAGGGAGTATAACATATTGCCTTCTCTAAGGACGCCCACATCAAAGGGCGCCGTGGCTTCGAGTTCACCTGCCATCCACATCAAAGGTTGCCTCGGCGAGGGCGACTCGGGAGGCGACCACCGCGCCGCCAAGAGCCCTCGCCGGCCACCACCTCGGCCGTTGTTGCCGCCCTCCGGTGAGCGGTGGCGGCGGGCTACTGCCCCACAGCACAGTTCCACCCCCTCTCTCCATCTCCCCCTCCTCTCCCGTGAACAAAAGTCGGGCGCAAGATGACGATGGGTGATGATGAGCAGCGGGCTTGGGATCGTGGATCCATGCCCTCCGCCACGGATCCCGCGATTTCCGGCCTTGATCCGGCGGTGGGCGGCGCCACGGCGCGAGGAGCCTCGGCTCGTCGACCACCGCCCCACGATGACGACCGGTACGCATCTCGGCCAGCCACCGCGGTGGCGGTGTGCTAGGCTCGGGGCCCGGAGGCGAATCTGCGCCCCTGCCCACCGGATCCGGCCAAACGGTGGCGCCGGGCGGGCGGCGTGTACCTGGCGGGCTCGTCACGGATTTCCACCGCGTGAGGCCTCCGTGCCATGCCCGGGCATGACTCGGCCGGCCCGCCCTCTCCTCGCAATGGGCGGGGGAGGGACCCGGCGGGGCGCCGGATGCGGACTCGGGGCAGCTGCCCCCCTTCCACCAGCCATCGGCGCCCACCCTAGCAGCGTTGGCTGAGGGGCCCTATTGCGCGGTGAATGGCGGCGTGCCCGGTCGCCGTTTAGACCCCCCGCGCCGGCCACGCTGCTCCCGGCAGCCGCAAAGCGCTTCCGACGTCCACATCAAGGGCCGTGCTCTGTTCACCTATCGTCCCATCAAAGGTTGCCTCGCTGCGGCTGGTGAAGACTTCGCGATCATCTCAGGCATATCGTCGTCTCAGGTTCGTTTGGATGTGCTTTGCGGAACTTGATTACGGGTGAAAACCTGCTACAGGTAGCTCTGGGCGGCAGCGATGACTAATTCGGCGTCATATTCCCCCTTGGAGCGTCGTTGTAATTTCCTTCCTTGCGAAAGCCTTCCCGAGCCCCTACGGTGCGGAATTCGAGACTCAATTTGCGGCGTGAAGAGCAAGCCAAGGGCGCCCCTCCTAGATCAAATAGAGGGTCGACATTTATATCGTTTCGTTGTGTTGTCTGGTCGATGTATAAGACTATGGCTTTTCTCTTTTTGTTTTTCTCTCTTTTTGTAACTTTTGGCTGTGTACATCTCTGGATGTAGAGGCCGTTTGATATCCATTATCTAAAAAACCATTTATTTTTTTGATTTATTATTAACTTATCCATAGGTTATGTATAGTGGCATTATCTTTAATGAACATATGAAAATACAAGAACTATTGTATTGTTAAGTCGAGGATTTACCCATCTTGGTACGTAGATTCCACTACAAGGACAAGCTGAGGCACGCTCAATTTGTTGCTTCACCATTTTTCTCTCTCTGTGACTCATAAGCAAACTGTGCTATGTGGACTGTGCTCAGTTGGTGATAATATGAGACTTATTAACTTTCTCTGCACTAAACTGTAAATCATTTATACGGAGTATAACTTTACTATATGCTGTTTCTACAAACATATATGTCGACATGTCTAGTATGAAAAAGAAATTCTAAAAAATCAATATTATTTACAATTTGAAATACAGGGACCATTGCATTTGTTCTCGATGCATAGATCTAGCTCTGGAGACTGACCTCAATAATTTTTATTTCATTGTTCGAACAAAACGGTGACGGACCACAGGATAATCGCATGCCCAATACAAGGGGCGGGTTGCGAATTCCCAGATGGTAGCAAATTGATTAGGGCGATCAACCACATGAGCCCTCCCGTAATAATCACGCTGCTAGTCTGCTACTGGCTACGAAAGCCAAATGGAAGCGTGCACTGGGTAGTGGGTCACGTGGCCATATATTCGGTCTGCGTCCTGCACCGTGGGTGGATCACGTGCTCATACGTTGGGGGCTGTGTGTGCAGGACTTTGACCATCTTGAACCGCGGTCGTGCCATGGTCACATACTGGCTGCCACGGTTTGAGCCTTCTATTTTTTTTTTAAAAAAATAGCAGGGCTCATATTTCGAGACAGGGAAAGATAAAGTTATGGGGAGCTTGACAGGCAGACAGCTGGTTATCGTTTCGACAAAGTGTGCTTGTTATATTACTCCTTCGTCACATGTGCCCGACAGAGGACAAAGGATTTTTTTATCTCCCCGCGGGTTGCAACTTTTTGGCTGCTTCCATAAGAGCAATATTACGAAGCCATGTCAGCCGGCCAAATGAGGAGCGATGTGACCAAACACAGAGTCCTCATAGAACTGGCAGCTGGTATATTTGGTGGGAAAGACGTCGAGCTGGCCATGGTGAGCAAATTCAGAGTCCTCATAGATCGGCCATGTCTATTGTTGCGTTAACAATGAATTATAAGCAGTCCATGATGAAAACTGCCAAGATCAGAAGGGGCTGGGTTAGGCCAGTGGAAGGTCAAGTTTCAGTAAACACAGATGCATCTTTTGATGAGATGTCTCACAGTGGGAGCACCGGCATTGTGATCAGAGATAACTATGGAGGTCATAGCTGCATCAAATGGATACATTTCTCATGTGGTTGATGCACATATGGCAGAGGCTATGGCCTTGCGGGAAGGTCTGAGTCTAGCTCAAAGTCTTGGCATCAGCAAATTGATACTCAATCTGATTGCCTGGAAGTAGTGTCTACCATGCGAGATGGGGGATTTTCAGCTTCTCCGGCCGCAGCCATCTATGATGAGTGTTCGAGCTTGTGGTCAGAATTCAATGAAATTTCAATCACTCATATTGATAGGGAAGCAAATATGGTTGCCCATAGTTTAGCTAGGCAAGCTTTTATTCTTAAGAATTCTTGTGTACGGGTTGATGAAACCCTAGATTTTATTCTTGGTGCCGTCGCACATGATGTAACCATTTTCAATGATCAATAAAGCTTGCCTTATGGTGTTCAAAAAAAAATGTGGCGTGGGAGAGAGAAAATCGAGAAAAGAAAGAGAGCGGTGGAGTGCTGAGAGGCCGCTAAAAAGCGGCGCGATACACATCTCACATCTGTCATTGGCTTGCTGAATTCCTAACGCATCAACCATTGGTTGCCTCCGCATCTTTGGATCACAAGCATTAATAATTCTGGTAGGTCACGCCACTCATTTTCTCTCGTGTTTGTTCACGTGGTGTCTCTCTCCCGCCGGCCGGCGGTTAAACCATTATCCTTGCTCTAAGAGCGTGTTCAATGGCTACCAAATCACTAGGAGGGAATTCTATTGACAATTAGTGATAATTTGTAAATAGCTAGCAAGATGAGACATATAAATAAATAAAAATAAACACAATAGTTGAGAATTATGTGATAGAGATGTTTCTAAGAGATCGAGCTAGATTAGGTATTTATTAGTTGCATGTTTCTAGGAGATCAGGTCGATGAGGTTGTTTGCTATTAAATAGCTAGCTAGTTATGAGAGAGATGCATAAGAGCTAAACTCTCTTGTTCCTCGGTTCTTCCACATCAGCAAAACTATTAAATAGCTACTCCCTACGTCCCAAAATAAGCCTGAGAAACATCTGCCATCAATTATATATTAAAATATAAATATTTATACAAAGTAATTAGTATCGTCGGAAATATAAATATTGCACATATTTTATATAAATCGAGAGTTAAACTTGTGGCACAAAAACCCAAGGCGTCATTTATTTTGGGACACGAAAGGAAATGAGCTACAACCATTGCTGTATTTGCTGTAGGGTGTTGTCCCCAACGTTAGCATCCAGGGATTTGAAGAGCCATTGATCCGGCACGTAATTTTAATTATGTTATGTCTCCAACTCAGTCCTCCACAGAGGCAAGCAGATTCCCCTCTGCCACCGTTGCATGCCCGGCCCGTTCACCTCGTTTTTTGAGCGATCTGAGCGAAAGTGGCTAGCGAGGATGGTTTTCGGGTTTGTCAAACATACATGTCGGATGGAAATCAGTTAGTTAGCAAAGTCGACAATTGTGCAGAGGTTCAAGTTCGACAACAGTTCACAAGACCAGCCAAAGCTTACGCTGCAGGGGGCTCTATTGCTTGATAATTATATATACATGGCAGATACGGGAGAAATTAGCCAGAAGTGCGCTGGAAACTTTGATGGTTCTTGGCGAAGATGCACCAGTGATCTATTCATATGCAACTCGTCGATCAGATGCCTAATATTTGTGTAGCATGGTCCGGCGCTTCCTGAATCCTAATGGCCCATCAGTCCTTGCCAGGCTCGCCGCAGCAGACCCAAGCCACCCCCACATGGAGATAACTCACAGCATGGACCTATACCCCAGCGTGCCCAGCGTGCGGTAGTAGGCCGTGGGCTTTCGCTTCTCTGAGACAAACAAAAACACAAATTTCGCTTGCTCCCGCCGGCGCGCGTTGCCATTGCAGAGCGAAGAGTTCCCAGCTCGCGCGTTCTGCACAGATCTAGTTCTAATGTCTGTTCTGCTACTGAATAACCGCACCCGTGGGGTTGAGCACAGAGTTGGAACTTAGAGGTCACTGAAGTTGAACTAATTGCCTTCTGAATGCAGAGCTAGCGACAGTTGAATTGGAGGCTGGGCATGTGAGTAGCTGCTGTCTGGCAAAGCTAATGACACTTCCAATTAAAGCGACCTTGTGCTGTGTCTCTTGTGCTTTGAGAAGCAAAAGCCGAAGGATCGAATGAATTAGAGGCAGGGCAGGCTCGTCTTTCAGAGTGGTGTAGGATCAAGTTATATGGGCCGGCTCACTGTACTGCTGCTTCATCACTTTTGTGCACGGGAGGAACAAAATGTAATTCTTGTTTCCCCGGTTGCAACATTTTGCTGCTTTATTGCACAAACCGTGTTGGCCTGGGCCATCAGACACTCCAATTTCTGTATGGATATACAGGACTGGGTTCCTCTGTTTCAGACTCTGCTCGCTTCATCAATGAAGGAATTCGAGTAAGGGGGTGTTTGGCATGGCTCCAACTCCGATAGAGCGGCTCCACTTCAAAACTCCTGGTGGAGCTGACTCTAGATGGAGTTGGAGTTGACTACTTGGGGGTGTTTGGCTAGAAAGTTGATCTCAGCTCCACATAAAAGGGGTCTGTGAGGGTAAATTTCCATGGTTGCCCTCAGTCATTGGGCCCACATGTCATTGTCCTCTTTCTTCTTTCTCTGCCTGCGACTTCACGGTGGCCGGGTGCGTGCTGGACTCGCACATCGCGGGGCCGTGCTCATTGCTATCTTCCAGGCGCCGCTGCTGCCGATGGAGGAAGGGATTGTCGCCAATCGGGAGAGGGAGGGCCAGGGGACGCCCTTCCTCCGAAAAGCAGGTGACCGGCATTCATCGAGGGACCACCCTACCGGCCGAGCCGAAGCCCAGCCGCGCCCCTCGGCCATACATTTCTGATCGCAAGAGAGAGGAGGCACGCAAGGGTCGGGCTGGGTAGACGACGATACGGGCGCCGGTCGCTGAGGAACACACCTCTTCTTCTCCCCTAGGGTTAGGGTTAGGATGGAGCAGGAAGTAGGGCGGAGGAAGGGGTGGTCAAGCAGTGAGAGGAGGTCGAGGAGGCGCCGCTGCCCGGCAGGTGGACCCGGCGAGGGGCAACGGCACCGCGGGAGGTCCGGCGGAGTAGCTGCCGCCCCCCGCCCGACTTCTCAGAGAGAAGAATAGGCGGTGCGCTGGGAAAGGGTGGGAGGGCAGAGAAAATAGAAAATAACGCTTCACCTATGTAACTGATGGCAATGCGGTAATTCGTAAGAACTCCATGTATCACGTTTATTTTGAAGGATTCGGAGTCAAAGGGAGAGGTGCTCCAAAACTCCAACCACATTTTTACTACAATAGTTTTTTTGGAGCTCCATGAAGTTTTGGAATTGGGGAGTTTTTGGCTAGCTCTAACCAGCTCCAGCCTGGAGTTCGGTTCTGGAGCCATGCCAAACACCCCCTAAAAATGCTAGCGTAGGACGTAAACGCTCAAGGACATCCAAATTTAAGCGAGGTTTCTATTCACCTCTACTTCTCTTTTTTATAATTAAAAAAAAAGAATGAAAAAATACCATTATTTCCAGGTAGGTGCTAGCTGAAACCACACAAATATGATGTGAGCGATGTCTATTTTATCCATGGTTATTAGCCAGAACACAGCATGTACGGGGCTGATCAAAATGCAAGGAAACAGTACAGTAATAATCTTCTTACACGCCTGTTCCGCCATATACAGACGCCAGAGAGAGTAATGAAACTAGAAAGTAATTCGACCAGTAAGAAAACAAAAAAAATAGAATTCCAACAGAATAAGTAAGCACATTCCACACCGGAGCCTTTATTATACAGAAATATATACACATCGGTCAGAAGATAAACCCATAAGTACGATTAAGGGAATATATACAGCACAAGAGAGAGGAGAAGAAGTACAGGCAGAAGCGAATAATTAAAGGAACATGCAGTTATGCCTGAGAGACGACAGCAAGCGTAATCACGATCTTGACGCCTGGGATGAAGGTGGCCGAAGCTCCAGCTTCGGAGCTGGTATCTTGGGATGCTTGGCAAGCTGCTGCTGGATTGATTCCTTGAGTGCATTGTCGAAGGAACCCAGAAGCCACACTTGCTTGAGGGAAGCTGGGCGCTCTAGCCCAGAAATCTGCATCTCTGAACCTTGAAGGCAGTGGAACTTGACATGCTCAAGCTTCTCCATGGCTCCCTCGTCAAACGTTACTTGCAACTTGGAATTGCAGGCAATCTCGAGGACCTGGAGTTTGCTGAAAACGGCAGGGAGGAATTGGAACTCTCCGTCTTGTTGATCCTTCCTAACGCGAAGGCGGAGAGTACGCAGGCTTGGTAGGTGGCCAAGCAGCTGTATGACCCTGTTGTTAACAGTGCAGGAGTCATCTCTAAAAGTCAGCTTCCCGAGATTATCAGCTAGGTCGATGCGCCGTGGCAGCTTCTCTACGTGGCCCATCATCTTTAGGCTCCGTAGGCTAAAGGGAATGTAGATGCGTTCCCAATCAACGAAATGGTTGTTCCTCTCGAACTGCAGAGACAAAAGGATTCCAAATGACTTTTCCAGACTAAGCCGGAAAGTCCGTGTTTTTCGGCTGATGCTAGAGACTTCGAGTTTCTTCAACTGGGGAAGGGAATAAAGGATGTCATCTAGTATGGCCTCCCCGTCTGCAGTATTTGCATGGACAACACCCAGCGTTAGCAAGGCTTCTAGTGTCTTAAACCCTTTAGGTAACTCAATACCACTACTACGAGAGCCAACAACAGGTCCGAACTTGTTGGGCAAGCAGGACGCCAAAGTGTGTGACCTGCTACTTGATGGCGGCGTCGATTCCTCCTCCGCATCATCCATCCATGCAACGGTGGTTCCTGCACGAGTATACTGCAGCTTCCTTAGCTTGGTGATGAATGGTGGCAGCGTGGCAATATTGGTGTCTCTGACATCCAGAGTTTGAAGCTGCAATAGGTCACTCACAGATTCAGGCAAACGAGTGATTCCACTCTGTCCTCTTAAGGAGAGAAACTTGATTACTATATAGTTCCTTAATGGTGGGTGTAGGATTTTGCATTGATTAATCACTGTGGGAGCTCGAGGTCGTATATGATATAAATCTAGACACCAGGTCGCTTTGACCCGCTGGTTAAAAATGATGTTATTTACTGGGTCAAAGCACGGCCACACGTTGTGAGCAACACAAGCACATGCCGTTTATGTTATTTACTGCAAGTAAAGGTTATTTACTCACAACGTGGCCACAACCTGCGATATGTAAAAAGTACAACTTATGAAAATTTAGAGATATGGTTTTTGTGTTTCCAAAAAGACCAGGACTAAATGTTTTGAGTAATATGGGATCAAACTTTTGAAAGTTAGACCAGATTTTAGTAAAAAAAAAATTAGATGTGTATTTATAACAAGAGGGACTAGTTAGTGCTTTGTAGGAAGAAAAGTAGTCATTGCTGTCCATGGGTTGGATTTGTGTTGGCCTATGGGCTTGGAAAATGTGGGGGGAATTATGACCTACTTGTTCTATTCCAAATTATAAGTCGTTTTGGCTTTTCTAGATGCATTTCTTTTCTTATGTATCTAGACTAGTGTATAACTAGATGCATAACAAAAAGCAATATATCTAAAAAGCTAAAATAAACTATAATTTGGAGCGAGAAAGATAGTTCATAGGCTCTACTAAACTGAGTGTTACTGGTTGTTTTTGTTATTGGATCCGGGCATACATCCTCGAAAAAGATGCAGACAATGATCAGGTGAGAGCTGACATAGCTCCAGCATTCCATATGGCTGTCCAGTACATAGGCTTGCAATTTCGAGCTGTTGTGTTGATACGATTATCTGACTCCCATTCTTCCTATCTGGTAGGACCTGATGGCATGCCACTGCACCATGGTGGATATGTCTTCTAGGATGATGAGGTACCTATGCTTGTTGACTTTCTCCATGACCTCTTTATTGAGATCATCTCGGTGGCTTCCATCATCTTCAGCATATCTGTACCTACAACTTTTCCACCTTGTTCTTCGCAAGAGTTGGTGTAGAAGTAGAATTGACACACAAAGTTCTGGATGATCTCAAGGGGACTGGAAGAATGTGTAACCTTCACCAAAGCCCGGCATCTGAAGTTTCCATATACTTCTGGATCTTCGTATGCATTCTTGATGATGGATATCTTCCCATGATCACCTCCGGTTCCACAGACCGAGATCACCTGAAGGCTTTTGTCGCCTCCATTGATCATCTTGACTAGATCCTGCATCTTGGCAGCATCAATGACAAAGTCCAGGGTGGCAGCAGCTTTTTGATGCACCTGGACACAACTGGTTTGGAGCCAGAGTCATCGCTGATGAGGTTGTGGCGTATGTTCCTCTGGCTCACTTCCACCACCGGGCCCCTGAGCATCGTTGTCATGGCCATCGCTTTGTCCATTGGTAGTAGCTCTCTCTGCGCCCGCCACAAGACGGCAGCGAGGCGTAGCCACCACCTCCTCTTTGTCGTGTCGATGTGGGCGATGAAGTCAATGCTGTCCTCCACATCGTTGGACAGGTCGCGGACCTGCCGTACCCATGTCCCCACTGTTACGAACCTTGAATCACACTGTCTAAATACTCCGTAGGTATATAGAGAGCCTCATGGCTATATATGGATAGGGCCTATAGATAGGCCTATAGACTAGGTCTTCATTAACACCCCCCCTTCAAACTCAAGGTAGAAGTGGAGGATTTGAAGCATTGAGTTTGATCAAGTGAAGCCGATGATGCTCGAGTTTGTGCTTTAGTGAAAAGTCAGCCAATTGTAACTCCAAAGGTACATATTGGAGAGCAATAGTCTTCTGATGGCAATGAGATCGAGTAAAGAAAGCATCCACACCGATATGCTTTGTAAGTTCATGCTTCATAGGATCATTAGCAATTTGAATGGCTCTAGTGTTATCACACAGAAGAGGTGTGGCAACATCACAAGAAATCCCAAAATCAGCCAATAACCATCGAAGCCATATAATTTCTGTAGTTGTAGTTGCAAGTGCTCGAAGCTCGGCTTCTGCACTAGAATGAGATATGGCAACCTATTTCTTGGACTTCCAGGCAATAGGAGAAGAGCCAAGAAGAATACAGACGCCATTATGGACCCACGATCTGTGGATCACTCACTCGCCCAAGTGGAGTCTGAGTAAGCATGAAGCTGTAGCGGACTATCATGTGCATAGAGTAAACTTTGAGATGATGTCCCCCGTAAGTACCGTAGCACGTGAAGTAAATGTCCAAAATGGACAGAGGTTGGGGCACAAACAAACTGACTCAAAATATGGACTGCATGAGCTATATCCGGCCTTGGTGACGAGGAGATAAACAAGAGTGAGAAAGAGTGAGAAATTCATCGTATGCGGCGACCAAGACACATGTAATAGGTGGTTTTGAAAAAGAGTGAGAAAAGAGGAGGATGTTGTAGAAGACAAAGGTGGTGTGATGGAAATAGGAGGATCAGATGATGCAAATGCATCATCAGTGGATGAATTTGGAGGAAGGCTTAAAAAGGAGGTGGACTCTGTGGGAGAATATGAAGGCTTGGTGGAAGGGTTATATAAGAAGGGGCGATCCTCATCAAAGGTAACATCACGAGAGATGCGGATGTGACGGGTAAGGGTCATAACATCCATAACTTTATGCTCGAGGACTATATCCTAGAAAAACACATTCAACGAGACTATGCGGTTAATTTTGTGCGCTCACGAGGTGCAAGTAGAACATAGCAAGTGCATCCAAAAACTCGAAGATGAGCATAGCTAGGAGTAACAAAAAGTACTTCACCAGGGCAGCGGACAATTTAGATGAAGGTTGCTTATTGATGAGATAGACAGCAGTGGAAACAGCTTCACCCCAAAAATGAGAAGGGACAAATGATGAAATCAAAAGTGTGCGAGCTGTGCGTATGAGATGGCGATGTTTTACGTTCAACAACACCATTACAGGCATGAGCACCGGGCAAGAGAGTTGTGCAAGTGTACCCTCGACGGCAGCAGCTGGCGAAAAGGCAGCAGATAAATACTCACCCCAAGAATCCCGAACAAAAAGAATTTTTAATGGGAGTAGAAAATTGTGTGTGAACCATTGAACAAAAAGACGATAAATGGAACACAATTGCGACGATGTTTCATGAAATAAATCCATGTATAGCAAGAATAATCATCAATAAAAATGACATAGTGTTTTGTGACCACCTTTTGTAGCAAAAAAGGTGCAGGACCCATACATCGGTGTGAATAAGATCAAAAAGTCTAGCGAGCGAGAAAAACTAGAAGAGTAAGGAAGTTGTATTTGTGTGCCAAAGCGTACAACCCTTACAATGAAAGCTAGACTCAATGAAGGTATGACCTAAACAACCTTTATTAATCATGGATGACAAATCGAGACCCATAGAGATGACCGAGACGATTATGCTACTTGGCAAATGAAGAGGCTGAAGACAACGCAGCGGATGAGACATGAGTTGAGATGGAGCAGAAGGAAGATGTAGGGTGTCTAAAATGTAGAGGCTAGAGGCACCTTTATGGCGATGGCCAGTCCCAATCACTTTCCCATTGCGATGGTCCTGAATAAAACAAGATGAGTCATCAAAACCAACAAAGCAATTCTGGTTGGTAATTTGACCAACCGACATAAGATTCATAGACAACTGAGGTACAAAGGAAACATTGGGTACATAATTGATTCTTTGCAAAGTAAACCTTGTTGAGTAATAGGACAAGATGTACCATCATTTTGTTTGAACAGGCGCCATCGGGGACGATTTGCAAGCAACCAACTGGGGACGTCGAAGTCACATGAAAAGAAGCACACCTGAATCAAGTACCCAGCTGAAGGAAGGAGCACCAATAGTGCGTGGAGGCGGCCACGACCACTCTGGCGCAACTTGCGCATCGCGCCGATACTCAACCAACTTCTCTACGGATGATGAGAGAAAAAATTTTCGAGAGATGATTAGTCCTACCACAATGCTTACAAGGCTCCCCAAGAGTGCTTGTTGGGTGCACTAGTCCTCCGAGAAGCTACCAACACACTATGAGACACACTGCGCAGAGGACGAGACTTGAGGCGAGTTTCTTACGCAAGTAAGTCGACAAAAGCATTTGCCATAATAAGATCGGATGAACATGTCATAGGTGCAGCATAACTTATGGACCAAGCTTGTGTGCATCTAGTGTTATTCCTCTTGGAGTGCAAGAGAAGGAATGGGAAGCCTCTGGATCCCATCGTAGCAACCATTCGAGACCAGCCCCTGCTCACATGCGTGAGAGAGGGAAGAGAGAAAACCGAGAAAAGAAAAAAGAGGGAGAGCGGTGAGATTAGAGAGGAGATCTTTACAGTAGATCAAGGGGGGATTTGTCCACAAGGTTGTGAAGCTTCAGATCCGCAACCTTTGCCGCCTAATCCGAGTTCCACCTTCATTTGGTGAGGTCTTTAATCCCCTCTTGTAGCAGCCCCAAATCTTGTTGTTGAGAGCCAAGATCGGTTGTATCTTGATGTATGAGTGCCTCTAGTGGTGTAATCCCACAAATATATAGTGGAAGAAGATTTGGTGGCTTGGTCCCGTGGTTTTTACCCCGATTTGGGGTTTTCCACATTAAAATCTGGTGTCTCTTGTATTTAGGTGCCGATGTTGTGCGTTCGGTTCGGATGAGTTGCACCGCTTTGCTATTTTTTCCATGTATATGTGTGATGCATATGTTTAGTTCCGTGAATAGGTGACGACCTAGGCTAATTTCACATTGTGGTGAAATTAATCAAACTTCCTTGATCACTAACAATGGTGTTAGTGTGGTTATCCCAACAAATCTATTGTATTATTTATTGCATTGTTAGTTTTTTAACAATTTAATGTTTTTCGTCAATTATGTTATGGATTTAAGCATGGAAATGAGATCTTATCAACTTATTCATCTATAAGCCGGCACATTTATTTCGTGCTCATGGCTCAATGGTAAAGGCCATTGGTTAGGGGCTCCCACCCAGGGTTCAAATCACAGGTGCGACACTTTATCTGGATTTATTTCAGAATTTTCGGTGCTATGCATTAAGTGGTAGGCGGCGTCCCGTCGATAGCTTGGCGCCGGTGGTGACTTGAACTTCAAGATTTGCCGGCTCGTCCTTGAAAGTGCTCATAGGGGGTAGGGTTTGCGTGCGTGTGTTCATAGGGGTGAGTGTGCGTGCGTGTTGAGTGTTTGGGGAGGGCCCCTCTCGAGAGGACCCCTAGTAGCTCACCGGCCTCGAGGGGGAGCAAGAGACCCCGGGCGCGGCCTTGGCGGCCGGCCCCGAGACCCCTTGGCCGCGAAGGGCAGCAAGCGAAGCAGAAGCGTGAGGGGGCGGCGGCTGAAGCTGGAGCCTCCGCAGACGCGAGGGGCGGCGGAGCAGCAGAACGAGGCCTTGAGCGGCGGCCGGCGACCCCATGGCGGGGGCGCGAACGGCGGGGTACCGCGAGCGCGAAGCGGCGCGGCAGCGAACACAGGCGCGAAGCGGCGGCAGCCAGACCTCCGCAGGCGTGGGGGGCGGCGGCGCCAGAACCGATTGCGCGAGGCGCGAGGGCGCGGCCCCAGCGAGACGCGGGGGGCGGCTAAAGACAGGCAGACCCCAGGCGCGAAGAAGACGGCGGCGAACTGAAGCAAGTTTGCGCAGCCACGCACCCATAGGCAGCGCGGGCGGCGAGGCACGAAGGATTGAGGTTCGGAAGAACAGCGAAGGGCGGCCGGCGGCCGGCGGCGGAAGGAGAAAACCCTACAAGGGTCCCCGGCGTAGAAGCATGTGTTTTTACCCCGTGCCACGGCCGGTGTTTGTACCAATTTGCCCCCCGCAGGCCCTAGCCGTAAGTGGCATGTACGCTTTGTCCTCATTTGTAACTTCACGGTAAATACCAACAACGTGCGCCTATAAATACGGACCGACAGGACGCATGAAGGGGACGGTTGGTGGGAACTTTTATGACCTATCAATCGAAAGTTATTCTCTCGGGATTCGCTCATTTGTCCACGTCACGCTCGCGGGGGCCAACGGCGTGGTTCCGGCGTCTCTTCGTTCACTCACTGTGGGAAGCCCTCGCCCCTCCTCGCGACCCCCGTCGCGAAGGTTAGAAGAGGCGGTGCGTGTACCCACGGTTGGCGCCCGTCGTGGGGACCGACAACGCTGGTATTTCTAACGTCACTAACTAGAAACAGATATAAACCTATCACTAGCAATGGCGTCAAAAAAAATGAATATCGAGATGTTGCTTCAGATAAAACTAAAAGAAAATTATTCATTGCAGTTCATAGCATATATCTGAAAAGGTTGTCATCCCTATAGTTAAACTACTAATATGCAAAAGAATAACATATTCGTACTATGCCTTGATAAACTTCTCAATAAGTAAATAAAAGCGGGTATCCGCAAAAGCCTGAGATATGAATATACCATTGTAGCATTTTAACCAGGAGTAAGAACCGGTATTGAATTTATATTCTACCACAGGGAAAAGAAGTCTACTATCATGAATTAACTATGCATGTGTGTACTAAACATCTTAATCATCTCTCGTATGCAAAGCTTAAGTATTAAGTTTATCAATTACTTAAAGACAGGGATCAAGGTTCATAGTAAAGGTAATGATAAAAGTTCTAATAAATAGATTCAACCAAGTCATATCCAGGTGTGCATCTTGGAAAGTGTCAAACGATTGGACGATAGCAATTCATAGGCTAGCTAGCATTAGAAACTCCAATATGTAACTCTAAACTATAAGTTAGGATCTACTTGATTAGTGCAATACATCTAACAATCATCGAAGAAAGACTAATTAAATCCACACATGAGGACAGAATCCGTGAAGACTAAGGCGAAACTTAGAACAACCCGAATAATATCATCCGCTAGGCCTACATACGGGGGATGGATTGCAAGGACTCAATGGTGCTTTGTCACCACCACGATCTACCACACGACCCGGCACATAGGGTGCAAACACGAGGTAAATAAGATCTAATCACCACGATTACATCGTCTCTACCACTCACCCATAATATTGATGGATGAGCGCTATACGAATCCATGCATGAACATAAAAGTAATTCAACTATGCTAAACATGTAATCAAAGTAAATACTAGAACAAATAATCTCGAATATAAACATGATCAAGATATTCATATTAAGAACGTTAATGCGGAACTTGAAGACTACTTACAATGAAGAACTTACAAGAACGAGGCACGATCTTGAGCGGCCTCCAGACAATCGAGGCCCGGATTTCTCCTTCCTACTAGATCTAATCTTGATTGCTACTCTTCCTAAAGCGGTGTTTCTAGGCGTGGGATTGATGACTTGGATCTTGAAGCGGCTGTTGATGAACTTGAGAACTTGATTATGAACTAGATGATCTCAAAGGGGGGTCTAGGGGTCTCCTTATATAGTCGGGAGGAGGTGCGGGGGTTTGACCTAGATACATCTCGGGATCATACCGACACCCTCGGATCAAACCGACATTAAATGGGTGGATTAGATTGCGTCTTAGAGTCGGTTGAGGAAGCTTCCGGAGGCAGGGCTGGCGTGGCGGGGGGTGCCGTCGGCCCCATTATTGGGCGATCGGCCCGGGGGCTGGCCCACCCCGGTGCCCGTAATCCGTCGTGTCTTCGGAGTCTTCTAGATGATGGTTTTCTTGGTTGCTAAGTCTCGTTCACGTCGGGATTAGTCCGGTGCCTTCTAGGGTCTTCTCTCCGGAGTTGGATTGCGTTACGTTATGTGGTCGTGCGGCTCCGCGAATTCGGTGTTTTCTGTTTAGTCCCTCGCAATTCACAAACTTTACCAAAACGGGTGGAAATATGTTAGTGACACCCTATTCTAGGTTGTTATTATGATTTATACCCCTTTCTCATGTTTATTTAATTAATAAATTTATATGATAACAAGTGTCAACAAACTCCCCAAGCTTACCCTTTGCTAGTCCCTAGCAAAGCTACATGCTATAGTAGGATCGGGGGTTGCTACTACGGCTTTCATACCTCGGAAATCAACGTGTTTATCGAGAAATAAATTCTCCTCTTAACCAGATTGCTCTCTCATACCTGTTTACCATGGGGTGTAGCCTTTTCACGAATCATAAGCAATTAAAAGACAAGAACAATCAAGTTAAGTACCATGTCTCAAGCTCTTTGATCAACTATCATCCTGGGGTTTTGCAATATTTTTCAAAAGAAACTTCGAGAGATCCTATGTATGACCCTCTTAAGTAGATGGTGGTAGTGGAGTTACACATGTGGTAGGACATACATAGTGGGATGATAGTGGGCGAAGTGGATGAGGATGAAAGGTAGTAAATAGCCTTTTTCTAGTATTTTTCTTTTTTAGCATCTTGGATTATATCTCTCTTTCTAAAATTGCTAAGGCACGGGGTCATCCATTCTTGGAGAGGTGGGCTTTGCCTGGACTTGTGTCCATTTTTTCTCTCTCCTTAGAGATGTGGGCCCTACTCACCCAGTATGACTTTTGTCCGTTACTCTCCCTCTCGTCTCACTTTTCTTAGATATTTATTTTTTTTCTCTCTCTCTTTTTTTTTTTCGAATGTAGCCCGACCTCTATTTGGCATAAAAAAAAAACATTGAGAGAGACATATCCAAAAGATTGCAAGAGTTTATTTTTATAATTATGGCTAGCGGTGATGGAGTATGGGGATGATGCGTACTTCGGGTTAGAAGCGTATTTAGTGGAGTGGGATGATCTTGATGCGAATGATAAACTCTTAAGGGTCATAGCTAAGGAACTCATCATGTAATATTTTATAATTTTCAAAGATAAAAACCAGAATCAAGTATCTCTAGGAATATGATAAACAATGCTCAACTTTTCATGTATCTTTTATGCTAAGACTCGGATTAAGCATGTGCTTCCCACAGGTATTGGGTTTAGAGCAAAATTAAGCATTTAAGGTTTTTGGGAGAATCTAAGTCCAAAGTGTAAGTACTTATAAGAGGAATTAAAGCGAGCAACTATTCATCATTTCCTTAGCATATATCATCGGGATCATAATTAAAAGGAAGAAAGCAATCTAGCAAAGTTCTAGCATTTATTTGACTCTTTAACACTAAGACTTTTATTTAAGACTCATTAACTCTAAGCAAATATATAACTAGCTAATATTTAAGACATAAGATAGTGATACTTATCGTAGTAAACGGGGTGCTCTCCCCAAGCTTGATCTTGAAGTAGACCTTTGTTCATCCTTGGAGCTTGCTCCTCTTTCGGGTCTCCTTTAATGTTCTCCCCTGTTAATAATAATTAATTTAGCACATACCCGAAGGAACAAATTCTAGGATGTTATTGTGAGCCTTCATGTGCTCACTTCTTTTTTTATTTTTATATATAAAAAAAAGGTGTGGACCTTCATGTGCCCACATATTTTTGAGAATTTTTCTATGCAATAGGGATGCTAATGCAAAACATATGAGTGCAATATTTTTTGTATTTTTATTTTTATGTCACCACAGCAAGGAGTGCTTGCATGGGGCTTTAGGATCTTGATGCAAATGCAGCAAACATATTTTTATGATTTTCTTAAATGCAGATTTAGAAAGAGTAAATATGCTTAAAGGAAATATGCTAATTGAAATATGCTTTGCGAGAAAATTAAATATCTTGAGATAAATACCGAGTTACCTCTCGGCGAGAGTTTAAACACTTACTCCCATGGCGTAGAGTCGTCTATGGGCCCTCGTTTGAACGTTGTACCTGGTAGGGTCCTTCAAGGATCTCAATGGCGGTGTGACCGAAGAAATAGCCGTGGAAGTCGATTGTTCGATTGATGATGCGGCTGGTGGGTCTCCGTACTCTTGTTGCTCTTCTTGGTGGGTGCAGCTTCTCTCTTTTTTCCATGTTTGTTTCTTTGGTGGAGACCTTTCTGGTGTGGCTGGTCCAGAGTTCAAGATGGGTAGGGCGAGTATACTTTTCCTTGATGTCCTTCTCCATCCTCTTAATGTCCTCCATCTTTGAGTCCAGCTTTCGTTGTAATCTCGGGGAGATGCCTCGCCCTTGGTCTTTCTTGGTGGCTTCATTGTTAGTGTAAGTATTGAAGAAACAGCGTATCTTTTTACCTTGAAACTGGAAGTGGATCTCGCCCGTCCTGATGTAGATGATGGCTCTTGTAGTGTTTAGGAACGGTCTTCCAAGTACTATGGGAGGATCTTGTTCTTCTCCCATGTCCATGACTAAAAAGTCAGTGAGGACATAGCGATCTTTGATTTTGACGGGGGCGTTTAGGTGCAATACCTTCCAGGAATCGGTGTGATTGATCCGCCATCTGCAGCATTACATAGGTGGAACACAAAGGCAGATTACCATATATTAATTGATACGTTACCTTTGACATTAAGTTGATGCCCGATCCCGTGTCACAGACAACTTGCTGGAAGTTCCACTGATTGATGGAGCAGTGGATTGATGGAACTCCAGGGTCGTCTAACTGCTCTAGTGGTGGTGGAGTGTGTCGAGTCTTGCGTTCTGTTGCAACTTGATTGATCATCAAGACTTGCTCCACGTGTGGTCGAGGTTGACGGTTCTTCTTGTTCTTGCTTCTTCTTCTTGTCCTCTCCTCGGCGGGCTGGTGCGTGTACTTGAGAATACGGTAGTGAATGCTTGATGGAGCGAGGGGAGCTAGGGTCTTGTGTTTGTAGTTGAATCTCTCCCTCGTTTGTTGACGGTGAAGACGATCTTCGCGGTGTCGGCGTAGATGATGACCTTGGTGGTGGCAAGGAAAGGGCGTCCCAGAATGATCGGGCGTTCTTACCTTTGCCGTATCGGGACCACAGTCGGTGGCCACATAGAGCTTACCAGATGTTTAGACAAGCGTCTTCGGGATCCCCCTCGGGGGTAGCATAGCGGCCCGATCTTGCAAGTTGTAGGCACATGGTTGTGTATAATAAATTTGAACCTGGCTCAAGGCTTACCTTGGGCATAATGTTGACACTTGAGCAAAAGTCGCATATAAATGCGTCGTGAGTGCGGGCGCCGATCTCGATGGTGATGGCCCGTCTCCTGGATCTCCCCTTCTTGGCGGGCATACCCGGTCAGTGCGAGTTTAGTCCTTCTCTCGTGCACCCTTGGTCTGAATACCGCATAGTAGACATCGACAAGATTTGCAGATTCTAATTCTTCCGGGCCCGAAATCTTACTGGTTAGGCATAGGAGCGAGATAAAGCCAGGCTGAGATAGCGAGATTCTATCATTTTTATTAAAGCTATCTTGGTTCTTTATTGCAGAAGAAAAGCTTTCCATTTTAGCACTAATGGTTTCTAGCATTTTATCGTTTGGAAGCTAACTTCTTGACAGATTATCCATGAGTCTACCTTGGTTTTGTACTAACTCTCTTAAAGGCGGGAAATTATTAAAAGAGTTATTACCTTGATAGTTACCTGAGTAGTTACCTTGGTAGTTGGGTCTCTGTTGATTCCATCCTTGGTTCGGGGGACGATACGGTTGTTGTTGTTGTTGATGTAGTTCACGTCCTCTTCCAGCTCGGGGCGGGTGGCTGCGAGTGTCCAGTGTTGCCACATTCTTCACATGTCATGCGAGAATCGAAGAGTTGCATGACTTCCTTCTTCTCGAGAGCTTCGAGCTTCTTCATGATTAGGTCCATTTTGGCGATAAAGCATGTCTACCTCTTTCACCGGGTGCATTCCCTCTCTCTCTTGCGGGGTTGACGGGTCCTCATTCCATGCTTGGTTTGATGCCATCTTCTCCACAAGGTCGTGTAGCTTTGCTCCGGTGTAAGGGATGGGAAAGCACCTCTCCAGCAGGCGTCCATGGTTTCACGGGTGTTGTTGTTGAGCCCGTGATAGAAGGTCTGCATGAGTAGCCGATTCTCCATTCCATGGTGTGGGCATTCAGTGATGTAGTCTTGGAAGCGTTCCCATGCCTCGAACGGATTCGTTCGTGTTCTTCTTTGGAAGCCGGAGATTTTCCTCGTAAGGCGTTGGTTTTGCCTATAGGGAAGAACTTTGCCGTGAAGGCGAGTAGAACAAAGTGTCCAAGTAGTGAGTTTGTCTTTGTTGGCGTAGAACCATCGCCGCCAGCTCGTCCCAAGAGTGAGAATGGGAATAGGCGAAGTAGGATTGCATCACTTGAGACATCTTTTGATGGTGAAGGTGCCCGCAGATCTCTAGGAAGTGTTGTAGGTGAGCATTGGCATCTTCATGGGCTTTTCCACGGAATTGGCTAGCTTGTACCATGTTGATGAGTGCAGGCTTGAGCTCAAAAGCTTTGTCTCCCACATCGACCCCGCCCAGTGCGGATGTTGGCCGTAAGTCGGTCGCGGTACTTCCTCGGAGAGTCTTGTTCGCCATTACTTCGAACACGGGTGTTAAGCTTCGCACAGTGGAGGAGTCTTCCGAGGCAGCGATCTTGGGTCGAGACTTCAACTTGGATCTTGCCTGTTTCAAGAGTTTTTCTGGATCGGAAACGAAGTTTTCAGGAAGATTCCTATTCATACATTACCCTAAATAGATAGAAAGAATAATAACAAGGGTAAACCTGTTTTTAAGCAATTAGTGATAAATTTAATACTTTACAATGCGTGAGAGAGATGTATGCAAGTTATTCCTATATTTGTATTTTATTTGGCTAAAGACTTTCTTTTTTCCCGAAACGGCGCCAAAAATGCTTGTTGGTATTTCTAACGTCACTAACTAGAAACAGATATAAACCTATCACTAGCAATGGCGTCAAAAAATGAATATCAGATGTTGCTTCGGATAAAACTAAAAGAAAATTATTCATTGCAGTTCATAGCATATCTGAAAAAGGTTGTCATCCCTATAGTTAAACTACTAATATGCAAAGAATAACATATTCGTACTATGCCTTGATAAACTTCTCAATAAGTAAATAAAACGGGTATCATAAGCGCACAGATATGAATATACCATTGTAGAAAGAAGTCTACTATCATGAATTAACTATGCATGTGTGTACTAAACATCTTAATCATCTCGTATGCAAAGCTTAAGTATTAAGTTTATCAATTACTTAAGACAGGGATCAAGGTTCATAGTAAAAGATAATGATAAAAGTTCTAATAAATAGATTCAACCAAGTCATATCCGGTGTGCATCTTGGAAAGTGTCAAACAAAGGGACGATAGCAATTCATAGGCTAGCTAGCATTAGAAACTCCAATATGTAACTCTAAACTAAAAGTTAGGATCTACTTGATTAGTGCAATACATCTAACAATCATCGAAGAAAGACTAATTAAATCCACACATGAGGACAGAATCCGTGAAGACTAAGGCCGAAAACTTAGAACAACCCGAATAATATCATCCGCTAGGCCTACATACGGGGATGGATTGCAAAGGACTCAATGGTGCTGTCACCACCACCACGATCTACCACACGACCCGACACATAGGGTGCAAACGCGGGTAAATAAGATCTAATCACCACGATTACATCGTCTCTACCACTCACCCATAATATTGATGGATGAGCGCTATACGAATCCATGCATGAACATAAAAGTAATTCAACTATGCTAAACATGTAATCAAAGTAAATACTAGAACAAATAATCTCGAATATAAACATGATCAAGATATTCATATTAAGAACGTGTCCGGAACTTGAAGACTACTTACAATGAAGAACTTACAAGAACGAGGCCTGATCTTGAGCCGCCTCCGACAATCGAGCGGATTTTCTCCCTTCCTACTAGATCTAATCTTGATTGCTACTCTTCCTAAAGCGGTGTTTCTAGAGCGTGGGATTGATGACTTGGATCTTGAAGCGGCGTTGATGAACTTGAGAACTTGATTATGAACTAGATGATCCGAAAGGGGGTCTAGGGGTCTCCTTATATAGTCCTGGGGGAGGTGCCGTGGTTTGACCTAGATACATCTCGGGATCATACCGACACCCTCGGATCAAACCGACATTAAACGGGTGGATTAGATTGCGTCTTAGAGTCGGTTGAGGAAGCTTCCCGAGGCAGGGCTGACGCGGCGGGGGGTGCCGATCGGCCCCATTATTGGGCCGATCGGCCCGTGGGCCGGCCCACCCCTGGTGCCCGTAATCCGTCGTGTCTTCCGGAGTCTTCTAGATGATGGTTTCTTGGTTGCTAAGTCTCGTTCACGTCGGGATTAGTCCGGTGCCTTCTAGGGTCTTCTCTGGAGTTGGATTGCGTTACGTTGCGTGTCGTCGCGGGCTCCGCAATTCTGGTGTTTTCCTGTTTAGTCCCCGCGCAATTCACAACTTTACCAAAACTGGTGGAAATATGTTAGTGACACCCTATTCTAGGTTGTTATTATGATTTATACCCCTTTCTCATGTTTATTTAATTAATAAATTTATATGATAACAAGTGTCAACGGGACACGAAGAGCCATGCCGGCGAACACACGAAGCAACGCGCGGAGCCACCACCCGCCGATCGGGGCCAACCGCCACCCCCGCCGAAGCGGGCCCCCGCCCGGGAACACAACCTCCGCCGGGACGCTCCCGACCCTCGGGATCGGAGGGACGCGGTCCCCGTCACCAACCTTGGGGGCGAGTGCGGGCCGACCCCCCCCGGGGACAAGCGCGGGGGCCCCCGTCGAATGCCTCGGGGCAACCGAAGTCCCAAGGACCCAGCCGGCCGCCACGAAACCGGGGGGCCGGGGCGAGTGCGTGGTGCGGCGACCCATTGCATCGGCGCGGCGGGAGCCAGCGGAACATCCTCGGGCGTTCGGCGGGCAGGGCGAGGGACTCACCGAGGATGACGAGGGCGAGGAAGCCGCCGGGGCAACGGCCCTCGAGGGCCCCCCAAGCTCGGATCGCCAGCGCGCGCGGTACCGAAACCCTCGATCGGAGGCAGCGCCCTCACCATCGGGACCCGGTAGAGGCTGCGAGGGGACAGCTCGTATGGCTGGAGCAACAACTCATGGCCGCGCATGAAATGCACGGCATCCGCGGAGCCCCGCACTCAAACCTGGGGCATGCGCCACCACCGCCTCCACCACCGCCCTACACTCAACCCACCCAGCCACCGCAAACCACACCACCCCAGGAGCAAAACGCCCATGCGCCCCGCAGGGGGGCCCTCCACAACCCCCCACCGGCCGTCGAAAGCAACCTCAGAAGCGGGGGCCAACCGCCGCGGGGCTCCCTGCACTATGACCCCGCATCTCCACTCTCTTTCGCTCTGCAGCTGGCGGAGTGGCCAGCGTCATATAGCCCCCACCACCGCCGCCCGGTAGTACGGGATGACGCACCCACGACAGTTCATCATGTCCTACGAAGCCGCGGTGGCCGCCGTCGGCGGAGATGAGTCCACCATGGCAAAATCCTTCGTAATCGTCGCCAGAGACATCGCCCAGTCCTGGTACTCCACCCTGCCCCCCGCTAGCATGCGGCGGCTAGGCGAGCTCCCGATCGGCCCGCAGACACACTTCAAGGGAGTGGACTCCGCCACAGCGAACTCCACGGAGCTCCTCAGCGTAATCCAGAGGCCAACTGAACCCCTGAAAGACTGGTGGCGGAGGTTCCTCCACACAAAAGCAAGAACAGAGGGGGTAACAGACCAAAGCGTCATCATGGCGGTCCGCGCCTGCATAAGGCGGGTCCCCGCCACTCAAAAATCGAGAAAGCGGCCGAAGACCCTCGCCAGGGCTGCACGAGATAATGGAAAAATACTGCCGCGCTGACACCAGCCACAAAGCCAAGCTTGAAACTTTTAAGCCCACAACCCTCGCAGCCAGCCACCCGCAACAAAGGCCTCCGAGACCGAACACTCCACCTACCACGACGAGCCAGGGTCGTGGCGATTGACACCGCGCCCCCGACCGACCAGAGAGCAAACCCCCTTGCCAAGCCCACCTACCAACAAAGGGACCATCGGCCCTATAACCAGCGCGACGATCGGGGTCCGCCCCAGCAGAGGCAACCCTATTGCCACTACTGCGGGCGGACAAGGCGCACTACACCTGCGTGCCCATACTTAGCCAAGGGCAAGGAATTCATGGACAACCAGGTTGGCCTCCCAAACAGAGTAACCGCCAAATCAACCACACGGGGAGGTGGCTCAACCTTCACGACGAGAACCACTATTCCTACACCCCGCCAAACAACGGGACCCCCTCGATACCGGGGTTCAGTTATCCGGCATTCAACCAACCCCCCTACCATTAGCCGCATAACCAACCCCAAGTTATCCCCATCAGCCTACACGGTTAGCCACCCCCGGAAACCCCGAACCAATATCACCACAACCCCGCACTACCGCCACCCCCCCACCGCCAGCCCCCCACCCCACCACCGCCACCACCCATCAAACAAGAAATACCCACCACAATAAACAACCCCACCTCCGCCTACGGAGAAATCCTAGCCATCACCGGAGGGTCCAATGAGGACCACGGCAACAAAAGGCAGAGAAAAGAGCACTACCGCAGAGTGCACCACGTCAGAAGCGTAAGGCCCCCATCGAAATGACCGGTGGTCTCACGTCCAAATCACTTTCGGCAACGGCAGACATGAGACTCAAGGACTACCCCCACACGGACGCGATGGTAATCAAGACAAACGTCGCGGGGTGGATAGTATACAAGATTCTAGTGGACACGGGAAGCTCCACAGACATCCTCTTTGCGTCCCACCTTCGACCGCATGAGACTCAATCGCAGCATCCTCGAGCCCGCGGGAAACCCTCTCTTTGGCTTCGGGGTCGAAAAATCGGGGCCCCGGGGAAGGTCACGCTACCCCGGTAACCTTCGGGGACCAGCCGCACCCTCGAACGAGAGAACGTAACCTTCGATGTGGTTGACATGCACTACAACTACAACGCAATTTTGGCGGAGGCATCATCAACGCTTTTGGGGCGGTCATCCACTCGGCGTACCTCATGAAAATGCCGCCGATCGGCCGGGGTTATCGCCGTGTTCGGGATCGGGACCTCGCCAGGGAGCGCGAAGAGGCGCCGCCCAGGACACCGAAATGTGCACCCCCCTCGAAGAGGACAAGGAGGCCAAAGAAAAGGAGAGGAAAAAGAAAGAAGACAGGAACCCCGAGGAGGAGCAATACAAACCTCCGCGAGCCCAGCAAGAGGAGACAAAATGGATCGTCGCTTCCGAACGACGGCTGACAGTGGTAACAATCGCCGCGACACTAGACCCGCCTTCGAGGCCAACCTAACCCGAGTTCCTCCGATGACACTGCGATGTCTTTGCCCGGTCGGTCACCGAGGACCTGCCGGGGGTCGATCGAAAAAATAATTGAACACAAGCTCAATGTCAAGGAAGGTGCGCCGCCATGCAAGCAAAAGCTTCACAAATGTCCGAGGAGAGAAAAACAGTACTCAGTCGAGGTCAATCGCCTCCTCGACGCGAAGGTGATAAGACCGGTCAAGTACCCTACCCGCTATCCAACGTGGTCCCGGGTCAAAAAGCGTAGCCTCTCAAAGACAAGACAGAGTCACCAAGGTGGAGAATGTGCGTAGACTTCACAAGCCTCAATAAGGCTTGCCCAAAAGACGACTTCCCGCTCCCTCGTATCGGCACCCTCGTAGATGCCGCGCGGGGTGCGAAATGTTGTCGCTCCTCGATTGTTTCTCGGGTATCACCGATATGGATGAGTAAGGAAGACGAGGAAAAAGACCGGCTTCATAACCCCCTCCGGCACGTATTGTTTCAGAAGAATGGCAGAAGGCCTCCGCAACGCAGGGTCAACTTTCGCAAGAATGACAGCAGAGGTCCTTGCGGATGACAAGGCAATCTCCGCCTATGTTGATGACATCGTCGTTCAGAGCAGGCTCAGGCAAGAGCACATCGCAGACCTCGAAAGGGCGTTCCTAAAGCTCCGCGGGGCGAGACGAAGCTAAACCCCGCCAAATGCGTCTTCGGGGTCAGCAAGGGCAAGCTACTCGGATGCCTAGTCTCCGCGAGGGGAATATAAGCCAACCCGGCCCAAGATTCAAATGATCACTCGATGGAACCCCGACAAACCGAAATCGGGCGGCGTCTGGGCCGACCGTATGGCCTCCCCGAGCAGGTTCATTTCACGATCCGCGAGAGCGGGCCCCGCCCTTCTTCCAAGTGTTAAGAGCATCGAGCCTTTCAACTGGGGCCAGCAAGCGAAGAACGAGCCTTTGACGACCTTTGGCGGTACCTCCTCAACCTTACAACCCTCGCAGCCGCCGTAACTCGGCGAGGGTCTCCTCCCTTCACGTGGCGGCTTCCCGCGATGCAAGAAGACGCCCCTGCAAAAGAAATCCCCCGAGCAGCACCAAATGCGCGCCCCCCATCTACTATGTGTCGAGACCCTCGAGGGCCCTAAAAGCAATTACACCGAAATGGAGAAGGTAGCCTATGCAAAGGGTCATGGCAGCAAGGAAGCTCAAGCACTACTTCCAGCGCACGAAATCACAAAGTACCCTCCCCGCTTCCCTAGAGAACATCTTCGGGAATCCCGAGTCCGTGGGAAGGATAGCCCGATGGGCAACGGAGTTGGGAGACCACGCAATCAAATTCGCGGGCGTAACAGCGATCAAGTCCCAAGCACTCGCATTTCGTGGCGATTTGACCCCGACGCACACAACCAAGGCGGGCGAGCCGGGACCCCATATGGACAACAAGACACGTACGGGCGTGGGGCTCGGGGCGCGGGGATCGCTGCGCAGCCTCACGTCACCCTCCGGCGTTAAGCTCCGTTGCGCCGCGAGGCTGGCCTTCCCATGCACAAACAACATCGCGGAATACGGCAGCCCTCCCGGCACTAAACAAGCTCGAGCCCCCGGTAGCGGAGGGCTATTATAAGAACAGACTCCGAAGTCGCCTCCGACACGTGGAGAAGAGTTGCAGGGCCCGAACCCCGAGTTGCAGAAGTACCTCCTCAGAGTCAGAAAAACAGAAGCTTTCTTCTTGGGAATCACAACGAAGACCATAGCAGGCAGGGACAACACCGAGGCGGACGAGCTAGCCAAGGCCGCAGCAACACAAAGCCCGCTACCCCCCGATGTATTCTACGAGGTCATGGCAAAGTCCACGGTCGAAGGACCCCCACCGGCAGCTAGGGTCCGTCAACGCCATAGCAAGCGAAGACTGGAGGGCTCCGATAATAGCCTACATCAAAGGCCACCTCGAGCCAGAATCAAAGGAAGAAGAAAAGAGGATAGCACAGAGGGTGAGAGGATACCGAATGATCGGAGAACAGCTCTACAAGGCGTCGGTCCACAGCCCCTGGCTCAAATGCATCTCACCCGTGAGGGAAGGACAATCCTCGCGGAGGTTCACGAAGGTATCCGGGGTTCCCACCGGACCCCGATCGCCCGAGGCAAGGTGTTCGAGACGGGGTTTCTCTTGCCCACCGCTCCGGCCGACGCAGAGAACTTCGTCAAACACTGCGAAGGTTGTCGGCTAACGGCGCACCATTCAAACCTCCCAGGCGCGCTAACCACCCCGATCTGCCCCACCTGGCCTCTTCAAAGATGGGGCATTGACCTCGTCGGGCCAATGCCACCAGCACCAGGAAACCTCCGCTATACAGTCGTAGCAATCGAGTACTTCACAAAGTGGATCGAGGCCCGCCCCCTCGCCACGATAACCTCCCGCCGCTGAGAAGTTCTTTTGGCAGCAAATTATATGCCGTTTCGGGTCCCGCCGAGAAATCACAAATGGACAACGGCACTCGATTCACCGCGAGGCCTTCAAGCAATTTTGCTTTCAGATTGGAACCAAAATCCACTTCGGCGTCCGTCGGACATCCTCAATCCAACGGCCTCGTCGAAAGGGCCAACGGCCCAATCCTCCAAGGCATCGTTGCGAAAAAATCCGGGGGAAGACCAAGGGGAACCCGGGCGGACCACCTAACTCCGGTGGTGTGGTCACACAACACCTCCGAATCTGCAGGCCACGGTTCACCCCCCGCTCAAGCTACTCTTCTGGGAGGAAGCGGTACTCCCGGAGGAATGTTGACACTTGTTATCATATAAATTTATTAATTAAATAAACATGAGAAAGGGGTATAAATCATAATAACAACCTAGAATAGGGTGTCACTAACATATTTCCACCCGTTTTGGTAAAGTTGTGATTTGCGTGGGACTTAAAAGAAAAAAACAGCGGGGTAATTGATGTGTCATAACGCAACGCAATCCAACTTCGAAACAAGTCTAGAAGGCTCCGAATACACCCGACGTGAACGAAACTTGACACGAAGAAAACATCATCTAGAAGACTCCGAAGCCACGACGCATCGCGGGCCCGAGTGGAGCCCACCCCGGGCCGATCGGCCCAATAAACAAAGGCGATCGGCCTGCCTTTGGCCGCTGCCAAGCCCCGTTTCCGAAGCTTCTCCAACCGCCTCCGAGATGCAATCTAATCCGGCCGTTTGATGTCGGTTTGATCCGAGGGTGTCGGTTAAGCATGAAGATTAGTACCACATTGCTGCTGAAGTTTGAAGAGACATAAGAAGACCCCCTATATAAGCAAGCCCCCGTGCCCCCGGCTTCAATCATCTCGGATCATCTCTTCATTAGCTATCGATGCAGCAAAATCTAGGGTTTCATATTAGAAGAGAGAGAGGTCCCTCTAGTTGTCTAGTTCGTCTAGTTCTAGTTCTAGATCTAGTTCTTCTAGTTCATCTAGTTGTAAGATCAAGGAGAGAGGAGCGGAGAAAGCCGGGAGATCCGGACTGTCGGATCTTCATCAACATTGTACATCTACAAAGAACTAGTTCGCCTTCAAAGAATCTCCGGTGTTCTTCATTTATTATTTCTATTTATTCTATTCAATTAATTTCAGTTCCTACTTTACAATATTTACCGGATCTCTCGCTCGTATTGAGTGCTCTAGTTTTAACGTGAAATTAGAGTAGTAATTAATAGTGTAGGCGTGGTGTCTAGACTAGAGATTACCCGAGTTTGCGCCCAATCCCACGGTTAGTTGTGGTAGCCCCAGGGTGACAGACCCTGTCCGGGTCTTTTTGTATTCCACCACGTTCGGGTTGGTGATTCGTAGAGCTTTTTGGCGGCCTTTCTCCCGATCACCCCTTCCCAGTCTTTTTCGAGGATCGGGGACGGTACCGTTGTTCGACGTAAGTAAAGTAAAGCAAGCCTTTGATTATTTAGATCAACTTAGAATACTTAGAAAATTCTAAACTCTCTCCCCACATCATTATTCTTTTCTTCTGACGTTCCTACCCTTTCTAGTACACTTCACGTTCCCGTGTGAAATCGATACTGAATACTCCCGGGTGAAAGCTACATCGGTATCCGTGCGCTTGCGGATTTCTTCTTCACGCGTTAATTTTTACCCACAAAGCTTTAAAGGGCGCCGTTGTTGGGAACGGTAGCCGTCCCTAGTTAGAACCACGTTCGTCCGTTTACCTTTTTATCTTTCTACCCTTTTACCCCTACCTTTAAAATATGGATTCCACTCCTATCTACAAATATTCTGCACCAAAGGGCTTAATTGTTAGAGCCACCAAAATCATCAAAGCCAATCACGCCTTTCGGCTATGAAATTCGTCCCGGCTTTATAGCCATGGTTCGGGACCAACCCTTCTCTGGGCATGAAGACGAAAACCCCTATACTCACCTTCGGGAATTTGAGCAACTATGTTCATGCCTTCACTTAGATGGCATGACACATGAGACCACCAAATGGATTTTATTTCCGTTTTCCCTTTTAGGTAGAGCGAAACAATGGTATGCTCATTCCATTGGCGGAGTTAATGGGAATTGGGATGAACTTCGGGACAAATTTTGTCTAGCCTTCTTCCCTCTTTCCAAAGTTTATGCCCTTCGTATAGAAGTTTTAACATTCAAACAAAAAGAGAAGGAAACTCTAGGAGCAAAGATGGGCCGATTCACAAACCTCATAAATACCGGCCCAAATCTTTCTTTGCCCGACCAAGTTCTTTTATATCATTTTCATTATGGTCTTACCAAAGAAGATGCTCTCCACCTTGACCTTTCTTCCGGCGGCTCATTCACACACATGACCATTACTGAGGGAAAAGCTATCCTTGAGAAAATCCTTGAAAACACCCCCTACACCGGGCGTTTATGATGAGTTTCCTCGAAGAAGAGGAAGTAGAGCCGAGCCCCGAACAACAAGAGGAGACACACGCAACCGAATCGGAAATTCCTATAAATGATCCGTTTGCCATAGAACCTCCTACTTTGGGAACACATCACACTCTAGACACCACTCTAGAGAGTGACAAACCCCATCCTAGCACATTCCTCTCGAAATCGAGGTAAATCTTTTTGAAGATTTTGGGAATGCCTCGAATTTTCCTATTCGAGCAAAGCCTCGTGCACTCAAGACCATTTGAGGATGGTCCACACGATGATCCATTCTTAATGGAGTACATTAAAGGACTCTCGGCCATTATGAGCCATGAGTGGTTGGCGTAGTTTTGAGCTATCCACCGAGGTAACCCGAATCATTTGCTCCCTCAAAAGCTCTATTCAAAGAAGATTAAAGGAAAGACCATAAAAGCTCGTTATAGCCCTACCGTTGGGATGAATCTTATTTCAAAATCTCTAGGCGAAGAACTTTGTCCCGACGAGTCCATGATCCCATCTCATAAACTCTTAAGACTTCCTTCCGAGTCACTCTTGAGAGTTATGGGGTCATAAGGTCAATTCCTTTGCGCATAAGAGGCTCGATTATCGTCTTGATTTTCACGTCTATGACATTTCGCACACGTTCCTCTTGATTGGTGTACCTTTCGAACACTCTTTCAAGAGCGACCAAACAAAAGTCTCTTGAATTTAAAGTCGGGAAATTCTCCTATCAATGTTTCTCTTGCTCGCTCACATAATGCGATAGTAGAACCCAAGCCCAAACAAGATCCTCTTGAGGAAGTCTTAATGGCGTCCCTAGAAGAAATGGCCAAACCAGTCTTTGATGTTGAACACTTCATAGAAGAAGAGGAAGAATCGGCGTGAGCCTATCGAACTAGATACAACGGAGGTGCCACCACGACCCTCAATTGAGTTGAAACCACTTCCCCTGGCTTTGAAATATGTCTTTCTCAATAATAATCGAGAAACTCCGACCATTATCGGTGATAAGCTTTCCCAAGAAGAAACTCATAAGCTTGTCACGTCCCTAGAAAGACATAGACCAGCCATAGGCTACTCACACGAAGACCTCATCGGGATTAGTCCCGCTCTTCTGCACTCATCGTATTCCTATCGATCCCGATGCATCACCATCGAGGGAATCACAACGAGGCTTAACAACGCTATGCGAGAGGTTGTTAAGAAAGAGGTCCTCAAGCTTTTACACGCCGGGATTATCTATCCTGTGCCACATAGCGAGTGGGTTAGTCCTGTCCAAGTAGTGCCAAAGAAAGGAGGAATGACGGTTGTTAGAAATGAGAAAAATGAACTCATTCCTCAGCGCACTATCACTGGGTGGCGTATGTGCATTGACTACCGGAAACTTAACAAGGCCACAAAGAAAGATCACTTTCCGTTACCCTTCATCGATGAGATGCTTTGGGCTTGCAAATCACTCTTTCTATTGTTTCCTTGATGGGTATTCTGGATATCATCAAATCCCGATCCACCCTGATGACCAAAATAAGACAACTTTCACATGCCCGTATGGAACTTATGCATACCGACGAATGTCGTTCGGGTTGTGCAACGCTCCAGCTTCTTTTCAACGGTGCATGATGTCTATCTTCTCCGAAATGATTGAAAAGATCATGGAGGTGTTCATGGATCGATTTTACCGTCTATGGCAAAACCTTCGACGATTGCTTGGAGAATTTGGACAAAGTCTTACAAAGATGTGAGGAAAAGCACTTAGTCCTCGAACTGGGAAAAATGCCACTTTATGGTTCGGGAAGGAATAGTGCTAGGACACAAGGTGTCCGAACGTGGGATAGAAGTGGATAAAGCGAAAATAGAAGTCATTGAACAACTTCCACCTCCCACAAATGTGAAAGAAATCCCGCTTTCTAGGCCACGCAGGTTCTATAGGCGCTTCATTAAAAACTTTTCCCGCATCGCTAGGCCCCCGACTAGCCTCTTAGCTAAAGATGCACCTTTCGCCTTCTTCGACAATGAGTGCTATGAATCCTTCCAAATCCTCAAGAATGCACTCATCTCAGCTCAATCATTCAACCACCCGATTGACGCTACCTTTTGAAATCATGTGTGATGCTAGCGACTTTCTTTGTTGGAGCAGTTCTTGGGCGCACAAAGGATAAAAAGCATTATGCTATATCCTATGCTAGCAAAACCTTGTCCGGACCACGGCTCAACTATGCTACCACCGAAAAAGAAATGTTGGTCATCGTCTTTCTTTGCTATAGACAAGTTTAGATCTTACTTAGTGGGGGCAAAGGTTATTATTTATACGCACCATGCTGCCCTTAAATACCTCCTCACTAAGAAAGATGCTAAGCCACGGTTAATCCGATGGATTCTTTTACTCCAAGAATTTGACATAGAAATAAGAGATAAGAAAGGAGTAGAGAACTCGGTAGCCGACCACTTGTCTAGGCTTCAAGATAAGGAACCACACGAGTTACCTATAAATGACTATTTGAGGGATGACACGCTCCTCAAGGTCACACACTCCGACCCTTGGTACGCGGATATTGTGAATTACATGGTTGCGGGTTATGTAGCACCGGGGCGGACAAGAGGAAGCTCAAATATGATGCTCGCTATCACTTATGGGATGATCCATATCTCTATCGAGTATGTTCTCGATGGATTGCTACGAAGATGTGTCCCAATAGAAGAAGGCTTGAAGATAATAGACGGATGTCATGCATCACCTTATGGAGGACACTACTTTGAGCATTCCGTACATATGCTAAGATCCGCAAAGCGGATTCTATTGGCCAACAATGTATCAAGATACAAAAGACTATGTGAGAAGATGCGCTAGATGCCGAGGCATGGGAACATTAATACTCGAGATGCAATGCCCCTTCAAAACAACCTTCAAGTGGAGTTGTTTGATGTCCGGGGATTGATTACATGGGACCATTCCCAAGATCCGTGATGTTGAATACATCCCGGTGGTCGCCGACTATGTGTCCAAGTGGGTAGAAGCACTACCATGCCGTGCCAATGATTCAAAGCATGCCAAGAAGATGTTCCAAGAAGTGATATTCCCAAGATTTGGCACACCTCGGATGGTCATAAGTGATGGAGGATCACACTTCATTGACAAATCCTTCCGCATGTTTCTAGCAAAGACATGGAGTCAAACACAACATAGCAACTCCCTACCATCCTCAAACAAGCGGTCAAGCCGAGACATCAAATAAGCGAGATCAAGAACATTCTACGTAAGACCGTGGATGAGATGGGAAAGAAATGGAAACACAAGCTCCATGATGCACTATGGGCATATCGAACCGCTTACAAAACACCCATAGGCATGTCACCTTATCACCGTATATGGAAAAACATGCCACTTGCCTGTGGAATTGGAATTTAGAGCTCACCGGGCAATCAAGAAATGGAATATGGATCTCCATCTAGCCGGCAAGAACCGACGGATGCAACTATCGAGCTAGAGGAATGGAGAGAAAAAAAGCTTATCACAATTCCAAGATCTACAAAGAGAGAACAAAAAGGTGGCATGACAAGAGGATCAAGCATAAGGAGTTCAAGCCCGGAGATAAAGTCCTATTGTTCAACTCAAGAGTGAAGCTCTTCGGTCATGGAAAACTTCGAAGCAAGTGGGAAGGGCCATTCAAAGTAATTGAGGTCGCACCACATGGCGCCGTTACACTTCAAGATGATACAGTAACACATTTAAGGTAAATGGCCATCGTTTGAAAGTTTTTCTAGAACCCGAAAACTTAGAAGAAATTGATTTGATTGAATTCTTGCAATTCAATGATCCACTCTAATAGAATCAATCAATAAAAAAAAACTAGGCAACAAAGGCTTAAGTGGCCAACCGCTAACGCTTAACCGCCCCACAAGTTTTGTTGTCTATTTGAGTTGAGCAGGATTTGAAGGACCAAATAGGGGAGTAAGATACGACGGAGTAGAGACGTGTTACTACTTGACCAAAGAACTATCTTCATCGGTGCGCCATCAAGTAAGGCAACATCACTACTACTTGTCTACCTCACTTTACCATCACCAAGCGACTATGTCAATGTCCAAACTTGGGGGAGGGCATCCCCATCTATCCGGGTAAGTATTCTTTCCCTTTTTGTCTTATTAGCTAGTTATATATATATTTGCTTTGCTAGATATAATGAGTCTTAATTAGAGTCTTAGTTTGTGAGAATCTAAATAAATGCTAGAGTCCGCTAGTTGGCTTTTCTCTTTAAATATTGATCTTGATGATATATGCTAAGGAAATGATGAATAGTTGCTCCGCCATAGTTCCTCTTAAAAGTACTTACACTTCAGACTTAGATTCTCTCAAAGCTTTAAATGCTTAATTTGCTCTAAACCCCAACACTGTGGGAAGCACATGCTTAATCTGAGTCTTAGCATTAAAGATAAAGATACATGAAGAGTTGAGCTACTGTTTATCATATTCCTAGAGATACTTGATTCCCGGTTTTTATCTTTGAAAATTATAAAACATTACATGATGAGTTCCTTAGCTATGACCCTTAAGAGTTTATCATTCGCATCAAGATCATTCCACTTCACTAAATACGCCGCTTCTAACCCTAAGTACGCCTCCCCATATTCCATCAAGCCGATAGCCATAATTATAAAAATAAACTCTTGCAATTTTTGGATATGTCTCTCTCGGTGTTTATGCTAAATAGAGGCTGGGCTATATTCGAAAAAAAAAAAGAAAGAACGAAAGAAAAAAGAAAAATAAATATTTAGAGAGAGAAGTGAGACGAGAGAGGGAGAGTAACGGACAAAAGTCATACTAGGCGAGAAGGGCCTACCTCCCTAAATATATTTAGAGATGAATAATGGACACGTGTCCGGGGGTGAGTAGGGCCCACATCTCTAAGGAGAGAGAAAAATGGACACAAGTCCGGCAAAGCCCACCTCTCCAAGAATGAATAGCCCAGTCTTAGCAATTTTTAGAAAGAGAGATATAGTCCAAGATGCTTGAGAAAAAAAAAAAATAATAATACTAGAAAAGGCTAAAGGCTATTTACTACCTTTCATCCTCATCCACTTCACCACTATCATCCCACTATGTATGTCCTACCACATGTGTGACACCACTACATACCATCTACTTAAGAGGGTCATACATAGGATCTCCGAGTTTTCTTTTAAAAAATATTGCAAAACCCGGGATGATAGTTGATCAAAGAACTTGAGACATGGTACTTAACTTGATTGTTTTATCTTGCTTATGATTCGTGAAAAGGCTACACCCCATGGTAAAATGGTATGAGAGAGCAATCTGGTTAAGAGGAGAATTTATTTCGATAAACACAAGTACTTCCGAGGTATGAAAGCGTAGTAGCAACTCCCCGATCCTATTATAGCATATAGCTTTGCTAGGGACTAGCAAAGGGTAAGCTTGGGGAGTTTGTTGACACTTGTTATCATATAAATTTATTAATTAAATAAACATGAGAAAGGGGTATAAATCATAATAACAACCTAGAATAGGGTGTCACTAACATATTTCCACCAGTTTTGGTAAAGTTGTGATTTGCGGGGACTTAACGTAAAAAAAGCAGCCCGAGTGATGTGTCATAACGCAACGCAATCCAACTTGAAACAAGTCTAGAAGGCTCCGAATACACCCGACGTGAACGAAACTTGACACCGAAGAAAACATCATCTAGAAGACTCCGGAAGCCACGACGCATCGCGGGGCCCGGAGTGGAGCCCACCCCCGGGCGATCGGCCCAATAAACGAGCCGATCGGCCTGCCTTGGCCGCCAAGCAAGCCCCCGTTTCGAAGCTTCTCCAACCGCCTCCGAGATGCAATCTAATCCGGTCGTTTGATGTCGGTTTGATCCGAGGGTGTCGGTTAAGCATGAAGATTAGTACCACATTGCTTTGAAGGTGAAGAGACATAAGAAGACCCCTATATAAGCAAGCCCCGTGCCCCCTCGGCTTCAATCATCTCGGATCATCTCTTCATTAGCTATCGACAGAGCAAAAATCTAGGGTTTCATATTAGAAGAGAGAGAGGTCCCTCTAGTTGTCTAGTTCGCCTAGTTCTAGTTCTAGATCTAGTTCTTCTAGTTCATCTAGTTGTAAGATCAAGGAGAGAGGAGCGGAGAAAGCCGGAGATCCGGACTGTCGGATCTTCATCAACATTGTACATCTACAGCAACTAGTTCGTCTTGACAATCTCCGGGTTCTTCATTTATTATTTCTATTTATTCTATTCAATTAATTTCAGTTCCTACTTTACAATATTTACCGGATCTCTCTGCTCGTATTGAGTGCTCTAGTTTTAACGTGAAATTAGAGTAGTAATTAATAGTGTAGGCGTGGTGTCTAGACTAGAGATTACCCGAGTTTGCGCCCAATCCACGGTTAGTTGTGGTAGCCCCCCGGGGTGACAGACCTGTCGTCTTTGTATTCCACCACGTTCGGGTTGGTGATTCGTAGAGCTTTTTGGCGGCCTTTCTCCCGATCACCCCTTCCCGGTCTTTTTCGAGGATCGGGGCGGTACCGTTGCTCGACGTAAGTAAAGTAAAAAGCAAGCCTTTGATTATTTAGATCAACTTAGAATACTTAGAAAATTCTAAACTCTCTCCCCACATCATTATTCTTTTCTTCGGACGTTCCTACCCTTTCTAGTACACTTCACGTTCCCCGTGGAAATCGATACTGGAATACTCGGGTGAAAGCTACATCGGTATCCGTCGGCGCTTTGCGGATTTCTGTTCGCGTTAATTTTTACCAACAAGGAACTAACCCATGGCTCCCGAGAACAGCCCTCGCACCAACCGAGGAGGGCACCCCCCGGTGGGGACCTCGTTGAAGAGATACGCAACCAAGCGGTGCTCAACCTCCACTCGTACCAGCGGGAAACTTGCAAGTGGCGCGACAAAAGGTCAAGCCCGCAACCTCGCGGTGGGAGACTTGGCGCTCATCGGGGAAGCGGGCGCCCACATGGCGGGCAAAGTCGCCGCCAAGTGGTCGCCCCTACCTCGTTACAAAGTCAACAAGACACGGCTCCTTCCACACTGCAAGACCTCGACGGAAACGATCTCCCCCGCACTTGGAACATAGATGACCTCCGCAAGTACTACCCCTAGCGGCGCCATACCCCGCACTCGCAAGCTGTAAGGTTTTCTTTTTTGTTTTATCTTTTACTTTGCAAGTTTTGTAAGACTCTATCATGTAATCGGGGCTGCACTCTTTTTCCTCATGATGGGGCGTGAGGTTTTTAACGAGGCAGCTCCCCATTTTCATCAATACACGCGAGACATTTCCCCCAAAAACTTGTCTTCACCGGTCGGGTCGACGAGCAACACCGAAAGGGGCGGAGCGTTAACCCCCGCCCTCATCGGCGGACCGATGACAATGATTGGCCCCGCTAGGGACGCGGCATCCACCCGCGTCCCGGGCGAAACAAACATACCAAGGGGCTCGCAAAGTTCCAAAACCTCGCCGACCCCGAGTATGGGCCGCGCGGAGGTAACAAAAAGTCGCGCACCCTGGCAAAACACGCCAGGGGCTCGCAAAACTCTAAAACCTCGCAGACCCCGAGTATGGGCCGCGCGGAGGTAACAAAAAGTCGCGCACCCCTGGCAAAACACGCCAGGGGCCTCGCAAAAACTCCAAAACCTCGCAGAGACCAGTATGGGCCGCGGAGGAACAAAAAAAAGTCGCGCCACCGGCAAAACACGCCGGGGCTCGCAAAACTCAAAACCTCGCGGACCCCGAGTATGGGCCGCGCGGAGGTAACAAAAAGTCGCGCACCCTGGCAAACCACACCAGGGGCTCGCAAAACTCCAAAACCTCGCAGACCCCGAGTATGGGCCGCGCGAAGGTATCAAAAAGTCGCGCACCCTGGCAAAACACGCCAGGGGCTCGCGAAGCCTCAAGTCCCCACGGGCCCCGGGCACGGGCCTCACGGAGGTATCAGCAGAAGGACACCCGCAGTTAAGCCACGCAGTACAGAGCATTGAACACATCCACCAACAAAAGGACACCCACCTACCATCTACAAGGCTACTAAAGGGGCACCCATCCCCGCCGTACAACCCCGCTGCACTATAAAACCAAAGACCACATCCGGCACCACCATCACCAAACTCAAGGCCACAAAGCCAAGAAGAGGCCACCAACAAATGATGACCCGGAGCTAGCCGACCCCACGCTCTTACAAAGCACTCCACCATAAGCCTCGCAAAAGCAACACAAGATCCCAACCCCGACAACACAATGGAAAATGTAAAACAACACCAACTAGCAGTGCAATAGGGGCCTCCCAAGAACATAACCTCCGGAGCCAGCAAGCACCCCCCGCTCGCTTGTATCCATTGCTTAGCGGAGCCTCCCTCCCGGGGGTGGACACCGCAATGGAGAATGTAACATCCTCCCGAGCGGTAGTCCACCAAAGGAATCAAAGTTCCAAAGAACCGCGCCTCGAAGAGTCCACCCGCGGCAAGACCTCGCGCGCAACACAGAGCTGCAACACCTGGCCCTGCATAAATCAAGCCTCCACAAGAAGGGCATTCAGCGCAAGTTTCCGAACCGCCACTCCGACACCACTTCAACCAACCGGCGGACTCCACGACCCCGAGAAGAAGAACAAGCGAACCCGCACCCACTCGGGTAGGAATAGGAGGCCTCGGGAAGAGCCGTCCGGCCACCAACCCTCGCTTGACTTAGAAACCCGGGGTAACCTTGGGCAATCTAGTAGAGAAGCTTAGCCGGTCGGTTCCCATTCCCCGCAAGCTAGGAAAGCATTGCGGAGAGCCAATACCTTTTGGCACAAAACTTGTACCCCCGCGTTTGAGATTTTAAAAAGCGAATTCCAATCTACGCAACTAAGAACCTCGCAACAGCGAGCCTCGCTAAAAGAAGCAGAGGGCGTCGCTGCAATTCCCATCTACGCAACTAAGAACCTCGCAGCAGCGAGCCTCGCCAAAAGAAGCAGAGGGCGTCGCTGCAATTTCCATCTACGCAACTAAGAACCTCGCAGCGGCGAGCCTCGCTAAAAAGCGAGAGGGGCGTCTGCAATTTCCATCTACGCAACTAAGAACCTCGCGGCGAGCCTCGCTAAAGAAGCGGGAGGGGCGTCGCTGCGATTCCCATCTACGCAACTAAGAACCTCGCAGCAGCGAGCCTCGCTAAAGGAAGCAGAGGGTGTCGCTGCGATTCCCATCTACGCAACTAAGAACCTCGCAACAGCGAGCCTCGCTAAAAGAAGCAGAGGGCGTCGCTGCTATTTCCATCTACGCAACTAAGAACCTCGCAACGAGCCTCGCTAAAAGAAGCAGAGGGCGTCGCTGCGATTTCCATCTACGCAACTAAGAACCTCGCGGCGGCGAGCCTCGCTAAAGGAAGCGGGGGCGTCGGCGCAATTCCATCTACGCAACTAAGAACCTCGCAGCGAGCCTCGCTAAAAAGCGGAGGGCGTCGCTACTATTTCCATCTACGCAACTAAGAACCTCGCAACGAGCCTCGCTAAAAAGAAGCGAGGGGCGTCGCGGTGCGATTTTCATCTACGCAACTAAGAACCTTGCGGCGGCGAGCCTCGCTAAAAGAAGCGAGGGGGCGTCGCTGCGATTTCCATCTACGCAGCGCGAGCCTCGCAACAGTGAGCCTCGCAAAGAAAAGCGAGGGCGCCGCCGGCGATCTCCATCTGTGCAACCAAGAACCTCGCGGCGAGCCCCGCCAAAAAGAAGCGGAGGGCGTCGCCAAGCGTTTTCATCCATGTAACAAACAACCCCGCAGCCAAAAACCAACCCCAATCAAGAAAGTCGCAACACAAAGGCAACTAGAAATGGACAAGTCCCAAATAATAAATAAATTTATAACAACCCCGCGAAGGGGTAGTAAGTTTACAACAGACCCGCGAGGGGTAATAAATTTATAACAACCCCGCGAAGGGGTAGTAAGTTTACAACAGACCCGCGAGGGGTAATAAGTTTACAAATGTAACCGCGAGGGGTAATAAGTTTACAACAGATCCGTGAGGGGCAACAAGTCTACAACCCCGCGAGGGGGATAAAACCTATAACAACTCCGCTATACGCTGGAACCTCCGTGATCACTCAGCGAAGGACATTCACCCGCGGTAAACATATCAACCGCAGACCCGACCAGCCACCTCGGCGACAAATCCCTCCAACACCACCACTAACAGAGCCTCCGCAACCCGCTCCACAAACTCCGCAACATCAACCACCTCGACCTCAGGCCAGAAATCCTCGCCCCTGCTCTCCAACCTGTCTCCTGGCAGAACAAGCGGCCCCCAGAGTAGGGGCGCAGCCCTCACGATAGGAAGCGTCCGGGAAGCACCCGCCCCGTCGGTAGACCCAGGCGAAGGTCCCGTGCGTCCAACTCCACCGGCTCGCTTTAGGCACAATGGCGGCACCCTCGTCACCACCTCAAACTTAACCTCTCAAGAACAATACCAACGACCTCCTCGTCCCCAAGGTCACCATCCAGTTCAACGGAATGTGGCCCCGCCCCGAACACAACCCGCTCCACTTGGCGGTCCGTCAAGTCATACCCGCACCCGGAATGCACCAAATACTGGTTCTTCATATCGTACCTCCGCGTGCGCTGTTGCATTTCTTAAGCGCAATTACTAGAAACGGAGGTTTAGAACCCATCTCTAATAACGGCGCGAATGCGCCGTTGACATTCCTAAGTGAAACCACCGTGTCGATGATAACACTAGGTACATCAACGGTGAAAGATCTTGCCTAAGAAGATATTCATCCATAGCGCCGGATCTATCATTATAGCATTTCACCGGAAGTATTCGAGGTATATCGTTATTTATATTTTCCCAAAGGAAGGCATGGTGGAAAAAGGATCTAATAGAGATATGAACGAGGATAACATGACTATGTAATGGACCAATGCTCATAACAGGGATATAAAGGAACGGTAAATGGATAACTTGACACACTCACTCAAGCCAAACTCAAGGATAAAGATAAATAAGGAATAAAGAAAGACCTAAGTGGAGCATACTGATTCTAGTCATGGTGTGCATAGAACCGGTGGATAGTCGGACAACACGCATGAGCGGAGGTCGGAGGCGAGAATGAAATGGACGGGAGACCTCCGGAGCATCCGCCCTAAAGGAAGGCATTTATGAACTCCCTACGGCACACACGAGCGTGGGGGGGATTTCAAAGGGACGGACAAGGCTTGTCACGACCAAGCCGCCTACCCCCTCAACCGTGGCATGCACTCATATTCGAAGGATACGGCATCCGGACACCACGTCCGCATACTAAGACACTACTCATGTCCCCCATGGCCCCCACCCTACGGATGGACGGAATAGAACACGAGCAAGCCCGAAGGACACAACGAACCGCCATTCGACACAATCCCGACACTACCCAATTATATTGCATGAATGGTTTAAACATAAAGTTCTATATGACGATATCACAACATAGAAACTATAGACTAGTTCATGTGTCATGATCATGTCAAGAACAACATGTTAGATCATAAGATAAATCATGAGGTATAGAAATAACATGAAGACTCTAATCCTAATGCACAACCAAGATAAGATAAGAGCAAGGCTTTGGAAGAATACCATAGAAAGATTTATTCCCGGAATCCATCTTCCAAGGAGCCAAGCCCCCCTTGGTAGCTTTGCCTAGCTCCACATCCTAAACTACTAATACTACTAGGAGGAGGAAGAAGAAGAAGAAGTAGAAGAAGAAGAAGAAAGGGAGAAGAAGAAGAAGAAGAAGAAGAGAGAGGCTACATTGTGAGGTGTGTGTTACAAGTGAGGGAGTGCCCATCTATTTATAGGACTTTTACCATGGGATCCTCTCTTGGCTAAGCCATTTGGTACTAATCCCGCACCGTTTTCTGGGCAAGCACACACCGCCTTCAAACTTTTCAGGTCGAGATGGGCCGCCAGGACAAAGATGGGCCGATTTGGCCTCCGGGAGGGTGCGCGCGCACCTCTTGGTGCGCCCGCACCAAGATGTTGTCCGTTTGGGCTAAAATTTTTGTGTGTCGCGTCCGTCTCGTCGTTAGCCGTTTCGGTGGGTCGTGCACTGAAAAACGGAGTCCGTATGAAAAAGTTATGCCCAAAATATTGAACCCATGTCCTGCGGTCCGTTTATCATTTCATGTTGGACTCGGGCCTCGACCTCTTGGGCTTGTGCTTGGATATTGATATTTTATGGATTTTTCTCCCTTGGGCTTGATGTTCTCGGGAATGCGCTTTCGGGGGGCGCCTTTTGGTGCATTTTCCACTTGGTTTTATATAAATCCTGCAAAAATATTATTTGGCACTACAAGTGGAATTATGTCAATAATAAATGTATATAATCGTAGTAAGGTATAGTTTCACCCCCTTATTGGTAGAATGTTGACGTTAAAAATATGTCATTGGTGACCATCAACAAACTCCCCAAGCTTACCTTTTGCGCGTCCTCGAGCAAAGATAAGTACTTGGTTGTTGATCAGGAGTTGCTACTATGCCGATTATGTTTCACAAGTGCCAGGGTTATAATAAGATTTTCTACTAGAGTTTGAATAAAATGGCATGCCTTTGCTCACCCTTTATTACCTTTCATCGTAGCGGGGCTTTTTAGCTTTTCACAAAGCCTTGGCGGTTGCCAGATAGAACGGTTATAACAGAAATACTTTTCATTCATCCTTTTGATCAACTTTCTCATCCAGGATTTATTTATTTAAGTTCTATTTTGTTTTTCGAGAAAGTATGGGCTTTATTGCTATATATATTATTTTTTGGAGAGGTGGGCTCTGCTCGCCCTAGACTTTTGTCTTTTATTTCCTCTCTTTCTTTCTTTCTTTCTTTTTTTTTTTTTTTAGAGATGTGGGCTCTACTCGCCCTCGGACACATGTCCATTTTCATCTCTTTTTCTTTCTTTTTTCTTTTTTTCATTTTTTTTAGCATAGCCCATATCATTTCTCTTTTCTTTCAAATTAGATTCCCGGATGTCAAGTTTCTCTTTTTGGACGAAATCATAGCAAATCCATTTGTACCATATCATACTTGGCAACAACTTAGACTAGATAGAGCCTATGCGACCCACATGACTCGGGTTTTTTTCAGGATGAGTTTTTAGACTTTAGCCACTAAACCCAAACTTTAGAGAAATTCGAATTATAAACTAGGCACGAGGCAAAACATAAGACAGAGCAACTATTCATCATTTCAAGAGGGGTAGAACTAAAACATTTCTACAACACATATATATGGAATGGAATAAGTCTCCTCTCTCTCTTTCTTCTTCCCTCTTTTTTTTTTTTTATTCTCATACCTCATCATTCATATAGGATAAGAAAATAACTGAATGGAATGTGAGATACTGAGTTACCTTTGTGGGAGTCCTCCCCAAGCCGACTTTTGACTTACCTTCGGTTTATGAATGTTGCTAGCTTGTGAACGCTATGAATGGATCTTTGATCAACATCATCTTTTGAGCGTGCCGGGGAGACTCCCCCAAGCTTGTCTTGTGATGATCTTGGAAGAGCGGGACAACCATTCTTGGAGTTTCAAAGGTTTTATTTTTTTATTTGTGTTATTATTATTTTTTATATATATATATTTTTTTTTTGGTTCACCAAACAACCACGACCTCCATTGTCATCTCTCGGACTTACCCTCATGATGTTGATAAATTCTGCAGGGGTTAGTCCATATGGTCGACAAAAATCTACACTCGCAGCTCGATTCAATAACCAAACTCGACTCCATGTCTAATCTGATTAAGGTAGACTTTTTGACCTAAGCACCATGCTCAATTCAAAAAAAAAAGTCTATAAAAAGTATGATCATCATGAATGATCACCACTCCCAAACCATAACATGCTAGCATACAAAAAAAAAGGACGCATGAAATAAAAACAAGATTCATCCAATGGAGATAAAGGCATTGTGAGGCGAACAAAACGATTATAGTTTTTTTTTTTTTTTAAAAAAAATTATTCGAGAAAATATGTTTTTTTAAAAAAAAAATATTTATTTTTCTTATTTTTTTTTCATAGAAGAATTTATTTTTACTTATAAAGATTCTTTTTTATAGATTTTATATAATAATTTTTTTTTTGTTAATTTTGATAATAAAATATTTTATAAAACATATATTTTTTTAAAATATACCCCATTTTTTTTTTTGAATATACCCCATTTTTTTTTTTCTTTTTGAACACATTTTTTTTTTTTTTGAAATATACCCCATTTTTTTTTTTTTTGAAATATACCCCATTTCTTTTTGAAAATATTTACTTTTAGATTTTTGTGTAGTAAATATTTTTGTTTATTTTGATATTAAAATATTTTATAAAACACTTTTTTTTTTTTGGAAGGTAATGGACCGAGGATGAGAGTGTAGGTTTCTCATTACCTTGGTAGGGTCCTCCCCAAGCTAGCTCAATGCTCATTGGATCGGGGTTGTACCCCGTGCTTTTTTGGTCTTTTCCTGCATGGTTAGTATATGGTAGATTCACGAGTGGATTTACCATCCTTCGTGATTACCAAATTTTGAACATATGCGGGAATGAGCAAAAGAGCGACTTGTTTTTCAAAGATTTTTTTTTTTTTTTAGGACTTTATTATCAAGGGAGAACATAAAAGCTTCACCAAACCTTTCATACTCAAACAAGGCTAAGATAAAGATGCAATATAAGTCTAGCCTTGTTTTATCTCCATGATGAAATAATTTTTTTATATATATATATGGAGATAAGTATGAGTAAAAAAAGAATTGGTGAATTATTACCTTTGCATACTTGAGTGTGTGTGTACCAACCACGCATGAAGGCAAGATGTTGAAAACTCCCGCGGTGGTAGCTTGATGATCCATCTCGAGGGCGGGCCACAAGGCTTAGGTGATACACACAGGGTAGTGTATATGGTCCATAGGCCTTAGTGGTCACAAAGGTGTAAAGGAGGATGTTCCTCCTTTCCTTTTTCCTTCTCTTTTTTTCTTCTTTTCTTTACTTTTTTTTTTTTTTTCTTTTATTGGACCTTTGCATACCTGAGTGTACTTGGACCGGCGGCTTGAGGATAGAGTTCATGATTGCTGCATCGGTAGCGTGATGATCTTGATTTGGTAATGACTTCCTCACACCGGAGTAGAGGGAGGCGAGACCAAACTCACCCAGTGCAATAAGATCTTGGGAGAGAAAGATCCCTTCTTGCTTACATGGAAGCAATGAAGGGTGGAGTCAGTGTCTTCATTGTTTTACTTTGACCATATGGGGCCAACCTTTCCTCCTCTCTCTTATTTCTTTTTTTTTTTTTTTCTTTTTTTTTTATAATCCCCTTGGTGCACTTGGAACTTGATATTCTCACCATCTTCCCTCACACACTTGGACTTCCGTGAAAAAAAGTCAAGTGTGAAAAGTCGAGGTCTCCTTTTTGAGTGTGTGTTCCTCCGTCCAAGAGTATCAAGGTTTTTCTTGTTGATGTAGCCTCTATGTTTTCAAGCGTCGCGTGCCCCTTTGTTCTTCTTAGTCTCCACCTGAAATGGTTAGTGACATGAATACCCGAAGGTGCATACTAACTTGATAACAAGTCCTTGCTTTTATTTATAAGTTTTTTTTATAAGAGTTTTTTTATATAAAAGCTTTTTTTTTTTTAGATAAGCTTTGTTATGAACAAAGGTCGCTACACATGCATATTATCACGACGAACATGTTCTAAAAAGATGCCTTCTAAAAAAAAAACCAATGCCTTCCCGACAACGGCGCCGAAAATGCTTGTTGCGTTTCTTAAAGCGCAATCACTAGAAACGAGGTTTAGAACCCATCTCTAATAACGGCGCCGTAAATGCGCCGTTGACATTCCTAAGTGAAACAACCGTGTCGATGATAACACTAGGTACATCAACGGTGATAGATCTTGCCTAAGAAGATATTCATCCGCATGGCGCACGGATCTATCATTGTAGCATTTCACCGGAAGTATTCGAGGGTATCGTTATTTATATTTTCCCAAAGGAAGGCATGGTGGAAAAGGATCTAATAGAGACATGAACGGGATAACATGACTATGTAATGGACCAATGCTCATAACAGGGATATAAAGGAACGGTAAATGGATAACTTGACACACTCACTCAAGCCAAACTCAAGGATAAAGATAAATAAGGAATAAAGAAAGACCTAAGTGGAGCATACAGATTCTAGTCATGGCTGTGCATAGAACCAGTTGATAGTCAGACAACACGCATGAGCAGGAGGTCGGAGCTGAGAATGAAATGGACAGGGAGACCTCCCGGAGCATCCGCCCTAAAGGAAGGCATTTACGAACTCCTACAGCACACACGAACGTGAGGGGATTTCAAGGGACGGACAAGGCTTGTCACGACCAAGCCGCCTACCCCCTCAACCGTGGCATGCACTCATATTCGAAGGATACCTGGCATCCGGACACCACGTCCGCATACTAAGACATTACTCATGTCCCCCATGGCCCCCACCCTACGGATGGACGGAATAGAACACGAGCAAGCCCCGAAGGACACAACGAACCGCCATTCAGCACAATCCCGACACTACCCAATTATATTGCATGAATGGTTTAAACATAAAGTTCTATATGACGATATCACAACATAGAAACTATAGACTAGTTCATGTGTCTTGATCATGTCAAGAACAACATGTTAGATCATAAGATAAATCATGAGGTATAGAAATAACATGAAGACTCTAATCCTAATGCACAACCAAGATAAGATAAGAGCAAGGCTTTGGAAGAATACCATAGAAAGATTTATTCCCGGAATCCATCTTCCAAGGAGCCAAGCCCCCCTTGGTAGCTTTGCCTAGCTCCACATCCTAAACTACTAATACTACTAGGAGGAGGAAGAAGAAGAAGAAGTAGAAGAAGAAGAAGAAGAAAGGGAGAAGAAGAAGAAGAAGAAGAAGAAGAAGAGAGAGGCTACATTGTGAGGTGTGTGTTACAAGTGAGGGAGTGCCCATCTATTTATAGGACTTTTACCATGGGATCCTCTCTTGGCTAAGCCATTTGGTACTAATCCCGCACCGTTTTCTGGGCAAGCACACACCGCCTCCAAACTTTTCAGGTCGAGATGGGCCGCCAGGACAAAGATGGGCCGATTTGGCCTCCGGGAGGGTGCGCGCGCACCTCTTGGTGCGCCCGCACCAATATGTTGTCCGTTTGGGCTAAAATTTTGTGTGTGCGTCCGTCTCGTCGTTAGCTTCGTTTCGGTGGGTCGTGCACTGAAAACGGAGTCCGTATGAAAAAGTTATGCCCAAAATATTGAACCCATGTCCTGCGGTCCGTTTATCATTTCATGTTGGACTCGGGCCTCGACCTCTTGGGCTTGTGCTTGGATATTGATATTTTATGGATTTTTCTCCCTTGGGCTTGATGTTCTCAGGAATGCGCTTTCCAGGGAGGCGCCTTTTGGTGCATTTTCCACTTGGTTTTTATATAAATCCTGCAAAATATTATTTGGCACTACAAGTGGAATTATGTCAATAATAAATGTATATGTCTGTAGTAAGGTTTAGTTTCACCCCCTTATTGGTAGAATGTTGACGTTAAAAATATGTCGTTGGTGACCGTCAACATGCGCGCCCACCAAAAGGCCTCGAAGCCGACCACGGGATACTTGGTCATCGCATGAACCCACGTCTCCCCCGAGATGTAAATGTCTTGATAGTTCATCATCAAGGGGACAACGTTCAACACCTCCCTCCAGCGAGGCCCCCGGGATCTGCGGCGGCAGGCAAGGGTCAGAATCATCACCCCCGAAAACACAGCAGCCCCATAACCCCCGCAAAATAAGACAACATTAACCCCCGCAAAATAAGACAACAGATAAACCAGCGAAGACAAGGAAAGTAGATTCATAACTTTAATACTTCAGCATCGTCAACCACAGAAATGCACCACATGTCCATTGTACAAAATTCCCCATAGGGTTTCCTACCCCCTCTAAAACACCCCGAGATTTCTCACACCCGAGAAGTCTCAACCTGGACAGGGGAAGAAGGCCCCGAACCACCAGCTCCGGCCTCGCCCCCATCCGGAAGTCCGGCATCATCTCCACCATCCGCGGCGTCAGCATTCGCCCCGTCCGCGTCGCCATCAGGCGCGACTCCCGCATTGACAGCCGAGGGATCCTCGGCCTGCGCGCTCTCCTCGACGTCGGGGGTCACGTCATCCCCCGCTTCTAGCACAGCCGCCAATGCCTGAACAAAAAATTAAACACTTAAGAGGCAAACAAAAGCCAAAACCTCCGAAAAGCAGAGGTCACAAGGAAAAACCTGTACCCTCGCAGTCGCGGCCTGGGCCTCCTCCATGGCAGCGTCATGCCCACACTCCAAGAAAAACTTCTTCAGGAACCTCCCCGCCAGATAACGGAGATCGGCATCCTCGCGCACCCCGCTCATCTCCTCCTTCTTCGGGAACTTGAGCTTGCGGGGTTCGTCGAGGTGCGGGCACCCCGCAGACCGGAGGGTGTGCCCCAGCGCAAGGGCCCCCACGAAGCCCCCGAAGTCAGCCGCATTGTGGACCAGCGGCGTAACCCCGGAGAACGTCGTCTTGAGCCACTCCCCGATCGCGGCAGGCTCCAAGGCGGGCAGCGGGGCGGAACCAGAGCTCCCCGCGTCCACGAGGATGCTGTCGAGAGCCTCCTTCACGGAGTTCATCTCGGCGAGCCAAGCCTCGTCGCGTGAGGAGAGCTTCCCCTTCAGCTCCTCCACTTTCTTCAGCGCGGCCTCCTCGCCGGCCTTGGCCTCGCGAGCCTCGGTGGCGAGATCGACGTTCCGCCGGGAGGTCTCGATCACCTCGTCATGCGTCGTCTTGTACTTACCCGCGAGGGTGGAGTACGCCTCCGCCTGCTTCCGCAGCTCCTCCTGCAGACGGGCGACCTCCGCCTCAGCCCGGCCGACGTCGTTAGCCCTCTTCGTCAGCAGCTCCGCGTCCTCCTTGGCGTCGCGGGACGCGCGCCCCTCGGCGGCCCTCGCCAGCACCAGAATCTCCGCGGCCTTCACCGCAATGTCCTGGCTCAGCTCCGCGCGGGAGCGCATGCTGAGACGGTGCTCCGCCTCCGGAATCCGGACCCTGCCAAAGACAGAGCCCAGGAACCGCCGCTCCGCCGCGCTGGAGTCGAAGTTGCACTCCGCGATGTCGGGCCCGGTGTAGAGGTCGGAACCCGGAGCCACCGGCCCGACCTCCTCCGCAAACAAGGGCAGTTGGCGGCGCAGGCAGCGCCCATGCCCCCGCTTCCCGCTGTGCTCCGGGCCATCGAGCTCCCCCTCGACCTCCCGGCCCTCCACAAGAATGTGGCGGCGCACCGGGTCCGAAGACGCGGGGCAGGCCCGAAGCGGCGCCACTTGAAGAGCGGCCGACGACGACCTCGGTGCGGAACCTCGCTGGCGGCACCACCACCATAGCGATCGATTCGGGGCCACCTCCGTCCGCGAGGCGGGCCGGGTCTCCCCGGCCAAGGCACGCTCGACATCCCGGGGAGAGTCCACCTCCTCCTCGTGCATAGAAGTCTCCGCCCGGGTCCTCGGAGGCAGCACGGCCCTCCGCCGACCCGGCTCGCCGGCCCCTCCGCCTCCTCGCTCTCGCTGGAGCTGGTGATGTCTTGAATCAAGGCGGAGGCCCCGCCGCGCGGGGTGGGCGCCCGCCCCACGCCCCCGCACCCGAACCTCCGCGCCCCACGCGATGAAGCCGGCCCCGAGTCCGTACGGGCCATCTTCGTACCGCGGCCGCCGCCACGCCCGCCCGACTCCCGACGACCCCTCCGGCCCGGAGCTAGGCCTCTTCTTCCGCTGCTTCGTCGCCGGAGCCCCCCGCGGTCGGATCCTCCGGAGAGGGCCAGTCGGAGTAGTGGATCTCGAATCGGTCGAAGACCCGATTCAGCCGCCTCCGAGCCCCCAGAGCCAAGCGAATCCGCTTATACTCGGCGTCCTCGCACTTGCCTATCAGCTCCTCGGTCCGGCTCTCAACCTCGACGAGGACCCGCTTGACGGCAGTCTGTCGGGAGCTGGACCTCTGCACCTGATGCTCCCAAACAACATCGAAGTCCAGCTCCGGCGACTTCAAGTCCAGACTCCGGAGCTTGTCCACGTCCCCCACCGGTGGCCACGGCTGCGTCGACAAAAGGGGCGTCACCCTCGCGGCAACGAACTCCTCCACGAGGTCGCGCCCCGTCAAGTACCGCGACATGTTGGCCAGCACCGCCTGCTGCCCCACCATAGCGTTGGTCTCCGCCCAATGCCCCTCCGGGGGGTCCCCGAGATTCCGCAACTTCCCGCACAGCTCCGGAGCCTCCGCCAGCTTGTAGTAAAACCACTTCGACAGCCAGTCCGACGACCACTTGCTCTTCTGCGCCTGCGCGGGCATGGAGCGGTTCGCGCGGTACGCGAAGGTGTACACCGCGTACTGCGCCATCTGCTGAACCCCCTGCAGGGTGCCTGCAGGGCGAGGCTGCGGGTGCACCCGGTGCGCGTACAAGAACGCGTCCACATCGGGCTCCAGGCCTTGGGAACGGCAGGCCCAGACGAACACCGACAGCTTGGTAAAGCAGGCCGGGTTCAGCTGGTGGAAGTAGAGCCCGAGCCGCTCCAGCACCTCGATCACGAACCCCGCCACTGGAAAGCGGAGCCCGGCCGTGAAGAACTCCGCGAACACCACCACCTCGTCCGCCTGCGGCTTCGGGATCCGATCCCCACGGGGGGGTCGAGCGTTCCCCTCGACAAGCCAACCCGACTCCGCGTACTCCTTCAGGTCAGACTCCGCGACCTTGCTGAGCGGGAACATCAGAGTTGGAGAGGTCTCCTTCGCCTTGCCCCTCGCAACCTCACCAGACCTCGACATCCTCACGCGCGAGCGGCTACAGTCGAACCCCGCAGCTACAAGCCTCAAAACTCCCACCCCAAGAGCCAACGAGAGCGTAAGAGAGCGCAGAGGAGAAAAGAGCAGGAGGCGGGTGAAAGCGAGAGCGCGAGTGAAAAGTGAAGCACGAAATTTTTACAGCGACAGTGGCGCCGGCTATTTATAGGGGCCGAAAACCACACCTGGAACGGACCCCGAGGACGCCCGGATCTCTTGCCACGTACCCCCGACGGTTCGCATTCAACGATCCAGATCAAAAACAACAACGCAACCGCCTCTCCTCACGGCAAAACCCTAACCGTCGACATAGCCCACAAGCAACCGGCCCAGCAGCAACTAGGGCGTCGCTGGCGAGGTCAGCCCCGCAGACGCCGTAGCCATCCGCGGACCCCCCTCAAAAGGTGGTCGTTGCTGGCCCGGGCAGCTCGGACCAAACCCCGAGGGGCTTGTTGGGGGGAGGGGCCCTCTCCCGGGGGACCCCCGGTGGCTCCCGGGGCCTCGAAGGGGAGCAAGAGACCCCGGGCGCGGGGGGCGGCGAAGACCGAAGCGAGACCCCGCGCAGCGCGGGGGCCGCGAAGACTGACGCAAGACCCCAGCGGCGGGGCGGCGAAGCTGGCTAGACCTCCGCGGGCGCGAAGGCGGCGAAGACCGGCGAGACCCCGCGGCGCTGGGGCGCGAAGACGCGAACCCGCGAGCAGCGCGAAGCGCGCGACGAAGCGAACCCCCGCGGCGGCGCGGCGGCGAAGACCGAACCTCCCGCGGCGCGGGCGGCGAAGACAGCGAACCCGCGGTAGCGAGGGACCGCTAAGACCGAGCGAGACCCGGCGCGAGGGGCGGCGACGACAGCGAACCCGCAGCGCGGGGCGGCGGCGACTGGCCGACCTCCGCGGCGCGGGGGCGGCGAACAGCGAGACCCCGCAGGCGCGGGGGCGCGAAGATCGGCGAGCGACCCCCCGCAGCACGGGGGCAGCGGCGACGGCGAGACCCCGTGGCGCGGGGCGGCAAAGACTGGCGAGACCCCGCGCAGCGCGGGGGCGGCGAAGACTGAAGCAAGAGTTCGACAGCGACGCACCCATAGGCGCGGGGGCGGCAGGCACGAAGAGGGACCCCGCGAGGTTCGGAGGGCAACGAAGGGCGCAGCCGAAGCCGAGTCGGGCGGCGACGGAAGGAGAAAACCCTACAAGGGTCCCCTGAAGCGTAGAAGCATGTGTTTTTACCCCTGTGCCCTAGCCAGTGTTTGTACCAATTTGCCCCTGCACGGGCCCTAGCCGTAAGTGGCATGTACGCTTTGTCCTCATTTGTAACTACAGTAAATACCAAACGTGCGCCTATAAATACGGACCGACATGACGTATGAAGGGGGCGGTTGGTGGGAACTTTTATGACCTATCAATCGAAAAGTTATTCTCTCGGGATTCGCTCATTTGTCCACGTCACGCTCCTAGGGGCCAACGACGTGGTTCCGACGTCGCTTACGTTCACTCCTGTGGGAAGCCCTCGCCCTCCCTCCGCCACCCCCGTCGCGAAGGTTAGAAAGGGGCAAGTCGCGTACCCCACATTGAGCGTCTGCGTTGTACTGTGTAATCTCAAAAAAAAAAAAAAAATAGAGAAAAGACCCAACTAATTTGTTCTCTATTAATAATAATATATACCAGGCAAAACTATTGCTGGCTTCTTTTTTATTAAAAGAGGCACAACTAGTGGAACGAAAGTTTCCATTAGGAATAAAACATGCACCTAATGTTTGAGTTAAAAGGGCTCAAACATTTGATGGTTATTATGTATAACCAGCACGGTCCGGAGCCAACAAGTTCTTGTAGTATAGCAAACATCACAACTATGTTTACTGGTTTAGTTCATTTCCACTGCTGGAAAGCTCGAGGAATGTATGTTTGACATCGAGTATTGCAGCAGAAACTTGTGCCATTCCTAATCGATCTCGTGTTGATGCCATGGAGCACATGAGGCCCAACTGTACAATTGGGAGGATGCAGTTCTGTATCATTTCCGAGTTCCCACCATCCAGATCATTTTTGTAGTATAGCAGGGTCCAAAATCTCTGCTACGCCATGGGTACAATGGACAGCCACATGTTTGTGAAGGTTCATCCCGTCCTTGAATTTCTCATCTGTGGGACACTTTCCGGTAAACATCTCTAACAAAAGCACACCGTAGCTGTACACATCACCCATCGTTGATATTTGTGCACCCATGCCATACTCTGCATTTAAATTAGATTTAAATAAGAAAAAAAATAACTAGAATTAGCAATTAAGAATGAACAAAATGAATTGATGGTGGACCATGTATCTAGCATGCATAAAAGCTATTACCTGGTGCAATATATCCAATGGATCCTTTTAGGTTGCCCAAACTTGTAGAATTAGCAGCTACTTCAGTTGAATTACCACACATGAATCTTGCTAACCCAAAGTCACTTAGATATGCAGTCATTTCAATATCCAAAAGAACGTTGCTTGGTTTCAGGTCACAATGTAGTACTGGAGTTGCACACTAGTTATGGAGATAGTCTAAAGCATAAGCAATATCCAGTGCTATATTGATCCTTTCACCCAAGGTTAGGAACCTTTGCTTATCATAAGCATGGTCCTCTGGATGTAGCCACCTTTCGAGGCTCCCATTAGGCATATACTGGAAGATAAGTGCCTTGAAATCTGAGCCAGTTGGATCAACTGCAGAGCACATGGTAATGACTTTGACAAGATTTCGGTGGCGAGTATTTCTTAATGCTTGGCACTCTGCAACAAAACTTCTTGGTGCTCCATATAGGTTCAGGTTGAAAACCTTAATGGCAACAGGATCAGTGTTAAATGGCAAAATGCCTTTGTAAACAGCCCCAAAGGATCCCAAGCCAACCAAGTTTAGTGGAGAGAACCCATTTGTGGCCTTGGCAATGTTTTGATACGTTATTTTGTTTATATGCACACTGGAGTGTTGCAAACCTGCTGGCTCCCCTTTTCTTCTCCTGACAAGAATAACCACGAAACATAACAGCAAAATTATAAAAGCAGACAATACAGCTGGGACCACTATCTTCCAAACAGCAGGCTTGTTTTCTCCCTTGTATCTGAACTCTGGGCAATGGGGCAGACTTGATCCTGGAGCATTTGAGCATAACCTGTGGTTTCCTTCGAGGGAAACCCTGCTGGAATTGCCAAAGATACCCCCTGATGATATTGATCCCTCTAGATCATTGAATGAAAGATTGAGTGACTGCAGAGAACTTAGCGAGGCCAGGAACTCTGGAATTTCCCCTGATAAGTTGTTCTGAGAGAGATCCATTTCCTTGATGCTTTTCAGGTCCATGAAAGATCGTGGAATATTTCCAGTAAGAAAATTCCCTTCCATGTGAAGAACTTCCAAAACCACACACTTCCCAAGGGTGGATGGAATATCACCAACCAAACGGTTGTTGGAGATACTAATGCTTACAAGGTTGATGAGGCTGCCAACCTCTATTGGTATGGGACCAGTAAATAAATTATTTGACAAGTCCAAGCTTAGTGAGAGTGAAGTATTGAAGATGGCTCTTGGCATGCTTCCATCAAAGGAATTGTGAGACAGATTCAGCGCCTCTAATTGTCTCCATTGCCCTAAACTCTGAGGTAAGACCCCACTAAAGTTGTTCCCATCCAGATAAAGCTCGTACAGTTGGACAAGGTTACCAATAGATTCTGGAACATGGCCAGAGAGGTTATTTTGTGCAAAGCTTAGACTCAATAAATTGCTCAGATTTCCTGTGGTATGCGGGATGCTTCCTGTGAACAGGTTCAGATTCATTAGCAGCACCGTCAGGCCCGTAAGGTTTCCAATCTCCAATGGAATTCTTCCAGTGAATTTGTTTTGTATGAGCCATAGCTCTTCGATCTGAGAGGGGAGGTCGCCAACAGCACTTGGCAGGCTTCCTCGCATACCGTTGCCATCCAGGAACAGTTGTTTCAGTTGAGTGCAGTTTGCAAGGGATGAGAGGAAGCTCCAGTCACCAGCTTCAAGTTGATTGTAGGAAAGATCAAGGCGCTGCAGGTTTGACAAAGACCCAAAGGATGGCACTGTCCCAGTGAGTCCAGTACCGGAAAGATAAACCATTTCCAGCATGGATGCATTTGCAAGAGAAGCTGGGAGTGGCCCATTCAATTGTGTTGTTGATAGGATGAGGCTCTGTAGATTTGGAAGCCTGTAGCCAATGTCTGGTGGCAGGCTAGCGGTGAGCGAGTTGTCGGCCATTTCGAGAATTTTCAAAGATGAAATGTTGAAAAATGGCTGGGGCACTGTTCCCGACAAGTTGTTGTATGTGAGAATCAGTCTCTGGAGAGGAATATTGCTTAGGCTCTCCGGGATGGTTCCAGCTAAGTTGTTTATCGCAAGTGACAACCTAATCAGAGAGGAAAGGTTGCCCAGTGAGGCTGGTATTTCACCGGTAAGACTATTACAAGATAGAACTAATATTTGAACAGGTGCTGCAGTTGCCGTGACCGGCGGTATAGAACCGACTAGATTGTTTTTGTCAAGGTGAATGGTAGTCAGCGTAGAGGTGTTGAAAAGTGACGGAGGGATCTCTCCAGTAAGGCCATTTTGCATGAGCCTAAGCACTTGAAGACGTGTACTATTTGCCAAGAATTCTGGAATCCCACCTATCAGCTGATTGACACCAAGGTCGACACTGATAAGAGATGGGCTGCTGCCCAACAGCAAAAGGTATATTGCCTGTGAGAGCATTGGTAGAGAGATTCTGAGTTTGCAGCTCATGAAGCAGCCCAAACCCAGCGGGAATGTTTCCTTGCAGCTTGTTGTTGTCGAGTGCAACTTGCTGGAGGTGAATGCAATGGGTTAAGTCTGGTGGGATCTCACCTTGGAGAGAGTTGATGCTCAGGTTGAGGTAGATGAGTTGGCTCAGGCGCCCAAGCTCAGCTGGGATGCTTCCATGGAATCCATTGCTCGACAAGTCAAGGCTTGTAATGGAGCTTAGGTTGCCGATGCATGGAGGTATCGGACCACTGAGGCCTTCAGAACTGAGGTTTAGTGAGATGACTCGCAGTGGGGTCTTTGTGCTGCATGAAACTCCATTCCAGTTGCAGAAATTAGTCGATGAACTGCTCCAGGAGCTTAAGGCTCCATTAGGATCAGAGATTTGGGACTGGAAACAGAGGAGGGCTTCTCGGTCAGTATCAGGATCATCACTTGTTGCTAATGTCAAGGAATATGAGAACATGAATACCGCTAGGAGGGGGATGAGTTTTGATGTAGAAGTGACTAAGTGGGCCATCTTGAGGAATCCTTACGGTCTAGCTCTTCTGATGGGTTCTAGGCAACTTAAAACTGCAAGCAGTAGCAGCTTTGCCTTATATATGTTTATTACTTGTTACTACATTACGAGCCACTAGAATTAGTATGGCCGACTCTCCAGTTTAAAAACAGTTTCTCGTCCTTGCATATATGCCATGGTCTGGACAATTCTATATGGAGCAGCTTGGCTGGCTGGCTGCCTGCTGGCAGCCGGAGGTGCAGCAGCAGCCGACGGCTAAACAGCCCCATTGATTTGTTGCCACCATTATTGACGAAAATTTTCAAGCAGTACTATTATGCATTTATATACAATTAAGTTGACCTTGTGTCACAGGCTGAGTTATATTTTTAGTCTCTGCATATTGTTAAACTGTTCATGTGATATCATTGATTTCTTTTTCTTCTCCTAGACTCGTCAGTCTTATGGAAAGACACACACATCGAAGACCAAGTCAAGTCAAATTAATGCTATCATATTTCTTTTCCAAATAGCAAATAAGGTTCTTCAAGTAATAGTCATACACACACATAGAAGACCCAGTTGATTTCCGCGCGAGCCTTCAGGTTTTTTATTGGAAAAAAGGCAAGGCACTATACAATATAATGGCACTCGGTGATAGCACAACACACCCTTCGCAGATTTAGTTTAGCAATGGCAGGCGCTCGTATCTGCGGCCCGTTGGTCCTCCTGCTGCTGCTGGCAACATTGTTTCTGCATGGTGCCACCAACGATGAGACTCAGACGCGTGAGGACAATACGCTGTGCATTGCATTGCACGCTACAATGGATTTTGCTTTGTGAGGTGATGAGGTTCCCCTTGATTGATTTTTTTTCTTCTTCCTCGCATACAGCAGCTACAGGTGTCAAGCTGCGGGAGCAGGAAGTAGTATCCACTGTTGGGGGAGGAGCAAGAAGGCCATTGGTTGCCTCTGGCAAAACTGTCGCGCCCTCGACGGATTCTCGCCGAAGCCGAGCCGGTTCCTGCAAGGAGAGAGGCTCGTGATGGTAAGCAATTAAGCTCTGTGCTATCCTCAACTTCATTGGATATATTTAGGCCCAGCAGGTAATTCACAGGGACATATGTATGCTCCGTAATCCTTACTTTTGTGCACTTTCCACCAGCGTGGAACGGGTGGCATTGGATTCCAGTTTCCCCGGGACGACATCGCTAGGGGCTATGGCTCTAATTAAGCATTGAATGGGTCGAATAAATTAGTATGTTAGTGTTTGTATATTGTGTACTTAGTTCATGAAGAAATTATGTTACAGCAGTTCCAAAAAAAAAAAAAAATGAGAATGTTGGAAAACTTTTTTGGCACACAGTTAAGGCGATGACAATGGCGAGTTAAGCTGGAAAAGCTTTATAGTGTATTCTAGAAATTCTAGGACAGCTGATTGTATGGTAAAAAAAAATGAGACATGCAAGTATAGAACCTTTTCTTAAACCACCGTTAGATATTGTGCTTAACGTATTTTGAACTGTTGGAATTTAGATGGGCTTGGCCCAATAACAAATTCGGAAATTCCTAGAGAGATCTCAAAGGCCCATTCTATATTTGGTAATCTTGGCCTTCAAGTTGTAGAGTCCTGAACTGACTCTGAGTAGAGAGTCCTAAACCGATCGTGATCGCGACACGATGTTCGGGATATATAAGCAGCCTACTGGCCACGCCAAATAATATAGATCTGATATCTCATCTTGGTTTAGAGAGGAGTCCCTTGAATGGACAATCTCTCAACTCCAGAGAATTGAGATAGAGTTTTTCGCCTCTTCTTGTTGTTGCGCCGCCGTAGCTACTCCAGCCCGATTGCTTGCGTGCACAGGCGACCGGGCGAGCAGGTCTCGAAACCCTCGTCTTTGCGATCCTGTAGCGGGAGAAGGCGAATAAGGTTTTTGGGAAGCGCTCTTTGCGCGACTGCTCTCGATCTTCGTCACGGCTCGTCTTCCGGGAAGGACACGCGGGAGGACCGTCCCAGCGCCGTCTTCATCGGCGGCTACACGGCGACACGGAGGACCTCGGCGTCGCTTTAAAGGCGAATAAGTAGCAGCCGCCGATCGTCGACAGCGACAGAACCTGGAGGACCTCGGCGTCGTTTTCGGGAACCTCTTCATTACGTTGTCCTCAACGTCAGCCAGGTATTCTCGAGATCCAATCTATCTGGTGTGCTAGTTGGGTTTACACCTGTTGCTATGATCATGCTACGTGATATCATGATCTATCCTGCTAGTATATGCGATATACTGATCTGTCATGCTAGTATGCTTGACATGCTTTATCTAGCGTGATCTATTTGTCATGATTTATATTTTGGAATTAATCTGGAAATTGCCTAATATCCCAACAATCCAAAACCTTATTTTAGGCTTTTTCTTGATTTAACTATGGCTTTCAATCGACGTGTTGAGACTAGAAAAGTTTTCTAATGCACATATAAAGAGGTGGCGAGTTAAGGCCATGCTCTGGCTAGAGGCTAAGATGTTCTGGGTTACTGTTGGATCGCCTCAGGGAAATATCACTAGAGATAAGAGAAGATTCCAGGGAGACAACACTATCCTTAGAAGAACAATCCTAAACAGTCTTGCTAGTCATCTAGAAGATGCAAACTTGCACTTCCAAGATGAGAGAGCATTGTGGGATCAACTGAATGCAACCATTGGTACATCTGAGTTGTACATTATGGAGAGCTTTCATGATTACAAGATGGTTGCTAACCGATCTATAGTCAAGCAAGCGCATAAGGTTGAACACATGGCAAGAGAACTTGAACTCCTTAAGTATGTCATACCCAATGAATTTGTAGCCGAAGCATTATTGCTAGGTTGCCTTCTTCATGGAAGAGCTTCGGCACAATTCTAAAACACAAGAGAGACAGAAAAATATCGGTTGTAAACCCGATAGCATCTCTTGATGTTGAGGAAAAGATTCGGGTGAAGAATACTATTGAGAAGGGGAACAAGAGCCATTCTAGCACTAATATTGTGCAAGAAAACCCACATGGCAAGAACAAAGGGAATAAATCTTCCAATGCCAAGTTAGCAACTACCTTCGAGAAGAAGAAAAATAATGATGAGGTGCCTTGCTTCACTTATGGACTGCTTGGTCACTTTTTCGGAGAATAATAAGAATGTCAACCTCGTGACTATTAGCAATGCTGATGAAGAGTACAAGAATGTTCCTACTTGTACTATCGGTATTTCAATCACCAAGTTGGTGGGTTGATACAGGTGCTAATATTCATGTGTGTGCTAACATCTCTTTGTTTTCTTCTTATAAAGAGCTACAAGGTTCTTCTGTCTTAATGGGGAATGGGTCACATGCTTCTGTTCGTGGTGTTGGCACGGTAGATCTGAAGTTTACTTCGGGTAAAATCATGCAACTGAAAAACGTGCAACATGTCCCTACTATTCGCAAGAACCTTGTTAGTGTTTCTCTTCTTTTAAGAGATGGGTTTAAGGTAGTGATGGAGTCCAATAAAGTAGTTATGTCTAAGCATGGATAATTTATTGGTAAGGGTTACGACTGTGGCGGCTTGTTCCGCCTAAGTTTGGCAGATTTATGTAATAAGTCAGTGAATCATATTTGTGGCACAATAAATGATAGTTCAAGTGTTTGGCATTCTCGTTTATGTCATGTGAACTTTGGTTTGATGTCACATTTATCTAGCTTGAAGTTAATTCCAGATTTCACTATTGCCAAAGGTTCTAAGTGCCATAGTTGTGTGCAATCTAAGCAACCTCGAAAGCCTCACAAGGCAGCGGAGGAGAGACACTTGGCACCTCTAGAGCTCATACATTCTGATTTATGCGAGATGAATGGTGTGTTGACTAAAGGTGGAAAGAGATATTTCATGACATTGATTGATGATGCTTCTAGATATTGCTATATTTACTTGCTGAAAACTAAAGATGAGGCATTAGACTACTTTAAAATCTTTAAGGCTGAAGTTGAAAATCAACTAGAGAGAAAGATTAAATGTCTAAGGTCAGATCGTGGTGGTGAATATTTTCCTATAATATTTGATGAGTTTTGTGCGGAACATGGTATTATTCACGAGAGGACGCCTCCCTATTCGCCCGAATCCAACGGAATTGCTGAGAGGAAAAAACCGCACGCTGACTGACTTGGTTAACGCCATGTTAGACACTGCTGGTTTATCTAAGGCATGGTGGGGGGAAGCTATATTGACTGCGAGTCATGTCCTGAATAGAGTTCCAAACAGAAATAAAGAGACAACGCCATATGAGATGTGGGACGCCACATGAGATGTGGGTTGGTAGGAAACCATCACTTTCATACTTGCGCACGTGGGGATGCTTGACGAAAGTCAATATTCAAATTAATAAGAAGCGTAAGCTTGGACCAAAGATGGTAGATTGTATCTTTCTTGGATATGCTTACAACAAAGATTGCCTATCGATTTTTAGAAGTAAAATCTGAAGTTTCGATATGCTTGTAGATACTATCTTTGAATCTCGTGATGCTACATTTTTTGAGAATATATTTCCTTTGAAATATATGCGTAGCAATGTTAGATTCTCTACTGAATTAGCTCCTGATGATACTATACCTATCGAATACCCTATTGAGTCATTTGAACAACCACTTGAGAAGGATGACAATGAAGTTCCTGTGAGGAACAAGAGACAAAGGATTGCAAAATCTTTTGGTGATGATTTCATTGTGTACCTTGTGGATGATACTCCCACCTCTATATCGAGAGGCATATGCATCTCCGGATGTAGATGATTGGAAAGAAGTCTTCATAGTGAGATGGACTCGATTCTTTCTAATGGAACTTGGGAGCTATCCGATCTACCATTCGGTTGTAAATCAATTGGATGTAAGTGGGTGTTCAAGAAGAAGCTTAGACCTGATGGTACTATTGATAAGTACAAGGCTCGGCTTGTGGCAAAGGGTTATACTCAAAAGGAGGGCGAGGATTTCTTTGATACTTACTCACCTGTTGCTAGAATGACCACTATTCGAACACTACTATCCTTGGCTGCCTCATATGGTCTGATCATTCATCAAATGGATGTAAAGACAACTTTTCTGTATGGAGAGTTGGATGAGGAGATTTACATGGATCACCGATGGATTTGTAGTAAAAGGTGAAGAGCAAAAGGTGTGCAAGCTATTGAAATCTTTGTATGGCTTGAAACAAGCACCTAAACAATGGCATGAGAAGTTTGACACTACGTTAACTAGTGCCGGTTATGTTGTCAATAAAGCTGATAGGTGTGTGTATTATCGACATGGTGGAGGCAAATCTGTTATATTATGCTTATATGTTGATGATATCTTAATTTTTGGTTCCAACATTGATGTGATCAATGAAGTCAAGTCTTTCTTGTCTAAGAGTTTTGACATGAAAGATCTAGGAGAGGCTGATGTAATTCTAAACATCAAGCTAATTAAGGAAGAGAGTGGGATTACATTGTTGCAATCTCACTATGTTGAGAAGGTCCTGAACCAATTTGGTTTTATGGATGGAAAGCCTTCTACAACACCTTATGATCCTAGTGTGATAATGCGGAAAGAATAAGAGAAATGCTAGATATCAATTGAGATACTCTCGGATAATTGGTTCACTCATGTATTTTGCTAGCGCAACTAGACCAGATATCTCTTTTTTCTTTGTGAGCAAGTTGAGTAGGTACATGACCAACCCGGGTAATGATCATTGGCATGTACTAGAGAGGGTCTTGTGCTATCTTAAAGGTACAATGAGTTGTGGCATACACTATTCCGGGCACCCAAATTATGCTAGAGGGATATAGTGATGCGGCCCCGGATATTTGATATTGATCAAATCTACGCTACTAGTGGGTATGTATTTACTCTTGGAGGTGGCACCGTGTCATGGAGGTCTTGTAAAACGCAGACTATTTTGACTAAATCAACCATGGAAGCAGAATTTACTGCTTTAGAAACAAAGATCTGCAGAGGGCGAGTGGGCTGCGTGAGCTCTTGTCGACTTGCTTGGTGGTAGAGAAACCAGTACCGGCTATCCTTATGAACTGTGATAATCAAACAGTGATCACTAAAGTGAATAGTGCTAAGGATAATGCGAAGTCAACAAGACACGTTAAAAGACGTTTGAAGACTGTCAGGAAGTTGAGAAACTCCGGAGTAATAACTGTGGCTTATGTCCAAACAGATAAAAACCTGACAGATCCCTTTACTAAAGGGCTATCACGTAATGTGATAGAAATTGCATCGAGGGAGATGGGTATGAGACCCATATGAGTTTACAGTAGTAGTAACCCAACCTTTTTGATCGGAGATCCCGTGACTAAGGATCTGGGAAGAACAAGCTATTGGTAAACTGAGGAGAGTATATTTATAACCCTCTCTAAGTGAAGATGCAATAACTCTCAAATGCGTTGAGGCACTGTATGGCAGGTTGGCTAATGCCTTAATATGTTCTATTGGCTTTGACAAGCGAAGATGCGATCCTACAGAGCATTCTTGAAAGAACATACCTATATGAGTTTGACTGTTAAACGTCGCAGTCTATGAGACTTGGGTGGTCTCTAGTAAGCTCATGAAGAGACCAGGGAGTATGACGTATATGCTCCACCCACGGGGTAAGGCTACTGGCAGCCAGGTACTAATCTGGCTTTAAGTAAAGCATGTTCACACAAAACTTGCAATTCAAGGCGTAGTCCATTGTTCAAGTTGTGAATAAGTGTAGCTTAAGGACCAGGTACTAGTGTGGCTTTAAGTAAAGCATGTTCGCACAAAACTTGCAATTCAAGGCGTAGTCCATTGTTCAAGTTGTGAATAAGTGTAGCTTAAGGACCTAGGCAGAAGTTCAACTTCACAGTCTCTGCCGAAATACTGGTATATTAAACAGCAGCAAGAATTGGCAAAACTCTAAATGGGTATTTGAGATCTGGTGGGGGATTGTTGGAATTTAGATGGGCTTGGCCCAATAACAAATTCGGAAATTCCTAGAGAGATCTCAAAGGCCCATTCTATATTTGGTAATCTTGGCCTTCAAGTTGTAGAGTCCTGAACTGACTCTGAGTAGAGAGTCCTAAACCGATCGTGATCGCGACACGATGTTCGGGATATATAAGCAGCCTACCGGCCACGCCAAATAATATAGATCTGATATCTCATCTTGGTTTAGAGAGGAGTCCCTTGAATGGACAATCTCTCAACTCCAGAGAATTGAGATAGAGTTTTCGCCTCTTCTTGTTGTTGCGCCGCCGTAGCTACTCCAGCCCGATTGCTTGCGTGCACCAGCGACCGGGCGAGCAGGTCTCCGAAACCCTCGTCTTTGCGATCCTGCAGCGGGAGAAGGCGAATAAGGTTTTTGGGAAGCGCTCTTCGCGCGACTGCTCCCGATCTTCGTCACGGCTCGTCTTCCGGGAAGGACACGCGGAGGACCGTCCCAGCGCCGTCTTCATCGACGGCTACAGCGACCTGGAGGACCTCGGCGTCGCTTTAAGGCGAATAAGTAGCGACCGCCGATCGTCGACAGCGACAGCAACCTGGAGGACCTCGGCGTCGCTTTCGGGAACCTCTTCATTACGTTGTCCTCAACGTCAGCCAGGTATTCTCGAGATCCAATCTATCTGGTGTGCTAGTTGGGTTTACACCTGTTGCTATGATCATGCTACGTGATATCATGATCTATCCTGCTAGTATATGCGATATACTGATCTATCATGCTAGTATGCTTGACATGCTTTATCTAGTATTTGTCATGATTTATATTTTGGAATTAATCTGAAAATTGCCTAATATCCCAACATGAACATGGTGATTGGGTTGATTTGATGATACAGATTAACTTAGAGAATTATTAGAGACCATCAATTTTTGAACAAAAACAGGATGCTCTGGGTCTGTTTACTACGAATTAACCTGCTACGCCGAACGCCAGCCGTAGAATTATTGAAAGCTTTCTCTAAACATCTATATATATAATGTGGTGGTTCGTGAAGTCCAGTTGCATTTTTTAGCAAAAGAAGCACAGTTACATGGCTGGACGGGCAACAAGATCGAATTGCTTGGTCCTGTAACATGATTTGGCTGTAGAAGAAAATGAAGAACAAGTCGGATGTCCAGCTGCCTAGCACACTCGAGACAGATATAAATTCATTTCTTCCCTATTAATAGATTTCTAAATCCCCAGCACATCATTTGCTGAAAGCGTGTATTAGGTACAGTGATGCAACACCCAATACTCTTTCATTAAGCGATGTGTTCATACACATATGAGTGCTGGGCTATGAAAGCGGAGACTAATTAAACTCAAGAATTTTATGAGAGAATTGTCGATTTGTCTGGAATTTTACTTGCGTGCCTCAGTAGCCCACAGAAAGTTGTTCTTCGTGCCTATTTTTCACCAAGTTTATTGTTAGGTCCTATTTCGAAGGTAGGAATTTCGCTTGATTCGTATAGAAATTTCAATGCAGTTCAATTTTCATAGGAAAACATCAGATTCAGGAAAGAAAAAACTCCTGAAATCCGGAATGTTTCAGTATCAGTTTCGACACAACTTTCCTAGTGCATTTATAACAAACCTAGCTATGATCGATTTTTGGCCCAAAAGAGCATCTCCAACAGTTTTGTAAATTTTGTTTCCAAAAACATGAAGTTTGGCAACTCCTAATATAGTATGGGAAAGGGAAAAAAAAAAACCTCCTCATATTTCACTTCCAAAAACGTGGACCCAGTCATTCTGTTGGGCAGTTTCTGTTCGCAGGCGGTACAGGTCGCTGCCGTTTACTGCTCGCGAGGAAGCCACGGACTGGATCGTTTACTGCCAAAAAAAAAAAAAAAAAAAAAAAACAGCATGTTGTACAGGCCAATCTGAACTGAGCAGGTTCATGGGTGAACGTGATGCAGCTGTCATCCATCCGAACAATAAAATTGAGAAATATATACATGCAGCTAGCAACTACTAGTAGATAGATGATCAATGCCATATCGTATATGCTGGTTCATGCGGGAGACGCCGAGTGGATCTAGATTTTAGTAGGAGGCAGTCCTGAGTCTTGACAATCGGATTCGGCCGGCCTTCTTCCATTCCCAAGGCGGCAGTAGAATTTAGAAGTTGAATGAACAAACCAAACAAGAACCGAAGAAAAATTTGCAAACAAATCACCCAGTCGAACCGGAAAATCTGTATTTGGTCTCCAGACAAGCTAGCTAAGTTCCTGCTCATGTCGGAGACCGGAGAAGCAAGCGAGCCCCCCTGTTTGTAGCACTAGGCAGCCAGCGACTACTACGGAGGGCCACGACCCCGAGACCGACGGATGCCGTTCTTTGGCGGCTTGGCGCGTCCCGCTACTATCAGTGCATCGCCTTGGAACATACAAGAATGGTGGGCCGCGAACAGCCAATTGCTGCTTGGGTCCAGTAGCCCAGTAGTAACAGCCAATTGGAACGTGGCACGGATTTCAGTTGTTGCCCGTGGTCGAACCACACGACACGTGAATGAAGTATACCTAAATAAACCACGACAAGAGGAAGAGTGAATGGGAGTCTGGAATTTTTCACTTCTTATATTATTAAGAAAGAGTGAGCAACCTATATTACCAAAACAACCTACAAACTTTTCGAGTACCGCTGTTCAAGATCTTATAGTCACATTAGACTTACAAACCTTAAAAACTAGGCTTGGAAGACGTGGAAGCAATCAGAGATAAATGAATGTGAAATTGAATTGAATATCGCATTTTTGCTATTTTCAGATTGCAGATCTTGGAAGAACAAAAATGTCAAAATCAATCTGAAAACATCCAAAACCCGTGTTTTTTACGCTAAGGCCTCGTTTGGATGAACATGGGTCAGCGTGGAATGAGGCATGATCCACGCCACCCGTGGATCAAGTCCCACTCCTGGGGCAGCTTCCACTCTTGGCTGAAAGCGCATTTGGTTGTCCATGTATCACCGTGTGTTGCTGTCCAAACCCTGTCGATCCACGTGTGCCAGAGAAATCTCCTCCTGCGGCGTGGAACGGGGAAGCGGCAGCCTCGTCTTTCCTTTTTTGGAAGCGGCAGCCTCGTCTCTCGCGTGCACGCATGCACTATCACTCCGTCGCCTGTCCACCATCGCTTCCAAGCGCATGCAAACAAACCAGTCGACGACGAACACGTGGATTTGGCACATGCGTGGGTTGGGTGGACGGAGTGGATTAACCAATCCACGAGTGGAGCAGATCACACGTGTATTAAATACACAATCAGCCAAACAAAAAGCCTAAGGGTTTTTCAACTTGATAAGGATCATTTACACAAGAAATCCAACAACATCCAAAAGATTTTGTTGCTTTTCTACTAAGGGTATTTTTGGGTTTTGAAATTCTCCAAGTAAATCAAGAGCAAACACCCACCCCCCAGATTTGGAATATTAGGGTTGCAATTGTGAGCTCCTCCCTTGTGAGCATCTCCAAGAGTACCTTAAAAAATACTCCTAAAAACTAGTTTCCCAAGCTTCCTAAAACATATTGGGAGATAAAACAAAGCTGCAACTCCAATGGTTCCCTATAGTTGGACTCCAAAACCTCGTCATCTCCTATCTCCTCTCATAGTCATGGCAAGCGCGAGCTGCGTCCCCCGCTGCCAGCACAAGTTCTTCAATTATGATCAACTCGGAGGCGGCCGCCAGCGTGCCCACCATCCGGCACAAAGTCGATCGGGGAGTTCACGTACTTTTTTCCGATTGCACCAGAGAGGCAGAGCAATCGATCGGGGAACATAGACGTACTACTTCCTTGCATCGTATAAGTTCGAAATCAAGAAGATCGTGTTGACCAGCCTACACCCAGCATCGCCGTAGCTCTGACGATCTAGCTCGATCCGTCGCCCGGCGATCTCATCACTACCAGAAACTGGATATTTCGTGAGAGTGAAAAACAGCCATGAAAAGCGGTTTTACTCTAATGAAAATAATGCATGAGAGTACACCGTCACGCATTACTTCTCACGGTATTAGACTCATGAAATACACACTTTCATGAGAGTTCGCCCGCCCGCATTATTTTCATGAGAGTTCATCGTGGCGGTCACTCTCATAAAATTAACATTGCCGTCAGATTTGCATAGCTGTTTTCATGGCAGTTTTTTGTGGTATTTTGTGAAAGGCCACCATCACGAAGTTATTTCGTGAGATTTATGGTATTTCGTGAGAGGCCACCGTCATGAAGTTATTTCGTGAGAGTTATGGTATTTCATGAGAGGCCACCGTCATGAAATTATTTCGTGAGACTTAAGGTATTTCATGAGAGGACACCGTCATGAAGCTATTTTGTGAGAGTTTTTAGTATTTCATGAGAGCTTGCTGTCATGAAATTATTTCATGAGAGTCACTATAACAAAAGTTACAAACAGAGCTGAGGGTTAAATTTCACATATATATAAAGTCAAATCTCATTCCAAACACATCCATGTTACATTAAAAGGATAATGTCATGTGAACAAACATACACCTACACTAAGTCACAAGTGCTAAGCATCCACTGAAGTTGTGAACAATGCCTTCGATGAAACAACACATAAACCTACATGTAATTTCCAGTTCAAGATCGCAGCTGCAAAGTCATTCCAGGTAATCTTCCTATGGCCCTCAACCTGTAACATTTGCTGAGAATTATCAAACCAATGCACGAGAACGATCACATAAATCCAATTGTATGACTTATCATATGAAATGGACAGAGATATACATGTATACATGGGCAAGCCTTTGTCATACTAAGCATTATGGTTTCTTCCAAGTAGGAAGAACTACTAAACATATGAGTCCATACAACTTGAGAAACAACTATAGATCTACATGTGACAAGTCTAGGTGATCAAATAAAATGGTTGCAGTATGAAATGAGGGGAGTAACACTTGATCAAATAAAAATCTCCAGTAGCAAACAAGCTACTGAGAACTACAAATATAGTTCAAGCAACTAAGTAGGATAGCAAGTACTAAACAAAGACAATTATTGTAGCATGAAAGGCGCATTTAACAAATGATATATTAGTGCAAATTACTGTTGTCGTTACTCACCTAACAAACTGAAACCGCGGCTTGATCGGTAAGTACATGACGTTGAACAAGCAGAATAGGAGCAGCAGGAACACACCTTCATGCATCAACATATAACACATATTCCTACACGACCACAAAATGAATGAAGTTACAGAATAGGCCAAGAATCTGATTTTTCTAAATTAGATTATATTTCAAGCAATAATAGCTGCCAAACAGAGCAAGATTTATGACTAAGTAAATTACTCAAACTAAACTGCATAAATGAACTGCTTTTTGGAAACAAGGATTCTATAAAGCTACTGAGAATAGAAAAACTAATATTTTCCGTTTGAAATTTCAGTTCATGCTGAGTGTGGTGCAGCTGAGAGCCTGAGCATGCATTCTTCTCCCGAATCAGCGCCAACCACTCCTTTGAAACCTAGAGAAATCAACATCCAAGAAAAACAATAAACTACTTTATTTATGAACTCTGCAGCACGAAATTTCAGAGTGGACAGAATTGGGCAGTTCAATTTCAATTACAAAAAGTTCATATCTATATAATATAATAAAGTATGGTGCCAGGAGCAAATCGCAGGCTAACCAGAACTACTATTGAGAAAAATGAACAATAACAGCTTGCTTGTATGGGGTTGGAACGAGAATGTGGACACTCGCGTACTGGTGCAATTCCAGAAGCCACCCATTCAAATATTTCTAATAAAGGACTATGGAAGTTGCGCCTTGGTCCTACATCTTCAAAGCATAAACGCATGAGTTATAGAAGAATATTGTCATCAGAGCACCTACCGATGACCAATAGGGAATATCGTCATCTGAGCACCTACTGATGATCACCAGGGAATATCACATGAGTTACACTCGAACACCAAGGGAATATCGTCGAGTACCTACAAGGCAGTAGTTACAGAAGAGCTATTAGAGCAGCAGCACTCATCGAACACCACTAGGGAATATCATCGAGCACCTACAAGGCAGCAGTTAGAGAGAGAAATTTTGATATTTACCCCGTTATTCACAGGCCTCTCAAGATTTAACCTTCAATTCGCATGACCTTTGAAATTTAACCCTGTGGCCGCGAATTGCTTTGAAATTTAAGCTTGGGTGCTCTTTTCACTGTTTGGGACACGCAAAAGACCGAACTGCCCCTCCCTCATTTCACATGGCCTAGACGCGCTGGAGGAGCCATGGAGCCGAAGCGGTCGCGGCCCCTTCACCGGTTGGCCGGTGGGGGCGAAGGCGGCGCACCTGGTGGTCGAGCGGGCGCTCAAACCCTAGCGCCTCGCCTGCGGTTTGGTCGCTGCCGGGGCGAATCTTGAGGAGCCGAGGGTCGTGGGAGGGCGGAGGAGGAGTAGCAGGCGGGGGATGGTGGAGGAGCAGCGGCGGCCGGCGGGGGACGGTGGAGGAGGAGCAGCGACCGGCGGCGGGGAAGGAGAGCCGCGGTCGCGGCGTCGCTAGCGTCGCGACTCCGCGGGATGGACGAGGAATCGACTCGGCCATGTGAAATGAGGGAGGGGCAGTTCGGTCTTTTCACATGTCCCAAACACTGAAAAGAGCACCCAAGCCTAAATTTCAAAGCAATTGCGGCCTGAGGGTTAAATTTCAAAGGTCATGCGAATTGAGGGTTAAATCTTAAGAGGCCCGCGAATAACGGGGTAAATATTAAAATTTCTCGGTTAGAGAAGAGCCATCGAGCAGCAAAGACCTCGTGTAGAAGCCCCTCGCTGCTTGGCGGACTCCACACCTGCCCCCTGCCACCCCTCTGTTTGGGGCTCCTTGTGCGGCATCCAGATGGAGTGGGGCCACGCCGTCAACGTGGGGTGGGAGTTTGGCCACCGGGATGGAGGGGCGCCGCCGCGGGTGGGAGGGGAGGACACCGCCGCCCGGGGGCGGAGGAGGTCTTTGCTACTCGATGGATCCACGGTTCTGCCGCCAAGAAAGGTGGGGAAGGCCGCTGTCCATCGAGGTGGATGGGAGGGACCGTCGGTTGGGTGGGAGGGGGTAATGTGGAGGCTGCACACCATTGGCAAGTCAGTTGTCGATTGGGAATGGGGTGCGCCGCAGTTGTGGGACGGGGTCGTCGTGGGGAGGCCGGGTAGTTCGATCCGGGCGGCCGGAGGAGCCGCGCCCGCCGACACGGCCACCGGGCTCCAGCCCCCCGTTGCTACCAGAGGAACCCCTCCACGCCGCCATACCGCCCGCCACCCGGGCTGCCGCCACGCCGCCGCACCGCCGGAGGGGCGCCCGTCGAAGGAGCCACCATGCTCGATCCGCACACGCAAGAGAGACAGGGAGAGAGGGAGACTTGGCTATCGACGAGGGTGAGTGGATGAGGCCGAGAGAGAGAGAGAGAGAGTAGGAAGTTAGGGTTTTGGAGGCATGAAGAGGTGCTTATATATCTGCGCTTTTGATCCAACGATCCTCACTCATGAGGGGTTCATCCAACGGCTAGAATAGATCGAAAGCCGCATAGTGCCGGCCCAAAAAACGTTGAATGGGCCAAATGCTGCTGGCCCGAAAGTGAGGAAAGCAATTTTCCCGAGAGTCTATCATCACAAAAGTTATATTTTAAATTTTAATTTATCAAAAATTTATATTTTAGGCCAATTTTGGGGTTTCAAATGCAAAAGTCATAAAAAACAAAATTGTAGAACTCATCGAGATCTATAATTGATGTATTGGTTCTTTTTACAAATGAGTTCGTTTTGAATGATACAAATTTTGAATTTTAAAATTTGACAACGTTAAACAAAAATTTTGGTTAATAAATGACTTCAGTCAAAAAAGTCATAAACATAAAAAGTGTACAACTCATCAAGATCTACAATTTTTATTTTGGTCATTTTCCATCCGACAAAGTCATGATAACATTGTTGATAAATTTTAGATATCTCTCTTACGCTTTCATAAACAACGAGAGAGATATCTAAAATTTATGAACAACGCTACCATGACATTGTCGGATGAAAAAAATGACCAAAATAAAAATTATAGATCTCGATGAGATGCACAACTTTTTGTGTTCATGACTTTTCAACTGAAATCTTTTACTCCTTCGAAATGTTGCTTGGATTTGTCATTTTTTGAAATCCAAATTTTGAATTGATAGAACAAAGTCACATAAAAATACGAAAAGAAATAATAGCAACAAGAACACAATAAATTGATAGAGCATGATTTTAGAAACATTTAGAAAAAAAGAATCACCGCATTTGGAGTTAGTACGAGGGAGAAATACTAGTTACAAAATTTCTCGGCAGATTAAAATGAAAAAAAAAATATTAGTTCGTGTTCTTCAATTTTCAGTATTTAGGCAATTATTTTCTGTTGAAAAATAGCAACCCATATTTCGATGGGTGTTTTCATGAGTGTTTTTTATGGTATTTCGTGAGAGTAAACCTTCACGAATGCATTTCGTGAGACTTTGGTATTTTCATGAGAGTTCACCTTCACGAATGGATATTGCCACCAAGTTTACATCGGTGTTTTCATGAGTGTTTTTATGGTATGTCGTGAGAGTAAACCTTCACGAATGGATGTCGTGAGACTTTAGTATTTTCATGAGAGTTCACCTTCACGAATGGATATTGCCACCAAATTTGCATCGGTGTTTTTCATGACTGTTTTTGTGGTGTTTCATGAGAGGGAACCTTCACGAATGGATTTCACGAGACTTTGACAATTTCATGAGAGTTGACCTTCACGAATGGATATTGCCACCAAGTTTGCATCGGTGTTTTCATGATTGTTTTTGGGGTATTTCGTGAGAGTGAACCTTCATGAATGGATTTCGTGGGACTTTGGTATTTTCATGAGAGTTCACCTTCACGAATGAATATTGCCACCAAGTTTGTATCGGTGTTTTCATGAGTGTTTTGATGGTGTTTCGTGAGAGTAAACCTTTACGAATGGATTTCGTGAGACTTTTTGTATGTTCGTGAGAGTAAACCTTCACGCAAAACAACTGATTTTCATGGCGTTGTGTGGAGTACTCTCATGAAAATACGCTTTCGTGGCGGGATTTACATCACTCTCATGAAAATATTAGTTTCATGAGAGTTTATTTTTCACTCTCATAAAAAATCGTTCCTCTCACAAAATATCCGGTTTACGGTAGTGCGTTGATCATCTTGATGACGGCCTGCACCTTGGGGCGCTGTCAAGCTCGACGTCGGCGTCCACAACCTTTTTCTAGCACCGTCGGCCACAAAGGGGCTTCTCCCCGGCTGTGTCTACATGAGTTCAACAATTCTTGTGCCATCGGCCAAAGCCTTCACGCGCCAGTCAGCAAGCCCTACATCACCACCATCCTGTCTCCCATCACCGTGTGGCCGTCCCGGCACGGCCTCGCCTTGCAACGCCAAGCCCAGCCCGTTCCTCGCCCGCAACGCATCGCCATTTGCTCTGCACGGCCGTGCTCACAAATGCGCCTCGCAACCCCCGCGTGCTCGTGGCTAGCGACAAGGTGGAGCGTTGTTCTCCCGTTGCACATCACGCCGACGAGGTGGACGCCGAGCGATGGAGGAGCAACTGGCTTCGTCTACATCCGCGACGAAAGAGCGTTTCCGCGCGACCGAGATTATGCGCAAAGTTACGCGCAACTGGGAGGATTTTCCAACTCCTAAAATATTAGGAGATTGTATTAGGAATTGTTGGAGAGATATTTTTTCTCATCTTTCCAAAAACCAAGGATTAGGAGGGGGTTTAGGGAACTCTTGGATCTTAGACTATGGTTCTATCTTGAGGAGGAAGAATGGGGATGTAAATATTCTGATCATTATCCGACTGATGTTTTCAACCATCTTTGGGCATTTCCAAGGATGGTTGGTGTTTCCCTGACTCTAAAAAGAGGCAGCTGGTCTCTGAACTGCCTCTTGATATTGATTTATATGGAGCCCCATCTAAAAAATAAAAAGAAGGCATCTTTAAAAATTGTTTTTTAGACGATGATGCATATCCCCTCTAGAAAAACCATTACTATAGATGCGCTTGAATAGAGGTGGTTGGAGAAACCGCCTTTATAGACTAGTTTTTACCCTAAGTAAAAATCTCCTATAGTAGTGGATTGATGGAGGGGATAAGGATCTACTCAAGTGGGAGGGGTGATGTGGAGACTGTGTTTCTAGAGACTGACCCATGCCGGATTCATTAGAGACACATAATTGTACCATCGTGTCTCTTATAAAAGGAAGAAAAACAACGGATGGTGTGAACTTGAAAATAAAAGTTGCACATTCCATTGGCTCCTGGGACGACTAATGTGTCACAGCATCTTTGCCAAGAAATTAGATAGTGGACAGAGGAGTCATGCTGGGTCCGCCACAAAGAAATTCCACCATCAAGGTGCATGTATAAAGATGACATCAGCTTACTATAAATGATGACGTCTAGTTTTATTTGAAATGTAGGGGAGAAAAAAAAACAACCACTGATTCACTAGAACCATTGGATCTCTAACTCTTCTTATTATTTCAGACTAGAAACATGCCCACAGATTGTAACCGGACATATAACATGCTGTATGGTACTAAAGCTAATAATTAGCTAGCTATCTTGTGCCATTTTTTTTGAGAATTAAATCAATAAAACTAGGCTCTAGCCATTTAAACTATTTCCTTTAATCAATAATTGGCTAGCTATCTTGTCCAAGAGTATATTGTCTAGAAGACTAGAAATGACAATGAATAGTATTACAGACATCAATCAACGGTCTATGGCTCTGCCACTGCCACGATGCATATGCCCTGTGACTTGACTAGCGGGCCGGCCGGAATAGTCAATGGTAGCTGGGTCGTCGCACCTACTATATATCACTACCAAACTGCACATTCGCCATAAATCCATCTTCCATAGCCACTGATCTGTCTCTCTTCTTTACTCAGCGAAATGGAGAAGAAGGAGAAGGAAGAGTGTCGTGGTCTAATACCACCGTCACAGTAATGGTGGCTAGTGCGGACTCCGAATGGCCTAGCTCTGGAGACAATGACACAGGATTTATACTGGTTCGGGGCAAAGTCGGGCTCCCTAGTCCAGTGTGTTCACTATCCGAGCTCAAATGCTCGTACCGGGGTGCGTACAAGCGGAGCGAGAGAGGGAGCGGGCTCCCAAGTCTCTATGATTGAGGCAAGTGCCAATATGAGAGTGAGGATGCAGGTGTGAGAAGAGCCGGGTGCGTTGTTCTTCTTCTTTGCTTGCTTGCCCCAACTGAAAACCCTACCCCTCCTTTTATAGTAGCAAGGGGGATAGAACATGTGAGCTCTCCGAGTTGGGGCGGGGGTAGGTGGAACAATATGATACTTGTGTTTTGTCGGGCGAAAAGAGCTCTTCGAGCGAGCTCGTGGGTTGGCCAATAGCTACCTCGAGCTCTCGGCGGCCTTGGATGCTGAGAACTGGTCGTCGCCGTACATGGCGGTCGGGGCATGGGCGGTGGTCATGCGTCGCCTCGTCCTTGACCGTAGTTGGAAGCTGTCCCTTCGGTATGGGGGTGCCCATGTCGCTGACGATGGCGTACGGGTAGTGCGGCGTCTCCGGTCATGATGGCGGAGTTCTTTGAGTTGACGAGGATACTGACGGTCGAGCTCGGATCGAGCTCTTTGGTTGGCCGGGGCCCTCTCTTGAGCTCTTGACGGCCTTGGATGCCAAAATTGGTCGTCGCCGCACGCCGAATCCCGGTCCAGGTGGCGGTAAAAGGGTCGCCGACCCCAATCGTGGTTGGAATCGGTCCGTCGGGCGTGGGGGGTGTCCATGCCGTGGATGAGGTATGCGCGTCGCTGGCTGCGCCGTCGGTGTGGGGTGTGGACTGTTGGAGTCATCGGGGCATGGGCGGGCGACAGGACGGGCCGTCTTTCCGCCACCGTGCCTCCGCATGGCCCGCGATTACTGCCCGGGGAGTGGTTGGCCAACTCCCTGTGCGCAGTCTTCCGCGTGACGCCAGGGGGACGAGCTCGTAGACGGGCGTTTGTTGAGCGGTTCGCTCGAGCTCGAGCTCGAGCGAATCGGAGAGAGGTCGCGTCTGGAGAGCTCTAGCGCACAAACTTGAAGGGGCCGTCTCGGGCGAGCGGGAAAGAGGTCTCGCCGAGAGCTCGAAAGTACGCATCGAAAAAGGTCGACGACGGAGACCTCGGCGAGGCGGAAAGAGGTCTCTGCCAGTGAAAGAGCTCGTGCGCCAGATAATCGCTCTCGCCGTGGCGACCATGGGTGGAGGAGAGGTCCTTGGTTAGAATCCTCTGAGACATGATGTCAGAGGGTCTTGATTGACGGATTGGGGTCATCCAAAATATTGATCCCCCACAGTAGCCCCCGAGCATTTGAGAGAGAGAGGAGATCTCTCTCAAATGCTCCCGTTTGGCGCCACTTGGAGCAGGGGTTCAGAGTCATGTTTTGGTCGTGGGTGCGCGCGAGCGCACCCGCGGGTGTAGCCCCCGAGGCTCCGGGAGAGCTGTGAGCTCTCGCGGAGGCTTTTTTAGTGTTGTTGTGAGCCCTTCGACCTGTTGTCTTCGGAGGCTGTCGATCCCCGAGCTCGCCTTCCTTCGCCCGATCGGCCGTCAGATCGACCTCGAGGTATGGGTGCTCGGCACCCGCGTTGTCGAGCCCCCGAGCCATCGGGAGAGCCCGCTCTCCCTTAGTGGATTTTCCAATGAGCCGGCTTCGTGGTCGTTGCGGCGGCCTTGTGACGGCTCCTTGGGAACGAAACGCCGTGCCGTTTTTGTTTTATCGGTGGGTTAATGCGGGCGCCCCAGCGTGCCCCCGCGATTGGTCGCAGTTACGAGTCGCCGTCATTGGCGACGGTTCCTCGCGAATCGTGCATCGTGGGTGGAGATCGTGGGGAAGCGCGCCGGGCGCCTCCCCGCGTGGGGGAGGTGAACCGTCGCGGCCCGGCTATAAATACAATGGCTCGGGTCATGGAGGTGGCATTCGTCTTCTTCCCTCCGCACCCTTCCCCTCCCCCTCGGAGCCACCTTCGCTCGACGGATGGAGGGTCAAGGGTCTTCCACGGGAGGAGGGAGGCTGGAGGAGGACGCCGACGCCAGCGGGGGGGATTCGTCTTCCCGGCGCAACATGCGTCGGCGGGCCGATCCGGCTCCGCCCGGGCCATGCCTTCTCCGCCCGGCTCCGGCGCCGCCTCCGCCTCCGCCCCGGGAGGCGGTGATCATGAGCTCCGCCTCGAGACCGGGCCTGCCGCGGTCGAGGAGATGTGAGGCGGCGCTCATCGACACCCCCGAGCGGGGGCTCGCGATCACGGCGCATTCAGTGCGAGAATGCCCGACCGGCTCGCCGCAGTGAGCGTCTCCCCCTTCCCGTTTGGTCTTTTGAGTTGATGTCGCTCGGCGATCCTCCTCGTAATTCCGCCGCGAGCTACGGAAGGGCGGATCGCTTCGCGGGGAGCGGCTCCCGGTAATTGCCGCCGCGGCGCCCGTCGCGGAGCGTAACGGCTCTGGCGATGGCGTCGTCGGCGACCGCCGCCGACTGCGGGGATCCGTGGTTTGCGGATGGAGACTCGGTGGCGAGCTTTGCCCGGCGTCGAGGAGTTCGAGGTCACTGCGGAGGCGGTGGTGGCCAACATCGACGTCGACGCCCTGCTGGCAGAAGAGTAGCCCGCCGAGTCCGGAGGCGGCGGCGGCTTCCGGTCCTGGCGAGGTCTTCGTCACCAAGCTCAAGCTCGACAACGACCGCAAGGGCGAGAAGGTGAACGGCTCCACCGCCAACGTGGGCATCCACCCCTCCAAGGTCATCGTCACCAAGCTCAAGCTCGACAAGGACCGCAAGACGCTTCTCGACCGCAGGCTTTGCGAGCTCGGTGAGGCCGTAGGACGTCGTCGCCGTGGAAGCTGTTGTAGATAGGACCTCTTCTGTACCCTTTCGTTTTTGTAGTTTCCTTACTGGGTTCATGCACTCGTGCCTATATGTATGTATGCTTTTATGAACAATGAAGGCGTAAGGGTTAGGTACCAATTTTGTCCTGCATGGCCGAGGTCTCGACCGTAGTTAGTCGCGAGGTCTCGAGCTCGTTGGGCGAGGCGTTCGGGCCCGACGTTGTGACGGGAAGCGTGGGACAATCTTGTCGATAGTGTTCCTGAGTCCGTAACACCTCGGCACGGAGGGCCTGGCTCGCCCGGCGTCTTTCGCCGTTCGACCTGTGCGAGTAGCCCCCCGTGTCTCTCCCTTTGCTTGGGTTTCGTCTCGGTGATGCCTGGTGATCCCCGCAGGTGTGCTCGAGCGAACCTGCGGGTGTAGTCCCCGAGGCTCCGCGGGGACGAGAGGTCCGCGTGGAGGCTTTTATAGGCTATCGTGTGTTCGCTTTCCCGTTTATAGCACGAGGCCGTAAAAGGGGGGTGAGCTCGGACTTGGTTTTACCTCGTTGGCCGAAACCGAGTGCTCGGTGAGTTGATAGCGGGTGGTCCGGGGAGGTCAAGCTCGAGCTCGTTCGATGTGGTCACCGGCGGACCGACCTCATATTCAAAGGCGCGACTTTTACGGTTTCGGGCTCGTTCGAAGAGCCCGTGGACTCGTGTCCTCCTCGTTCGTGGAGGATAACCTGAAGTCGCTCTTTTGTTTCCTTTGGCGACCGAACACGCTTTAGGCGAAAGCCCCGAGTTCGTTCGAGTTCTCGGGGCAAGAGCTGTCGGTCTTTGCTTTTGCCTTAGCGTCCCTCACTCGTGGTGTTCTGGGGCGACCGTCGAGCCCTTGTCTTTGGGCCGGCCTTAGAACCCTAGGATGGCGAGCTCGTGTATCAAGCTCTATCGTCGAGCTCGAAGATTTTCAGCCGGTGTGTCGAGCTCTCGGGCGTCCGCCCCGCGGTAAAAATAGCCGTTGGGATTTTTACCGTTGGAATTTTTCCCGTTGGTCGGGAGTTATCCCATTAGTGCTGCGGCCGCCGGACTTCCTCCAGATGGCGACCGTGGGTTGTTGTGGCGATAGCCGTTGCGCGTGGACGCGACGCGGCGTGGGCCCCACCCCGACGGTTCCTTCTCGGCGCATCCGTCGCACCTGGGCCTTATAAATAGGCGGAGATCGGGGGGCGGATTCACCTTTCTTCCCCTTCCTTCTACAGAAAGCCAAAGAGCGGAGAGAGAAAAAAAGATAGAAAGAGAGGGAGAGGACATACTTCTTTGCTCGGATCTACTTCTCAAATCTCCCCGTTCGCCGGTGATCCGCCTCCGCGAGCGCAAGATGGGGACATGGCATCGTTCGACGGCGACCAAGCAGCAGCTGGAGCTCTGCGGCCTCGTCAGCGGGCTCCCGTACCCGGCGACGGAGGCCGAAGAGTGGATCCTCCCACCGCCGTCGCACGAAGTTCCCGATCCGCCGGCGGGGTACGTGGTGTTGTTTGTGGCCTTCCACGGCGCGGCCTCGGCGTCCCGCCGACGATTTCTTCCGAGCTGGCCGTGGTACTGGGGCGTGAGCTCCGGCACCGACGCCGAACGGCATCCCGCCGTTTCGGCGTTCACGATCTTGTCGCGAGGATGGTTGGGGATTCCCCCCCAATCGGGAGCTCTTAGGCACGCCGTCGCCAAGATCCGAGGGCTTGAAGGGCGACGGAGGTCCCTGGAGGTGCGGCTCCGATTGCAGCGTCACGATCCGATTCTGCGGTGGGAAGGTCCGCGGTTCTTTCCGGGGCGACTTCCACGGCAAACCCCGGTGGAGGGAGGAGTGGTTCTACCTCAAGAACGACCCCCGACCATCCTCCGCCGGCACACCTGGAAGACGTTCGACACCGCAAACGCTGTGGCGTGAGGGAAACAAGACGATCACGCCCCTGGGCGGTGGAGGCCGTGGCGTTGAAGACGAAGGCGCTCGCGCGGCCGGTCCGCGATGAACCATATCATCGAGGCCCGGCTCGCGAAGGCGCCGGTGCCGCTCCAACGACGACGTCTTGGCGTGCGGGAGATGAAGCCGAGCTCGCGCCGTTCGTGGGGGACGGCGAACGGCGTCCGCGCAGACCGTTGAACAGTGGAATGGTGGATAACTTCGGCTGACGCCAGACGGTGCGAGGGCCCCGGAGCCCCCCAAGTTCTCCCCGATCGCGGATACGCGGGCGCTGGTAAGAGCTCACACTTCTTGTTTGTTCGAGGTTGCCTACTTATCGCTTTGAGTTCGGGAGGATGAGCTTGTGTTTTGCAGGTTGGCGAAGTGAAGTCATTTGGTTCGCGTCCTCCCTCCCTGAGGCGGGCCTGGGAGGGCCGGCTAGAGCCCCAGAAACGGGGCTCGTCGGCGGCGGCGGCCTTGGGGGGAGGAGGAAGGGCGAAAGGCCGCCGGCGTGGGTCCCCCTCAAGTCGTCCGCGAGGCCCGTAGCCGAGGGAGATCGGGACCTCATCGGGCTCCGAGCTTGATGCCGAAGCGACCCGTTGGCCAGGAGGAGGTCGGCGCCCCAGGCCTCAGGCGGCGCCCCGGTGCTCCGCGCCCGGGACTCGGGGGGGGCGGGTTCCTGGCGAAGTCAACCGGGGTCGGGGTGCACGAGGCCACCGCTTCGAGGAAGAGAGCGGATATCGGCAGCGGTGAGTTCTCTTCCCCCTTTACGGTCGTGCCACGGCGTTCGGGCGCGTGGGTCTTAGTTGTCGTTGGCGTTAGCAGGCGGCGGTGTACCCGCGAAGCGCCCTCGGGCGAGTGAAGGAAACCTCGGCCGGCGAGCCTAGCGGGCCCGGCGATGGAGAGCTCTTGATGCCCATAACAACGAGCTCGGCCTCCGCAGTTCGAGTGTGGGGCTGGCGGCTTCGGGGCTCTTGCGCGACGCTCGGCCCGGTGTGGACACACCGTCCATGGCGACGGGCGCGACGACCGCGGGTAACGGTGGGCGACTCTGGGGTCCCTGGATGATGGCGCTGGTCCGTTCAAGGTCTGCTGTCGACCTGCCATTTGTCGGCGTCGGAGCTCCTCCTCTCGGGCCTGCGTCGGGTAAGCGATCTGGGGCGAGAGTCGGCGTCGATGGTGGCCCGGACTTGATCGTGAGACTCCAGCCGACGGCCCCGTTGGGGGCCGAGGGGGGCCACCCGAGATCCCGGTGGGCGCGGAGAGGAGACGGCGAGGTCCGGGATATTCCGGCCATGGGCGCTGCTGCGGAGGAAGATCGGCGGGGGTCGGTGGCTCATACGAACCGAGGAGGCTGCCCGCACCAGATCCCTGTTATCGACGTCTCCGGCGAAGCGAAGGCCCCAAGCGGGAGCGACCGGGTTCTTGCCCAGGCGAAGGTGAGGGTCCATCGGGGCTAGCCCTGGAAGATGTCGTGGGTCCCCGAAGGGGATCTGTGCGGCGCCCGGTCGGCGAGCGTTCAGCGGGGGAAATGACATCGTTCTCACGCCGACCCCGATGACGCCGCTCGCGGCCACGCGCCTGGAGGACCCGGCGTGCGTGTTCCGACTTGTGCGGGTTCGAGATCGTCATGGCCTCGGTGTTCTCTCCTTTTTCTTGTGCTTCCCCAAGTTGTTCATGTGCTTGCGCTCTTGAAGTGCGAGGATTCCATCAGGGAGAACAACCGAAATGACACACGGCTTTCTCGAGGGGCTGGGGGCTTCGTCGGAAGCTCGTTGAACTGTACAAGGACATGAGTGAAGGCTCGGCGCGGCGCAGCCAGCATCAATTTCTTGCGCGCCGGAGGGGGACGTCGTCCGGACTCGTCCGGGGCGCGGAAGCGGGCCTTCGGGGCGGCACAAGAGGGCCGAAGCCGCACGAGCGGAGGCGGCTCGGCGGAGGAGCGGCTTGGCTCGCCCACGAGCAGCAGCGGAAGAAGATGCGGGGAGGAGCTCGACACCCTCCACCGCTGCTCGGGACAAGGAGCTCGCTCTCGGCGAACGGAGGGCGGAGGCCCTTCATAAGGAGAAGACGAGGCTCGCCGAGTGCCTCCGTCGGCGCGAGGCCGAGCTTGCGGGTGAGTGTCACCGCCCTGTCTTGGCGTTTTTTGTTTTCTCCAAGTGTTGGGGCTGATTGTCCTCGCCGGCGGGACCTCAGCGTATGATCGCGAGGTCGCCGAAATGTGGTGCTGCTGCCACGCGACGATCGCGGAGAGGGACCGGCTCAACGAGGAGAACCAGAATTTCTGGCACAACGAGCGGGGCTGAGCTCTGGTATGAGGAGTGTGGGTAAAGCGGGCGACCGATCCTCGCCACGTATATCGAGTCGTGGTGACTTCCGTTATTGAACCGTCTTCTTGTCTTGCGGGGAGAAGGAGAAGTCCCCGAAGGCGGCCGGGGACGTTCTTGCGGACATGGAGCGGAATCTTGCCTCCGGCGAGGCCACCCCGAGCATACCCGGCTCGCTGAAGGGGAAGGAGACGGACTTGAAGCAGCGCACCGTCGAGCTCGTAGACGCGAAGGAGGAGCTTGAGCGTCTTCGGGCTTGTGCCTCTGAGGCCACGGAGGAGGCGACGAGCTCGAAGCGGGCGCTCGAGGATCTCGCTACCGCGGCTGAGGATGTATGCGACGTCCTCGGTGTTGAGGAGATGGCGGACCCGGCGGAGCGAATCTCTCGTAGTGCCGTATAAGGTGGCGAGGGCGCCAGGCCGGGTGGTCCACAAGGCCGTCGGCGTTATCTTCGGTCACTATCCGAAAATGGACGTCGGGCGGTGAAGGCGGGATGGGCGCCGGGTATCGACGACGCCAAACCGAAAGCGTAAGATCACTGCTGCGAGCTCGATTCCGTGGAGTTGTCCGCCGAGCTCTATAAGCTCGCCACGAGAGAGGTGGGAGTCCTGGGACTCATCACGGAGGGAGCCGAGCAGCCTGAGCCGGAGGCCGCGGCGGGCACTTCTGTCGCGGGGGCGATGGACGAGGACCCTCCTTCTGCGTAAAAAGTAGGAGCTCGGGGCCAAGCCCCTTTTTTGCAGTTAGTTTCTAAGTCCTCGTAGTTGAGGTATCATTGTTAAGGATTTAAAGGGACTCGTGTTTGGAATGAAGATCACTCGTGTTCCTTTTCCTATTCTCGTGTCCTTGTTCCAACTTTTTACGAGTTCGTATTTGGAAGTCGGATGACCGGGCCGTTTCGTTAGCCGCGGGGGCGTGTGAGATCGTTAGGCGATCGCGCCATGCCTTTTGTTGACGAACTCGTGACTTAGTTGTTTTAAGGCGTTAAGGAAAAGGGAGCACGGTCTCGTGGCGAGAGCTTCGTTGTTGTGATCTTTGTGAAGAATTTGCGAAAAAAATTGGTGTAGTAAACCGATGGGGTGTGCGCCCCATTCCTTGTAGCCCCAGAGCAAGGGCGGGCCTTTGTCGAGGATGAAGGCCCGTCATTGCTCGATAAGTTTAAGACGTGAATTCGAGATGCTTGCACGGATCTTTGCATCGGGCCGGTGTCTTATTGAATTTTTACGTTATGATACTTCAAAATACATCTTAAGGGTAGAAGCGACGTAGCTGTTCGATGTTCCATGCGTTGGTGGGGGATTCGTCCCCGATGGTCCTTGAGCTTGTATGCGTGCCGGCCTCAACACTTGGTCGATGATAAAGGGACCCTCCCATGGCGCGGAGAGCTTGTGCACATCCCTCGGGCTTTGGACTCGTCGTAGGGCGTGATCGCCGACGCTGAAGGCTCGTCCCCTGACGTGTCGCTCGTGGTAGCGCCGCATGGATTGTAGGTACTTGGCGGAGTGGATGAGCGCGATGTCACGAGCTTCGTCGAGCTGGTCCGCGGCGTCTTCGAGCAGCGCTGGTTATTGTGCTCGTCGAAAGGTCCGAGCTCGGGGTGAGCCGTGCTCGAGCTCGGTAGGAAGAACCGCTTCGGACCCGAAGACGAGGAAGAACGGGGTTTCGTCCGGTGGCCCTGCTTGGTGTGGTCCGAAGACTCCACACGACCGCGGGAGCTCGACTAGCCATCGGCGGGCGTACTTCTCGAGCCTCCTGAAGATGCGGGACTTCACGCCCTGCGGATCATGCCATTAGCTCGCTCTACCCGCCCGTTGGTCCGAGGGTGGCCGACCGGCGGCCGTGTCGGCCAGCGGATGCCGTGATCGCTGCACCGGTCGATGAAGACTTCCCCACGAAGTTGGTGCCGTTGTCGGTGGTGATCGAGTTCGGGACTCGGCGGTGGATAATGCCGGTGAAGAACTTGACGGTCTCCTCGGCTCGGCATCGCGCGATGGGCATGACTTCGATCCATTTGGAGAACTTGTCGATAGCGACGAGGAGATGCGTGTATCCTCCGGTCGTCCTCTGGAATGGTCCTACCATGTCAAGACCCCAGACGGCGAACGGCCGGTGGCGGAATCGTTTGGAGGGCTTGGGCTGGGAGGGTGTGTGTCTGCGAAGCGGGCGGCCCTCCGCAACGTCGGACGACCTGGGTGTGGGCGTCGGCGGCGGCGTCGGCCAGGTAGAAACCTTGACGGAAAAGCTTTCCCGACGAGGCCCGTGGTGCCGCGTGATGGCGCGTCGCCCCCGTGGATTTCTTTGACGAGCTCGACCATCTTCGTCCCGGTGATGCGTAGGGGATGCCGTTTGCCCTTCGTCGGTGGAGCTCTTCCCCCCGAGCAAAAGCCTTAGCCCTCGGGCTAGCCGTCGCGACTCCTCCTGCCCCGGGGGTAGCTCGCCTTGCTTCAGCCATCGTAGCAACGGGACACGCCAGTCTGGCTTCGGGGTGGCTGAATTCGACCCAGCCCCCGAGCCGGCCCGCGAGTCAGCCCCCGAGCCTGCACCGGGAAGAGCTCGTCGCCAAGCGGGGCCCTTGTGTCGGAGCGCTCGACCCCTCGCGGACGTCGGTGTCCATGGGGTCTGGCCCCCGGGGGGCTTGAGCTCGCACCTTCGAAGCGGGCTCCTCCACGAGCCGGCGTATCGAAGGCTTGTGTTGTTCGTGCATGAAGACTCCGGGGGAACCAGACGGTCGGTCTGACGAGCTTGGCGGGCGTCGGCGTTGTTGTTGAGGTTGCGGTGGACGTGGTTGACCTCCAGCCCGTGGAAATGTTCCTCAAGTTCTCGGACCTTACGGTGATGCGCGACCATCTTCGGGTTGACCATGATCGACCTCTTTCATGACTTGGTTTTTGACGAGCTCGAGTCTCCCGGACCTCGAGGTGCGGGATGCCGAGCTCGTCGCGCAGTCGTAGCCCGTTCACCAACGCCGTATTCGGCCACGTTGTTGGGCGCGGGGAAGTGCAGGGCGTATCGTATTTCATGCACACTTTCTCGGAGAGGTGAAGGCGAGGCCCGGCCGCGGCGCCGTGCCTTCTTTACCGATCCGTCGAAGTGTAGGGTCCAGTACTCGATGTCGTCGGGCCTAGGTGGTTGCTTCGACCTCGGTCCATTCGGCAATGAAGTGCGCGAGCACGAGACTTGATGGCGTCTGGGGCGTCACGTGATTTCGGCTCCCATGAGGCTCGACCGCCCACTTGGCCGTGCGTCCGCGTGACCTCGGGGCTGCGGATGACCTCCCGGGGATACCCGAGACGACGTCACCGGGTGGGGAGTCGAGTAATGTCTCGAGCTTGCGTCGGGTGATGGCCGGCGCGTGCACGAGCTTTTCGAGTGTGAGTAGCGAGTTTTGGTGTCGGTGAGGACCTCAGCGGCGAAGTACACGGACAGTACCTTGAGTGCGTGCCCTTCCTCCTCTCTCTCGACGACGAGCGCGTGCTCACCACCTTCGAGGTGGCCGAGATGTAGAGAAGGATTGGCTCATTAGGCTGCGGGAGCAACGAGCACGGGCGGGGCTGGCAAGGAGTTGTTTCGAGGGGTCGGGGCTTGCTTGGGCCTCGTCGGGGTCCGGAGAAGCGCCCGGTTTTCTTCAAGAGATTGTGAGAGGGAGGCTTCGCTCCCGAGGCCGGGCTATGAAACGACTCGGCGCCGCCCGAGGGCAGCCCGTGAGCCGCTGCGCGCATTTGACGTTCCTAATCGGCCCCATGCTCGTGATGGCGGCGATTTTCTCGGGGGTTGGCCTCGATGCCGCTCCGGGACGACGATAAAGCCGAGCAACTTCCTCGCGGGACCCCGAAACGCATTTTTCGGGGTTGAGCTTGACCCCGTATTCTCGGAGTTTGGCGAAGACCTTTTCGAGTCGGGGCGAGCTCTTTCGAGCATTTCGTTTTGACGACGATGTCATCGGCGTAAGCTTCTACAAGCTTCCCCAGGAGCTCCTTGAAGACTTTCTGCATACACCTTTGGAAGGTGGCGCGGCGTTGTTCAAACCGAAGGGCATCGTTACGTAACGAGAATGCGCCAAACGGGTGATGAAGGAGGTGGCGAGCTGATCGAGCTCGTTCATCGCTATCTGGTGGTAGCCGGAGTAGGCGTCGAGAAAACAGAGGGTTTCGCACCCGGAGGTGGAGTCAACGATTTGGTCGATGCGCGGCAAAGGAAACGGATCCTTCGGGCATGCCTTGTTGAGACCCGTGTAATCAACACACATTCTCCATTTCCCATTCTTCTTCTTGACTAGTATAGGGTTGGCTATCCACTCGATGATACACCTCCTTGATAAACCTAGCGGCTAAGAGTTTATCTATCTCCTCGGCGATTGCTTGGCGTCGATCGTCATCGAAACGTCTGAGCCGTTGCTTCACCGGCCGAGAGCCGGGCTTAATGTTCAAGGAGTGCTCGGCGACTTCCCTCGGTATGCCTGGCAAGTCCGAGGCTCTCCACGCAAACACGTCGAGGTTTGCGCGAGGAGGAAGTCGACGAGCTTCGCCTTCCTATTTAGGAGAGAGCTCGGACCCTACGCGGAGGGTGTGTGCCATCATTATCGACCTCTATCTCCTTGGCGTCCTTCTCGGGCTCGAAAGTGCCTACGATCTTCATGAGCTCACGGATGGGCTCGATCTCGAGCCGTTCGGCCCATCGCGCAAGCTCGTGCCCGCGGCTTTCTTGAGCTCGGGGGTGTCCTCCGCCGCGCCCGAGGCCGCCATCTTGGCAGCATCTCTTTCGATCTCGACCGCGGCGTCGGCATACTGGGCGGCGGCCTCGCATCCGAAGCAGCGTGCTCGAAGGTGGAGTCGACGGTGATGACCCCCCTTGGGCCCGGGGATCTTAAGCTTGAGGTAGGTGTAGTTGGGGGACGGCCATGAATTTCGCATAGCACGGCCGCCCCAACGGCGCATGGTAGGCGTTCTTGAAGGGGAGCACCTCGAACGTGAGGGTCTCCCCGGAAGTTATCGAGGTGCCGAAGGTGACGGGAGATCGATCCGCCCGGCGGGATCATCTGCTTCCCCGGTACTACGCCATGGATCGGGTCCGGTGAGGGACGAAGGCGCGCCTTGGTGATGCCAAGGGCCTCGGGTGCGTGGGCGTAGAGGAGGTTGAGGCCGCCGCCTCCATCCATCAACACCTTGCCGGGCGCTTGGTGCCGATGATGGGATCGACGACGGCCGGGTACCTCCCGGGTGCGGGATGTGTCGGGGGATGATCGGCCACTGTCGAAGGTGATCGCCGAGCTCGACCACTTGAGGTAGGCGGGCGTCGCGGGCTCGGTGAAGAGGACTTCCGCGGCGCGCGTGAGCTTAATCGGCGCTTGGACTCGTGGCCCGGGGCTCCGCCAAGACGGCGTTGGCGGCACCGTCCTCGATGTAGGCGTCGTCGCCGCCCGTCCTCGGGCTCTGCCGCCATAGGCTCTCGGTTGGTCGCCCTGGCGCCTCCCTTCACGTGCCCATCACGTGCTTCTTCGAGCCGACAGTCCTTCATCTTGTGCTTGACGGGACCCTCGTGATGTGGGCACGGGGCCTCGAGCATCTTGTCGGCGTGCTCCTTGTGGGCGAAAGCCTTTTCCCCCCTTCTGCGGGGTCTTGCGCTTGTCCGCGATGGCGACAAACTCGTCGGGTCGTCGTCACGGGGGGCGCTTGTTCTTCTTGTTCTTCCTCTTGCGGGGGTGGGAGCTGGACCCGCCCCGCGGCCTCGTCGTCGTTCGTGGGCTTGCCCTTGCCCGTGACGGGCGGAGACGCGGCGTCCTCTCCCTCGGCGTGTCCGGTGGCGGGGTCGAGGAGCTCCTTCACGGACTTAGGCTTCTTGACGCCGAGCTCGCGGATGAGACTCTCGCAAGTGGTGCCGAGGTAAACGCGGTGATGATCTCGGGTCGGAGGCCTCGGAGAGGTTGTTGCGAGTTTAGAGAAGCGCGCGATGTAGTCGCGCGGGCTCTCCCCTTCTTACTCGCTTGCATCCCCGGAGATCCAGTGTCGTGCTTGGCCTGGCGTAGGTGCCACGGAAGTTGCCGACGAAGACGTCTCGCAAATCCTCCCGGTCGCGGATGGTGCCCTCGCGGGCAGTGCTCGAGCCAGAACGGCCGAATCTGCAAGATAGAGGGGCGGGGTTGCGGATGATGAAGTAGTCATTTGTCGGCGCCTCCGGCTTGACAACCGGGCGGTAGTCTTCGAGCCAGGTGGCGGGGTCGGTCTCCCCGTTGTACTTCTGCACCGGGGTCGGGCCGGAAACGAGAAGGGAAGGGAGCGTCGTGTATGCGCGAGCCAAAGCCCTTGGCCTCCTCGAGCTCGAGCTCGAGCTCGGCGCTGCGATCTCGCCAGGGAGGCGGACTCCGTTGGCGGCGTTCGGGCGTGGGGCTGCGGCCCTTGTCCTCGCATCATATGTCATGACGCCCTCCCGCGGCGATTGTCGCATTACTTGCGGGGCACTTCGTAGTCGTCGCGGCGGTGCTTGTCGTCGTCCTCGGGGGCGCTTTTATGCCAGCGCGGGCTTCCGCCTTCGTCGGGCGATGATGGTGTCACGTGCGTCGCGGTTCTCGCCCGATCCGCCGGCGCGGCGTGGACCTCTCGGATGAGGAGGAGGCCTCGTGCTCTTCACGAGGTCGGCCCGGTGTGATGCGGAGCTTGCCACTCTTTGTCTTGCCGCCTACGCCCGAGCTTCTTGATGATCGCTCGTGGGCTCGGCGTGCTCGGGGGGGTCCTGGGGCCCCGGGCGGTTCTTGCGGCTGCGGCGGCGCCCCAGGGTGCAGGAGGCTCTCCCGAACACCGGCGGGAGTTGCTCGGCATCGTTATCGCCGATTGATATGGTCACGGGCGTCTCGCGCTCGGCCCGCGCCCTTGGAGCGCCCTTGCTTCTTGCTCGAGCGAGGAGGGCCTCGCGCTCCCCCGGCCAGCGCCTCTCTCGAGCTCCTCAAGCTCCCTCGGCCGGGCCTTGGCCGCGTGATCGGCGGGGCGGGTCACGGTGGCGGGTGGCGAGTCTGGGGCGTGCGCTCGGAGTCGCTGGGAATGGTCGGTCGTGGCCGCTCGGGGGCGTGGCACACGTAACACCGCGTGTGGGGTCGCGCGGTCCGTGAGGCTCATCCCATCGAGGGCGAGCTCGAGCTCATGGATCGTGCCTTCCGGGGTTCATCGCCCCAAAAGAGGGGGAGACCCGGGCGGCCGTCGGGGTACATCTTGGCGTATGCCGTCGTGAATTTTTCCACCGCCGGTCTCGTCTTCGCCGGGTGAGCCGAGGACAACGTTGGCGATGGAGGGTGACATCGCGGAATGGGCCTCGCGTGGGCTCGCGTCCGGGATGTCGGGGAGGAGGTCCTTGATCGGGACGAAGCGATCTGCCGCCGCCGCTGATGGGGCTAGCGGGGGCTTGACGAGTCCTGCCCCATGTCGGCGAGGATGGAATCGGCGGTGTCGCGGAGCGCTGGGAATGTCCTCACGCCGCATCGGGCGGGTGAAGACGGCTCCGCGGTGACCCCGCGGATCGGGGGCCGGTGAAGTCGGCGGTGCCGGGCGCAACACGGTGGCTCTCGGTCGGCCCGGTATCAACGAAGAAGCCATCGGAGTGGAAGATCGTCGCACTAGCGCCCCCCCTACAGCGCGCCAACGTAGTGGTCTAATACCACCGTCCACGAGAATGGTGGCTAGTGCGGACTCCGAATGGCCTAGCTGCGGAGACAATGACACGAGATTTATACTTTTGGTTCGGGCAAAGTCGGGCTCCCTAGTCCAAAGTGTGTTCACTATCCGAGCTCAAATGCTCGTGACCGGGTGCGTACAAGCGGGCGCGAGAGGGAGCGGGCTCCCAAGTCTCTATGATTGAGGCAAGTGCCAATATGAGAGTGAGGATGCAGGTGTGAGAAGAGCGGGGTGCGTTGTTCTTCTTCTTTGCTTGCTTGCCCTGGCCCGAAAACCCTACCCCTCCTTTTATAGTAGCAAGGGGATAGAACATGTGAGCTCTCCGAGTTGGGGCGGGGTAGGTGGAACAATATGATACGTGTCTTGTCGGGCGAAAGAGCTCTTCGAGCGAGCTCGTGGGTTGGCCAATAGCTACCTCGAGCTCGGCGGCCTTGGATGCTGAGAACGGTCGTCGCCGTACATGGCGGTCGGGGCATGGGCGGTGGTCATGCGTCGCCTCGTCCTTGACCGTAGTTGGAAGCTGTCCCTTCGGTATGGGGGGTGCCCATGTCGTGACCGATGGCGTCACGGGTAGTGCGCGTCTCCGGTCATGATGGCGGAGTTCTTTGAGTTGACAGATCTGACGATCGAGCTCTCGGATCGAGCTCTTTGGTTGGCCGGGGCCCTCTCTTGAGCTCTTGACGGCCTTGGATGCCAAAATTGGTCGTCGCTGCCGCGCCAATCCCGGTCCAGGTGGCGGTAAAGGGTCGCGACCGACCCCAATCGTGGTTGGAATCGGTCCTGTCGGCGTGGGGGTGTCCATGCCGTGGATGAGGTATGCGCGACGTCGCCTTGTACTGCTGCGCGTACTGTGGGCCTTGACCGTTGGAGTCATCGGGGGCATGGGCGGGCGGCAGACGGGCCGTCTTTTCCGCCACTCGTGCCTCCGCATGGCCACGGTGCCCTGCCCGGAGTTGGTTGGCCAACTCCTGTACTTGCGGTCTTCCAGCGTGGCGCGCCGAGGGACGAGCTCGTGACGGGGGCGTTTGTTGAGCGGTTAGCTCGAGCTCGAGCTCGGCGAATCGGAGAGAGGTCGCGTCTGAGAGCTCTAGCGCACAAACTTGAAGGGGCCGTCTCGGCCCGGGCGGAAAAAAGGTCTCGCTTCGAGAGCTCGAGTGCGCATTCGAAAAAGGTCGACGACGGAGACCTCGGCGAGGCGGAAAGAGGTCTCTGCTTGTGAAAGAGCTCGTGCGCCCAGTATAATCTGCTCTCGCTGTGGCGACCATGGGTGGAGGAGAGGTCCTTGGTTAGAATCCTCTCGAGACATGATGTCGAGGGGTCTTGATTGACGGTTGGGGTCATCAAAATATTGATCCCCCACAAAGAGCCTTTGGGTCGGCCGCCGCATCCTCGGGGTCGCCGCCGCGGGGCCGTTGCAGTTGCCGCCGGTGCCTTCTTTACTACTGTCCTCTGTCGGGGACAAGGACGACGACCAAGCGGCAGATGATACGACGGCCAGGCCGAGGAAGACCATGAAGGGGCCGGACTCCGGTGGCCAGTACATCTCCCGCGACAAGTTCGAGGAGGACACCGCGAACTACTTCCGGACCAAGCGTGAGAAGGGATCCAAGGCCGCCGTTGACGAATTCCAGTAGCCGGCGACGTAAGGCGAAAAGCCGTATACAGCTCCTCCCGCCTATAGATATGTGCATAGTATGTGTGTAGTTCCGGCTTCAAGCTTGCAGTATATATATGTGGGCATGTTGCCATGTAGGAATATAATACTATATATCTAATTATATGTACTGTAATCTGCATGTACTTACGTGCATCAATACCACTATGTACCATGATGTGTAATAATTTGCGGTATTAATTGTCGCCTTCGATTTTTTCCCTGAATTAATGTATTTGTTGTTGCTGCTCCACCGAATAAAAGGCGCTTGCATGTACTGAGGCTGCCTCTATTCTTTGCCTCTTTGGTCGTCCGTCGTCACCGTCTCTATTCTACTCCTTCCATTTTTTATTAATAGATTAACCTTCCACTTTTTTATTTTTAATTAATAGATTATTATTATCTAAAGTGGATGTGGTGGGCATTGTTGACATGATATTTTATTAATATCTACCAAATCAGATATTAGTTTCTTAATCAACTGTGAGTATATGAGATTTGTTCCCGTGCATTTTTTTTAATTCTTTGAAGAATATTTTTTTCGGTACGTATATCTAACTAATCAGATATTAGTTTTTTAATCACCTATGAACGTGAGTAGAGGAGATTTGTAGCCGTAGGTGTTGAAGTTGTGTAAATGTAGATATAGGATATTTTTCCGTACGTTTTTTTCTGAAGATTTTTTCTAGTATGTCAAAGTTGTTTTTGTACCGTACAATGATATATTATGCAGTTTTTTTCTATATATAATTGTGAAGGTTGATAATTTAAAAGAACAAAATAAATCTAACGGTTAAGGATAGTTGGAGTCTTTAGATTAATATGAGAATTTCAATCATTTATCTTTTTTTTCCTAGCTTCTTGTGAGGATTAATGTGGAGCCTCCGTTGAAGCCTCTAATTAGTAATAGTAAGATAGTATGTTAATTAATTGGCTCTTATTAGATGTTTCTGACTAATCACTGTATTAACTCTTATTAAAATAATCTTGTCATCATAATTACTAAGTAATAATATAACATACTAATAATTCTTAATTTATTTATTGATGACAAAGATTAAAAAATCGTGGAGAATATTCTCTCGTCAGATATATAATTATCCAGGTCGTCCGTGAACCAAACAACACTTGTTCATGGATGACCATATCCCATCGAGAGTTATCTATTCAACTAAACACACTCTTGTCATCTGTTTCAGTGTTGCTAGTCGCGTTCTGTACGTCTCCTCATAAGAAGCATACTAATTATGCTCTACAAATATTAATACTTTTTGTATATATTTGGATAAAGTTAAAAAGAGTTTAACTCCTCGAAAAACCTTTTGTTTAATCCTAAAAAAAGAAAACGAGTCCTTTAGATTAGATACTAGAACAACGCTTATTTAGCGAGAGAATATTGTTGTAGGCTTCGGTGCGCTCACACACTGTCACACAATATGGTGTGTGGATAACAATGACAGCGCACAATCGGTGAGCCCGGCACCCGCCACTGGGGCCATCAGGAATAGTATGGAAAAGGAAAAGCTCCAAACCCCCATGTGGCCGTGGTCCAAAGCGGCATCACCGATGGCGATGGCATGTCGAGACCTTTCGCCCCGATGAATAGCGCTCATTCGGCTTGCTAGGTTCCACTTCGACCAAGGTCGTGGTTATCCGTCCTGAGCTTACTGCACAAAAAGAATCTCTGTGAATTGCTGCTATTGTTCCCTTTTACGTGGAGATGCAGCTGCTCTAGGCAGATTTTTCGGTTTTTCTTTCTTTCCTTGTGCATGTTACTGTTAGAATATATTCCAATTTTAGGCATAAAGGACAACTACTTGCGTGAGCAACCTCAACAGCTTTCGCCAACGCCACAGCATCAGCATGCTAAGACAATGCTACGGTACTGCAGTTACATATCTTGACATCTCCAAAAAGACTTTCTAAAACACACTCTGTAAATTATCTATAAATTATGTTTATGAGAGTCATTTGCATAAAAATCGCTTTTTATATCTTTCTACTCTCACTACTACACGTATCTTAACGGAGACGGTAGTTTTGCATTTTCCAAGGCGGGCAAAGCAAGCGCCTCCATCTAAAGGTCTCCGTTAATCGATAAAAAGAAAATCCATGAGCCCGCCCGGCGAGCCCTTCCCAGCTATTGCCCACTGTGCCGCTCGCGGTGACAAAGAAAGATCCGCCATCGCCGCCGGCGCCTCATGCTGGAGCAGGGGATGCAAGACGCTGCCGTTGTCGGATCGGGCGCGGCCGGGTGACGAGCGCCTCACCTCCACCAGACCCTCTCGCGCGCCGGAGGAGATCCGCGCCGCCATTGCTAGATCCCGTGTGCTGCAACTCCACCACGTCCTGCTGTCGCTAGATCCAGTAGCGGCATGCCTCAACTAGGTCCTGCCGCGGCGGGTGTAACACCCGTGTTTTGCATCATTTTAAAATTCACTAAAAATTTAAACTTTTTCTAATAACAACTAAAACTTGATTTATTTTCCGCCAAACCTAAACCCCATTTTCGAAAACATGCATTCAAACTCTCATCATATAGAAAATAGGAAATCTTGCTTGTTGCTTGTCGAGCTTTATGGTCGCAAAGGATGCAAGGTAAGTTCTAGATTTTTATTATGGAAGTATGTTGCATGAGAAATGATTTACGAATTTTCTCTGGGAAATAAAAGAGCCATCTCGTGTATTTATATACAAATGACATAATTGGATACACATAGATTCGTGAACGCGGTTAAATACATATGTGAACGCGTGTATTCCAAAACATGTATATAAATATACAAAAAGAGTATGGCCACATGTATACATATGCACACCTACATAATTTACAAGTATGTGTGTGTATATATATACAAGTATTACAAAAACAAATGGAAATGGAAAATGGAAAAGAATAAAAAGTAATGGCACTCGGGCCAATTTTCTCCCTCCCCTCCTTCCTAGCCTAACTTGAGCCCAGCTTCGTGGCCCGAATGCAGCAACAACAGCAGCCCAACATTTCCCTCCTCTTTCCTTCTCTCTTTACAGACGGGCCCACCCGTCAGCTCCCTCTCCCATCTCCATCCTCCTCATCCCACACACACGAACAGCACCGGAGAAAATATCTTCTCCGCGTACACCCCCGTCCGACCAGGACAATGTCGTCGCTGTGCTCAGTCCACGCTACACCACCACGCGAGGCTATCACCGCGCCCGTCTTGCCGTCGAGTCGAGCCGCGCGATCAGACCCCGGTCAACACCAGGCTCGCCGCCAGCCGCCATCGATGGAGCCCTGCCACAACACGTCCCATCACCTGCCGCTGCCGGCTCGACCCTGGTAGGCTCGGGCCGCGCGGGATCGGATGGATATTCGCGGAGATTCCGCCGACCAACCATCCCATTGCCGTTGGCGACGGCACCGCGGTTGCTCCGCCCGATGAGTCCCGTCGCCATCCGCCCGCACACCGTGGATGCCAGCTCGCATCGCGCTCGCTCGATCGGTCGCGTCCACCGGGTCGCCCTAGGCAAGCGCTCGGCGTGGACCATGCCCGGCTGCGTCCGGCTGCCTCGCCGGAAAATATCTCCCGATTGGCGGAGGGCACCGCCGCGCGCTATAAATACCCACCCCGGGCTGCCGAGGAGCACCAGCCGAAGCTCAGCGCCGGGCGACCGAGGCCGAGGCCTGCATGGGTGCACGGCGCCTGCCTCCTTCGTGCCGCCGCCAACTAGCCGCCGCGTCGCCGCCCGGCCCTCGGACCTGCTGCGTCGAGGCGAAGCGGCGACGGTCGCCGCGCTTCGCCATGCGCCCGCCGCGCGCCGTTGCGCGCTGGTGCTCCATCGTCCCTTGCTGCCCTGCGCCTACCTCGCGTCTTTGCGTCCACCGCGCGCGCGTCCACCATGCCGCCGCCCGCTACTTGCGCCTCGCCGCCGCTACGCGCGCGCCGCGACCACTGGCCCCGCTCCACCTTGCCCACGGTGCCGCACACCAAGGCCAGCCACAGCCGCCGCGCCCGCCTCGCCCGCCGCGCGTCGCGCGCCGCGCCATGCCCCATGCCGCCCGCCACGCCGTGCTCGCCGCCCCACGCCACCACCAGCCGCCCCGCAGCGCGCCACCGCCTTGCCGCGGTCGACCTCGTAGGCGGGGAACGCCGCCTGGACCGCTCACCGCCGGCCATCCTCCCCCTCTCGACTCGATGCGGGTGGGGAAAAGCGGGCGAAAACGGCCAGGACGACGGGCCAAAAAAAAGAGCAAGACGCTCACCTTATCCCTTCCCCATGGGCCCACTTGTCAAAGGAAGCACCCACCTCTCTTCATTTAAATGGACTCGGTCCATGGGAAAAGAAAGGGAGAGTAGGTGCACAACTCAGATCGGGTGCACCGACCTATGGACCTTGCCTACAGCACGGTGTCCGATAGCCTTGTTGATGACCTGGACCCGTCGGCCAAAAAAACGAAATTGCTAGAGCCACCCGAAAGTTGTGTGTACCTAAAGGTGAAACTCCATTTTCCGATTGTCGGAAAAAAATTCCCAGAAAAATTTGTAAATTCATTAATTGATTTATAGAATTTTATCATGTAATTATTTATATTTTATTACATGATAAAATTATATTATCATATTACCCTAATGATTTAATTAGGGATTAATAAGATAAAGTCCATATCTCATGCAAATGAACTCCGTTTCGCGTGAAACGACTTCCATGATTCATCTAAAATCTAGCTCTATGCATCTAACCCATTGCCACCATAATGTTCTATGTTTGTTTTATATGTCGTAGTTCAAGCTAGGTTTATCTCCAATCGCAATTAGTATCGACGACCGACTAGGAGCTTTTCCGTCCAAGCGAGCTAGGAACGTTCGACGTCGTGCCGATTCGTAAGAACCTCCCAGTGCAAGTCCTTACCCCCTTAATCATGACCTTAATATGATAATAAATGATGACATAATATGACTAAGTAAGATCGATGTAACTTTGAGTAATAAAGTGAACCCTCCAACAAAAAGGTGAGTGGTGATTGTCTACATGGAGGTGGACTAATCACAATCGGGGATGAATCCCGCGGAGAGATGCTCGCCTCCCTAAGGACCGGTTCATAGACCTTCTACCTAGTATAATATTACGTACAGCCACACGCTGAGATGGGACGGCTTGATTTCACACCCCGTTGGGTTGAGGTATAATTGGAGCCAAGGTGGCCGGAGTAGGCAAACGACCTATTAGGAGCAGACATGGGGAGAGTGGCCCCATGGTCCGGTTGGCGTGGATGCTTGAAAGTGGTCTTCCACGGAAGTGTTTGGGCGCGCGGTGGCGCAGTGCTAGAGGCACATATTGATTTGAGATTGAGAGTGGTGTTGATGGTATAGGTTGGGTAATTAGGTATTACACAGTAAAAGCCGCGGGTGATTTGGTATCACCATATTGTCTAGGGTGATGCGTCATCCTTGTGGTGGCGTGTTGTCCTTCCAACCCCGAGAAGTCATGGTGAAGATTATACCGATATACCTAGGAGGCATCCAAGCGGGTACGGAATCTCGTGGGACCACCTTTGACCAACCGTACGTGGGAAAAGATGGCCCCTCGTGTGGGGAAAAGTGTACAACCTCTGCAGAGTTATTTAAATCTATTCGAATAGCCACGTCCTTGGAATGGGCAAGTGCTAGGCCGAACATCTATGATTAGATATACACTTGATGATGACTAACCTGTGGTGTCATGACAGCAGTGATGACATGAGATAACCCGGGAACTAGTGAGAGCAGTTTTAGGGACTCTGCTAGGGCCTAAACTCATAATAATTACAACCCCCTGGTTGGGACTTGCTGAGTACGCGTTTGTACTCACCCCTCTATTTTTACAGATATCGGCACATGTGAAGGTAAGATCGACGACGAGGTAGAGGATAGCGTATCGTAGGAGTTCGAGAGGTGTTTGCTTAGGAGAAGGACGTTGAAGCCCAGATTTCATCCATGCACAAGCCTGCTTGTGGAGTACGGGCAGTGTCATAGTTAATCCACCGCTTCTCGGTTGGCCAACTCTGATATTGCAACCCGACATGGTGACCCTTCGCCGCCACCGTAAGCCCTTTCTATCCTATATTTCTATAGCTCGGTTTGCTATTAATTACATTTTACCATTAACTATTACTAACAGGCGTGTTTGTGGCGTGATCCTGGCGCAAACACGTGTGATTAACGACCCATTAAAAGTGGGGCGTGACAACGGGCCACCACCAGAGCCGCCACAGCTTGCGCATCCGCACTGCCAACTGCCGTGGTGCGCGGTCGCCTGCCTTCGAGCACCGCCTCCATGGTGCGTGGAAGAGAGAAGGGCTAGGGTGCACCGAGCGCCGCCTCCGATAACCCACTACCGGGCCCTCGCCATCGTGTGAGAAGAGAGGTGAGAGAGAGCGGTGAGAGAAGAGAGTCGAGCCCGAGAGTAGAGTCTTGCGCCGTCTCAAGTGGTGACCCAAGACGCCGACATTGAGAGTTAGTGGATTTGGGGGCTCGGGTTTCCTTTGGGTTATATGTTGTTACCTAAATTTTGGGCCAAGATGCGCTTTTCTAATCGGGCCATATTAACCTAGACACGAACCAGCTCAGTAAATCCGTTTTTGGATACAGGCATTTCCTGACCACCTCCGTAAATAGATTTCGCAAGGTGTTCATTTTTTTGGTGATTCAAAAAATAAAATGGCTGTCTCCTTTAATCACTAAGTATTTAATGAGGTGGCTGGATTTGTGACCATCACTACTACAGAATTGATTTCAGAAGGCGGTGCCCAAATATTAACGGAGGCGGGCACAAAATCCAACGGCCTCCAAAAACCTCGGCTATTAATAGAGACGGGCATTTTTATTTATAGATGCCACTAGTACAGAAAAAAAAATTTAAAAACGCCTCCCTTTTCTATCAAAGGCGGTTAAACTAGTATGCTGCCTCTAACGCCGTCGGTGAGCACTGTAGCTCCATGGCCGTTGCTGAAGATCCATTTTCAGGGGGCAGTTCTATTACGAAAATCCGCCTCTAAAAATGTATCCATTTTTTAGAGGCGGTTCCATTAAGAGAACCGCCTCTGTAATGTTATTTTCAAGGATGGTTGCTTATGTCAACCGCCTCTCGAAAATGTGTGATTTTTAGAGGCAGTTTTATTAAGTCACCGCCTCCGAAAAATCAATTTTCAAGGAACCGCCCTTAAAATAGCTGCAGCAAAAATAAATTCATATCTTTTTTAATTGAAGTCGGATGAACACAAAATTTATATCAAAATTGGAGAGCTCGACAAGATCTAAAACTTTGTAGTTGATAATATTTTCTTTTATATCATTTAGGGTTCCAAATATACAAATTAATTCTCAGATTTGAATTTCAAATATTTGAATTTTGCAAATGACTTTGGATGGAGAAATGTCCTATACGAAAGTTGTAGTGCTCAACGAGATCTGAAACTTTGTAGCTGAAAAGTTTTCTCGTTTAAGATTGTTTATGATTTAAAATATTGATTACAAGATTCGTGCATATCAAGACAAATAGACTGCATCGTAGACCTAGTCATAAGTGATTGTGTGGTGCAGTGGTAGGGGACAAACCGCATGAGAAAGAGGTTGTGAGTTCGAATCCTGGTGGCTACACCTATTCAAAACAAGCGAAAAATGGAACAAGTGAGTTGTGCCCAGTCTAAATGATTTTTTTAAAAATTTTGAAATTTAGTTTTAGAGACAGTTGACTTAAGTCAACCGCCTCTGAAAATCTATTTTAACCGCCCCTAAAGAAGTTTTGTGTACTAGTGGGCGGTCATGTTTTGCGCGCCTCCAAAAATTGATTTACGGGGGCGGACAACTTAAGAGGACTGCTTCCAAAAATAGCCTATTTTCGGAGGCGGTCGTCTTAAGGTGCCCGCCTCTATAAATCTATATTCAGTGGCGGGCACAGTATAAGGGCCCGCCTCCGAAGAAGCCTAGGCCCAACAGGCCCAACCGAGGCCCAATAGCTGAGCGCATATAAATATCGGGGAGTTAGGGTTTCTTCCTTCACTCTCTCTTTGTCTCGCTTTGCCTCCTCTGCCGAGCGCTCCTTCTCCCCCCAAGCGTGATGACGCACCTTCCTCCCACCAACAACCCTCTCCTACCGAGGCCGACGGTGCCCCTCTCCCTCCTGCGCCCCTCTCCCACCAAGGCCGACGACACCCTTCTCCATCTCGAGCACCCTCTCCCTCTCCCTCACAGCCCAATGGCACCCCTCTCCCTCCCTGTCCAATAAAGATACTCGGCAGTCTACCGTGGGGGTATGCCCAAGGTAGTAGATGAATCGGTAGAGGTGCACGAGACACGAACTAGATGGTAATACAAGCACCGAGACACAAGATTTAGACAGGTTCGGCCACCATGAGTAATACCTACGTCCCGTGTTCCGATGTATTGTATTGATATGTTCAGATGTGATTGGTTTGGTGTGTGTCGTCCTCTAGGGGACCCCTGCCCCTCCTTATATACTCCGAAGGGACCGGGTTACAAGTAAAGTATCCTATTTGGTACTATTACAGTATAGCCTTGTGGTGCAAGTCTTGCGCCGCACACCTTTGTCTTGTGGGCTGGGCCACCTCTAATGGCGCGACCCATGTAGAGCCATGAGGGGATATGGGTTTGTCCCCCCACAGCTAGTCCCCGAGCACCTTGTATTCTGTAGGCAACACCGTCTTGAACGCTTCCGACCAGTGGAGAGCACAGCCGACCAGTCAAACGGGATGTCCGAGTAGCGCAAGTGATCGTCCGAGCAGTGTAGCGGTTGTTCTGACCACCGTTTGACTTGGCTTGAGGTTTGCCTATAGGATGCAAGGCGCTCCAGAGAGAGAAAAAGTTTCACCCTAGCGACATGTATCCATGTAGTGAAAAAGAGAGAAAAATGTCATTGCTAGATGACATGTATCCATGTAGTCCCCGAGCCTGCTGGAAGACGCCATAGAAGTCTTGTAGCAGGATCAAGAAATAAATCTGAGATCTACTTATCAATGCCCTCGACACACTGCCCAAGATCAGCACCCTGATCTGAACAGCATGGAGCAACTTGATAGTTGTACATAGTGGTCGGTAAGCTGTACAGCGATGCGGAGAGGTCACCGAGCTGTCAAAGAGGTCGGCGAGCTGTCCGGCGAGGTCGTCGAGTTGCCTGAAGAAGTCGGTGAGCGGCTAGTAGAAGTGGTCGTCGAGCTGTCGAACAGGTCGCCGGCTGTCTGAAGATGTCGCCGAGCGAAGGCGGTAAAAGTGGCCATTTGAACTGTACGTGCAGCAGGTCGGGCGGCGTCGCTAGCGGCGAGAGGAGGCGAGCGCCCGAGCTGTACGTCCAGCATGTCGAGGTCGGCGTGAGCAGCGAAAGGTCGGCGACGAGGCCCCGAGCGGCGAGAAGCTGGAGGCGAGTCCTCGAGCCGTATGAGGTCGTGGGTGAGTCCCCGAGCAGGAAGAGGTCGGAGGTGAGCGAAGGAATCGTGCTCAGTGTCCGAACCTTGTTCCTGCAAAATAAACATGAAGAATAGGTAGTACATGATGTCGAGCTATTGTAAAATGTGAAAAAGTAAGCGCGCATGGAGCGCGAGCTGAACGCGCAGAGCGCAAGCTGAGAGTGCACGGAGCGCAGGCTGAGAAGCCATGAACGTTGTGTTCATTATTTTTTTTGTTTGTTATAAAACGCGCGAGCAGTTAGTTCGTCAATGAGCTCCCAGCCCTAGCTAGCCAATGAGTCCATAACGCATAGCGCGGAGCTCGAACACGTGTAGGAGCACTCAGCGTTGCTGAGGTACCACTGCCGACCACCCATAACGTAGAGCGCGGAGCTGCATACATGTGTAGGGAGAAGCCGAGGACAGGGCTGTCTCTGGAGAACCGCAAGTGAGAACGTGGCTGTTCGGCGAGGCTATACGGTGCGTGACACCGAGCCAAAGGCGACGAGAGGCTATGCGGTGCGTGACACCGAGCCGAGGCGACGAGAGGCTGTGCGGTGCGTGACACCGAGCCGAGGTGAAAAATTTGGAGATGTAAATGATTAGAGCTTTGACTTAGCTTGATTGACGATCGAGTGGAGTAGTCGGCCTGTCGTGGAGCTGTTGGTCGACGACATTGGAGTCCATCCAGCGTAGCATGGCACGCTTGGGAGCTCGGCAGTGTTGGTATTTGATAAGCCTACAGAAATATTTATAATAATCCGCAAGCGTACGGATACCGGCGAGCAGTTCACCCGGGAGAGGGTTTAATATCGAATCCACAGGGAAACGGGTGAGGGAGACTACGATCTAATCTTAACCCGGAGTAGCACAAGACTTAAGAAGGTTGAGGGTATAGAGAGGATTACTAAGATATCTAATTCTTATTTTGGTAAGTGATGTTGATAGTATTCTTATGGGGAAGCACCCAAGGGAAGTAAGGACGAAACTTACTCTCCCCCGGCACTCACATGCCCTACTAGTCCTATCCAACGGGAGGTGGAATACAAAGGAATCAATGGTACTGTCACTACCACGAACTACCACACTCCGGAAGGTAGGGTGTATCTAACGAGATACCCGAGTCCAAACACCACGTTTGCACTGCGAATATTACTCTAATCTAGGCGCCAGATTAAAGTACTCCAAAGAGACTCGTAGACTAATAAGAATAATTATAAACAATGTTACTTACTAAAAGAAGAAGTAGATTACCAGAGTAACTCCAAATGTAGATTAACTTCCACCGAGGTACAAGTATGGAGATAGCACCGACAGGCCGATACTTCCTCCGATTCCTTCCCTCTCTCTATCTCTCTTGTTCTAAAGATTAGAACTAATGAGTTCTAATCCTTTCTTGAATGCTAACTCTTGATTAGATCTAATTAGATCTAATCTACTTCTAATTACATTCTAATTCACTAATCCCAGAGAGAGATGATCCTTACATGGGATCCCTCTACAACTGAGAGATAATGAGATAGAATGAGTTGATAATGAATTAGGGTTTAGCCCTGGGGTCAGGGGGTCTTCTTATATAGGCCTTGGCGATGAACGATGACCATTGGATCAAACCGACCTTCAATAACGGTGTAGATACAACCTCAAAGTCGGTTACAAACCGACCTAGAAAGGAGAGGCTGACATGTGGGACCCACCAGGCGGCCGGCCTAAATGGCTCTGGCGGCCGCCAGGGTCCAGAAGGTTCTGGTCTTCCTGTTTCTTCTGGTGTGCTCTGGTACCTTCTAGAGTGTTTTAGTTCATATTTTGGGTTGAGTTACTTCACGATCAAGTCTTGTCATTGTATGAGATGTATATTCCGGAACTTTCTCCATTCTTCTGCATTTATCTGTTAAGTCCCCGAAAATATATAAATCACCAAAGCTCATGAAATTATGTTAGTTAGACCCCTAGACTTATGTTGATATTCATTTTATGCCCTTATTTCATATTAGTTGACTAGTAATATTATGCTATAACAGTGTCAACAAGCTCCCCAAAAGCTTACCCTTTGCTAGTCCCTAGCAAAGCCAAACTTAGCAATGGATCGGGAGTTGCTACAACGCCTTTTACGCCTCAAAAGTACACATGCTTTCAAACAAAACTTCTCCTCCAGATAAGAATAAACTTGTTCAACTTTTAACTTACCCATATTACCTTTAACCATGGAGCTTATAGCTTTTTCTTGGGATCTTGGGTAATTGAAAGATAGAACAATCAAGTCAAGCACCATATCGTAAACTCTTTGTTCAATCGTCATACGGAGTTTTGCAAGTTTTTAAATAAAACTCAAAGTTCCTAGTATGACTCTCTCAAGTCTCTCATTTGTGGTATTGGTGGATCCTCACTAAGGCGACAAGGTTGTTTTGCCTTTCTCTCATGATATGTGGTATTTTTGGACTAAGGCAGTAGGACACTATGCCTTCTTCTCTCTCACCCTATATCTAAGGCTTATATCTGGAGCTCATAGGTGGGAGAAATTACATATACTTACTAAGCATATATTATAAGTTCAAGCAATGGATCCAAAGTCACGAGTCACACGATCAAGTGGTGCATGTGTATGGTGGTGGTAGGTAATGGTAGGAAATGCAATGAATGCAATGAGGTGTATCTAATGAATGAGGGGAAAGCCTAATTCTACTTTTGCTCCTTGAGGAATCATCTCTCTCTGAAAACCTGAAAACTTTGAGAGAACTTGGGTTGTATCTTTTTCTTTCTTTCTTTATTTTGCTTTTATGGAGAGGCGAGTATCTAAGTACCCATTGTTTTTAGCGGACACTTGTCCATTTTTAACTCTCCTTTATTCCTCTTTTTCTTAGGGAGGTAGGCTCTACTCGCCCGTCGGACACTTGTCCATTTTTCATCTCCCTTCTTCTCTCTCTTTTTTTTTAAAAAAAAAATACAACCCAAGTCACTTTCGCAATAACTTTTGAGAGATAGACAAGAGTAATGGAGCTTTGTAAAACATTGGTTGGATATGGAAGAGTGGAAGGGTGTAGGGAATATTTTTTTGGTTGTTCTCTCCCGGGATAGGAGTAGAACATTTTTGGTGGCTAGAATGAATGGATAGTGGTGTATATATGGTGGATGCGTACTTCGGGGGTGGAAATAGCATATACATGAATGGAGTGGAGTGGAGTGAAATGGTGGTGGGAGTGTACATGATCAAAGATGACAAGTTTCTAAGGGTCGACAAAGATTGAACAAACTCAATGCAAAGCAAGCGACCTATATATATGTCAAAAGGGTTTTTCCTAATCTAGGGAGCATGTATATATGGGTGTGGTAGGAGGTTTCAACACTCTGTCACACAGGGAACATATCATGTGCACTTTTAAAGTTTCAAAATAAATCTCCGTAAATCTAGCATCACTAGGAGTAAGATCAATAGCAGCTCGGACTCTCATATATCATATCCGTCAATTACCTAGACTTTAGAGCAAGCAATTTGCAACCCACCGGGTTTTAGGTTCAAAGTAAATCTCAAGTCAAAATAGTTTTGCATTAAAAGCTCAAGAGAAATTAAGCTTGAAAGCTAGGCAATCGAAAAGGAATTACAACGGAGCAACTATTCATCATTTCCATGCATGAGATTTAGCTTCAGAGATCATTTTATGTTGGTGGAAAACAAAAGTCTCTGGTACACTCCTATTTATTTATTCCTAAACTCTAGTAAAGACTCTTTTAAATGACTCGATTTTTTTATAAAACTAGTAGCAATGCACGTGCGGCACGCACGCGTGTTTATGATTATTGACACGTGACATCTTAAATTATTTTAGTGAGTTCAAACCTAAACAATAGAAAGCGATTTAAATTAATACTAAAAAACGGTTGTGCCAAACTTATTCTCCTTCTAGAAACATGAATCATTGCTCGATGGATCGATAGGACTTAAATTAATTTTTTTTTGTTGATAGTTGAGACAAATAGAATTGTCTTCATAAATAAAGGTTATATATTACCTAAACATAGATTTCACAAATTGGTATCTTCTAAAATATATAATCTTCTATTGTATTTTTACTATCACATAGTAATAAATAAGAAGACAAATATACTTTGATCTATGGGGCACCCCTCTAACTTTATATACAAAAGATCATAGCAAACCTAGGTTTCGAATGCTAAAAGTTCAAGACAAAACTTATCTTCAAAATCAGAAGTATGCAAAAGTTTAAGATTTACCCACATGGAACGTTGACATCCTTTGTTCATGAGTTATTTCTGATAAGGTGCAATTCTCCTGAGATTATTGGTTAGTGAGAACTCTTACTATCCATGCTAATTAATTTCCTATCTATTCTCAGTACATGCCGAAAGAATTTAAGGGTATTAGAGCAAAACGCTAAAATAATATATTTTCTAAAAACAAAAGGTAGTTGCTCATATTTTTACATATTATACTCCTAAATGGAGGCTAATAATGTTAGGTTAGAAGAATTACTAATTTAACGGCGATCAGTCTACATGTATCATGCAGTTTAATGAAACCAACATTACCTCCCAACAATTATCAAAACAATAAGAAGTGAGCATAGCATGAGCATAATTAATTGATCATTTTGCAAAGGCCACAACACAATAACAAATACTAAACCATTTTAAATTGAAACTAATAAATATTTTTTATTGAGGAGGCCAAATTCCATAAGTATAGTAGGTGTCACAGAAGCAGGTACAAAGTTTATACTAAAGGGCAAACATTTTCACGAAGAACGTTGAGATTGGATTACTACTTTAAACTAACAGGCGCAACACTACGATCAAAGAGGCTAACTGAAGCACATAAGACCAATGAGTTCAACACAAAACGAGCAAAAATATAGACAAATTTGAGTGCACCTAAAACAAGTCTAAGCCCTCATACAAAGTCACGTTGATATTCATGACTTGTAGCTTGAGTTGTCTCCTTATCATCGAAAAAAAGTCGCATACTTTCTGCATCCCAAAATAATTCTTTCTCGCTTCAAAAAACAACTTTGACTAAATATACATTCAGATATATTAATATTTATGTTGTACAATTAGTCAAATTTATTTGAAAATTAAAATGTTACACGTATTTTCTAAAAATAGAGTCAAACTTGTGGCATGAAAACCCAAAATGACACTTTATTTTGGACGGAGGCAATATCTTCTTAGTTCCGCTGTTCCAAAAGTTGCTATCCTATTCAAAAAGTAAATTATACATTATACAATTATAAGAAATATATGTTGACTTGAATAATTAAACATTGACAACAAAAATTACGTTGACATTCATGACTTCTACCTCGAGTTGTCTCCATATTATCATGAGCCAATGTATCATATTTCTCCTTAGCACATTGTTGTAGATGTTCATGTTGTTCCAGATTTTCAGTGTTAAAGTTGCTCTCCTCTACAAATATATATTAAAAGAATATTTGCTGATTTCAATATATAATTGAAGATTGATATATTATTTGAGTGGCACAAAAACATCCTATTATATTGTAAATTAACAAATTATTTACTGCCTTGTGTATAACAGATGCAACAGGGCCAAATATACTTTGATTTTCTCATGAAAGGAATTTATTCTGCAAATTCCTTTAGCAAATGTTTTGTTTCAAATACAAGTCTAAAATTACAGCCACTTAGAACAATAACTACTACTTCTCTGGCACATCACCTTATTAGTTGTTCCAAGGAAAAACAATAACTACTTCTCTCTAGACTTAAGATCTACATGAGTAATATTTAATTTATAGTAGTATTTAGCTGTCTGTGATCGACTTTGTTGTGGTGCTACATATATAGCATACCAAGAAAAATAATAAAGAAGACTTTGAATATTATATTATTGCATGCCACAAGAAAATTAGAACAAAGATGTTTATGAATGTCATACGCAAGCTTTCCATCTAAGAAGATATTAAAGAAGGCTTTGAATTGAATATATTAGGCCAATGAAAGCCGCAAGAAGAATGAAAAAAAAAGAATCTATATGTGTACCTTCGCAAGCTTTGTTATAAGATGAGAAAAATAGTAAATATTACTTTGAATATTAGATTTGTAAACCACATGGAAAAAAAATCTAAACGTGAGTCCCTCCGCAAGCTTTGGATCTTTCATTCTAGATTTGGTGCATATATATGTACATCAAATTTATACTACAAGTCTATAAGAATCACAAATTTAAGATGGAATAAATAAATAATAGGTAATCATGATTCATGAACGTAGTCTAATCTGAAAACAACTCTGACACAAGCGACGTGTGTTTATGTACCTGTAGCCGAAGTAGCTATCTCCGACCACGTGCATATGAGATGATCTTCGTCATCGCGTCGTACGCCAGCCTTATCATGGGGAGACTTTGCGGTGATGATCATTGTCATCACGTCGTACGACAGCCCATCCTATTCTTCTGCTTCCTGCATCTCTTCGATAGCGCTCCGACAGGTTCGCCGGCCAGGAAACGCGCCAGTAAGATCGGCAATGCTTCCTGTGCCTCTTCGAGAGCGATCTGACCGCTCGCCGCCTGGATTACGCCAATGCCAAGATCAGCAGGGTCCCTTGCCATCCGTTGGGTTTGGCCGTCCGCGCGACGGATCGCGATGAGGCGTCCGACCGGCTCGCCCGGCGGGGACTACGCCAAGATCGGCAGCGTGAACGCCAGCGGCGCGCTGGAACCGCGACGTGGTGCTGCGCCCGTCCGTCGTGTTTGCACTGTACGCGAGATCGGGCAGCATGAGCGCCAGCGGCGCCGGAACCGTGGCACGCGGTGCCGCGCCCGGTCTCGTGTGTTTGCCCGGTGCTTGAGGGATCGCGATGAGGACGAGCGGCTATCGCGGCGCTTTCTGTCGCGGCGAGGAAGCGTCTACCAGTCGGGGAGGCATAGCGACGCGGAGATGCCTCGCGCCCGGGCGAAGGGGACCGAGCGGACGTGGAGGGAGGGAGCGACATGCGGGGGGCGGGGAGGGAGCGGTTTGCGGCGCCGGGAGGGAAGGAAACCGCAGAAATTAAAGTGCGTGAGCAAGGGCGTGGGTACGCGACGGCGGGTAAACTTTTGTCGGTGAAAAAAAAACACCGAGGAGGAGGACGCCGCAACACGAAAAACAAGGATGTTCCATACGTTCACTCGCTGTCATCTGTTTTCTCCGGGTCCACTTCGCAATGAGAGTGGGTATGAAGTTTTCGTAGGTGACAAATGATATCAAATCCTTCACTCTTTTATAGTATAGACTAGACTCCTAACAAATTCTCTAGCAAACCAAGCAAACTAAATATTTAGCTAATAATAATAATATAGTAGAGATACTTATCGGGATAATTAGGGGTGCTCTCCCCCAAGCTGGATTGAAGTGTAGGGTCATTGATGATGAGGTAGTTGAGGTAGATGGCGATGATGTCGACCTATCATGTCTCTCTCCCTTCGAATCTGCTGAACTTAAATAGACAACAAAGCTAGTGGAACTTGATTAAGCATTAGGGGTTAGCCATATTAGCTTTATGTGTCTAGAGATAGATCATGATTATTCTATGTAAGACTTCAGCAGGAAAATATTTTTGGAGTTTATAAATTTATATGCATGCAAAGAACTATGATGCAAATGCAACTAGATGAATGAATAATTATTTTTATGCCACCATAGTGAATATCCTTATGGGTTGTTACACACCACAAAATTATTCACATGGGGCTTCACTGCTTTTTCAATGCAATGCTAATGCGAGAAATTAAATATGCTAAAGGAAAATGATTATGCAAATAAGTAAATATGCCGATGCAAGATACTGAGAAGGATAAATATGATATGCAATGCTAGAAATTAAATATGGATAACTACCGAGTTACCTTTCGGCGAGGGTTCAATGTTTTAAGTCCTTTGAACAAGACTACTTACCTTGGTTACTCCTTGAGTGTATCATCTGATCTTGGTAGTGGTGTTACCCATGTTCTTTTGCTGGTCCAACATTTAAAAAGTGAAAGTTTGATAGTAGGGGTTGGCAGCCTCTTGTTTTGTATGCATGCTTAGTGGAATCGGGACATTCACTTGTAGAATTTTTAGGGAGAGTGAAGTCTTCGCTTTTTTTGCTCAAAGTGTGTCCTGTATGCAAAGACAAGGTAGAGATCAAGTGCATGGGCCCCGTTGTTGGGAAAACACCAACAGAACCAAAAAATTCATTCTTCTCTAAAACCTTAGGCACATCAAACAAGATAAAGTTAATGTTTATATGTTTCCTTTTTTATAACAAGGGTGATAAGATCGGAAGATGGAACATGAATGTTGCAATACTTTTGCTAATATGATTAGGACTATGAGATCAAGAAGGTAGTGTTAGGAACAACAAAAGAAACAAAACATGTTGAGCTAATGAAGTCGAATCAAGCAAGGGTGTTACTCTAACATGTTTGGTTCTTTTTGAACATGCCATAATTAAGAAAAGCTTATTTATTGACAACTCACCTCAAGATGTTACCTTATTATTGGAGCATGATGGCACTTTGTAGCAACTTGTGGTGGTACTTTCCTTTCGTTTGAAGCTTTCTTGATTTGGCCTCTTGTGTAGTTTTTCCTAACTTGTCTTCTTTCTCTTTATTCCATAAGGTTCTTCCGTATACGAGCGTGTCCTCCCCCTCGAAAAGATTTGTTGGGTCTTGCTTCTTCTCATGGTTTTATTTCTGCATCATTAGTTAACAACACATACCCGAAGGAATATGCAAGTAATACCAGGATAATGTTGTTACAGGGGCTAAAAAGTTACTTTCTATGCTTCGAGAAAAAGTTTGGTTGAAAATTTTAGCATAGATCTTTTATCTCATGTTTCTATACTCACCTTGCTTTTCTAAAGGAATGATCTTATGAAACCAGTATGTGGGATGTGATGGGAGCATGTGAGGAAGAAGAGCATGATTGGATTATCCTTGGTGGAGTTGGTCTTCCTTCTCCATGTGTCATTCATCCTTAAGTTAATCCTTGAGCAAGTGCTTTTGTTTGTAGATTTTGTTTGTGGCACTCCTCTTCTTTCTCTTGCTTCCTCTTTAGTATGAGTTTATCTCAGGACCTCTCCCAAGCTTATTTGAAAGTTTCTTCTTATCTGCAAGGGTTAGTCCAACAAAGTATACCAATGTCGCACAAAACAACTTTTAGTTCAATAACTAAACTAGACTCCATGTCTAATTCAATTAAGGAAGGCGTTCTAACCTAAGCACCATGCTTAATTTAAAAAGCCTTTGAAAACATGCTATTTGTACTATAGCAACATTCCCAAACCAAAGCATACTATGGTAGACAAAAGGGTAGCATGAAAGCATAACAGGGATTGACTCAAACAGAGAGATGAAAAGCATAATAGTTGTTTTAATAAATTGAGCATGTCTAAAAGGTAGAAGCAACCAAGATAGTGTAGCAACATGATAAGGAAATATTCTTATGCATATGATTCCATGTTGCATAATGATTGGTTGGACATACCTTACATTGTTATCCTTCGTTCTTCTTGCTCTAGACCTGAAATGGTTAGCGACAAGAATACCCGAAGGAATATTTTCTCATTTATATCTCTATGCTTATTTCACAAGGGTACTATAGCAATAAGGTAAACACTCATGTTATTTCTCAAGAAGTGCTTGTTTAAGGACAACAAGCTTGTCCTTGGGAAACCTATTGAATTGTGATTCATGATGATGAAGTGGTTTCCCTTCCAACATCAATCTTCCTCAAGATTTTATGCCAATGAGATCTAGAATATTTATTATAGATGTATGCATCTATAACCACCCTTTCAAAATCTATAGGAGGAGAAAGAATGAGGGGGTTGAAGATCTCGTGTATGATAGTGATAGAGAGACTAGGTGATTTAGGAAGGTGATTATGTGAATATGGATTAGATGAAGTGTCTATGAAGCAGCTCTCAAACTCACTGATGTTGTCTTCCTTCCCAAACTCCAAGGTTAATTCATCATGGCTGTCTAAGGAATCCCCTGGGTTTGTGTCTCTCAGGCTGATAGTGTCTAAGATGTCATCCATACAATCAATGGCTGTGGTACATAGGTTTCTAACACTCTCAAGCCATTGTTGTGGGTCTTCTTGGTGGTCTTGATGATTCCTATGCTTAGGTTGTTGTGGTAAATTTTTAGGATCATCATGTGTTTCAAAGAAGGAAGCATATGTGGATTCATCGGGGACAAGGATGGGTTTAGAGATGGGTTCGAATAAATCATCTTGTCTAGGCATAGAAGGGGTGAAGATAAGATTGTCTTCTAGATAGCTTTGCTCTCCTTCTATGGCAAGATCAGACATGCCATCCTTGGGTTCTTCCCAATGTCTTTTGAAAGGATAAACATATTCAATAAGAGTCTTCTCCTTAAAGGAATCCGAATTATAATCACTTGGAGATCTCTTATAAACACTTTCAATAAGAGACATCTCAAAAGAATCTGAATTGTGGTCACTTAGATGTCTCTTGTCTGGATGAGAATTTATTGTTCTTCCAAAATCACTAAGGGTAGGTTCATAAAGATCTTCCAAAGGTGGAATTTCTTCCTTTGGGAGATTTTGGGATGATGATGGTTCGGGATGGATAGCTAGGTCTTGGATTTGGAATTGTTGCGAATTAGCTATCGTAGTTTCCTCTCCTTGATTCGAGGATGATTCTTCATTTTTCTCGGGAAAAATTCTAGTGGAGGTGGCGTATCCACAACATCTCAATGACATCTCTTGCTTCTCTAGCGGATAGAGAAAGGAATGCACCTCCCGAAGCTGCACTAAGGTCCTCTCGCATCTTCCTTAGTAAGACCAAAATAAAAGTGTTGAAGAAGGATTGGGTCCGAATACCAAGGTTTGGGCCAGTGTTGATGAGGTCATTAAAATGATCCCATGATGCAATAAGAGACTCTTCTGCATTTTGTTTAAAAGTTAAAAGTTCTATACGAAGACGGACCACTCTGGAGGTGGGAAAGAAATATGTACAAAATTTGGACACTAATGTTCCCCAATCTCCTTTCACTCTCTCTACGTTCAAGTAATACCACTGTTTAGCTTTTCCCGTCAAAGAGAACGGAAAGAACTTCCAGCGTAAGGTATTATCGGATATGCCTTCCAAAATGAAAGCAACCCATGATTTCCTCAAACTTTTGTAGGTGTGAGTGTGGGTTGGCCTCACCTTCTCCCGAGAAGGCTAGTTCCTGAACCATTCTTATATAACCCAAGCGTAGCTCATAGGACTTTGCTAGGATAGGCTCTGAAGATTCTGGTTGCCTAAAGGTTTCGCTTGTGGGTATAAGATATTTATAGAAAGGCGTGGAATTCATAATGAAAAGGAAAAGAATAGAAGAGATAAGAAGATAAAAGAATAAAAGAATATGATACAAGGATAAGGTAGATTCGAAGTCAACTCAGCAAATCGTTTTCACGCAACGGCGCCGAAAATGCTTGTTGGTATTTGATAAGCCTACGTAAATATTTATAATAATCCGTAAGCGGACGGATACCGGTGAGCAGTTCACCCGGGAGAGGGTTTAATATCGAATCCACGAGGGGAAACGGGTGAGGGAGACTACGATCTAATCTTAACCCGAGTAGCACAAGACTTAAGAAGGTTGAGGGTATAGAGAGGATTACTAAGATATCTAATTCTTATTTTGGTAAGTGATGTTGATAGTATTCTTATGGGGAAGCACCCAAAGGGAAGTAAGGACGAAACTTACTCTCCCCAAGCACTCACATGCCCTACTAGTCCTATCCAACGGGAGGTGGAATACAAAGGAATCAATGGTAATCTTGTCACTACCACGAACTACCACACTCAGGAAGGTAGGGTGTATCTAACGAGATACCCGAGTCCAAACACCAAGTTTACATCAAGAATATTACTCTAATCTAGGCGCCAGATTAAAGTACTCCAAAGAGACTCGTAGACCAATAAGAATAATTATAAACAATGTTACTTACTAAAAGAAGAAGTAGTTTACCGTAGTAACTCCAAATGTAGATTAACTTCCACCGAGGTACAAGTATGGAGATAGCACCGACAAAGCCACTTCCTCCGGTTCGTTCCCTCTCTCTCTCTCTTTGTTCTAAAGATTAGAACTAATGAGTTCTAATCCTTTCTTGAATGCTAACTCTTGATTAGATCTAATTAGATCTAATCTACTTCTAATTACATTCTAATTCACTAATCCCAGAGAGAGATGATCCTTACATGGGATCTCTCTACAACTGAGAGATAATGAGATAGAATGAGTTGATAATGAATTAGGGTTTAGCCCTGGGGTCGGGGGGTCTTCTTATATAGGCCTTGGCGATGAACGATGACCATTGGATCAAACCGACCTTCAATAACGGTGTAGATACAACCTCAAAGTTGGTTACAAACCGACCTAGAAAGGAGAGGGCGACATGTGGGACCCACCCCGGGCCGACCCTAAATGGCTCTGGCGGCCGCCCGGTCCGTAAAGTTCTCGGTCTTCCCTGTTTCTTCCGTGTCATCTGGTACCTTCTAGAGTGTTTTAGTCCACATTTTGGGTTGAGTTACTTCACGATCAAGTCTTGTCATTGTATGAGATGTATATTCCTAACTTTCTCCATTCTTCTCTCTCGCATTTATCCGTTAAGTCCCTCGAAAATATATAAATCACCAAAGCTCGTGGAATTATGTTAGTTAGACCCTAGACTTATGTTGACATTCATTTTATGCCCTTATTTCATATTAGTTGACTAGTAATATTATGCTATAACAACAAAGTCAACGAGCGGCAGCGTAGTTGATGCGGCGAAGAACGATGACGAGTTTCAACATGTTTTCCGGCCACCCCTGCTTGGGAGCTCGGCACCCTCTCCCTCTCCCTCACATCCCGATGACACCCATCTCCCCGGGCGTAGGGTGGCGGTGCAGGGTGGCCGTATCTGGCCAATGGCGGTGCATGGAGGCCAGATCCTTCCGGTGGTGGCGCAGGGAGGCCAGATCCGACCGGTGGACGAGCAAGGAGGCGGATCCGCTGTAACACCCTGGTGTTAATCATGTCATTAGCATATGCATTTCATACCATAAGCATCATTAGCATGCATGCATCTATCATTTATATATCATGTTTTGCTTCTAATTGCATGTGATGCTTGGTCATGTCATTTCATGTATGAAATGGTTGCATAATTAGATGTTTACTCTTTATTTATTCTTAGTAATGTTTATAGGATGTTTTAGAGCAAGGTTGATGTTAGTCATGTTCCTTAAATATGTTTTATAATGATAGTTTGACTTGGTTTGACCTGATTTGACCATGAAAGTGATTTGTCTTGTGTTGCTTAAAAGTCCTAGCTAGGGTTTATGCATGTGTGTGCACCCTTCATGAAAAGTGTAGCTAACTTCTTGTAGAACAAAAGTCATCACATGCTTGTTTCATGAAAGTGGGTGGATCATGTTCGAAAAGTCGAAATTAGTTTGTTTTGAATGTAAATTAGGGTTTTGTTTGACCTTCGGAGTAGCCATGCTTGGACTCCTTTCGTAGTTTCTAATCTAGGCCAAACTAGCCAAAACTTGCTATATATGAAATGCTCAGAATTTTATAAGGAACATTTCATTCAATATGAGCTTTGGCTAGTTTTACACGCATCTCGAGGTTTAGGCCGAAACAGTTCGGTTTTGATTAAGAAAACGAGTTTTAGTAATGCTTGGACTGGGCCGTCTCTAAGGATCCCGGCCACCACCCACCTTGCCTGCCGCCCGCAGACGCCGCGTGGCCGACGCCGCCTGCGCCCCTGCCATCTTTGCTTGTGCCCAGGCCTTGAAGAGGGACGCAGAGCACTCGCCCTCGCCCAAGCAACCTCTACGCCCATCTCTTTCCCTTGCCTCACACACGCGGCCGGCCCGCAACCCGGCCGCTAGGCCATTGCCGGCGCCGCGCGCCCGAGCTCGCTTCGCCACCATGCCACGCACCTCCAAAACTCGCCCAAAGCTCCACCATCATCCCTCCACCTCGACACCCGGCTCGGCTGAGCCAACCGCCAGCGGTGAAACGGCGCGCATCGCGCGGGAGTTCCGACCTCGCCCAGGAATCCGGCCGCCATGGCGCCGCCGCCATGCCGCGCGCCCACGCCGGTACCACCACCGCTCCAGCTCGGTCGAGCCGCCACCTCGCTCTCTACCTCCGCGACCAAACCGCGGCCGATCCAACCACGGTGGGGGCCGGAACAAGTTCTGCCGTCGCCGCCCGCCGGGCGCCGCCGGCCGCGCGGGCTCACCGCGGCCATGCTGCGCGGAGCCATCCCCGTCCATTCTAGCGCGCCTCGGGTCGCCTCGACCTGCTAGTGCTCAAACGCCCGCCAACCGAGCCGCCCGCCCTCAACCTCGCCGGAACGCCGTCGTCGCCGCCATGCATGTCGCCGCCCGACCGGCGTCCCCCCGTCAGCGCCATCCCGCCGCCTTTACGTTCAACCAGCTAGGGGTTTTGCTTCGCCTCGTCGCCCTAGAGCTCATGCTCGCGTCCGTTTGCTGCGTCCTCGCCGAAAGCGACGCACCGCCGACGACCGCACCGCCCATCGCCGCCACTAGGGTCCACCAAAGCATGCAACTAGCCCACCAATCGATAGATCTCGTCCACAAGGAGTCCATAGATGCCCTTGGTTTCACCCCGGAGGACCAACGCCGGGCGAAGAACCGCCCGTGGCAGCGCCGCTCCCCTGTCCCGAGTCACTGACATGTGGGCCCGGCCTTTGTCGGCATCATATCCTTTACATTTTTTTTCTATTTCCGAAATGAATGCATGTCTTGTTTAATTCATAACTCGATCATTTTAGCTCGGTTTTGGGTGAGACAAATTTTGTCATGCTTGTTACTGTCTGATCTATGATATAAAAATATGAGATTGCAGTTTCTAGTGGTTTTTATATTTATTTATGTTTATGCTAGTAAATGCCATGAAAATAGATAAATGCATATCTTATTTCTGGTGCATGATAAAATAGTGGTCCCTGTACAAAATGTTCATGTTTTGTGATGCACATCATGGGAAAAATATGTTTGACCCCAGGTTATGTGGTGGAAGTATGATTTTTGATTTATGTGCTATTTACCATGCTCTCTTAGGAAATTCATAGAAAAAAATAATTACTAGGGTTTTTGCCATGGTAATTTTTGTGCATGCATTTGTTACTGTTATGTAGCTTTTCATGATCATGGTTAGGCAGTTTCATACTTTTCATAGTACAAAGTATTTTCATGCATAGATTTATTGCTAGCTTGTCATTTTTGTGTAGGACAGCATATGCATGTTTTTGCTATGAGATTTTTATGGTAGCCTTGTTATGCCAATAGAATGCTCCTGTAATTTTTGTAGATTTTCCTAAGGTGTTTACATATTTATCATATTTATGTTGCATGGTAAATGCCTTAGAAATGCATGGTAATGTCATGGTAATAGTCCTTGGATGGTATATTATTTGTTCTTATGATAACAAGGACCTGCTAGTGTGATTAGTTTGTTGGTATTGTGTTTTTATGAAACTAGTATAATTCTAGCTTTATATTTTAAAGTGTGCATGTGTAGTGTTTATTTAGGGAATATCATTTCATGTGCATTAGTTTATCTTTTGGCTTGTTCAGTAGGTTTAATTGATAGATTATGACTTGGTTTGCTTGCTGGAAAAGTCCCAAGTGAAGTGCATGCTTGGATGAATTATTATGAGAGTTGTAAGTTGTAGGTTGTCTGAAAACAGAGCCTCTGTTTTTCCTGTTTTTCGAGGCTGTAGATGTTGGAATCAGGTCGAGAGTGTACGGAATGATTTGTAGACAATTTTGTTAGCTTTCCAACGAGTATTTGTTTGCTACATTTGGAGTTATAAAACTCCCTTTATGATTGTTTTCTTGACAAACATGTCTAGCTGTCATTTTCCATGATTAGTGAATTAGGGTGTTTTTGCTTGATGTAGATTATTAGGGTTTCTTGTGTAGTTATAATTGTGTTTCTGCGAGAAGAGATATCCACTTACTACTATCATACATCATAATGCATTCATCCATTCCTCGTTAATCATGCATTCCTTAATATTCATTCTTACATGCACATTCATATTGGATCGAAAGAACGAGATCAAAGAGCGGCGAGGAAGGAGAAGTACACATCTGGAGGTGCAGCAAGAGGAGGTCCCGAAGGGAGCGGGGACAAGTCGCCGAATCTGCTGAAGTGCCCAAGGCACCTTCTAACCCTCTTCTGAAAGGCAAGCCCCGGTGCATGCTGTCCTTTCCTATGCTTTCTAACTAAATTGATTTGCGTCCTTTTTATATATTGATGCATTAAGTATTAGGAAAATGGTTGAAACCGCTGATGCACATATATCCTTGTTGAAGTTGTTATCCTATCCTATTTTAGAGGTCTAGGTTATAAATGCTCAGTATGGTGATTGCAGTAGACAGTGATTCCGGTCACTTGAGAGGATGTTTGTGGTTAGTCACATGGGTGACTAACAAGCTGCTGCTGAGAACTTGACTAATTAAAACGTGTTAGATTGGATGGATATTGTGGTCTTTCCATCTGATCGATTAAGGACTTACCCTTTGTCGGGCTGTGGTCGGAAGTTGAACGTACCTGTCATATAGTAGGCTCCGCGGGGTCGTGAGCCGCGAAGTTCGTGGAATGTTAGGGGCCGGCTTTGCCCGCTTTATCGCTCCTCCTTTGGCGTGGTTGGTTGGGATTGATTGGGCGCAAGAAGATGCGCCGCAAGCGTCGTCTTCGTTGCTCGCTCACTTGGTGGCCCGAGAAGGAGGGGGTAGCCGGCAGGACCGAGACTTTACGTCCCCTAATGTCCTGGGAGTGATCGGGTCTGCAGTCATGATGTAGATCTGGTTTATGGCAGGGTATTCGCCAGATGGTTTGTCTAATCGATTCGAATCACCATCTCTCCTGGTTAGTGAGAACCCGGGTTGCGTCCGCGACATCGTAGTCTTAATATCACAATATATGTTATATTACCATGCTGCTGTTAAAATCCAATCAAGTTACTTATACTTTGTTATTTATATCGCTGAGCATATATGTTTAACCTTGACTATACAGGACTTATGGTTATATATATAATAATCAACCTTATTTTCTAAAATTAAATGTGAGTCGGCCCGACTCCGGATAAAGCCAAACATGATCCTTGGAGTCTTTTTCTTATTTTCTGGTTTCAGACGGGTAAGTCTTGCGGAGTACAATTGAGTACTCACGGGTTAATTCCCACTGTTGCAGGTGACTCCGTCTTGCATGATCCTAGCCAGTTGTGTGTTGCTGTGTTGAAGAATAATGCCTAGGGCATGGCAATTTCCATATTTCCCTGTCTTGTGCTACTATCGGGTTGACTCTATGTCGGCACTATCTTATTTTGATTTCCGCTGTACAACTGCTTGGTTTCGAAAACTATTGCTTCCGCACTCTGAACTATTTTGTAAACAAATGTGTACATTGCACTCTGATTATAATATATCGAATTTGGTTTAAGATACCTGCGGATTTGAACTACTGAGCTCAACGATCTTGGTTGTAATGTTGATGAGTTTGAAATCACTCGGAGATTTCCGGAATACCGGGTTTATATGGACTCAAGTGTAGACTGCGATTGCTTCGGTAATTGCGAATTATACTTGATTTCTTATAAATTGGTCGGCTCTGTTACATCCGCTCCCCATCTTGACCCCGATGGCGGTGGATCCGGCCCCCTGCTTCTCCTCGGTGGCGGATCGGGCACCCTCCTCTTTCCCGTCGGCGCTCCCGGGGCCCAGATCTAGGCAGAAGCATAGGGGAGGCGGCTGGAGCTAGGGTGGCGGATCGACGGCGGCGGCGCAATCCAGATCCCGAACCATGTGGGCTTTTTCCTTTTTATTATTTTATTTCGATTTACAGAGGTGGGTAAAAGAAACCGCCTCCGTTAATCACGGATTAACTTGTGACCTTTCAATGGAGGTGGTTGCAATGCTCGCCTTCATTAATCTAAATTGCCTGCCTCCAAAAAGATTTATGTAGTAGTGTAATGTTTGTGCAGTGTCTCATAAAATCATTTTTACAGTAATGTCTCCAACGGTTGTTCTATATTTTGTGGGTACTGTAGAGAGCCATTCTCGTTTTCTATCTTTGACTAGCGAGAAATTCAGAACACTAGATGGCTATATTTAGATAACAATTAAAGAAATTGTCGGTGGGTATTTTATAAATGATATAAAAGTCTCTTAGAGTTGCTCTAGGAGGTAGTAGCTTAAACAAATCTGAGTCGCTGGTAATTCATTTTTTTTTTTTTGAAATAATTAATAAATAAATAGCATAAGAAAAGTAAAGGCAATCCCTCCAAGTAATCTCAGGATAAACGTAATCAGCCTTCCCTTTCTTTGTGCGAACCACCTCTGACCGGAAATATTGGATTGGTTGTGGCTATCTTCAGAGATCCATCTCACTAAGATTCCGCGCTAACTTTCGCATTACCAAGTATCAGTCTTCTCTTTAAAAAAGAGCAAAGTGTCGTGCACAATAGATATGTTATGTCCATATATTATATATGACTATCAATGTATGCATCATACCGTTAAAATAAAACCCGGCGTTATTTGTACGGGACTCCTTGCTAGTTCTATAATACACTAGGAAAGAAAGAAAAACCGAAAATTTTGCGTAGAGCAGCCGCATCTCCACATAAGGCCTTGTTTGAAAGCACATTATCTACCTAAACCACATGTATTGGAGTGGACTGAGGTGGAACTTAGTTCAAATATACTTCAATCCACTTCAACATATGTGGATTGACGCAAATATATAGACATCTGAACAAGGCTTAAAAGAGAACACTAGCAGCAACTCAGAAATATCAGTTTGTGCCGTGGGCTCAGGACGGACGACCTCAACTTTGGGTGTGTAACCTACTAGTCAGCACACACCGAAGATCAGATGCCACTTTGGACCTCGCGCGGCCACATGGGTGTTGGGCACTTTTGCTTGTTCCATATTCCTGACAGATAGCCCCAGCGGCGTGGACGTACTACGGTGACTGCTCACCAGCGGCTTCAGATGCGGGCTGTCGTTGTTCATGTTCTCCATACACCATACTGAGTGAGGGCACCCATCCAAGCCTACTAGCAACAGGCAGGAACGTACGCGTGCTGTGTTGACGACGGGATTTTGGCGCGGCGACGTGCATCCAGATCCAGCATTTCTACGCCCCCGCCGTCATTTCTGTACTCGACTCACGCTCACCTCAATCTACCTATCTTACTAGCTTATAATTACTACCAACAATTAATTCCTTCTTCCGGTCGAGGACGACCTTAATTCCGCTGAGGAAATTAATAGAATATATAATATGCCAAAACCGGTGATGAGTATAAATAAAGCATGTATTATTGCACGTTTTGATTACGTGGAATGGTTTTAAAAGACAAAGTGCCGTGCGTACGTGGGGCTCTGATCGCTACTCAACCATGGATGCACCACGCCCACCGCATCTCCTTTGGGTTCCAAAGCAAGCCACGAAAAAGCTGGACACCGACGGTGCCACATTCCACTTTAATTATTCGCTGTACTAGTTTGGTTTTTATTCCATTTTAAACAGTAGTTCCTCCAGACGCGCCTATATATATATATTCTTCAGAACGGCCCGCGACGGCCTGCTACTACCCTGTAACCCATCCGACACGATCGATCGCCTGGCCTGCTGACCCTAACTGACACAGTGACACAGAGCCTTTATAAACGAGAGAACACACACCAACCAACTGGTCTCTCCCTTTTCAACAAGATTAATTAATAAGAGAGCAGCAGTAAGGAAAAAGGATAATCTACTGTACGATATATAATGTGTAGTAATTTATTAATTATTAACGAGCATCATTTCTCAAGCTGATAGCGTCACATCTCTGCGCCCATGATATACCGAGATCGAATTAAGTTTAGGCCGGAGATTCGGACGCGATCCAGACACAGCATTCAAGCAATCAGGGAGAGTAGTGCGGTACCAACAAGTGTTCATTCACAGCACAAGTAACCACTGAGGCACCTACAAGTTTATTGGAAACAAAAAAAGAGTGTTGTCAAGTTCCAGCGTGGGATGATGTCCTGTCCATCACGGGGTGTTGACACTTCGCAACGTGGCCCAGCCCAAAGAGCAAACTCAAAGGCTGTGAAGCTCTGCTGATTTCCGCTGGGCCTTCGTGCGACCAAGCAGGCGAATTCGCGGGATCCGTCATCACGCTGGGACGATTAAATATTTGCCCGCCCAATGCCTATCCTCTCCATAGTTAACCAACCCTGCGGCACCGGAAGCATATGCACTCCCAGCGAGGCCCAACCCGAATAGGAAACATGTAAGGCACTGAAGCTCTGCTGCTTTCCACTGGGTGGCTCGGCTCGTACCTCCGGATGGCAACGGGTATCCAAGACCCGAAACCCAATGGGTTTTTACCTTATTAGGGTAAGGGTATGGGTCAATATCTCTACCCATGGGTTTGTTAATGGGTAAAAAGCTAGACCCAGCGGGTTTATAGGCATGGGTCTGGGATTGTGAAACCCGAACCCGTAAGCCCATGGGTTTGTAACACCCGGTCCATACACATTATGTAGGCCAACTGTAATAATTGTTACAAACTCATAATATGTTTCACAATCTTACATATAATCATGTAGCAATAGGGGTGATAATAAATGAGAAAATAATAAAACTTAACGTACATGGGCTTCCAGAGTTCCAGTCCACATGCACGTGCTTGGGCTTAGGGGTGTTTAGTTGGTGAAATATTTTGGGTTGGGCTACTTGTAGCACTTTTCGTTTGTATTTGGTAATTGTTGTCCAACCATAGACTAACTAGGCTTAAAAACATTAGATGCCTCGTACTTTTCAACCAAACTGTACAATCAATTTTTTTATTTACCTATATTTAATACTCCAAAAATACGTTAAGAGAGTTGATGTGACGGGGAACCTGTAGCACTTTTGGGTTCCTGTAGCGCAAACTGAACACCCTCTTAGAACAAATTGGTAACAGCCCACTCCAGCCCACGATGTGAGCAATCAGCACCTAGAGGCAGGTTGCGGTGCAAGGCAAAAGCACCACCTCGCCTCCCTATCTAGAGCGCAGAAGCTGCTGCAGTTATAAAATAGAGAAGGCAGGTACTCCCTCTCGTCCCTTTTTTAGATGTCGCTATGGGATGCGTCTTGGTCAAACTTTCTCAACTTTGACTTGTGTTTGTAGAAAATACGTGCAACATTTATATCTCCAAATAAATTTATTAAAAACTAGACTTAAAGATCTTTTCAATGATACTAATTACTTTGTATAAATATTTATATATTTTAATATATAATTGCCGGTAGTTTGAAAATGTTGACTCCTCGGGAAGCGAGAATGACATCTATTTAGGGACGGAGGGAGTACTTGTTTGGCAGCCAATGCAGGAACCCTTTGCGGGCGCCCGATGGGTACCCGTCACCCGAGCGGGCATGGGTTTGGGTGTATATTTGTACCCGTTGTTGAGAAACTTGTCATCAGCGGTTAGGACCTTCCCCTTTTCGTCTCTCACGATCACGTAGTAGATGAAAGTAGAACAAGTAGACACAAGATGTAAGGAGACTATTCTTTATTCATCTCAATCTTCGTTCTTTACAATGGAGGATCTCCCACGTATATATAGTCCGAATAAGTACTAGAGTATGAAAATTGCCCACACAATAAATGGACTAGGATTAGGATTCCTCCTTCTCCTCTTTCTATATTCGGCCAAGGCCGGGAGAGTTTTTGTAAGAGCCCACATACAAACGGACTAGGATTAGGATTCATCCTTCTCCTTTCCTTCTAGGAAAGAGTCCGTGTTAGTTAGGGTTTTGTTTCCCCAACACTCCCCTTTGGCGAATACCGCGATCAACTCATGCCTCATTAAAACTCCTAAAACCCAATGGGAAAAATATGGAGAAAGAGTACATAGTGCCGCTAGATGTGTTGCACTTGTTGCCTCATTAAAAACCATTATGAGAAACTTCGAAAACTCATTTATGGGAAAAAGAGTACAACAAAACTGTCTTGGGGACATTTTACAATCTTCGAGGATTAAAGGAATTCTTAACACTCCCCCTTGGGCCGAATACCATGACAAATATATGCCTCGTTAAAACTCCAAAAACCCAATGGGAAAAAAATGGAGAAAGAGTGCATTATTGTCGTTAAATGCATTTGCACATTGTTGTCTCATTAAAAACCTTACATGAGAAACTTCGGGAAAACTCATTAAGGAAACAAGAGTACAAATGTGTCTTCAGGACAAATTGTGACCTTACGGATCATATCATTTTGAATTCTCTATAATCTCGATCAAGGGTTAATACTCTAGGTGAGTTCTTCCCCCGAACCTTGCGAGAACTACCCCTCGCTATGTCAAAAATGCCTTCTACAGGGAAGCATATGCACATAGAAACTTAGCAAGTATATTGCATGCATAGTCGGGATCGTTTCATATAACCTTAACATCACGTTACTTTTGGAACCCATGAGATAAAATTATACATAAATAAACCCATACTTAAATGGCGTCATGATAGAGGCTTCAATTTAATAGAGCTTTCAAACTCACCCATTTAGAATAACACCACCAAGGTATATTATTTGAGATCTTCAAAGTCTCATGAGTTACGATCAATATCATGTAAATACTCCCCCTGATGACAACATTCATTGAGGTCATCCATTGCCACGACATTAGTCGTTATTTGCAAATAAATATAGGCATGAATAGTCCAAGGGAGATTACAACATGTGATTTCACAATAGTTAGTCTTCATGACATTTGTTTCACCGCTCTTCAAGAACAATAAGAATAAAGAATAATGCTAAGAGCATTGTTATGCATATATTAGAGTGCATATTTGTGCAACACAAAGTTGCAAAGACACACCTTCGAGACGTGATTAATAATCATTATTCCTTATATGATAATTTTCTGTATTCATAATAGTTGTGACTCCTTCAGGGGGATTGACTACATTCTTCAAGAATCTTTAATACATAACAAGACATCATTGTCCACGAAACTAGCGAATGAGGCGTATTGCTAGTAGCACCAAATATATCATATAACTTTTTAGAGGATATTTCAATTCCAAAATCTTCGGTGGATAATGCTATCTATCAAGCATATACATGCATAGCAAAATCTCATAGAATGCACATGTGCTTATATGGTATACCTTTTGCTTTTGGTTCCTCCTTTTATTATCTCTCTTGGGTCATATATGGGTCTTTATCCCTATCAAAGGAATTCACATATTTTGGTGCATTTGGACTTATAACCATATTCCTTCAAGGAAAAAATCCTTCAGGGGAGCTGTTGTCTTTATGGAGAGATTACTTCACATAAAAGACAATATTGGTACGAGATTTTAATGTTACTTTCCATGGATTTTTATAATCTCATTACTGCATATTTAATTCATGCCATTAGCCGATTTATTATATAGCGGAACATATTTTTGAGAACTCATGTCGAGTTGGTCTATTATGACCCTTTGAACCATCGCTTTTCACCACATATTATTTCAATAATGACCCATAATTATCTCGAACATCGGGTTCAAGATATTCGCTTAGCGATTTTTGGTTCAACCTCAATTGCACATTTCATTTGACCCGATATGAGAGCTTCAAGCACTCTTGCCATGGACTTTGTTCGGATCCCGATTCTCATAAAGAGACTCATTTAGCAATTATAGAGGTAAACTAGTGTCGACACATAATCTCGACTTTGAACATCTTAATAATGATCTTCATTATTTCCCAAAAATGATAGATCCATTGTTGTTCCGTATTCCCAAAGATTATAGTATGCGGCGCATTGCTAGGATTTTCATCTCCGGGATGAACCTCATCATGAGGTAACTCACCAACGGGGTGATTTCTCTCAGGGAGTATGAGAGGAGTTTTATCACATACAATGTGAGCTTGCTTCACGAGCATATGCTTGTGACATAGGCCACTAGATCATATTTGCGGGCGTCCCCGCATAATTTGATCAAAATGCCAATGTCAAGTGGATATGAAATTAATCCCGGGTATATCCACATCTAATAAAGTCAAGCTCATTGCATATAAAAATAGTAATATACCCCTGTGCGTAATATTTCCCAAATAAATCACCACTAAAGCATACATACACCACTTGAAGTTGGTGATTGGGGATTTTAGTATGCTATTAAATATCTCGGCATTAGGGGAGATGAATGCCCATTTAGTGGAATGCCTTGATATTTATTAGCCAATTTGGTTGCTCCTCATCAATACGGTTATCCGGCATAACTCCGTGCTATACAACAGTATAACTAAACAACTAGTTTAGTTTGGATTTGTGCGTTTTGATTCATAAATATCAAGGTATTCCACTAAATGGGCATTCATCTCCCCCTAATGCCAAGATATTTAATAGCATACTAAAATCCCCAATCACCAACTTCAAGTGGTGTATGTATGCTTTAGTGGTGATTTATTTGGGAAATATTACGCACCGAGGGGGTATATTACTATTTTTATATGCAAAGTGAGCTTGGACTTTATTAATGCGGTTGCATGAATACTTGCATTGCATGTAATTCCTTCTACGGGAGGAGTATATAGGACATAACTTCTGTTCAAGTATAAAATATTGCTCTGCAAGTTCTTGGTTTCAACAAAAAAACATATGTAGTCATCCGGACTTAACACCTTTAGTTCTTGGCGTAACCCATAACTTAGACAAAACAATCCTTCGGGGTCTAATGCTCACCAATTGTTATACAATTGATTGATCGGTCTGTCCATCGTATATTGACCTTCTAGGTCATATGCATGAGAAAAAGACAACTAATGGTGGCATTGCGCTTTCGAAGCGCGCGTTAGCTTGGTGTGCATAGGAGAGCAAGAATGTGGCATTTAGCCATGGTTGCAGAGCAAAAAAAGCCTTGGATGTAGAGTTAGTTTATAGTCCAGCTCTTTTTATTGCCCAAAAAGTGACTCAATTACTCGTACCATAGAGAAAAAATTGAGTCATTATATTTATCATAACATATTTGTATTCTATATAAAGCATGGCTTGGAGCAATTCATTTTTCAAAGATGAAGAGAGAAGCTTTTAATAGAATAGATAAGACCAAGAATTTTTATTTATCCGGGATCCTTCTAGGATAGGTTCTCCATTGATAGCACAACTAAATATCATCACTATTAGTGTTGTGGTCATAATCCATGTGGCCTTTCGAGCCAAGGATAGATAATATAACCGATATGGTTAATGCCAAGTTAGCTTCTAGCTCATCGTGATGTGGGATTCAATATCTTGCTTACCCGCTTTTCTATCTTACGGTAGTTGGAAAAGGATCTTAATAAATTTAGTGAGGTGTGGCATATACAAGGACTTAAAACCCAGTATATATTAATGCACAGAGTAGTCACTCCACCCATATTAATCGGCTTACTTTACTTGTAGATAGACAATACAATAATTTCCCCTATATGATACCCACTTGTCCTTTTCTGCGACTATGGATATCTCTAAACCGAGTCATGATATGCACTTCGAGGCTTCATTAGTAAAGGATAAATGGTTTTCTTCATCGGGGAAGAAGTATTATGTTTTCACACAAAATAAACTCAGAATATTAATTCTTCTAGTATTATTGTAGCAACTTCAAGTTGCCTAGGGAATGTATTATCTATTAGAAAAACGTTGGTTTTGAAACAAACCTCGGTTAGGATGACACCTCATGCTAGTTCTACTGCGAGAGAGACAGGGGCAACATGTTGACTTCAGATCATTTGTTATCCCAACTAATATAATGATGTAAGCCTATATTATCATGTTTGGCAAAATATACCAACCACGGCAAGGTATAATCTCCCCTCGAGGAAATTTACAAGTGAATCCCAAATTCATGTGTCTGCTATATCGACAAGTCTCATGCGATGGTTTATTCTTCAGGTTACTTCGGGTAAATAAACCAAAGCGTTAAAGAGAGCGTCAGAGGGAGAGAGAGAAAAATGGTCTTCTATATAGCCATACATGCTTTATTTATTTCCTAAAAATTTTCCAAGCATATGTGTTGTTCTATGGTATATTTATAGTGGTCTTAGAATAATACTTCGGGATTATATAACCCATATAGAACATAATCACATAAACATGCAAGGAAAAAGAATCCCATATTAAACCTCCAACAGGAGCAAAAACAATTTAACATAAAATTGTATGAAAGCTAACAAATCTAGAAAATTCTGCTTCTAGATATATATAGTCGAAGTCATATGAGAATAAATTTATGCCAAATGTATTACGAGGTGCCGTTGGACCTATGCACAAATGAAGTCACCTAAACTTTAGTGCCCATACGCAAAACAAAATTGCCGCACATATATATGTATATATTTCTATCACTTCAGGGATAACATGCTCCACCATGTGTGCTGGAGCGAGATTTGTGCATATGGTGCACGCAAGGAGCTCAAAATCATATATGCCAAAAATTACTCGCATGTATGTGAGGCTAAATAATAACCAACAGGGTTGCCAAATACTCGTACATGATGAGCAGTTGCGCAGCGCGCGGCCAACTGCGGGTGGCGCACAGTGAGCCGTGTAAGTGTAAAAACCTGGTCAGCAGTAAACAAGGCAAGGCCATAAAAATATAGATGTGCTTGCATTTAGCGACATACTAGCATTCTTCAAGATGCAAGCCGCAGTATACCAAGCTAGCTGGCTGCCGTGTCCACCACATCGGCTCAGTTTAAGATTCAACTACTGCTAAGTAGCAAGATCATGTGATAGATTATGCATCTAGGAAAAAAATTGTAATCTACTAGAAACTAGTTATATCTTCTGGATTTAATCTAGTAGAAATAAAACTCATCAAACAAATTGATAATGCATACCGTAGTCTGTTTGTTGAAAATTCATGCTGCGTAAGGCATATATGCAAGGACATTGACATGCCTGTGTGATGACCTAGTCGCGGCGTGCAGGCCGCGAAGGATGCAGCTATGGCAGCATCGTGTGGCTTCGGCTTAGCCTCAGCGGCTCACAACATGAATTGTATTCGATGCTTCAGGCAAAGGCAGCAGGGTGCAGTTACGACTGGCTATCACCTTCGTGCATGAAGGCATGGAAAATAAATTCCAATTAAAAACGAAGTAGAATAGATCTATTCAAGATACTATATTTAGCTACAGGCTACGACAAAATTCTGATTGCCTTGGGTGCGCAACAGCAACCTCAAACGGAAATCACGACCTTCGTGTCGTGTCATGTTGTGTGATGGCAGGAGGCAGCGTTCATGCTTTATGCCACTGTATGGCCACGGCCCACGATGGCCTTCAAATCTAGTACCAAGGTTACCGATATTCTTTTCTTTGTCTAGTAGATTAGAAACCCAACAAGTCTAATCTACTTAAAACAATTCATTAAATACCTTTGATTCTTGTTCGAGAAGAAGCGAAGGCTGTCACGTAGGACGGTTCGGCTAGGCTGTGGGGACCTGCCGGTGTGACGATGAGCCGATGCAATCTCTGATTCGTAGCGGCGAGGTAGCGAATCCGTTCCGCTAACAACATCGGGGATGTCGATGTCGTCGAAGTAGTCGCGGCGGGATGTCGGCACAAGCGTCGGTGCCGAAGATCGGCGGCAGCTTCAACGGCGAAGTCGACGAAGAGCTTGTCGTGCTGATAACGTGTTGAGAAACTTGTCATCAGCGGTTAGGACCTTCCCCTCTCCGTCTCTCACGATCACGTAGTAGATGAAAGTAGAACAAGTAGACACAAGATGTAAGGAGACTATTCTTTATTCATCTGAATCTTCGTTCTTTACAATGGAGGATCTCCCACGTATATATAGTCCGAATAAGTACTAGAGTATGGAAATTGCCCCAACAATAAATGGACTAGGATTAGGATTCCTCCTTCTCCTCTTTCTATATTCCAGCCAAGGCCGGAGAGTTTTGGTAAGAGCCCACATACAAACGGACTAGGATTAGGATTCATCCTTCTCCTTTCCTTCTAGGAAAGAGTCCGTGTTAGTTAGGGTTTTGTTTCCCAACACTCGTGACGGGTCATGGGTTTTTAACGGGTATAATTTTTAGTGGTGGGTATGGGTTTGGGATGGCAAAACCCAGCGGGTTTGTACCCGTTGCCATCTAGACTTGTACCAGTGTCTTGAAGCAGGGACGATGAATTCTTGACCTGGCCCAGTACATACGTATCCACAAGTATGGACCAATCTGCATCAGATTTTCCGATCCCAAATTAAGATTAAAAAAAAAAAAGAAACCCAAGGCATCCAAACAGGGGAAATTCTTGACCAGGTTCTCGAATTCTAGAGTCTTGATTCTAAAAATCCCAGAATTCCACCGAACCCAGATCACGAACGATAAACTTGTAGGTGCCTCATCCTCTCCGTCATTCTGCTCTTGTCCTTCTGTTCTCAATTCTCACGCGCGAGTCCAGACAAGACGCTCCACGCCGGGGCGATTCGGGTAGCCTCCGCCACACGCCGGTGACTCATGTCGCCTCCGCTCCGCCCCATCCACAAGCCATGCAAGTTCGCAACTCGCAAGCAGCTCGGTTCCGTGGTTGGTGCTTCGGCGTGCTTGAATCGCGGGAGGAACAAAAATGTTAAGTTTTTGTTGCCCTGATAGCCTGATTTTGTCTTTCTGGCTGCTTATATAGGACGCATGCATGTCGTCTGGCCCATTGGGCATACGAATTTCAACATGGATAGTCGCAGTAGAAAACAGACAGGTTCCTATTGTTTGACTATGTGCATGGCATGTGGCTTCCTCTGCTTCAGCGTCAACGAGCAAGCATGGCATACTTTGTCTTGAATCCATTCGGATTTGCTGCATCAAAGATCAAACTCCACATTCAGACCGACAGTAGTAATTGAGTAAGAAGAGAAAAAGAATGTACAAATCCCAAATGATTACGTGTTTACATTCAACACCACTGGTGCACAACACGGTCGGTGCTCACTCTCACAAGACTACAAAAAGCAGAAGCGAGAAGAGAAGAAGAAATAAAAAATAATTAAGTTGAACCAAGTGCACCAGCCGTAGGTGCATACAGGAAGAGGAAGTAATTAAGCCTAATCACCGTCTCCGCTGAAACGACAGCTTCGGAGCTGGTATCCTGGGATGCGAGTCGAGTTGTTGCTGGACTGATTCCTTGAGTGCGTCCTCGAAGGAACCCAGAAGCCAGACTTGCTTGAGGGAGACCGGGTGCTCTAGCCCAGAAAACTGCATCTCTGAACCTTCAAGGCAGTGGAACTTGAGCTGCTCGAGCTTCTCCATGGCTCCCTCATCAAACCTTACATGCAACTTGGAATTGCAGGCAATCTCGAGGACCTGGAGTTTGCTGAAAACGGCAGTGGGGAATCGGAGCTCACCATCTTGTTGATCCTTTCTGACCTGGAGGCGCAGAGTACGCAGACTTGGTTTGTCCCCGAGCAGCGGTATGACCTCTGATGTCAACAATGCACGAGTCATCTCTAAAGTAAGCTTCCCGAGATTAGTAGCATCCCCGATGTTCCACGGCAGCTGCTCCACATGGCCGGTCATCTTTAGGCTCCGTAGGCTTTCAGGAATCCTGAAGCTTTTCCAATGAACGAAATGGTTGTTCCTCTCGAACTGCAGTGACAAGGATTCCAAATGAGTCTTCCAGCGTAAGCAGTAAAGAGACCCTCCTCCGTGCTTCCGGCTGATGCCACAGACTTCGAGTTTCTTCAAGTGGGGAAGGGAATTGAGGATCTCATCCAGAATGTCCTCTCCGTCTGTAGTATTTACATGGACAACACCCAGCGTTAGCAAGGCTTCCAGTCTCTTAATCCCTCTAGGTACCCCAACACCACCACTGTGAGAGCCAACAACAGGTCCACCATGCCTGAGGAACTTTTTGGGCAAGCAGGACGCTAGAGTGCGCAACCTACTGCTTGATGGTGGCGTCGATCCCTCCTCCACATCATCCACCCATGCAACGGTAGTACCTACACGAATATACTGCAGCTTCCTTAGCTTGGTGACGAATGGTGGTAACGTTTCAATCTGGGTGTTTCTGATATCCAGAGTTTGAAGCTGTAACAGGTCAGCCACAGAGTCTGGCAGATGAGTGATTCCACTCTGTCCTCTTAGGGAGAGGAATTTGAGACGAGATGGCAGCTTCCCAATCTTCTTGAAGTCAAAATCAATTACTTGGTCTGCATTCTCCAGATCCAGCACCCGAAGCACTCTCATCCTGTCCGACACGTAGAATGACCAAAAAGTTATATCAAATAGCGTCAGAGACCGCAGCCGTGATAAGTCCAAACTGGCGAACACAACCTTATCTCTATCCCAGGTGTTCCCTATAGCTAGGTGTTGTCCAACGCCTTCTGTGGGCAGGCGGCCTTGACCCTGCTTATCTAGTGCAGAGACTTCCACTGGAAAGAAAATGGTCTCTTCCACTGGCCGTGACATGATGTACTCGCGGAAGAAGCCGTTGACTCGGTACCCAATCACCTTGCTCACATTCAGTACTGGCTGCATGATGCTCAGTGCGGCGACCTCGTCAAACATCTTCTCTGCGTACTTCTCTATGCTATTGCTGTCAGTGCCCTTGGAGAATCCTTCCGCAATCCATCGCCTGATCAAGCGCCTCCGCTGAACGATGGTGTCTTGGGGAAAAATTGATAGATACAACATGCATTTCTTGAGGTGGCGAGGGCAAGCATGCAAATAGGAATGCATCCATGGTTGTATGTCCCGTAAGGAATCAAACTCTGGGTTGCTCATTAGCTCATGCAAAAAGTTGTCACTCAGATGCCTCATCTCCTGTTGCAACACATCTTTTGGTTTGCTAGCCAAGTATCTTGCAACGGTAATTAATACTCTGGGAAGTCCACCGCATTTGGACAACAAAAGTTTAGCTGCTGCTTCTTCTTCTTCCACCTTGTACTCTTCGTCCTCGAGCGTCTGTACGTGAAACAAGAGTACTAGTTAATTACTAATTACTAGCAAATAAAACTACTCCAAAATAACCATCTAAATTTGCGCATCTACATTACACACATATTCTTTTGTGACATCCAAATTACTCAATGTTCCCTATACTTTTCTAAACTAGCAGGTTCTGCCACTATTTATTTTTTGACAAAACAACACAACCGTTCCCGAAAATAACATAATATAACCACGAAATACACACATATAAAGTTACTCTTGTATGATCTATAAAACAGCCAAAGTGTCATCTTTATATGCTTTCAAATTAGAAGCTGTACTACTATAAATATATGACAAACAACATCAAAATATATACATACAGATAGTTTGACACTATGCATACATGTATACACGACATAAAACATATACATAGTCAAAGGGAACTGAGCTCATCGTATATGAGAAAATTGCAAAGGGCAATATCAACACTATCATATATGCATTAAGAATTCGATTTTTTTTTTGAAAAATATGGCTGTTCTCGTAGTAATTTATAAAAGGAAATTTGACATCATAGATATTCTGATGCAAACTTAAATGCTTAGAGTTTCATGTGAACAAAAGGAGGATGAAGCTTTCAAGAGAAACTACTTTTTTTTTTTTCGAAAGGACGGCAAAAAGCTTTGTCGCGATTTCTATTAGACGATAAAAAAAAAAAAAAAAAAGCAAGAGCCCCGCCCAGTTTTTGGAGTGGAAACTAAGCGAAAACCACAAATACAATTGTGGAGGGTCTACTCCAACCGCACACCTAGGTACCAAGACAACTCAACTCGCGCCACAAAGAACGCCAACTCAACTCCACTCGACTCCAACTCCTTGCTTGGTCGGATTGGGACATCGACATAAGCCTAAGAACTCGGGTCGGATTGGGTCTTCGACACGAGCCTCCACTTTAAACCACTAGGAGCTCCACAACTAAAGCCGCAAGCAACTAAAGACTAGCAAAACTAAAACACAAAGCAACTAAAAAACAAACTAAAGCTACTCCACCACTGACACCAACCATGAACAGAGCGACAGAAACGATGAACTAGCACTGCCCAAGACATCCCAATCGAGTCGAGCCCACAACGATGCCTTCAAGAAGGTTACGACGCCCAAGCGCCGCCATCGCCTGGCCCACAAAGACAGGACAAGGTTCTCACCCATGGAGCGTGCCGGGACACGACGCCTCAACAGGGGAACGACACCCCAATTGTCGCCGCCGCTAGGCTTTCGCCCAAAGAGACCCCAACACGCATATCGGTCAAGATGACGGACCCCACCAGCCCACTAAGACGCCGCTACCGCCATCCCGAAGAAGCCTTATCGGGTCGACGCCCGCCACGCGAGTAGCCGCAAAGCTCGCCCGCCGCATCGCCTACCGAACACCAGCCCCCGCCACTATGTACGCCACCATCCGCCCGCCCGCAGCCAGAGCCGCCGGCCACCGCTATTGGCCGAGCTCGTTGTTGCACCGCCACCCCCGAAGGTACTAGATCCGGGAGCGAGCCCCGGACCAAACCCCCCGAGGATGCCAAGGCCTCCGTCTTCATAACGGCCCCACGACGGTAGTCGGAGGCATGGGGAGGGACGGCATAGACGAAGACCGCCCCCCAACGCCAAAGACAACCCCGACCAGCGCCATGAAGCCGCCACCATCAAGAGGAAGGAGGGGGACGAACGAAGGGAGGGCCGCCCCCCACACCCGAAAAGGGCAGCACCACGCGACGCCCCTACCGGCGATCCCCACCGGAAAGGAGCAGCCACCACCATGCCCGGCACGCATGCGGAAGATCGCCACGACACCGAGACCTGCCAAGACAATAGCCGGGCCACGCCACCATGGCGCCGCCGGGCAGGCGCTCCACCTCCACCGGCGCCCTCACGCCCACAAGCCGGCAGATTCGGCCCAAGAGCCCGCCGCGGCGGCAAGAACCAAAGAACTGCGGCGGCCACCACGCAGGGGGCGGCGGCGATCGCCGGATCCGCCACCGGGGGACGCCGGATCCGCCACCACCATGTCGGATCCGCGGATTGAGCCCCGACGGCCGGAATCGGACCGCCCGTTGACCCGCCACCAACAAACCAACGCGAGCGGCAGCCACCTCTGCCGATGATCCGCCACCTCGCCCGCGGAAGACTGCGGCACCTCGACCCGCCGCTGCAGCCGGCACGTACACCAGTGCCGCCGGCACCGCCCGGCCGGGCGGCCCTTGCCACCATGGCGCGCCCTTCCCCGCACGGAGGGCACACCACGTCGGCCGGGCCGAAGATCCCTCGCCGCCGCCATCCCGGGAAGTCGCGGGCCTCCCCGGCGGCCTCCTCCGGTGGCGAGGGGAGGATGGAGGGGAGGAAAGGGGTGGCGGCGGGCTAGGGTTCGCCGCCCGTGTCGCCTATGCGGAGGCGGCGACGGGGGGCTTCGGCGGCTCCCAGTCAGGGATAGTTTCAACCGTTTGTGATATTCAAAGCTCAACTTCAAGAGAAACTACTTTTAGGAAAGATCAAATGTTTCAAGCCAAGATACTGATTTATGGAGTAGCCTAGGTTAGCCCCAACCAGAGCTAACATAGATCTAGATAAGCTAGGTTCCAACCAAACACATGGTGGACATACATGGAGATAATATGGTGCAAATTAGTTAAATATGATTTAAACATATATGTAGAGTAATTCATAACAAAAGTATATCACAAACATATTGAAGAAATTTTGTACGTATGTGTATAGTGAGCAAGGAAATAATCAAATGAGACATGCCACGATATAAATTTTTTGGTTATTGTAGATTCTTAATTTATCAATAGAATTCAAACACATATAATTTTTTCCTTTTAACTAAATGTAATAAAATACATTTTTAACAATCTAAAATACAACAACCACTAGGGCTTTAACTAAAAAAGAGGATGTGAAAGAATTTGATTAATTTTGGTAGGTAATATATATAAAGAATTGGGAATGAAAAGTTCTAATTATTCAGTCTGGGCACATAAAGTGTAATAGGTACTGACACAAAGTGCAATTAAAGAACTGTTAAATGCAAACAAGCATAACTATGGATGAAGATTGAAAGGCATATGGAGTATTTATTGCTCAACAAAGTATATCACATATGAATATAAGATTTTATATTGTATTAGACAATAAACAAAAGTGAGTGGGTAAAGATATATATAGATAAGCAATTATTGCTAACCACGGGACATAAATTCTTCTATGCACTTTGCAGCACTAATGTTTCTTTTAAAATACATCTTTTAAATGCCAAATAATATAAATACGGAATAGTGCATATAAGAATTGAATTCACATCTTATTATATACCAAACTCTGCTTGTGGCTAAACACACCTTTTCGAACAGCTCAATGGCAGCAGTGTCACATAGACCTTTGACGTTGTACACTCCATCAATAGATACTGCACAATGTTTGGCAACACTTTCTTCTGAAGTAATGATAATGCTACAACTTCTGAGTCTCCATATTGTATCAAGTTAGATTTTATCCAATCCCAATCTTCCTTTGACTGCAGACCATCAATTACAAAAAGGCACACACATTCACGTAGATGATCCTGGCACATTTGGATGGGATCTTTGGCTTGAAATGCCTTTACATATGTTCCCTCCAAAGAAGTTGATTCCTTATGTAAATTTACGAGTAAGCTTCGACAGAAATCTGTTTGATTGAATGGATGGGATACACTGACCCAAACATGCATCTTGAATTCATTGATTGCCCTGAGTTTGTGATATAAGCCTTCAACGAGAGCTGATTTCCCAACACCAGGCATCCCCCACACAGAAATAAGCCTGCTTTCGTGTCTCTTTTGGGCCTTCTCAAAAAAGTCCATTGAGTTCACTGTCACGCCCAAGAAGGCCATAGTTGATCAATGAATGGTAGGGTTCTGGCTTCATAAATGAATGAACTCTGTCATGTTGGAAACCCTGTAGATATGGAAGCAAAAAGACACAAACAAGTTGAAAAATAGAGTTGTATTAGTTATTAGAAAAATAGTTCCCTACTGTATAAAAACTAAGCAACCATGCCAAAAAGAGAGTATAAGATTTTTTTCCCAACAAATATCTGACCACTGTGGTCTTTGAAGTGGATCACCATCCTTTGAATTGGCATACATTTGATAGTTTTTTTTATCAGTGCCATTTACAGTCATTAATATTTGGACAGACATTCGACATGAGGGAAAAAACTGAAAAACTAATTAAATATAGTGAGGAATAGAACAAACAATCACACAAAATTCGGTGGTCAAATAGAGTAAATCTAAAATTAAATATGATTTAGAACAAGTATAAGTGCTAGCCTCAAATAGACGTGCCATAAGGTATCAAGTATGAAGTATGTATATTCACATCTTATCAATGTGATTCACTACGAAAATGGTGGAGTTCTCCTAGTGTTTCTAGTAATAATAATAAGAACACAACACCAGTCCTCGGACATGGAATTCTGCCTAGGAGGCATTCGGTAGGGAAAAACTCATAGTGAATGTCGAATATATGCTAAACACAGCAGAATCGACATCACTGAGAGAAGCTGTAGATTCTTATTGGGATTACTATGTAGCTCATTTTTGTCATGTACCATTGTGAAATATATCAATATACATAATAAATAAAAGCTGGCACAACTATGAATGAACATATACAGATTCATATGAGGGTTTATTTGGCTGCACTCGTATCCATGTGCGTGTGTAGTAGATTAAGGTGCATACGAGCCAATCAAGCCCTAGATTTGGTGCACCTGAAGTATAAGGACATGCCTTTTCTTAAGAAAGTACAACAATTACCTCTTTGTAATAGATGCGCACAGAGTGGCCCGGTGAAAACTGCCCAGGCTCTGAAACTCGGCACGGCTGCCCTGTACATTGGCTTGCAACCACCGGATGGTTTGCCAGCACGACAATCCGGCTCCCGTTCTTCCTGTCCGGTAGGTAGGACCTGATGTCATCCCACTGTACCATGGTGGACAGGTCTTCCAGAACGATGAGGAACCTATGGTTGCTTTCTTTCTGAAGAAACTCTTTGATGAGGTCGCCCTGAGTGGCCTGCTGGATCCTCTCCAGCACGTCTAGACATACGTTTACTTCTCCTTGTTCTTGGGAAGAGTGCCTGAAGAACTGAGTCACCAAGCTCTGAATCAAATTGTGGGGATTGAACGGATGCACTAGCTTCACCCAGGCACGACACTGGAATTCCTTGTGGATTCTTGTATCATTGTACATATTCCTGACGATGGCTACCTTCACAAGATCACCTTCTGTTCCACAGACGGAGACCACATCAAGGTCCGTGCCTGCCCTAGTGACCAATCCGGCGAGATCCACGGGGCCAGCCTTCTTGACGGCATTGATAAGAATGTCAATGTCAAATGAGCTCGCAGCCGCCTTCTGCACTGGAACCAGATCCATGGCAGCAGCCGTGGGTTTGGAGGCGGAGTCAACGATAAGGTTGTAGCGGATGTTCCTCTGGCTCACGTCCACCACCCGAGCCCTGAGCAGGGTTGTTTGAGTGACTGCTTCATCGACTGGCAGCTCAGCTACCGGCTTGCCACAGGAACAGGTGGGCAGCAGCCGGAGCCACCAGGACCTCTTTGTTGTGTCGAGGTGGAGGACGAACTCAATACAGTCCTCGACATCGTAGGACAGGTCACGGACCTGCCGCACCCAGGTCCTCACAATCTGGTTCTTGACACGCTGATCACTGGCAGTGTCGAGGAAGGACTGCATCATCTCGAACTCTCCCGTGATGAACACCAGGTCGCGCTGCACGCTCTTCCACTGCTCCGCTTCCTCCTTGATGGCGGATCTGACTTTGTCCGCCGAACAGCTGAACCGCCGTCCTGGAAATCCCAACCACAAGGTCCGCCATCGCTCTGTGATGTCTTGGTTTCTCGGATGTCGTCGGATGGGTTGGCTTCAAACTATGTGTGAAGTTGACAGTGGACGCCTTTGGATCTGAAGATGAATGGGATGAGATCGTCATGACATCACATAGGAGAGACCAGGGATGAAACTGCTACTGGGTAAATCACTGTTAAATTTCAAGAGGACTTGCTTAGTTACTTACCAGCATGATGGCTGCGATCAGGGTCGAACTGCCGCCGGAGTCGCCGGACGGGGTGGAGCAACTAGCTGCTCTGCAGTCGGTACAAGAGAAGCTTTAACAGAGTGGAAACAGAGGAGACCGAGCCACATATCCTTACAACAAGTATAGGGGCTTATTTATTGAGTTGAAAGCTGAGGTGAAGTACAGAGAGAAGACGTGGACTGTTTATACGGAGCTGATGCAGAATAACTATGGCCCAAGAGTTTGCCAAAATTGGTTTATCATATTTGGTTTGTTTCAAGTCCTAAAATAAAATGAAGAGAAAAAAAAAAATAGGATAGGTCACGCGAGCGCCACACAGTGACGTGACGACTGGAAACAGTAGAGGAAAGTTTTTTTTTACAACGAAACATAATATCATTGATTAGCAGCCGGGGCCGCTGCTTAGAACCATTACACCGTTAATGGTTACAAAACGCAGCGTGTCCGGAAGAGGACACGCATGAACATGTGCCGGGTTAGCACAAACACCCGAGAAAGTAACATCGCCTGAATGCCCTGAAGCTAATGCTTGTTTAGCTAATGAGTCCGCCATCGTGTTATTTTCTCTTGATATCCTGCGCATGGTAGAGTCTGATGCCTGCAACATGGAAGTAATCATCTGGGTTCTGGGTTTTGCTCTCCATTCCAGTGGGCTCGATCTGTCCTCCGAATTCATGAAGTTGGCAAGCTGTTGATTGTCGGTGAAATAGTGTACCCCGTCGATTCCCATGCGTGTGAAGAGGATCGTGGCTAACTCCATTGCTGCTGTTTCAGCAGTGAAGATGGAGTCCGGGTCCTGCAAAGTTGCCTGTAAAAAGAAGCTTGAAGGAGGCGTCGTTAGGTGGTCAACAAAGAAAATCCCAAGCCCTGTAGTCCTGTAAGGTAGGTGTGAGGCAAGTGGCATGGATGCATTGGTGTAGCAACGTAGACCATGTACCGCGATCGGTGAGCGCTCCAGGAACCTGTCCATCAACAAAGTAGAAGAACTAGACATACCTGAAATGTGTCCTGCTATCTGTCTCAGTTGAACTGAGGGCTGCTGCTGTTGCTGTGTTGGGTGAAGAGATGAAATTGACGGACCTGCCATTGAGGAATTATTACCTTGTGTGTGGAGGTTGTGTACTTGGTCCTGTTCATCATTGATCTGGAGATACGTTTGCATGTGTGCCTCAGCCGCTCTATGTACCGAATGATGTTCAAATTTTGCCCTCGAAATCTATTATCATTGCGAGCTTTCCATAAGTACCACATAATAAATAAGAATTTGAAGAGGGTACTATCAGAAGGGTTGCAGGTCAGCAACAAAGGTAAAGTTATCTGGACACCATCCTCAGAGTGAGTAATGTTGTTCGTATGGATGAGAGGGTTAGAAGACGCCTAAACCTGAGTTGGGAGTTGGCATTGAAAGAAGAGGTGGTTCAATGACACCACAGAAAGTGCAATGTTGATCGATATGGTCGGAGAACCTACCTGCCCTTTTCCCAATAGCTAGTGCTCTTCTAATGAGCCTCCAAGCAAACGTTTTGAGGAGCAGAGGAATGGTTTTGGACTTCCAGATTTTCTACATAATGTGATTTGCATCGTCGGTGATGCTTCTGGATCCCTGTGTAGGAAGAGTATGGTTCTGTTGGGTTGAGAGGTGTGTGTAGATGGCTTTGGTTGTACAGATCCCATTGGCAGTAGGGGTCCATCTGAGGATATCAGGTTGATTAGAGGGGACAGTAGGAGTGGCTTCAATAGTTTGGACAGCTTGGAGTGACCACGCAGAAAAGTGTTGGAAAGTGCATAGCGGCTCTATTTGGCTTGGGGGCTATAAATAGAGGTGGGTGTTGGCATTTGTTAAGTGCTAAAAGAATATGAAGGATTCTGCAAGCGCACAGAACACCTACCATTGTAGCTTTTCCCTAGGATGAGTATTCTAGAGTAACGTATCCACAGGGAAGCTTTGGCTAAAGAATTCTAATAAGTCACAATCATGTATCCACTAACTTAGCAAACCACTAGACTAAAGTGAGGAGGTAATTGATAAAGGATAAATAAATAACAAAGCATAATAACATAACTAAGATTATAAAAGAATAACTAAACTAATCAAGAGGTCAAAGGGAGGGATCAAGGTTCCTTTGTACTTCTCTATTACTTAGGTTCTATGGTAGTAATTACACTAATGCACTTTGGAGCAAAGCAGGTCCGTCCCAACCCTCGAGAAAGACTGGGAAGAAGGTAGTTGGGAGAAGGCCGCCAAAAGCTCTGAAACACCAACCCATACGTGGTGGACTACAAAGACCCGACAGGGCTGTCACCCCTGAGGCTACCACAACTATCCGTAGGTTTGGGCGCAATCTCAGGTAACCTATAGCCTAGACACCAAGTCTACACTACCGATTACTACTCTAGCTACCTAGCATAACTAGAGCCCTCAATTCGAGCGGAAATCCCATGCAATAGCATAACAACTATACTTAACCATATATGAAAGATATGGAGTTGAATAGAGAAGATAAATATATGAATCATAACTCTTACAAAGAAAGGATACAAGACATACCAAACTCTGTAGACATCTCCAGAACATGAGCATAGCTCCACTCTCCTTTACTCTTGATTAGATCTAATTTAGATCTAATCTACTTCTAATTACATGGCTAATCTACTTCTAATTACATGGCTAATCTACTTCTAATTCACTAATCCCTGAGAGAGAGGTGATCCTTACATTGGGACACCTCTACAACTAAGAGATAATGAATAGAATGAGATAGAATGAATTCGAATCAATTAGGGTTTAGCCCTCTGGGGTCGAGGGTCTTCTTATATAGGCCATGGCGATGAACGATAGCCCTTGGATCAAACCGACCTTGGCAACGGTGTAGATACAACCCCAAAGTCGGTTACAAACCGACTTAAAAAGTTGGATCGGATTTGGGCTCAAACACCCGACGGCCGCCAGTGAATTGGCCTGGCGGCCGCCAGGCCCTTGTGGTACAACGAGTTCATATTTTGTGGGTGCGTAGATCTCGTCGATAGCTTTGTAATGACTGGTATTTTGTAGGAAACGGAGTCCGGATGAGAAAGTTATGACCGTTTTAGTGAACTCGCTCTCGCAACTAATATCTTTTGATTCTGAACTCCGAATATAGCAAACAATATATCCGTTTCGATCGTCCTCGACGAGCTCTTTGCAATGGTGCTATCTTGGAATATGTTTGTAACATGTTTTATTCTTCTTATGTCTTGCAAACTCTAGGCTTCTTCCTCGTTTAGTCCCCGAAAATATACAAATCACCAAAACTTGTGGAACTATGTTAGTAAAGCCCCTAGTCTATGTGATTATTCATTTTATGCCCTTATTTCATGTTTAGTTGACTAGAAATATTATGCTATAACAGGTGTCAACAGTGGGTGTGGGCCTTGGGGCTGGTTAAGCACATTGGGGACTTTGTGTCCATGCTTGAGAGTGCTAGAGAGCCCTCCCACTCACATACTCCCTCCATCTCAAAATAGATGTCATTCTCGCTTCCCGAGAAGTCAATGTTTTCAAAATGCCAGCAATTATATATTAAAATATATAAATATTTATGCTAAGTAATTAGTATCAACGGAAAGATCTTTAAGTCTAGTTTTTAACAAATTTATTTGGAGATTTAAATGTTGCACGTATTTTCTACAAACCTAGTCAAAGTTGAGAGAGTTTGACCGCACGCAACCCACAAAGTGACATCTATTTGAGACGGGAGGGAGTATGCTTGATATGGTTCATCCGATTGAGTGAGAGATCAAGTTCTAGTGCATTGCGTTGAGAGATCGCATTCATGGCACTAGCTAGGTGATCGTGTTGTAAGCCGGTGGTGCTTGTTACTATTGGAGGTTGCCACCTCCTAGACGGCTTGGTGGTAAGAGACTTCGTTGAAACACGCAAGGAAGCTTGTGCGGTGCTCAGAAGGAGGATTTGTGAGAGGTTCGTGCTCACCTCGGGGGGATCATGAAGAGCAACTCTAGTGGAGAGTGTCATTGAGTTACCACACTTGGGTGTGGGTTCTTGCGTGCCCTCTCGAGGGATTGTCTTGAGGATTCCCATCTTGTGAGTGATTCTTGTGAGCTCCCACCGTGGGATTTGGCACCGACCATTTGCTTGCGAATCATCAAGTGGGTGAATCATCAAACCGTGGAACCATCAAAGTGTTGGTCGACACAACGAGGAGTAGGGGAAGTTGGCAAGCTTCCCGAGACCTCGGTAAAAAATCACCGGTGTCATCTTGTGTCCACTCTTCGCGGTGGTTTGCATTCTCACTCACAAGCTTCGCATTTACTTCGATATATATCTTGTGCTTGCTTGTGTAGTGTTGTTGTAACTATCTAGCTTGTGTAGCTTGTTTAGTTATTTTGCATAGCTTGTGTAGCTAGATAACTTGAGCCTTTGGGTTAGGCGTGTGTTTCCTTATCCATTGTACATCTAGTGAGCTTAGGGGATTTGTGCTTGTGCTTACTAGAATTGTGTAGGAGCTCACCCGTGCTTGAAGTACTAGTACTTAGTTTTGTGTGACCTTGCATTAGAACTGATTAGGAGCTCAAGCTAGGCTTGTCACCTCACTCTTCTTGTGTAGGATCTTTTGTGAGGTGATTTAGAGTCATAGATATAGGGGTGAAGTCTTGGCTAGACCGATAAGTTTAATTCCGCATAAGTTTCGTTTAGCCGATGTGATTAGTTTTAGAAAGGACTATTCACCCCCCTCTAGTCCCCATCTCGACCCTTCAGGACCGCCATACACACACACAAGGCCATACTGCTGGTTGGTGGCTCTATTTGTACACAGAGACAAAATGTAGTGATCGTGATGGTCGACGACAACTATATCAACTTCATCAGTCCATAATAACCACGGCCACCGTGGCACCGGCCAGCAGGAAGCCGACGAGGTCCTCATCTTGATGTGGGAATGAGCAAATGCGCAAGAAGAAGAAGGAGGGTGGGCCGCAAGGATTGCGATGTCGAGCGGAGGGTACTTGGTAAATATGAGAGTCCATGATCTCTATGTACAATGTTGCTAAAATTTGCCAAGTGATATGTCAAAATTTGTCAAGTGATATGTCCAAGATGGCAAACCATTTTACCAAACTTTTAGAGATGCTATGTGGGTTATAAGTGTATACTGTAGAAAGTTATATTATTAGCTTTAGGCCCTGTTCGGTTCCTACAGGGACTAGGGACTAATTTTTAGTCTCAATTACTCCCTAATTTATCCAACAAAAAGACTAATGGACTAATTTTTAGTCCCAACTAGTCCCTAGTCCATTAGCCCCTCTTGAGAGTCTAATTGGGACTAGTCTGTGCTCTTGTCGGTCGTTAACTCATTTGTGCTTTGAACTCTTGTCGGGCCCGTCACTCTAGTCCCTCATTAGTCCTTTGAACTAAACATCTTTTAAATGAGACTAAAAATTAGTCCCTAGTCCTATGGGGAACCAAAAAGGCCCTTAATCTCGAGCACTCCTTCCACGGGCTGATCTGTGATGTTTGCATAAACTTCGTTATTCATTTGCTTTTTATGAGCCGATGTCAATTTAATAATCCCTCCATCCAAAAAATATTTATCTCAAGTTTGATATAACAAGATAAAAATATCAATATTTATCATAAATCGAGAAATACAGTTAGATTAATTACAAAATGTACTTTTAATAAATTAATTTAAGTTGATAAATATGAACAAAAGTCACTAAAAACCGGTCAAATCTAACCTACATTTACTGAGACACTGCTATAGTTGTATATTTTCTTGGACACAGAGAGTACATACCGTCATTGTGTTCTCTGTACATCTTCTAGGTTTTTTCATTGTATTTGTACACAAGCATGTTTACAAAATAGTCAATTAGAATTCTTAAATCTGCACCATGAATGTCTCTATGAACTACTCCCTCCATCATAAAATAGAAATCATTCTCTTTTTTTTCAAGAAGTCAGGTTTTAGGGTTTTATTTAACTTTCAGCTACTATATATTAAAGAATATTGATATTTATGATGCAAAGTTAGTATCATTAGATAGATCATTGCATATTTGCTTTGACAATAAACTTGGTTAGAGTTATAAATGCTCCACGTATTTTTAGAAATTTAGTCAAAATTAAGAAAGTGTAACCTGTTTCTTTGAACGCACCGCGACTGAATTTAACTTATAGTTATTAGTAGGTATCAACGGTCGTGGTTGTGGTCCCAAATTAAATGAGCCACCGGGGCGACCTTGACTGTTCATGCAGCATGCGCGCCCTTCTATATACTAATATACATGTACATCGGCTGATACGCTTTTAAAAAAGGTTCTTGTTCTATATATTGACTTTCTAGTCTTTCTCCTGTCCCACAAATAAAAGTTTGTATTCGACTTCTAGAATTCCTTTTTTGATCATTCGACTTATTTAAATTTCTATATAAATAATAAAATAAATAAATTATTATGAAAATATCTCCAACGATAAAATAAATTATAACAAAATAACTAATTTTTTTATTTAAATAAGACGAACGGTCAAATAAGGACTATAGAAGTAAAAAAACAGACGTTTATTCGTGGGACCGAGAAGGAGGCAGATATTGCCATTGTTTCCGTAGGTGGAGGAGACCGGGGCCAAAATTTGTAAAAAACATTGTTGGAATTTCAAGAAGCACACCGCAGCAGATTTTGTTTGTTTGTGGTAAATATTATCCTGCCATGAGGTATTAGGCTCAAAAGAATCGCCCTCGCAATGTACATTTAAACGTAATGTCATTAGTTATTTTTTACCTACATTTTATACTTTGGTACATATGTCTTTTGATGTTATTAATGTGATGGGATGGAGAGAGTGGAAAAACTTGGGCCTCGTTTAGTTGGCTAAAGTTTCTAACTCTTTTTTCACTCTCTCTCCATCACATCACATTAAATACACCAAAAGACATATGTTCGAAAGTATGAAATATAGGTAAAAAAAGTAACTAATTACACAGTTTAGATGTACATTGGCATCGATTCTTTTTGAGCCTAGTTACCCCATGGTAGGATAATATTTACCACAAACAAACGAAAAGTGCTACAGAGTGCTTCTGAGAGTTCCAGTGAGTTACTTTTTGCTAAAATTTCTAACATCTAAACGAGCCCTTGGGTTAGAAATTTTACCCTGGTACTGGCGTTGTTAGGTGGCGGTCGTGCCCTAGAGCAGGATCATTGAAAGACTGCAACATTGGTAGTAATCAATCATTGCAATTGTACGGTTTCTCGGCGAGCAGGCCAGCTGGGACACAATTATTGTCATGCCGCGCAGCGGCGCCTGGTTCTGATTCAGAGCATCACATGGTTGCCTTGAAGCTTGTGACGCAGATGGCAGATGGTGCAGTGTCCCGAGCACACAGATGGTAGTGGTTGTGGCCCAACGGAGCGACCGGGGACGACCTTGACTGGCCTGTTCATGCAGCATGCGCATGCGGCCATGGCTCGTGACTCCATTGCTGCTCCTCTGCTCTGTTCAGCGTGCTTGTTGCTCAACCCGTCCTTGATCTCGGTGTCGGGTCTCATCTATTTATAGCCCTGTTTCTCGAACTACTACTACCTTGCGGGGCCGGGCGCCAGGTGCGCCTGCGTGCTCTCTTGCGTTACCCACCAACCTTGTGGCTACACTGCTCTCCAAAGGCACACGCTCAGACTCAGGGGCTATGGATCGAGTGAACAAGATGCGGACTGCAAGAGACAGGAGGAATGGATAAAACAAGCTTTTCTTGCAACTTTAGTCGGCACGGCCACATAATCAATTAAATTCGCACAGTAAGGACGGTTGTGATCGTGGCCGGTGGCCCCAACCAAGCCACCGGGGACGGGGACGGCGACGACCTTGACTTGACGCATGTGCATGCAGCATGCAGCCATGCATGGGCCCATGCATGAGTGTTTTCTGTCGCTGTGTTGTGTTCGCAAACAATAACTACTCCTTTTGCGCCATGTAAATATATATGGCCTTCTTCCACTGAAATACTAGTAGGACTCTCCGCGCGTTGCTGCGGGTAGGAAGAAGGAATACAAATAAGTTTATATGTGAACCACTAAGATTTGGACTTGGAGATGCATTTGTATGCGCGTTGCTGCGGGAATAGAAATGTTATACAAAAAACTTCATAAGAAGCGACAGTGGGCTCATTGATGATTTGCATGACATTGAGGCCAACAATGGCACCAGCATATCGATGGAGGCCTAACGCTGGGAGTTGCTGAAGTAGACACGGACAGTGATGACAGCATTCCTAATTGTTGTGCCAAGGTAGACCTCAGTCGTCTCCTTCATCTTGGCGAGCACCATGGCGGAAATCTCCTGCGGTGCAAATTGCCTTTCCTCACCTTTGTACTGCACCAAGATCATCGGCTTAAAGAGCAGTGGTGGTGGTTTGAGATGATAATAATTTTGATAAACTCCGAATAATAATTTGAAATAAAATGACACAAAATGACATCATCGTATTGGTTCACTATTTAAAAAACAGTTATACAAAATTCATCATTCATGGTTTAAACAAAAGCATCCAAATACCATCGCGTAAGCTTTAATTTAAACCAAGCTGGAAATATTTGAAATCTAAACTACCAATTACCAATCTGATTATGCTAATAAATCGAACCTGTTAGGTGGAGGTCACCGAAATTTCTCAGGTAGGGGGTATCATTTGTCGTATCATTGTAGTTGTACCTGCTAGCTTTCGTGTTTCAAGATGATTGCCTAATGAGCATCTTGCCAATTTTCCATGGAGAAGATTCGTGTGAATTCAGGGAGTCCAAAGCTTAGTAGAATCGACCACGTACGCTGGCTAAATGCCTAAATGCACCACCACTCAACCCAGCAGAGGCGCTGCCGCCGAGGGATTTGGCGTGGCACCAGGCGGTCCTGCTACACCGGCCACGATGAAGTGGGTGTGGAGGGATCGTGTGACCTCGCATAGCACGCCGCCGCACTCCATGCTGGCTGTTACGATCTCAGCGTGGTGCCGACTGTTGGAGCCGCCCCTGTGTATGGTCTGGAGGACGATCCAGAATCGTGCGATCATGCTTCATGGCCGAGGGTGTGGAGGGACCTTGTGCGGCGCACCGCCAAGCTTGATGCAGACCGCGGTGGTCACCTGTTCAAGCCCCCCGCGCGCATGGCTTCGGGGAAGGGGAGTTTGCAGCTTTGCGAGATCAGATGTCGGGCGACGGGAACGGTGCGACTGCCTACACAGAGAGAAGGAAGAAGAAAACATCAGATTTTTTTTTAATCAGGACCATCGAGACGACATGGGGAAGAATCGATGGGGTCTATTTAAAGGTCATCTGCCAAAGGTTCCATCAATGCTCTGCATGTTTATCTGGCCGATCCTATCCACCAAAGACTATAATGGAGGACCGCAAAGGACAGGATTATAAAAATCCCAGGAATTTAATATGTGCTCAGTCCTTGATGAGATTAAGTTAATGGAGCACTACAACGAAGATGGGCAGACGAAGGGCCAAGGGTCACAGCCATAGTGGAACGCGCGGGCGGGGAATTAGGACTGGAATGAGCTGTGGGACCCGCTGATGATGTGGCATAGCTGCATGTCAAGAGAACTCCCCTAGTGGGGGTTTCCCATATAGAAGGTTTAGATACGACATCATATTCTTTTTACATGAGTATAAGCACTGAGGTACCTGCGGATATCGAGAAGAGGGTCAGTAGATTTACAGAAACTGCAGTGGTTATTATAAATACAATATTTTTTTTTTCAGAATGATCGAATAGTCCAACAGACCAACGGAGCATTGAACGAGCGAAGGTAACAGCGTTACCTCCAGATCTGTCGTAACACTCTCAGCGAGGCCCAACGGCCCAAGAGAAGTACGCAGAGAAGCTGTGAAGCTCCGGAATTCTTCCCGTTCGATCATTCGTCCGACAACCCTCCAGCCTAGTTTAATTTCGGCCCAGTTTGATTTCAGCCCAGTTCTTCCCGTACGAGCAGTGCATGTTTCACGGTAATTTCTCTGTTCCACATACAGACCGACAGTAGTAATTGAGTAAGAAGTGAAAAAGAATGTACAAATCCCAAATGATTACATGTTTACATTCAACACTGGTGCACAACACGGTCGGTGGGTGCTCACTCTCACAAGACTACAAAGCAGAAGCGAGAAGAGAAGAAGAAATAAAAATAATTAAGTTGAACCAACGGCACCAGCCGTAGGTGCAGTACAGGAAGAGGAAGTAATTAAGTCTAAACACCAAATCCGCTAAAACGCCAGCTTCGGAGCTGGTATCCTGGGATGCGCGTCGAGTTGTTGCTGGACTGATTCCCTGAGTGCGTCGTCGAAGGAACCCAGAAGCCACACTTGCTTGAGGGAAGCCGGGCGCTCTAGCCCAGAAAACTGCATCTCTGAACCTTGAAGGCAGTGGAACTTGAGCTGTTCAAGCTTCTCCATGGCACCCTCATCAAAGGTTACATGCAACTTGGAATTGCAGGCAATCTCGAGGACCTGGAGTTTGCTGAAAATGTCAGAGAGGAATCGGAGCTCACCGTCGTGTTGATCCTTGCTGACACGGAGGCGCAGAGTATGCAGACTTGGTAGACAGCCGAGCTGCTGTACGACCTCTGCTGTGAACAGTGCAAGATTAGTAGTCAGATCTAAAGTCAGCTTCCCGAGATTAGTAGCAGCCTCGATGTTCCATGGCAGCTGCTCTACATGGCCCAACATCTTTAGGCTCCGTAGGCTTTCAACAGGAATGCGGAAATATTCCCAATGCTCGAAATGGTTGTTCCTCTCGAACTGCAGTGACAAGGACTCGAAATGAGTCTTCCTACGTAAGTCGTAAAGAGACCTTCGTTCGTGTTTCCGGCTGATGCCGGAGACTTCGAGTTTCTTCAATTGGGGAAGGGAATGGATGATCTCATCCAGAATGGCCTCCCCGTCTGCAGTATTTACATGGAAATCACCCAGCGTTAGCAAGGCTTCTAGTCTCTTAATCCCTCTAGGTACCTCAACACCACTACTGCAAGAGCCAACAACAGATCCACCACGCCTGAGGAACTTTTTGGGCAAGCAGGACGCCAGAGTGCGCGACCTGCTACTTGTTGGCGGCGTCGATTCCTCCTCCACATCATCCATCCATGCAACAGTGGTACCTGCACGAATATACTGCAGTTTCCTTAGCCTGGTGATGAATGGTGGCAGCGTGGCAATCTTGGTGTCTCTGATATCCAGAGTTTGAAGCTGCAACAGGTCACCCACAGTCTGGCACACGAGTGATTCCACTCTGTCCTCTTAGGGAGAGGAACTTGAGACGAGATGGCAGCTTCCCAATCTCCTCAAAGTCATCATCATTTACATTCCTTGCATTCTGAAGGTCCAGCACCCGAAGGACCCTCATCCTCATCGAGACGTAGAATGAATAAAAAACACTATTAAATACTGTCAAAGACCGTAAACGTGACAAGTCAAAACTTTCGAACAAAATCTGATCTGTATGCCAGTTCCAGGTGCTCCCGATGGCTGGTCAGGCGGGCATGCCCCTGCTTCTCCAGGCCAGAGACTTCCACCGGAAAGAAAATGGTCTCTTCCACTGGCCGTGACATGATGTACTCGCGGAAGAGGCCGTTGACTTGGTACCCAATCATCTTGCTCACATTCAGTACTGGCTGCATGATGCTCAGTGCGGCGACCTCGTCAAAAATCTTCTCTGCGTACTTCTCTATGCTATTGCTGTCAGTACCCTTGGAGTATCCTTCTGCAATCCATCGCCTGATCAAGCGCCTACGCTGAACGATGGTGTCTTGGGGAAAAATTGATAGATACAACATGCATTTCTTGAGGTGACGAGGACAAGCATGCAAATAGGAATGCATCCAGGGTTGTATGTCCCGCAAAGAATCCAACTCTGGGTTGCTCATTAGCTCATGCAAAAAAATTATCACTTAGACGCCTCAACTCCTGTTGGAACACATCTTTTGATTTGCTAGCAAAGTTTCTTGCCACAGTAATTATCACTCTAGGAAGCCGGCCGCACTTGGACAACAAAAAGTTCGGCTGCTATATCCGCCTTGTACCCTTCCTCCTCGAACGCCTATACGTAGAATGAGAGTACTAGTTAATTACTAACTGCTAGCAAATAAAACCAGTCCAAAATAACCATCTAAATTTGAGCATCTACATTTGCCACTATTGATTTTTGACAAAACAACTCAACGATTCTTGAAAATAACATAATATATCCACGAAATACAAATATAAAGTTACTCTTGAATGATGTATAGAACAGCCAAAGTGTCATCTTTATATGCTTTCAAATTAGGCTGTACGACTATAAATATATGACAAACAAAGTCAAAATATATTCATGAAAGTTAATATGACTGTTCTCGGAGTAATTTATAAAGGAAATTTGACATCATAGGTATTGTGATGTAAGCTTAAATGCTTAGTGTTTCAAGTGAACAAAAGGTGGATGAAGGTTTATTAAAAAATACTTTTAGGTAAGATCAAAACAAACTAGACAGGATACTGATTTATGGAGTAGTCTAGGTTAGCCCCAACAACAAGAGTTAACATAGTTATTAAAATACTAAGCATTTTAGGCCATGTGAGCCGACGCCTATTAAAACACTCCGCATTCCGCAACCGGCATGGAACGCCTAACATGTGAGCCGACGCCGCTGTGCTCTTCCACGCCAAGAAAACGACCTTTTAGGCCATCAGTTGTCGAGCCTAGTGCGGCTCGGTGACTCCATCTCCGATCTCAGTCCGCTGACGTGGAAGGACGATTGAATCTCCGTTACTATGGCCGATGGCTGCGGCAGCGGCTCTTGGCTATTACCACGTACGGTGAGATAGGAAGGTATGACAATGTAATTTACATGTTTTTTCATTTATAGATCTATTAAGCGTGAGAGATTGAGTTTTCAATATAGCACGGTATACTTCTATAATGGCATATGGGTAATTTTTTAGAAAATAAAATAGCACATTATATTTTATAATGGCAGGTGGGTAATTTTTTAGAAAAATGTCAAATAGATCTAGTGGTTATTAATACAAATGGCAATCAAATCGATGGCCAGATCTTTCTAATCATTGTGAGAATTTATAGGATTTATCTATTTTTTCTAGCGTATCTTGTGAGAATTAATGTGGAGCTCCCGCTCGAGCCTCTAATTAGTAATAAATAAACTAGAGGTATTCCCAGCGCGTTCTTTGGGATAGCGATAGATTTTACATGTGTTTCTATGGAAATTAACAGTAGATTCCTCTCATATTATTATTATTATAGATTCTCTCATATTACTACTAATATTATTATAATAGTGAAAAAAGTTAAGAATAATCTGGGAATATAAGTAGTAAGTTGCGTATTGAACAAACTCATAAATTATAGTAAACACTCTAAATGAGATGGCTATTGAGAAAAAAAAAAAAAATTGTGCATAATTATATATCACAGGTTTCATTTCATTCAGCTTGTTGTTTCATATAGACTGTTTTCATCGGGAGTTACCCGGATCCAAATTAGCAATAGTATTCGAGCGAGCAATAGAGAAATGTGTGCTCGTGAAAATTATTATCTCTTTCACAATCAGAAGCAATGTTATTTTCATTCACGATCTCTCATTCCCTTTCCTCTTCCTCACACACTTTCCTTCTAAATACATCGGTGGAGCACAGGAGCTCACGCGTCGCATGATGCAGTGTACAACATCCTGTGCTAGCGTTGCAAAGTTTTGTGGCAAGCCAAAGGCGGTTTCTTGTTGTAAAAAAGAAAAGGCTGTTTCTTCCCATCCCCACGCGCCATAGGTTGTAAACTGGGCCTGCGCTAGCCATTTTGGCCCATCAGGGAGTGAAGGCTGCAGTATAAAATGAAGTTGTTAGGGTTTGGAAAAGAACAACCGTCACACCAGCAGCAAGCCACCAGCCACTGCCTTCCGTTCCGCTTGTTGCGGGCACCAGCGGTTCCCGTTCCAAATCCGGTGGTCCGCGTCTATGATGGCATCGTCATGGAGGTCCCACACCAATCGGCTATGTTCATGCCGATGGAGGACGGGCGGCTGGAGCATAGGCCGACTGTGGTCGATGTAGCGGAGGCCCGACCGCCACGCTTGCAGCGCTGGAGCTCTACCCTCTTTCTCGAAGCGCTCAGGCCGGACAGGCCGTGCACCGTGTCTGCGCTGATGGAGGCCTAGCCAGCGGCGTCGGTGGTGAAGGGGAGGCGTCTCGTCTGCGGTAACTCCGTTGGAGGTTGGCGTTGGATGACCATTTGGGAGAGGTCGAGCCAAAGCAAGGGAGGCCGAAGGTGAATTTAAAGGCTAGTTTGGAAGAAGAATCGACTTCCAGGCCGGTGAATAGACGACTGGAATGGACCGCAGTTGGCTGTTCCAATTCTAGTGGAGCACTCACGACTGTTGGTTTGCAGCTGAAGTGTGAAAGGTCACAATTGAAATCGAACGTGGTTGCATAGTTGCGGGACCCGCTGATAATGTGGCTTCACTACAGCTCGAGAGAAGTCCTTAGTGGGTTTTTTTCTGTGTAGTAGATAGCACGATTCCATGTTCTCAAATCCAAGCTTTATTTAGTACTAAACTCCCAGATGTAAAAAATCAGTAAATTATAGGTCAGTTTTTGTGCAGCTGCACAATGTTGAACTTCCCGATCTAAAGTTTGTATAAATGATTGATTAATTGATTAGGTCTTTGCAAGTATCAAATATTAAGATATTTTTATACAATTTTCTAGAACTTCCATTGACACTTTCCTACCATTTCTGTGATTTTGTTGAATAATCTATTGTAGTTTATTTATTGCATTGTTTGTTTTTTTTATCAATTTTTTTTTTTCGTCAATTATGTTATGGATTTAAGCATGGAAATGAGATATTATCCAAACTTATGCATCTATAAGCCAGCACATTTATTTTTTTGTAGTACACAGCAACCAATAGAGAAAAAAACCCAACTAATTTGTTCTCTATTAATATGTACCAGGCAAAACTATTGCTGGCTTATTGTTTATTAAAAGAGGCACAACTAGTGGAACGAAAGTTTCCATTACAAATAAAACATGCACCTAAAGTTCGAGTAAAAAGGGCTCAAACGTTTGATGGCTATTATGCATAACCAGCACCCTCCAGAGCCAACAAGTTCTTGTAGTCTAGCAAACATCACAACTATGTTTACTTGTCTAGTCCATTTCCACCGTTGCAAAGCTTGAGAAAAGTGTGCTTGACATCGAGTATTGCTGCAGAAACTTGTGCCATTCCTAATCGATCTCGTGATGATGCCATGGAGCACATGAGGCCCAACTGTACAATTGGGAGGATGCAGTTCTGTATCGTTTCTGGGTTCCCACCATCCAGATCATTTTGTAGCAAAGCAGGGTCCAAAATCTCTGCTATGCCATGGGGACAATGGGCAGCCACATATTTGTGAAGGTTCATCCCATCCTTGAATTTCCCATCAGTGGGACACTTTCCGGTAAACATCTCTAATAAAAGCACACCGTAGCTGTACACATCACCCATCGTTGATATTTGTGCACCCATGCCATACTCTGCATTTAAATTAGATTTGAATAATGAGAAAAATAACTAGAATAAGCAATTAAGAATGAACAAAATGTATGGATGGTGGACCATGTGTGTAGCATGCAAGTATCAAATATTACCTGGTGCAATATATCCAATGGATCCTTTTAGGTTGCCCAAACTTGTAGAATCAGCAGGTACTGCAGTTGAATTACCACACATGAATCTTGCTAACCCAAAGTCACTTACATATGCAGTCATTTCAATATCCAAAAGAACGTTGCTTGGTTTCAGGTCACAATGTAGTACTGGAGTTGCGCACTGGTTATGAAGATAGTCTAAAGCATGTGCAATATCCAGTGCTATGCTGATCCTTTCACCCAAGGTTAGGAACCTTTGCTTATCATAAGCATGGTCCTCTGGATGTAGCCACCTTTCGAGGCTCCCATTAGGCATATACTGGAAGATAAGTGCCTTGAAATCTGAGCCAGTTGGATCAACTGCAGAGCAAATGGTAATGACTTTGACAAGATTTCGGTGGCGAGTATTTCTTAATGCTTGGCACTCTGCAACGAAACTTCTTGGTGCTCCATATAGGTTCAGGTTGAAAACCTTAATGGCAACAGGATCAGTGTTAAATGGCAAAATGCCTTTGTAAACAGCCCCAAAGGATCCCAAGCCAACCAAGTTTAGTGGAGAGAACCCATTTGTGGCCTTGGCAATGTCTTGATACGTTATTTTGTCGATATGCACACTGGAGTGTTGCAAACCTGCTGGCTCCCCTTTTCTTCTCCTGACAAGAATAACCACGACACATAACAGCAAAATTATAAAAGCAGACAATACAGCTGGGACCACTATCTTCCAAACAGCAGGCTTGTTTTCTCCCTTGTATCTCAACTCCGGGCAATGGGGCAGACTTGATCCTGCAGCAATTGAGCATAACCTGTGGTTTCCTTCTAGGGAGACCCTGCTGGAATTGCCAAAGATACCCCCTGATGGTATTGGTCCCTCTAGATCATTGAATGAAAGATTGAGTGACTGCAGAGAACTCAGCGAGGTCAGGAACTCTGGAATTTCCCCTGATAAGTTGTTCTGAGAGAGATCCAGTTCCTTGATGCTTTTCAGGTTCATGAAAGATTGTGGAATATTTCCAGTAAGAAAATTCCCTTCCATGTGAAGAACTTCCAAAACCACACACTTCCCTAGGGTGGATGGAATATCGCCAACCAAACGGTTGTTGGAGATACTAATGCTTACAAGGTTGATGAGACTGCCAACCTCTATTGGTATGGGCCCACTAAAGAAATTATTTGACAAGTCCAAGCTTTGTGAGAGTGAAGAAATATTGAAGATGGCACCTGGGATGCTTCCATCGAAGGAATTGTGAGAGAGATCCAGCTTCTCTAATTGGCTCCATTGCCCTAAACTCTGAGGTATCCCCCCACATAAGCTGTTCCCATCCAGATGAAGCTCGTTCAGTTGGAAAAGGCTACCAATAGATTCTGGAACATGGCCTGAGAGCTTATTTTGTGCAAAGCTTAGAATCAACAAATTGTTCAGATTTCCTATGGTATGCGGGATGCTTCCTGTGAACAGGTTCAGATCCATTAACAGCACCGTGAGGCCTGTAAGATTTCCAATCTCCAATGGAATTCTTCCAGTGAATTTGTTCTGTTTCAGCCACAGCTCTTCAATCTGAGGGGGGAGGTCACCAACAGCACTTGGCAGGCTTCCTTGCATACCGTTGCCATCCAGCAACAGTTGTTTCAGTTGAGTGCAGTTTGCAAGGGATGAGAGGAAGCTCCAGTCACCAGCATCAAGTTGGTTGTAGGAAAGATCAAGGCCCCGCAGGTTTGACAAGGACCCAAAGGATGGCACTGTCCCAGTGAGTCCAGTACCGGAAAGATAAACCATTTCCAGCATGGATGCATTTGCAAGAGAAGCTGGGAGTGGCCCATTCAATTGTGTTGTTGATAGGATGAGGCTCTGTAGATTTGGAAGCCTGTAGCCAATGTCTGGTGGCAGGCTAGCGGTGATTAGCGGTGAGGCTAATCAGAGAGGAAAGGTTGCCCAGTGAGGCCGGTATTTCACCGGTAAGACTATTACGAGATAGAACTAATATTTGAACAGGTGCTGCAGTTGCCGTGACCGGGGGTATAGAACCGACTAGATTGTTTTTGTCAAGGTGAATGGTAGTCAGCGTAGAGGTGTTGAAAAGTGATGGAGGGATCTCTCCAGTAAGGCCATTTTGCATGAGCCTAAGCACTTGAAGACGTGTACTGTTTGCCAAGAATTCTGGAATCCCTCCTGTCAGCTGATTGACACCAAGGTCGACACTGATAAGAGATGGGCTGCTGCCCAACCGTAAAGGTATATTTCCTGTGAGGACATTTGTCGATGAACTGCTCCAGGAGCTTAAGGCTCCAGTAGGATCAGAGATTTGGGACTGGAAACAGAGGAGGGCTTCTCCGTCAGTATCAGGATCATCACTTGTTGCTAATGTCAAGGAATATGAGAACATGGATACAGCTAGGAGGGGGATGAGTTTTGATGTAGAAGTGACTAAGTGGGCCATCTTGAGGAATCCTTACGGTCTAGCTCTTCTAATGAGTTCTAGGCAACTTAAAACTGCAAGCAGTAGCAGCTTTGCCTTATATATGTTTATTACTTGTTACTACATTACGAGCCACTAGAATTAGTATGGCCGACTCTCCAGTTTAAAAACAGTTTCTCGTCCTTACATATATGCCATGGTCTGGACAATTCTATATGGAGCAGCTTGGCTGGCTGGCTGCCTGCTGGCAGCCGGAGGTGCAGCAGCAGCCGACGGCTAAACAGCCCCATTGATTTGTTGCCACCATTATTGACCAAAATTTTCAAGCAGTACTATTATGCATTTATATACAATTAAGTTGACCTTGTGCCACAGGCTGAGTTATATTTTTAGTCTCTGCATATTGTTGAACTGTTCATGTGATATCAGTGATTTCTTTTTCTTCTCCTAGACTCGTCTGTCTTATGGAAAGACACACACATCGAAGACCAAGTCAAGTCAAATTAATGCTATCATATTTCTTTTCCAAATAGCAAATAAGGTTCTTCGAGTAATAGTTATACACACACATAGAAAGACCCAGTTGATTTCCGCGCGAGCCTTCAGGTTTTTTATTGGAAAAAAGGCAAGGCACTATACAATATAATGGCACTCGGTGATAGCACAACACACCCTTCGCAGATTTAGTTTAGCAATGGCAGGCGCTCGTCTCTGCGGCCCGTTGGTCCTCCTGCTGCTGCTGGCAACATTGTTTCTGCATGGTGCCACCAACGATGAGACTCAGACGCGTGAGGACAATACGCTGTGCATTGCATTGCACGCTACAATGGATTTTGCTTTGTGAGGTGATGAGGTTCCCCTTGATTGATTTTTTTCTTCTTCCTCGCATACAGCAGCTACAGGTGTCAAGCTGCGGGAGCAGGAAGTAGTCTCCACTATTGGGGAGGAGCAAGAAGGCATTGGTTGCCTCCGGCAAAACTGGCGTGCCCTCGACGGATTCTCGCCGAAGCCGAGCCGGTTCCTGCAAGGAGAGAGGCTCGTGATGGTAAGCAATTAAGCTCTGTGCTATCCTCAACTTCATTGGATATATTTAGGCCCAGCAGGTAATTCACAGGGACATATGTATGCTCCGTAATCCTTACTTTTGTGCGCTTTCTACCAGCGTGGAACGGGTGGCATTGGATTCCAGTTTCCCCGGGACGACATCGCTAGGGGCTATGGCTCTAATTAAGCATTGAATGGGTCGAATAAATTAGTATGTTAGTGTTTGTATATTGTGTACTTGGTTCATGAAGAAATTATGTTACAGCAGTTCCAAAAAAAAAATGAGAATGTTGGAAAACTTTTTGGCACACAGTTAAGACGATGACAATGGCGAGTTAAGCTGGAAAAGCTTTATAGTGTATTCTAGAAATTCTAGGACAGCTGATTGTATGGTAAAAACAAATGAGACATGCAAGTATAGAACCTTTTCTTAAACCACCGTTAGATATTGTGCTTAACGTATTTTGAACATGGTGATTGGGTTGATTTGATGATACAGATTAACTTAGAGAATTATTAGAGACCATCAATTTTTGAACAAAAACAGGATGCTCTGGGTCTGTTTACTACGAATTAACCTGCTACGCCAAACGCCAGCCGTAGAATTATTGAAAGCTTTCTCTAAACATCTATATATATAATGTGGTGGTTCGTGAAGTCCAGTTGCATTTTTTTAGCAAAAGAAGCACAGTTACATGGCTGGACGGGCAACAAGATCGAATTGCTTGGTCCTGTAACAAGATTTGGCTGTAGAAGAAAATGAAGAACAAGTCGGATGTCCAGCTGCCTAGCACACTCGAGACAGATATAAATTCATTTCTTCCCTATTAATAGATTTCTAAATCCCCAGCACATCATTTGCTGAAAGCGTGTATTAGGTACAGTGATGCAACACCCAATACTCTTTCATTAAGCGATGTGTTCATACACATATGAGTGCTGGGCTATGAAAGCGGAGACTAATTAAACTCAAGAATTTTATGAGAGAACTGTCGATTTGTCTGGAATTTTACTTGCGTGCCTCAGTAGCCCTCAGAAAGTTGTTCTTCGTGCCTATTTTTCACCAAGTTTATTGTTAGGTCCTATTTCGAAGGTAGGAATTTCGCTTGATTCGTATAGAAATTTCAATGCAGTTCAATTTTCATAGGAAAAACATCAGATTCAGGAAAGAAAAAAACTCCTGAAATCCGGAATGTTTCAGTATCAGTTTCGACACAACTTTCCTAGTGCATTTATAACAAACCTAGCTATGATCGATTTTTGGCCCAAAAGAGCATCTCCAACAGTTTTGTAAATTTTGTTTCCAAAAACATGAAGTTTGGCAACTCCTAATATAGTATGGGAAAGGGAAAAAGAACCTCCTCATATTTCACTTCCAAAAAACGTGGACCCAGTCATTCTGTTGGGCAGTTTCTGTTCGCAGGCGGTTCAGGTCGCTGCCGTTTACTGCTCGCGAGGAAGCCACGGACTGGATCGTTTACTGCCAAAAAAAAAAAAAAAAAAAAAAAACAGCATGTTGTACAGGCCAATCTGAACTGAGCAGGTTCATGGGTGAACGTGATGCAGCTGTCATCCATCCGAACAATAAAATTGAGAAATATATACATGCAGCTAGCAACTACTAGTAGATAGATGATCAATGCCATATCGTATATGCTGGTTCATGCGGGAGACGCCGAGTGGATCTAGATTTTAGTAGGAGGCAGTCCTGAGTCTTGACAATCGGATTCGGCCGGCCTTCTTCCATTCCCAAGGCGGCAGTAGAATTTAGAAGTTGAATGAACAAACCAAACAAGAACCGAAGAAAAAAATTTGCAAACAAATCACCCAGTCGAACCGAAAATCTGTATTTGGTCTCCAGACAAGCTAGCTAAGTTCCTGCTCATGTCGGAGACCGGAGAAGCAAAGCGAGCCCCCCTGTTTGTAGCACTAGGCAGGCAGCGACTACCACGGAGGGCCACGACCCCGAGACCGACGGATGCTGTTCTTTACGGCTTGGCGCGTCCCGCTACTATCAGTGCATCGCCTTGGAACATACAAGAATGGTGGGTCGCGAACAGCCAATTGCTGCTTGGGTCCAGTAGCCCAGTAGTAACAGCCAATTGGAACGTGGCACGGATTTCAGTTGTTGCCCGTGGTCGAACCACACGACACGTGAATGAAGTATACCTAAATAAATCACGACAAGAGGAAGAGTGAATGGGAGTCTGGAATTTTTCACTTCTTATATTATTAAGAAAGAGTGATCTTGGAAGAAAAAAAATGTCAAAATCCAATCTGAAAACATCCAAAACCCGTGTTTTTACGCTAAGGCCTCGTTTGGATGAACGTGGTCAGCGTGGAATGAGGCATGATCCACGCCACCCGTGGATCAAGTCCCACGCCTGGGGCAGCTTCCACTCTTGGCTGAAAGCGCATTTGGTTGTCCATGTATCACCGCGTGTTGCTGTCCAAACCCTGTCGATCCACGTGTGCCAGAGAAATCTCCTCCCGCGGGCGTGAACGGGGAAGCGGCAGCCTCGCTCTTTCCTTTTTGGAAGCGGCAGCCTCGCTCTCGGCGCAGCGCCGCATGCACTATCACTCCATCGCCCGGCCCACCATCGCTTCCAAGCGCATGCAAACAAAACCAGTCGACAGCGAACACGTGGATTTGGCACATGCGTGGGTTGGGTGGACGGAGTGGATTAACCCAATCCACGAGTGGAGCAGATCACACGTGTATTAAATACACAATCAGCCAAACAAAGCCTAAGGGTTTTTCAACTTGATAAGGATCATTTACACAAGAAATCCAACAACATCCAAAAGATTTTGTTGCTTTTCTGCTCGGGTATTTTTTTGGGTTTTGAAATTCTCCAAGTAAATCAAGAGCAAACACCCCCCCCCTTAGATTTGGAATATTAGGGTTGCAATTGTGAGCTCCTCCCTTGTGAGCATCTCCAAGAGTACCTTAAAAATACTCCTAAAAAAACTAGTTTCCCAAGCTTCCTAAAACATATTGGGAGATAAAACAAAAAGCTGCAACTCCAATGGTTCCCTATAGTTGGACTCCAAAACCTCGCCATCTCCTATCTCCTCTCATAGTCATGGCAAGCGCGAGCTGCGCCCCCGCTGCCAGCACAAGTTCTTCAATTATGATCAACTCGCAGGCGGCCGCCAGCCGTGCCCAGCCATCCAGCACAAAGTCGATCAGGGAGTTCACGTATTTTTTCCCCGATTGCACCAGAGACAGAAAGCAATCGATCAGGGAACATAGACGCACTACTTCCTTGCATCGTATAAGTTCGAAATCAAGAAGATCATGTTGACCAGCCTACACCCAGCATCGCCGTAGCTCTACGACGATCTAGTTTCGATCCGTCGCCCGGCGATCTCATCACTACCGCCAAACCGGATATTTCGAGAGTGAAAAACAGCCATGAAAACGGTTTTACTCTAATGAAAATAATGCATGAGAGTACACCGTCACGCATTACTTCTCACGGTATTAGACTCGAAAATACACACTTTCATGAGAGTTCGCCGCCACAGATTATTTTCATGAGAGTTCATCGTGACGGTCACTCTCATAAAATTAACATTGCCGCCAGATTTGCATAGCTATTTTCATGGCGGTTTTTTGTGGTATTTTGTGAAAGGCCACCATCACGGTTATTTCGTGAGATTTATGGTATTTCGTGAGAGGCCACCGTCATGAAGTTATTTCGTGAGACTTACGGTATTTCATGAGAGGCCATCGTCATGAAATTATTTCGTGAGACTTAAGGTATTTCATGAGAGGACACTGTCATGAAGCTATTTTTTGAGAGTTTTAGTATTTCATGAGAGCTTGCTGTCATGAAATTATTTCATGAGAGTCACTATAACAAAAGTTACAAACAGAGCTGAGGGTTAAATTTCACATATATATAAAGTCAAATCTCATTCCAAACACATCCATGTTACATTAAAAGGATAATGTCATGTGAACAAACATACACCTACACTAAGTCACAAGTGCTAAGCATCCACTGAAGTTGTGAACAATGCCTTCGATGAAACAACACATAAATCTACATGTAATTTCCAGTTCAAGATCGCAGCTGCAAAGTCATTCCAGGTAATCTTCCTATGGCCCTCAACCTGTAACATTTGCTGAGAATTATCAAACCAATGCACGAGAACGATCACATAAATACAATTGTATGACTTATCATATGAAATGGACAGAGATATACATGTATACATGGGCATGCCTTTGTCATACTAAGCATTATGGTTTCTTCCAAGTAGGAAGAACTACTAAACATATCAGTCCATACAACTTGAGAAACAACTATAGATCTACATGTGACAAGTCTAGGTGATCAAATAAAATGGTTGCAGTATGAAATGAGGGGAGTAACACTTGATCAAATAAAATCTCCAGTAGCAAACAAGCTACTGAGAACTACAAATATAGTTCAAGCAACTAAGTAGGATAGCAAGTACTAAACAAAGACAATTATTGTAGCATGAAAGGCGCATTTAACAAATGATATATTAGTGCAAATTACTGTTGTCGTTACTCACCTAACAAACTGAAACCGCGGCTTGATTGGTAAAGTACATGACGTTGAACAAGCAGAATAGGAGCAGCAGGAACACACCTTCATGCATCAACATATAACACATATTCCTACACGACCACAAAATGAATGAAGTTACAGAATAGGCCAAGAATCTGATTTTTCTAAATTAGATTATATTTCAAGCAATAATAGCTGCCAAACGGAGCAAGATTTATGACTAAGTAAATTACTCAAACTAAACTGCATAAATGAACTGCTTTTTGGAAACAAGGATTCTATAAAGCTACTGAGAATAGAAAAACTAATATTTTCCGTTTGAAATTTCAATTCATGCTGAGTGTGGTGCAGCTGAGAGCCTGAGCATGCATTCTTCTCCCGAATCAGCGCCAACCACTCCTTTGAAACCTAGAGAAATCAACATCCAAGAAAAACAATAAACTACTTTATTTATGAACTCTGCAGCACGAAATTTCAGAGTGGACAGAATTGGGCAGTTCAATTTCAATTACAAAAAGTCCATATCTATATAATATAATAAAGTATGGTGCCAGGAGCAAATCGCAGGCTAACCAGAACTACTATTGAGAAAAAATGAACAATAACAGCTTGCTTGTATGGGGTTGGAACGAGAATGTGGACACTCGCGTACTGGTGCAATTCCAGAAGCCACCCATTCAAATATTTCTAATAAAGGACTATGGAAGTTGCGCCTTGGTCCTACATCTTCAAAGCATAAACGCATGAGTTATAGAAGAATATTGTCATCAGAGCACCTACCGATGACCAATAGGGAATATCGTCATCTGAGCACCTACTGATGATCACCAGGGAATATCACATGAGTTACACTCGAACACCAAGGGAATATCGTCGAGTACCTACAAGGCAGTAGTTACAGAAGAGCTATTAGAGCAGCAGCACTCATCGAACACCACTAGGGAATATCATCGAGCACCTACAAGGCAGCAGTTAGAGAGAGAAATTTTGATATTTACCCCGTTATTCGCAGGCCTCTCAAGATTTAACCTTCAATTCGCATGACCTTTGAAATTTAACCCTGTGGCCGCGAATTGCTTTGAAATTTAAGCTTGGGTGCTCTTTTCACTGTTTGGGACACGCAAAAGACCGAACTGCCCCTCCCTCATTTCACATGGCCTAGACGCCCTGGAGGAGCCATGGAGCCGGCGTCGCGCCCCTTCACCGTTGGCCGGTGGGGGCGAAGGCGGCGCACCCTCTCGTGGTCGAGTAGGCGCTCCAAACCCTAGCGCGCCCGCCGCCGGTTTGGTCGCCGCCGGGGCGAATCTTGAGGAGCCGAGGGTCGTGGGGGAGGGCGGAGGAGGAGTAGCGTGGGGGACGGTGGAGGAGCAGCAGCGGCCGGTGGGGACGGTGGAGGAGGAGCAAATGACCGCGGCGGGGGAAGGGAGAGCCGCGGCCGCGAGTGTCGCTAAGGCCGCGACTCGCGCGGATGGACGAGGAATCGACCGCCATGTGAAATGAGAGAGGGGCAGTTCGGTCTTTTCACATGTCCCAAACACTGAAAAGAGCACCCAAGCCTAAATTTCAAAGCAATTGCGGGCCAAAGGGTTAAATTTCAAAGGTCATGCGAATTGAGGGTTAAATCTTAAGAGGCCCGCGAATAACGGGGTAAATATTAAAATTTCTGCTAGAGAAGAGCCATCGAGCAGCAAAGACCTCTTGTAGAAGCCCCCGCCGCTGCTTGGCGCACTCCACACCCCCCCCCACCCCCCCGCTTAGCTCCTTGCAGCGGCATCCAGATGGAGTGGGGCCGCCGCCGTCAACGTGGGGTGGGAGTTTGGCCACCGGATGGAGGGGCGCCGCCGTGGGAGGGGAGGACGCCGCCGCCGACGGAGGAGGTGCCGCTACTACCGATGGATCCACGATTCGCCGCCAAGAAAGGTGGGGAAGGCCGCCCCCATCGAGGTAGATGGGAGGGACCGCCGGTTGGGTGGGAGGGGGTAATGTGGAGGCCGCACACCATTGGCAAGTCAGCCGCCGATTGGGAATGGGGTGCGCCGCAGTTGTGGGACGGGTCGCCGTGGGGAGGGCCGGTAGTTCGATCCGGCCACCGGAGGAGCCGCGCCCCGCGCCGATCGGCCACCGGGCACCGGCCCAAATTTCGTTGCTACCGAGGAACCCCCGCGCCGCCCGCCATACCGCCCCCGCCACCCGGCTACTTTGCCCGTGCCGCGCCGCGCCGCAGGGGCGCGCCCGTCGGCGGAGCCACCATGCTCGATCCGCACACGCGAGAGAGACAGGGAGAGAGGGAGACTTGGCTATCTGGACGAGGGTGAGTGGATGAGGTCGAGAGAGAGAGAGAGTAGGAAGTTAGGGTTTTGGAGGCATGAAGAGGTGCTTATATATCTGCGCTTTGATCCAACGATCCTCGCCCATGAGGGCTTCATCCAACGGCTAGAATAGATCAGGCCGCATAGTGCTGGCCCCCAAAACGTTGAATGGGCCAAATACTGCTGGCCCGAAAGTGAGGAAAGCAATTTTCCCCGAGAGTCTATCATCACAAAAGTTATATTTTAAATTTTAATTTATCAAAAATTTATATTTTAGGCCAATTTTGGGGTTTCAAATGCAAAAGTCATAAAAACAAAATTGTAGAACTCATCGAGATCTATAATTGATGTATTGGTCCTTTTTACAAATGAGTTCGTTTGAATGATACAAATTTTGAATTTTAAAATTTGACAACGTTAAACAAAAATTTGGGTTAATAAATGACTTCAGTCAAAAAGTCATAAACATAAAAGTGTACAACTCATCAAAGATCTACAATTTTTATTTTTGTCATTTTTCCATCTCGACAAAGTCATGATAATATTGTTTATAAATTTTAGATATCTCTCTTATAGTTTCATAAACAATGAGAGATATATCTAAAATTTATGAACAACGTTACCATGACATTGTCGATGAAAAAAACCAAAATAAAATTGTAGATCTCGATGAGATGCACAACTTTTGTGTTCATGACTTTTTCAACTCGAAATCTTTTACTCCTTCGAAATGTTGCTTGGATTTGTCATTTTTTGAAATCCAAATTTTGAATTGATAGAACAAAGTCACATAAAAATACGAAAAAGAAATAATAGCAACAAGAACACAATAAATTGATAGAGCATGATTTTAGAAACATTTAGAAAAAGAATCACCGCATTTGGAGTTAGTACGAGGGAGAAATACTAGTTACAAAATTTCACAAGCAGATTAAAAATGAAAAAAAAATATTAGTTCGTGTTCTTCAATTTTCAGTATTTAGGCAATTATTTTCTGTTGAAAATAGCAACCCATATTTCGATGGGTGTTTTCATGAGTGTTTTTTATGGTATTTCGTGAGAGTAAACCTTCACGAATGCATTTCGTGAGACTTTGGTATTTTCATGAGAGTTCACCTTCACGAATGGATATTGCCACCAAGTTTGCATCGGTGTTTTCATGAGTGTTTTTATGGTATGTCGTGAGAGTAAACCTTCACGAATGGATGTCGTGAGACTTTAGTATTTTCATTAGAGTTCACCTTCACGAATGGATATTGCCACCAAGTTTGCATCGGGTGTTTTCATGATCGCTTTTGTGGTGTTTCATGAGAGGGAACCTTCACGAATGGATTTCCCGAGACTTTGACAATTTCATGAGAGTTGACCTTCACGAAATGGATATTGCCACCAAGTTTGCATCGGTGTTTTCATGATTGTTTTTGGGGTATTTCGTGAGAGTGAACCTTCACGAATGGATTTCGTGGGACTTTGGTATTTTCATGAGAGTTCACCTTCACGAATGAATATTGCCACCAAGTTTGTATCGGTGTTTTCATGAGTGTTTTGATGGTGTTTCGTGAGAGTAAACCTTTACGAATGGATTTCGTGAGACTTTTTGTATGTTCGTGAGAGTAAACCTTCACGAAAAACAAATGATTTTCATGACGCTGTGTGGAGTACTCTCATGAAAATACGCTTTCGTGGCGGGATTTACATCACTCTCATGAAAATATTAGTTTCATGAGAGTTTATTTTTCACTCTCATGAAAAATCGCTCCTCTCACAAAATATCCGCCGCTAGTGCGTTGATCATCTTGATGACGGCCTGCACCTTGGGGCGCCCGTTGCTCGACGACGCCGCGTCCACAACCTTTCTAGCACCGCCGCCACCCGGGCTTCTCCCGGCTGTGTCTACATGAGTTCAACACCTCTTGCGCCATCGGCCAAAGCCTTCACGCACAGTCAGCAAGCCCTACATCACCACCATCCTGCCTCCCATCACCGTGGCCGTCCCAGACGGCCCGCACGCAACGCCGCAGCGCGCCCAGCCCGCTCTCTCGCCGCAACGCATCGCCATTTGCTCGCACGGCCGCGCTCACAAATGCGCCCTCGCAACCCCCGCGCGTGTCGTGGTGGGCGACAAGGTGGAGCGTTGTTCTCCCGCTGCACATCACGCGACGAGGTGGACGCCAAGCGATGGAGGAGCAACCTGGGCTTCGTCTACATCCGCGACGAAAGAGCCGTTTCACATGACCGAGATTACGCGCAAAGTTACGCGCAACTGGGAGGATTTTCCAACTCCTAAAATATTAGGAGATTGTATTAGGAATTGTTGGAGAGATATTTTTTCTCATCTTTCTAAAACCAAGGATTAGAGGGGGTTTAGGGAACTCTTGGATCTTAGACTATGGTTCTATCTTGAGGAGGAAGAATGGGGATGTAAATATTCTGATCATTATCCGACTGATGTTTTTCAACCATCTTTGGGCATTTCCAAGGATGGTTGGTGTTTCCTCGACTTAAAAAGAGGCAGCTCGTCCCTGACGAACTGCCTCTTGATATTGATTTATATGGAGCCCCATCTAAAATAAAAGAAGGCATCTTTAAAAATTGTTTTTTAGATGATGATGCATATCCCCTCTAGAAAAAACCATTACTATAGATGCGCTTGAATAGAGGTGGTTGGAGAAACCGCCTTTATAGACTAGTTTTTACCGTAAGTAAATATCTCCTATAGTAGTGGATTGATGGAGGGGATAAGGATCTACTCAAGTGGGAGGGGTGATGTGGAGACTGTTTCTAGAGACTGACCCATGCCGGATTCATTAGAGACACATAATTGTACCATCGTGTCTCTTATAAAAGGAAGAAAACAACGGATGGTGTGAACTTGAAAATAAAAGTTGCACATTCCATTGGCTCCTGGGACGACTAATGTGTCACAGCATCTTTGCCAAGAAATTACATAGTGGACAGAGGAGTCATGCTGGGTCCGCCACAAAGAAATTCCACCATCAAGGTGCATGTATAAAGATGACATCAGCTTACTATAAATGATGACGTCTAGTTTTATTTGAAATGTAGGGGAGAAAAAGAAAACAACCACTGATTCACTAGAACCATTGGATCTCTAACTCTTCTTATTATTTCAGACTAGAAACATGCCCACAGATTGTAACCGGACATATAACATGCTGTATGGTACTAAAGCTAATAATTAGCTAGCTATCTTGTGCCATTTTTTTTTTGAGAATTAAATCAATAAAACTAGGCTCTAGCCATTTAAACTATTTCCTTTAATCAATAATTGGCTAGCTATCTTGTCCAAGAGTATATTGTCTAGAAGACTAGAAATGACAATGAATAGTATTACAGACATCAATCAACGGTCTATGGCTCTGCCACTGCCACGATGCATATGCCCTGTGACTTGACTAGCGGGCCGGCCGGAATAGTCAATGGTAGCTGGGTCGTCGCACCTACTATATATCACTACCAAACTGCACATTCGCCATAAATCCATCTTCCATAGCCACTGATCTGTCTCTCTTCTTTACTCAGCGAAATGGAGAAGAAGGAGAAGGAAGAGCCTTGGGTCGGCCGCCGCATCCTCGGGGTCGCCGCCGCCGGGGCCGTTGCAGTTGCCGCCGGTGCCTTCTTACTACTGTCCTCTGTCGGGGACAAGGACGACGACCAAGCGGCAGATGATACGACGGCCAGGCCGAGGAAGACCATGAAGGGGCCGGACTCCGGTGGCCAGTACATCTCCCGCGACAAGTTCGAGGAGGACACCGCGAACTACTTCCGGACCAAGCGTGAGAAGGGATCCAAGGCCGCCGTTGACGAATTCCAGTAGCCGGCGACGTAAGGCGAAAAGCCGTATACAGCTCCTCCCGCCTATAGATATGTGCATAGTATGTGTGTAGTTCCCGCTTCAAGCTTGCAGTATATATATGTGGGCATGTTGCCATGTAGGAATATAATACTATATATCTAATTATATGTACTGTAATCTGCATGTACTTACGTGCATCAATACCACTATGTACCATGATGTGTAATAATTTGCGGTATTAATTGTCGCCTTCGATTTTTTTTTTCCTGAATTAATGTATTTGTTGTTGCTGCTCCACCGAATAAAAGGCGCTTGCATGTACTGAGGCTGCCTCTATTCTTTGCCTCTTTGGTCGTCAGTCGTCACCGTCTCTATTCTACTCCTTCCATTTTTATTAATAGATTAACCTTCCATTTTTTATTTTTAATTAATAGATTATTATTATCTAAAGTGGATGTGGTGGGCATTGTTGACATGATATTTTATTAATATCTACCAAATCAGATATTAGTTTCTTAATCAACTGTGAGTATATGAGATTTGTTCCCGTGCATTTTTTTAATTCTTTGAAGAATATTTTTCGGTACGTATATCTAACTAATCAGATATTAGTTTTTAATCACCTATGAACGTGAGTAGAGGAGATTTGTTGCCGTAGGTGTTGAAGTTGTGTAAATGTAGATATAGGATATTTTTCCGTACGTTTTTTTCTGAAGATTTTTTCTAGTATGTCAAAGTTGTTTTTGTACCGTACAATGATATATTATGCAGTTTTTTTCTATATATAATTGTGAAGGTTGATAATTTAAAAGAACAAAATAAATCTAACGGTTATGATAGTTGGAGTCTTTAGATTAATATGAGAATTTCAATCATTTATCTTTTTTTTTTTTCCTAGCGCTTCTTGTGAGGATTAATGTGGAGCCTCCGTCAGTTCTAATTAGTAATAGTAAGATAAGATGTTAATTAATTGGCTCTTATTAGATGTTTCGACTAATCACTGTATTAACTCTTATTAAAATAATCTTGTCATCATAATTACTAAGTAATAATATAACATACTAATAATTTTAATTTATTTATTGATGACAAAGATTAAAAAATCTTGGAGAATATTCTCTCGTCAGATATATAATTATCCAGGTCGTCCGTGAACCAAACAACACTTGTTCATGGATGACCATATCCCATCGAGAGTTATCTATTCAACTAAACACACTCTTGTCATCTGTTTCAGTGTTGCTAGTCGCGTTCTGTACGTCTCCTCATAAGAAGCATACTAATTATGCTCTACAAATATTAATACTTTTTGTATATATTTGGATAAAGTTAAAAGAGTTTAACTCCTCAAAAACCTTTTGTTTAATCCTAAAAAAGAAAACGAGTCCTTTAGATTAGATACTAGAACAACGCTTATTTAGCGAGAGAATATTGTTGTAGGCTTCGGTGCGCTCACACACTGTCACACAATATGGTGTGTGGATAACAATGACAGCGCACAATCGGTGAGCCCGGCACCCGCCACTGGGGCCACCAGGAATAGTATGGAAAAAGGAAAAGCTCCAAACCCCCATGTGGCCGTGGTCCAAAGCGGCATCACCGATGGCGATGGCATGTCGAGACCTTTCGCCCCGATCGATGAATAGCGCTCATTCGGCTTGCTAGGTTCCACTTCGACCAAGGTCGTGGTTATCCGTCCTGAGCTTACTGCACAAAAGAATCTCTGTGAATTGCTGCTATTGTTCCCTTTTACGTGGAGATGCAGCTGCTCTAGGCAGATTTTTTCGGTTTTTCTTTCTTTCCTTGTGCATGTTACTGTTAGAATATATTCCAATTTTAGGCATAAAGGACAACTACTTGCGTGAGCAACCTCAACAGCTTTCGCCAACGCCACAGCATCAGCATGCTAAGACAATGCTACGGTACTGCAGTTACATATCTTGACATCTCCAAAAGACTTTCTAAAACACACTCTGTAAATTATCTATAAATTATGTTTATGAGAGTCATTTGCATAAAATTGCTTTCTATATCTTTCTACTCTCACTACTACACGTATCTTAACGGAGACGGTAGTTTTGCATTTTCCAAGGCGGGCAAAAGCAAGCGCCTCCATCTAAAGGTCTCCGTTAATCGATAAAAGAAAATCCATGAGCCCGCCGGGCGAGCCCGTTCCCATCTATTGCCCACTGTGCCGCTCGCGGTGACGAAGAAAGGATCCGCCATCGCCGCCCCGTGCCTCATGCTGGAGCAGGGGATGCAGGGCGCCGCCGTTGTCGGATCGAGGCGCCGCCGGTGACGAGCGCCTCACCTCCACCGACCCCTTGCGGCGCTCGGAGAGATCCGCGCCGCCATTGCTAGATCCCGTGTGCTGCGACTCCACCACGCCCCGCTGTCGCTAGATCCAGCGGCATGCCTCAACTAGGTCCTGCGCGGCGGGCCACCACCGAGCCGCCACAGCCTGCGCATCCGCGACCGCAACTGCCGTGGTGCGCGGTCGCCTGCCTTCGAGCACCGCCTCCATGGTGCGTGGAAGAGAGAAGGGCTAGGGTGCACTGGAGCGCTGCCTCCGAGCACCCACTACCGGGCCCTCGCCACTGTGTGAGAAGAGAGGTGAGAGAGAGTGGTGAGAGAAGAGAGTCGAGCCTGAGAGTAGAGTCTTGCGCCGTCTCCAAGTGGTGACCCAAGACGTCAACATTGAGAGTTAGTGGATTTGGGGCTCGGGTTTCCTTTTGGGTTATATGTTGTTACCTAAATTTTGGGCCAAGATGCGCTTTTCTAATCGGGCCATATTAACCTAGACACGAACCGGCTCAGTAAATCCGTTTTTGGATACAGGCATTTCCTGACCACCTCCGTAAATAGATTCGCAAGGTGTTCATTTTTTTGGTGATTCAAAAAATAAAATGGCTGTCTCCTTTAATCACTGAGTATTTAATGAGGTGGCTGGATTTGTGACCATCACTACTACAGAAATTGATTTTTAAGGCGGTGCCCAAATATTAACGGAGGCGGGCACAAAATCCAATGGCCTCCAAAAACCTCGGCTATTAATAGAGACGGGCATTTTTATTTATAGATGCCACTAGTACGAAAAAAAAATTTAAAAACGCCTCCCTTTTCTATCAAAGGCGGTTAAACTAGTATGCCGCCTCTAACGCCGCCGGTGAGCACTGTAGCTCCATGGCCGTTGCTGAAGATCCATTTTCGTGGGCGCTTCTATTACGAAAATCCGCCTCGGGCGGTTCCATTAAGAGAACCGCCTGTAATGTTATTTTCAAGGACGCGGTTGCTTATGTCAACCGCCTCTCGAAAAATGTGTGATTTTTAGAGGCAGTTTTATTAAGTCACCCGCCTGAAAAAATCAATTTTCAAGGAACCGCCCTTAAAATAGCTGCAGCAAAAAAATAAATTCATATCTTTTTTAATTGAAGTCGGATGAACACAAAATTTATATCAAAATTGGAGAGCTCGACAAGATCTAAGACTTTGTAGTTGATAATATTTTCTTTTATATCATTTAGGGTTCCAAATATACAAATTAATTCTCAGATTTGAATTTCAAATATTTGAATTTTGCAAATGACTTTGGATGGAGAAATGTCCTATACGAAAGTTGTAGTGCTCAACGAGATCCGAAACTTTGTAGCTGAAAGTTTTCTCGTTTAAGATTGTTTATGATTTAAAATATTGATTACAAGATCGTGCATATCGGTACAAATAGATCGCATCGTAGACCTAGTCATAAGTGATTGTGTGGTGCAAAGGTAGGGGACAAACCGCATGAGAAAGAGGTTGTGAGTTCAACTCCGGGTGGCTACACCTATTCAAAACAAGCGAAAAATGGAACAAGTGAGTTGTGCCCAAGTCTAAATGATTTTTTTTTAAAATTTTTGAAATTTAGTTTTAGAGACAAATTGACTTAAGTCAACCGCCTCTGAAAATCTATTTTAACCGCCACTCAAGAAGTTTTGTGTACTAGTGGGCGGTCATGTTTTGCGCGCCTCCAAAAATTGATTTACGGGGCCGGACAACTTAAGAGGACTGCTTCCAAAATAGCCTATTTTCTGAGGCGGTCGCCTTAAGGTGCCCACCTCTATAAATCTATATTCAAAGGGCGGCACAAGATAAGGGCCCGCTCCGAAGAAACCTAGGCCCAATAGGCCCAACCGAGGCCCAATAGCTGAGCGCATATAAATATCGGGGAGTTAGGGTTTCTTCCTTCACTCTCTTTGTCTCGCTTTTGCCTCCTCTCGTCGAGCGCCCTTCTCCCCCCCAACTGCGTGACGACGCACCTTCCTCCCACCAACAACCCTCTCCTACCGAGGCCGACGGTGCCCCTCTCCCTCCTGCGCCCCTCTCCCACCAAGGCCGACGACACCCTTCTCCATCTCGAGCACCCTCTCCCTCTCCCTCACAGCCCCAATGGCACCCCCTCCCCTCCCCGTCCAATAAAGATATTTCTCGCGCCTACCATGGGGGTATGCCCAAGGTAGTAGATGAATTGGTAGAGGTGCACGAGACACGAACTAGATGGTAATACAAGCACTGAGACACAAGATTTAGACAGTTTCGCCACCATGAGGGCGTAATACCTACGTCCCATGTTCCGGCTGTATTGTATTGATATGTTCGCATGTGATTGGTTGGGTGTGTGTCGCCCTTCTAGGGGACCCCCGCCCCTCCTTATATACTCGAAGGGACCGGGTTACAAGTAAAGTATCCTATTTGGTACTATTACAAAGATAGCCTTGTGGTGCAAGTCTTGCGCCGCACGCCTTTGTCTTGTGGGCTGGGCCACCTCGATGGCGCGACCCATGTAGAGCCATGAGGGGATAGGGGTTTGTCCCCCCACGCCTAGTCCCCGAGCACCTTGTATTCTCAGGGCAACACCGCCTTGAACGCTTCCGACCGAGTGGAGAGCATATAGCCGACTGCCAAACGGGATGTCCGAGTAGCGCATGTGATCGCCCCGAGCGGTGTAGCGGTTGTTCCGACCACCGTTTGACTTGGCTTGAGGTTTGCCTATAGGATGCAAGGCGCCCGAGAGAGAAAAAAGTTTCACCCTAGCGACATGTATCCATGTAGTGAAAAAAGAGAAAAATGTCATTGCTAGATGACATGTATCCATGTAGTCCCCGAGCCCGCCGGAAGACGCCGTAGAAGTCTTGTAGCAGGATCAAGAAATAAATCTGAGACGCACTTATCAATGCCCTTGACGCATCGCTTGCCCAAGATCGCACCCCGATCTGAATAGCATGGAGCAACTTGATAGTTGTACATAGTGGTCGGTGAGTCAGACGGGCGATGCGGAGAGGGTCGCCGAGCCGTCGAAGAGGTCGGGCGAGCCGTCTGGCGAGGTCATTGAGTTGCCCGGCGAAGTCGGTGAGCGCTAGTAGAAGTGGTCGCCGAAATAGAGCAAAGTCGCCGACCGCTGGCGCCCAAGGCACCTTCTAACCCTTCTTCGAAAGGCAAGCCCCGGTGCATGCCGCCCTTTCCTATGCTTTCTAACTAAATTGATTTAAGGCCCTTTTATATGTTGATGCATTAAGTATTAGGAAAATGGTTGAAACCGCCGATGCACATATATCCTTGTTGAAGTTGTTATCCTATCCTATTTTAGAGGTCTAGGTTATAAATGCTCGCATGGTGATTGCGGTAGATAGTGATTCCGGTCACTTGATAGGATGTTTGTGGTTAGTCACATGGGTGACTAACAAGCTTTCTTCTTGAGAACTTGACTAATAAAACATGTTAGATTGGATGGATATTGTGGTCTTTCCATCCGATCGATTAAGGACTTACCCTTTGTCGGCCGTGGTCGGAAGTTGAACGCATTACGCTATATAGTAGGCTCCGGGGTCGTGGAGCCGCGGCTCGTGGAATGTTAGGGGCCGGCTTTGCCCGCTTTATCGCTCCTCCTTTGGCGTGGTTGGTTGGGATTGATTGGGCGCAAGAAGATGCGCACGGCGCCGTCTTCGTTGCTCGCTCACTTGGTGGCCCGAGAAGGAGGGGTAGCCCGGCAGGACCGAGACTTTACGCCCCTAATGTCCTCGAGTGATCGGGTCTGCGCAAATGACGTAGATCCGGTTTATGGCGGGGTATTCTCCGGTGGTTTGTCTAATCGATTCGAATCGCCATCTCTCCTGGTTAGTGAGAACTTCGGGTTGCGTCCACGACATCGTAGTCTTAATATCACAATATATGTTATATTACCATGCCGTTGTTAAAATCCAATCAAGTTACTTATATTTTGTTATTTATATCGGCAGCATATATGTTTAACCTTGACTATACGGGACTTATGGTTATATATATAATAATTAACTTTTTTTTACTTGGAAGAATTCAAGTAGTATGTGTAGGCTCACTAATCAATCTTATTTTCTCGAAATTAAATGTGAGTCGGCCCGGCTCGGATAAAGCCAAGCATGATCCTTGGAGTCTTTTTTTTCTTATTTTCCGGTTTTCGAGACGGGTAAGTCTTGCGGAGTACAATTGAGTACTCACGGGTTAATTCCCATCATGTGTGACTCCGTCTTGCATGATCCTAGCCAGTTGTGTGTTGTTTGTATTGAAGAATAATGCCTAGGGCATGGCAATTTCCATATTTCCCTGCCTTGTGCTACTATCGGGTTGACTCTATGTCGGCACTATCTTATTTTGATTTCCGCCTGTAACCGCTTGGTTTCAAAACTATTGCTTCCGCACTCGAACTACTTTGTAAACAAATGTGTACATTGCACTCGATTATAATATATCGAATTTGGTTTAAGATACCAGCGGATTTGAACTACTTGAGCTCAACGATCTTGGTTGTAATGTTGATGAGTTTGAAATCACTTTCGGAGATTTCCTGAATACGGGTTTATATGGACTCAAGTGTAGACTGCGATTGCTTCGGTAATTGCGAATTATACTTGATTTCTTATAAATTGGTCGGCTCTCATTACATCCGCTCCCCATCTTGACCCGATGGCGGTGTATCCGCCCCCGCCTCCTCCTCGGTGGCGGATCGGGCACCCTCCTCTTTCCCGCCGGCGCGCTCCCGGGCCCGGATCTAGGCGTAAGCATAGGGAGGCGGGGAGCTAGGGTGGCGGATCGACGGCGGCGGCGCAATCCGCATCCCAAACCATGTGGGCTTTTTTCCTTTTTATTATTTTATTTCGATTTACGAGGTGGGTAAAGAAACCGCCTCCGTTAATCACCTGATTAAGGCCCCTGTTTGGTTCCTAGGGACTAAACTTTTTTAGTCTTAGGGACTAATAAAAAAAGTCCCTCCAAGAGAGTCTTTTAGGGACTATTAGAGGAAAAGTCTCAAAAAAGTCCCTCCCGTTTGGTTTAGTAGGGACTAAAAGAGACTTTTTTTAGTCCCCAAGGACTAAAAAGTCCCTAAACCAAACAGGGACCTAATCGTGACCTTTCAATGGAGGTGGTTGCAATGCCCGCCTTCATTAATCTAAATTGCCCGCCTCCAAAAAAAGATTTATGTAGTAGTGTAATGTTTGTGCAGTGTCTCATAAAATCATTTTTACAGTAATGTCTCCAACGGTTGTTCTATATTTTGTGGGTACTGTAGAGAGCCATTCTCGTTTTCTATCTTTGACTAGCGAGAAATTCGAACTTGTCGGTGGGTATTTTATAAATGATATAAAAGTCTCTTAGAGTTGCTCTAGGAGGTAATAGCTTAAACAAATGCGGAGTCGCTGGTAATTCAATTTTTTGAAATAATTAATAAATAAATAGCATAAGAAAAAGTAAAGGCAATCCCTCCAAGTAATCTCAGGATAAACGTAATCAGCCTTCCCTTTCTTTGTGCGAACCACCTCTGACCGGAAATATTGGATTGGTTGTGGCTATCTTCAGAGATCCATCTCACTAAGATTCCGCGCTAACTTTCGCATTACCAAGTATCAGTCTTCTCTTTAAAAAGAGCAAAGTGTCGTGCACAATAGATATGTTATGTCCATATATTATATATGACTATCAATGTATGCATCATACCGTTAAAATAAAACCCGGCGTTATTTGTACGGGACTCCTTGCTAGTTCTATAATACACTAGGAAAGAAAGAAAACCGAACCCATCGCCGGTTTATTTATCCTCGCGGTCCCCGTCGCCGCGCCGGACCCATCCGTCGCGTGGTGCCTCCAGGCCGTGGTCCTCCAGTACATCTACATGGAGCCGGTGGCCCTCAACTTAACGCCCTCCGAGCCATACCTGCACAGCCGCCCCATGCTCCTGCTCTCTACGGACTACAGACGCGTGCGACTTCGCCGACCAGAAGATCGCCGGAGCTATCGTCAGTTCGTCGCCGTCGATGGGGAATTTTTTCGTGGGCTCTGTTTGCCACATGGTGGGTCCCCGTGGGGCCTACATCCACGTGGGTGGCATGCAGCGGTCTGCGTTGTTTTCCCCGGCTCAGACGAAGACGCGTGCGCGGGCGACGAAGATGCATGCGCGGGCGACGAGGACGCGTGGGCGAGCGCATGGGTGGCCATCCTCATCCGTAGGCTGGAAGGTTCCCGTCGTTTATCTTTTTTCTTTTTCTTTTTCTTTTATTTCTCCACCGTAGCAGCTGTTGTGCAAGCACATCTAGTCCACCCAGGAGTCACTTCAAAGGCTGCTGACCGGACGATCTCGCTTCCACCTGGGTTTCGACATCAAGCCTCATCCTACATCGCTGGTGACGAGTTTTCTACACATTCTTCGGTCGCACGGTGTGGTTTACATCCGAGGCTTAGTCATCCCTTCTTCAACCGGCGCATAGCACGGTCATTTCATCCGGCTGTCCTCGCCTCACGCGATACATCAGCTTCCCCAACGGCGTGTTCGTCTACGTCACTGCCGCTATTGTAATCCGGTCGGTGGACCTACTTGTAACACAGCCTTCCCCGGAAGGTCTCGTTATGTAATATGGCTGCTTAATCTATAAAGCTGTTAGTTGTCAAAAAAAAAAAAAAAAAAACCATGGATGCCCCACGCCCACCGCATCTCCTTTGGTTTCCAAAGCAAGCCACGAAAAAGCTGGACACCGACGGTGCCACATTCCACTTTAATTATTCGCTGTCCGACTCCAAGTCTCTAATTAAACAGGCTGTACTAGTTTGGTTTTTATTCCACTTTAAACAGTAGTTCCTCCACACGCGCCTATATATATATATTCTTCAGAACGGCCCGCGACGGCCTGCTACTACCCTGTAACCCATCCGACACGATCGATCGCCTGGCCTGCTGACCCTAACTGACACAGTGACACAGAGCCTTTATAAACGAGAGAACACACACCAACCAACTGGTCTCTCCCTTTTCAACAAGATTAATTAATAAGAGAGCAGCAGTGAGGAAAAAGGATAATCTACTGTACGATATATAATGTGTAGTAATTTATTAATTATTAACGAGCATCATTTCTCAAGCAGATAGCGTCACATCTCTGCGCCCATGATATACCGAGATCGAATTAAGTTTAGGCCGGAGATTCGGACGCGATCCAGACACAGCATTCAAGCAATCAGGGAGAGTAGTGCGGTACCTAGAAGTGTTCATTCACAGCACAAGTAACCACTGAGGCACCTACAAGTTTATTGGAAAAAAAAAAAAAAGAGTGTTGTCAAGTTCCAGCGTGGGATGATGTCCTGTCCATCACGGGGTGTTGACACTTCGCAACGTGGCCCAGCCCAAAGAGCAAACTCAAAGGCTGTGAAGCTCTGCTGATTTCCGCTGGGCCTTCGTGCGACCAAGCAGGCGACTTCGCGGGATCCGTCCGTCATCACGCTGGGACGATTAAATGTTTGCCCGCCCAATGCCTATCCTCTCCATAGTTAACCAACCCTGCGGCACCGGAAGCATATGCACTCCTAGCGAGGCCCAACCCGAATAGGAAACATGTAAGGCACTGAAGCTCTGCTGCTTTCCACTGGGTGGCTTGGCTCGTACTTCCGGATGGCAACGGGTACCCGAGACCCGAAACCTGATGGGTTTTTACTCTATTAGGGTAAGGTTATGGATCAATATCTCTACCCATGGGTTTGTTAATGGGTAAAAGCTAGACCCAGCGGGGTTTATGGGCATGGGTCCAGGATTGTGAAACCCAACCCGTAAAAACCCATGGGTTTGCAACACCCGTCCATACACATTATGTAGGCCAACTGTAATAATTGTTACAAACTCATAATATGTTTCACAATCTTACATATAATCATGTAGCAATAGGGGTGATAATAAATGAGAAAATAATAAAACTTAACGTACATGGGCTTCCAGAGTTCCAGTCCACATGCTTCCACGTGCTTGGGCTTAGAACAAATTGGTAACAGCCCACTCCAGCCCACGATGTGAGCAATCAGCACCTAGAGGCAGGTTGCGGTGCAAGGCAAAAGCACCACCTCGCCTCCCTATCTAGAGCGCAGAAGCTGCTGCAGTTATAAAATAGAGAAGGCAGGTACTTGTTTGGCAGCCAATGCAGGAACCTTTTGCGGGCGCCCCGATGGGTACCCGTCACCCGAGCGGGCATGGGTTTGGGTGTATATAACCCGTGACAGGTCATGGGTTTTTTAATGGGTATAATGGGTTTTTTAATGGGTATAATTTTTAGTGGTGGGTATGGGTTTGGGATGGTAAAACCTAGCGGGTTTGTACCCGTTGCCATCTAGACTCGTACCGGTGTCTTGAAGCAGGGACGACGAATTCTTGACCTGGCCCAGTACATATGTATCCACAAGTATGGACCAATCTGCGTTAGATTTTCCGATCCCAAATTCAGATTAAAAAAAAAAGAAGCATCCAAATAGGGGAAATTCTTGACCAGGTTCTCGAATTCTAAAGTCTTGATTCTAAAAATCCCAGAATTCCACCGAACCCAGATCACGAACGATAAACTTGTAGGTGCCTCATCCTCTCCGTCATTCTGCTCTTGTCCTTCTATTCTCAATTCTCACGCGTGAGTCCAGACAAGACGCTCCACGCCGGGGTGATTCGGGTAGCCTCCGCCGCACGCCGGTGACTCATGTCGCCTCCGCTCCGCCCCATCCACAAGCCATGCAAGTTCGCAACTCGCAGGCAGCTCGGTTCCGTGGTTGGTGCTTCGGCGTGCTTGAATCGCGTGAGGAACAAAAAATGTTAAGTTTTTGTTGCCCTGATAGCCTGATTTTGTCTTTCTGGCTGCTTATATAGGACGCATGCATGTCGTCTGGCCCATTGGGCATACGAATTTCAACATGGATAGACGCAGTAGAAAACAGGCAGGTTCCTGTTGTTTGACTATGTGCATGGCATGTGGCTTCCTCTGCTTCAGCGTCAACGAGCAAGCATGGCATACTTTGTCTTGAATCCATTCGGATTTGCTGCATCACACTCCACATACAGACCGACAGTAGTAATTCAGTAAGAGCAACTCCAAATACACAGGTAAACCAAACCCCTACTACTCCATTTTGGGGCTGGCCTGTAAATTTCCCGGCTCAAATTGCAGCCCGACTCCAACCGTGGCCCCTATCTGCCCGCCGCCCGCCGCCCGTCGCCCGTCCTCCTCCCGCCCGTCGCCCGTCGTCCTCCCCGCCCCCGTCGCCGTCCTCCTCGCCGCGCCCGTCGCCCGCCGTCCCTCCCGCCGCCCGTCGCCGTCCTTACGCTAGCGCCTCGACCGCGCCCCGCTAACACGGACGCCCCGCCTACGGACAAGGCCGGCCGCCGTCATCCTCTTCCCTGCGCGCCTCCACCACCGGTCCCTCCTCATCAGCAAGCACCGAGGGAACCGCGCCGCCACCGGACGTGAGAGACGCCGCCGCTCCGGCCGATGCCCCGCAGCTCCCACAGTTTGTTTCTCGGGCGCTACCCTCTTCTTTCTCACCGCTAGCTTCGGATCGGGCGCCGGTTCCCGCTCGATGAAATGCCCACGTTGAGTCACCAGCGCAGTGGAGAATTGAATGGCTGGCTGCTCCCGGTCCCCAGTCCCGCCGGATCCGAAGAGCACCGTGGTCCCCGTTACCTTTCGTGCAACAATCGATCGATCCACTGCATCCCATAGTACTGCTTCTGTATGTATGATATTGATATGTATGCATGGTGCCTTTTCTTGGTAAATGAATATATGCCAATTCAACCACTCGTGAAGTGCCTTCTCCAAGGTCTTGTTGAATTCGACAGCGGCTAGTATCTGCTACATATATATTCAAAATTTTATTAATGTGACAAGTCAAGCACTTAAGACCTTACTGTTTTAGCACTAGTAGTATGATACCCAACACATTGTATTCAAGCCTGTGACTACATGCTTCATATCAATTGCCCATCTTCCAACTACGGCCCTTGTTTTAGATGCTGATTTATGCGTTTCTCTGTAGCTGCTCCTCATCTATTTCGATTGAGACATGTACTGCTTTCTTTGATAATGGTCATCTTTTGTATACACAAAAAATATATTATTGGCTAAAGTTCAGTTCTTGCTCTATAAGCACAGGCTAGGGTCTGAATGACTAATTTTTCGCATTGGCTGTAGTGATATCATGTTTATTACTTTGCCATTTGCCTATATATAGTGATATCATGTTTAACTTTTTCCCATTCTTTTGGCAGATGTCAAGGTTTGGGACTACTCGTCGACGGTGGGGACGATGACGATGAAGACCTTGTAGAGCATTTGTGGTCCATACATAGTTCTAGCTAGTTCTATGCATTTGTGTAAAAGTCATTTTGTCATGTGAGCTACTGAGGTTTATAAATTATTCCTGAATAAATGTCTTGTTGATATTATTGGATGGTTCCTGTTGTAAGAATCTGAATGGATGCACTTGTTTCTGTTATTATGCAAAAGCAAACTACTACTGAAAGTTCAAATGTTCCCCAAAGAAAAGTCCTTGTTTTCTCGGATATATCCTTGTTTGCTTTTCAAAATGACATTTGTCCTGTCTTTGGCAATATGCAAGAGCTACTGCAAATCTCTTTGTTGATATATAAACCGCAGGTTATATATTCGTAAAACCGCAGTTATATATTCATCGAGAAATGTTGTGCATAAATTATCCGCATCTGTCCACAGGACTGAAATAGCTAGTGTATGCACCATCCAGCTGAATAGTATCCAATCTCACAAAATTAATCTCACAAAATTCCAGTCTTACACATTCTCGACAAAATGAAGGAAAACACATTCCAGCTAATAACATTCCAGTCTTACACATTATTTTGCAAAATAATTTAGAGGCGCCAAACATAACATAGAGAAACATAATTTACACCCCGCTCTCACCACTAGTCGTATCTCCTACACTAGCATTTATTGACTTCACAATTTTTGCTCTTTTCGCCATCACGTATGTCCTTTGAAATTCGCCCATTGTGCTCATATCACGTAACATGATTTTTTTCTTCCCTCGCTCCCACGTAAGCCGTTCTTGCTCCATCTCAAGCCTGCGTTTCTCGAGCATCTCTTCCTTGTCCCACCTTTCTTTCTTCATTCCAGGCTCCTCGGTCTTCATTTCCATCAAAGTCTGCATCATGTTCTTGTAGTCGCCATCTCCTTCATTTCTTTTGAGCTTTTCTTTAGACTTTTTTTTACTCGAGGTCGGGTTATCTTGGCGTAAGGTCCCGAGCTCTCTTGGCCTTGGGCACTTGATCGAGTGTCTTGTTCACTTCCCCGCAGGGAGGTTCAGGTCTTTGGACTTGGTCGGCCTCTTGTTGCCCTCAAGCGTTGCTTGAAACTTTTTGAGTATGCCTCAAGGTCAACCAACATTGTTCGAATCCGACAATTTTTGCCCTTTGCTCTGTTCGGCATATCTTGCTTGGGCTTCCGTAATCTGCAGCAAAGATTTAGTTCATGATTACATATATACCAATGACAAGAATAAATATAATTGCAAGGACCAAGTGCAAGATCAATTACATGTTCTTGATAGGGAACGCCGCTTGATGACGACGCCGACCTCCTCGTAGTAACCTTGAAACTTCATGCACTCCTTTAGTATGGTCGCGGCGATGCTCAAGTGAATTGGCATTTCTATCGAATCAAAGTCTCTCGTTGATGTGGAAATCATTTGCGATCCTCTGCCAGGTAAGTTTTTGCCGCCCGATCATTGCCTATGACAGGGTCATTGCTGATATGGATCCAAGATTTGCATAGCTGAAGATCTTCAAGATCTGTGTAGTTGCTTCCTCGCTTTGATGACGCTTTGCCGCCCAGTACTTGGGGTGGGATCCGGCTGCCTCAACAATTCAATATCAGCGTCACCTTCCTGCATCATCATATTTGTCCAATACTGTGAACTTGAAGGTCTTGGTTGCTGCCAAGAAAGGCAAAGTTTCAGTAAAACCATCTTAACAAGTCTGTAATGTGAGGCTGAGATAAAGGCAAAGTGAGAGTTGCAATGAAAAGGTAATATTCAGTCAAGCTAATATTCACAAAGATTATAGTTTAAAGGTAGAGAAAACCAAGTCTGTAAGATAAGTTTGGAACATAAATATGCTAGTGTTGTCATACACCTACAGTTTTACAGAAAACCAGCAGCCCTGCACAAACACTTAATAACTAGTGTTGTCATACACCTACAGTTTAAATGGTTGTTTATACCATATAGAATGAGGCAAACTTGGAGTGGACAACTTGATCACTAACTGATTTCCACAGAAACTCAAATTGACAGCAAGATAAAGAAGACATACACAAATCACAATGCGCTGATTGGTCTCTGTGTAATAGCAAGCTTAATACTCAATTTGGAATCCTACAGAATACCGCAAAGACGAAGTTCTATGAGCGTTAAAGACTGATCAACTTGAAGGCAACAGGTCACTACAGTAAATTGCTACAAGCAAATTCAAGAGTGCAGATTAGCAGAACAGATTAGCAGGCAAATTCAACAGGTCACTACTGCTTTGATTAGGTTCACAACAGGTCACAATGCATCACAGAACAGATTAGCAGGCATTCATCATCCAAACTGTCAAAGAACAAAAGCAAAGAAACCTCACCGAGTAGTCAGGCGGCCCAATGGTTGGGCACCGAGTAGTCAGGTGTCTAGTGGTTGGGGCTCAATTCGTCGCCGGCGACCTCGTAGATCTCTGTTGTTGATGTTGTGCTGGTGCTTTGACTATGAGGCTCAGTGAATGTCAGCGCGCGAGGGCCAAGAGGAGGCTGGTCACTGGGGAGCCGACGAGGCAAGCAGCTGCTGCTGCTGCCGGGAGCTGGCATCCTGCCGTTGCTGCCGCCGGTAGAAGTACCTTCCCTGCTGCCAGCGCCGTTGAGAGGATTTGAGGCAGCTTGGCGATGAGGCGCGACGAAGGTACGACGTCGCGTGGCACCAACAGCTGGGCGGGGAGGCAGTCCCTCTCGGAGGATCCCGCGCCGCCATGTGCCTGCTAGGACCATTGTAGATAGGTTAGTATGGAACAACTCTTTTCTTGTTGCAATATTCAGAGAAACTAGGAAAACTAGGAAGAGACTAGAGTGACTGTAAACTGCATAAAGGACAAACAATCTCAGCATCTTTTAACTCAAGACATTAGTCCCTGCTGTGCTATCTTACAACAGGCATTAGTTAGAAGGAATGACTCAGAAGTGACTCACATGACTTACTGGGTTCAGTAAATTGAATAATCAGTGGACATCATGAGAATAGCACATTGGAATAGCACATATTGGAATAGCACAGCAGGGCAGAGATCTCAAGTCAGTGCCACAAACAATTCTTTGCTGACAAACAACATGAGAATAGCACATATTGTCCAAAAAAAAAAACATGAGAATAGCACAGCACAGTGGCTTCTTTACTGTTTTTGTCTGAAGATCTTGGCCAACTATTCTCAACATGCATATGGTGGAGTTCAATTTGATTTAATTAATTTGTCTGAAGATAGATGCATGCCAGATGGCCAAGATCGAGACCACAGAGTCTTCATGCGTGTATACTTCATCATATAATAATATGTAATAATCATATCCATAATCTACTTTCTTCTTCTTCATATATGCATATCGATCAGCAGCAGCAGATCCTAGCTTGCTTTCGTTTTCCTGGCCACTGTGCTGTGCTATTCACAGACGCGGGAGGGCGAGACCGGACCTGGAAGACGAGTGAGACCAAACCCGTAAGCGCATATACTCACCTCGGTTGTGGCCCAGCGGGAGGAGACGCGGCGCGCGGCTGACCAGTTGCCGATCCGGCGGTGCGGGAGACGACGGCGGGCGGGCGGCACACCGTTGTCGATGTGGCCGTGGGGAGGCGGCGACGGCGGGCGGCTTGGGAGGCGACGGCGGGCGGGGGTAGAGAGGCGCCGCCAGATGCGCCGGGCGGGTGGAGAAGACGCCAGCGGCGGCGGGCGGCGCCGACCGTGTAGACAAGCCCCGCCCCGACGGATCTTGACCGGTGACAGAGAAAATGAGGTGGGACCCACGGGAATAGGGGTGATCCAGATCTGGGGGGTTCAAATTAAAATTTGGGGTTTTATAAAATTTGATGTCTCACTTAGGGGTCCCATTGGAGTTGATTTTTTTGTCAAAGCTCCTAGAATTTAGGGTAGGGGCTCAAGTAGGGGGTGGGCTGGAGTTGCTCTAAGAAGAGAAAAGAATGTACAAATCCCAAATGATTACGTGTTTACATTCAACACTGGTGCACAACACGGTCGGTGCTCACTCTCAGAAGACTACAAAGCAGAAGCGAGAAGAGAAGAAGAAATAAAAAATAATTAAGTTGAACCAAGGGCACCAGCCGTAGGTGCAGTGCAGGAAGAGGAAGTAATTAAGCCTAATCACCATCTCCGCTGAAACGCCAGCTTCAGAGCTGGTATCCTGGGATGCGAGTCGAGTTGTTGCTGGACTGATTCCTTGAGTGCATCGTCGAAGGAACCCAGCAGCCAAACTTGCTTGAGGGAAGCCGGGTGCTCTAGCCCAGAAAACTGCATCTCTGAACCTTGAAGGCAGTGGACCTTGAGATGCTCAAGCTTCTCCATGGCTCCCTCGTCAAACGTTACATGCAACTTGGATTTGCAGGCAATCTCGAGGACCTGGAGTTTGCTGAAAATGTCAGAGAGGAATCGGAGCTCACCATGTTGTTGATCCAACGTGACGCGGAAGCGCAGAGTACGCAGGCTGGGTAGCTTCCCGTGCGTGTATACTGTGTGCAGATCATTAGTCATTTCTAAAGTCAGCTTCACGAGATTATCAGCACCCACGATGCCATATGGCAGCTGTTTTACATGGCCGAGCATCTTTAGGCTCCGTAGGCTTGCGGGAATGCTGAAGTATTCCCAATGAACGAAATGGTTGTTTCTCTCGAACTGCAGTGACAAGGATTCCAAATGAATCTTGCTGTGTAAGTCGTAAAGAGACCTTCGTCCGTGTTTCCGGCTGATGCCAAAGACTTCAAGTTTCTTCAACTGGGGAAGGGAAAAGACGATCTCATCCAGAATGGCCTCCGCGTCTGCAGTATTTACATGGACAGCAGACAGCGTTAGCAAGGCTTTCAGTCTCTTAATCCCTCTAGGTACCACAACACCACCACTGCAAGAGGCAACAACAGGTCCACCACGTCTGAGGAACTTGTTGGGCAAGCAGGACGCCAGAGTGCGCGGGCAGTTACTTGATGGCGGCGTTGATCCCTCCTCCGCACCATCAGATGAGCTAATGCCATCATCCGTCCATGCAACGGTGGTACCTGCACGAATGTACTGCAGCTTCCTTAGCTTGGTGATGAATGCTGGCAGTGTGAGGATGGAGGTGCCTCTGATATCCAAAGTTTGCAGCTGCACCAGGTCACCCACGGCGTCTGGCAGCCGAGAGATTGCACTCTGTCCTCTTAGCGACAGGAATTTCAGACGAGATGGCAGCTTCGCAATCTCCTCGAAGCGATTATCATTTACTTGGCCTGCGTTCTCCAGATCCAGCACCCGAAAGCACCCTCATCCTGTCCGAGATGTAGTGTGACCAAAAATGCTATAAAACACTGTCACAGACCGTAGCCGTGAGAAGTCCAAACTCTCGAACAAAACCCGATCTATTCCCCAATTCTCTCGATGGCTAGGTGCTGTCCTATGCCATCTGTGGCCAGGCGGCCATGCCCCCGCTTCTCTAGTGCAGAGACTTCCACTGGAAAGAAAAGTGTCTCTTCCACTGGCCGTGACATGATGTACTCACGGAACAAACCGTTGACTTGGTACCCAATCACCTTGCCTGCCTCTAGTACTGGCTGCATGATGCTCAATGCCGCCACCTCGTCGAAAATCTTCTCTGCGTACTTCTCAGTGCTACTGCCATCCGTGCCCTTCGAATATCTCTCGGCGATCCATCGCCTGATCAAACGCCTTCGCCGAGTGATGATGTGTTGAGGAAAGATTGATAGATACAACATGCATTTCTTCATGTGGCGAGGACAAGTATCCAAGAAGGAATGCATCCAGGCTTGTATGTCCCGCAACGAATCAAACTCTGGGTGGCTCACTAGCTCGTGCATAAAGTTATCATTCAGGCGCCTCATCTCCTGTATGAATACGTCTCTTGCCTTGGTGGACAGATATCTTGCCACAGTAATTATCACTCTGGGAAGATGGCCGCACTTGGACAAAAGAAGTCGCGCTTCTTCTCTCACCTCCCACTCTTTCAGATAGTATCCATTCTCCTCCAGAGCCTGCTGATGAGTACTAGTTAATTAGTACTATGTGCTAGGAAATAAAACTACTCCAAATTACTATTTTAGTTGCAGAATCTGACAGCACTTGTACCATCAGCTCATGAGAACAATGGCATGCAAGCCTTCACATATGGGATCCAATGGTCTTAAGTTTAGTTGGGTAAATTAATAACTAAAGCTTTAAACCACTTTAGCTTATGAGGTTGGCTAAACTTAAGATAGCACTTCAGGCCTCCTGTTTTTAGCCAACTATAAACTTTAGACCAGATCCAAAAAAGGACTCCTGTACGGATAACATCGTCAACAAGTTTTAAAGATTATATAAAGAAAAACTTATGTAAGCTTTTTAATCAAGATGAATTGTGTCATTTTAGCTGAAACATTATGGCCGGCCTACTGATACTTACAGTACAATTGAAAACACTTTTTTTAACAAAAGACACCACTACACATATAATTCCTTGTTATGAGAACTCGATATCATGACCATTTGTGGAAATCGTGGTGCACTGGAAGTTAGCTATGACCTCTCCTAGTCTTTGACAATTCTTTGTGCTCCCTCTATTCCATATTATTAGACGTTTTGTTTTTTCTAGATACATTACTTTAACTATGTATCTAAACATGGTATATATCTAAATACATAGCAAAACTTATGTATCTAAAAAAACCACAACGTCTTATAATTTAGAAAAAAGGGAGTAGTAAATTTTGGTTGTTAGGCTTATGTAACCTTGATTGCGTTGGTGCAAGTTTAGATCAACTCCAAGGGTCTAATAGTCCACAAATTTCAATCTCTAATTTGAGAGCCATTTAATGAATATTCTCTTCGTATATCTATTGTGTCTCAAATACACTCTCTATTTTTTGTTCACTATACTCTAATAGCTTATCATAATTTTCCTTCCGTGAAAGAATTAATGAGAAAATAATATTATATTTAGCGAGTTATGTAGTCTCTCCAAAAATGGAGAGTGAGAAAGGTGGTTTTGAAGACTAAAAAACATGGAGGGTGATTAAGAGAGTCTATTGGAAAATGGTGTTTTCGTTTGTTTTATAAATTTTATGATAAAGGGCCATGTAGAAAGCCTCTTGGAGATGCTCATAGACATTTGTTTATGCCATTGTAGTAATTAAAGGTGCAGCCTGTGACTCTAAAACTATATTTAGTAAAATACAAAGGTGATTTCTCAATAAAAGGGTTGAATATGTATGATAGTTTTATGTTAACGTAAGGATACAAAATTTACATAGGCTGATAAGACAAAAATTTGAATGTCAAAATTTACATAGGCTGATAAGATTCTGTCTAAAGAAATGTTAAATGCAATGAGTGCCTGTGGCTTGATGGAAAGCAAAGTAACTATGGATGAAGATTGCAAGCCATATGGAGTGTTTATTGCTCAGCAAAGTATATTACATATGAATTAAAGGTTTTGTATTGCATTAGAAAATAAACAAAAGTGAATGGGCAAAGATACATAAGCGATTTTTGTTAACTACGGGATCTAAATTATTATATGAACTTTGCAACTACTCATGTTTGTTCTAAAATATATCTTTTAAATACCAAGCTCTTGTAGCAGCACATGTTGATGGATTAGCGTAAGTAATATAAATCTGAAATAGAGCACATGAGACTTGAGCACACATCTTATATATCAAACTCTGCTTGTGACCGAACACACCTTTTTCAAATAGCTCAATGGCAGCAGTGGCTTGTAGACCTTTGACATTGTACACTCCATCTATTGGTACTGCACAATGTTTGGCAATACTTTCTTCTGAAGTAATGATAATGATACAACTTCTGGAGTCTCCATATTGTATCAAGTTATATTTTATCCAATCCCAGTCTTCATGTGACTGCACACCATCAATTACAAAAAAAGGCACACACATTCATGTAGATAGTCCCGGCACTCTTTGATAGGATCTTGGGCTTGAAATGCATTTGCATATTCTCCCTGCGAAGAAGTTGATTCCCTTTGCAAATTTACAAGTAAGCTTCGACAAAAGTCCCTTGGATTGAACGGATGGGATACACTGACCCAAACATGCCTCTTGAATTCGTCGCTTGTCCTGAGTTTGCGATATATGGCTTCAACGAGAGCTGATTTGCCAACACCAGGCATGCCCCACACAGAAATAAGCCGGCTTTCCTGGCTCTTTTGGGTCTGCTCAAAAGTTCATCCAATTCGGTGTCACGCCCAATAAGGTCCAATCTGAACAATGAATTGTAGGGTTCTGCCTTTATGAACGAATGGACTCTGTCATGTTGAAAACCCTGCAGTATGGAAATAAAAGGACAAAACAAGTTGAAAAATATAGTTGTATTAGTAATTAGAAAAATAGGAGTAAGCACCAATGCTAATTATTAGTGCAAATAAAAACTAATAAGATCAAAACAGAGGATATAGGATTTTCCTTCACTAATATTTGACCACTATGGTCTGTCAAGGTGGATCACCAACCTTTGACTTGACATACATTTGACGGGGGGTTTTTTTTTCTATCCAATCGGATTTACGGTCATTAATATTTGGACAGTCTTGCGGCAAGAGGGCAAAAGTCAAAAACTAAACTCTGAGAGATGAACAAGCAATCACACACAAAATAAATAAGAATGGAACAGGAATATTCAGAGTTGCGTTCAATAGTTTCAGTTGCATAGGGAATCATATCTCCTAATAAGACCGTAGCTCAAGACTGCAGTGCAAGTCAGCCAAGCAGCATGTACTTATTAAGTTTTATGTTTCATTTTTCCCCCCAGCATTTGGCTTAGTCTTCCCAAGGGAGTGTCGGGACGCATGCATATAATACAGTGGGTTGCCTGAATGCCCCTGTTAAGCTTCCTATAGATGCAAAAGGGATCTTTCGGCCGGCCTCGTTACAAGACATCCATTTATCGGAATATATGCACAGCTTATGTATACTCCCTCAGTTCCAAATTATAGCTCACATTCTAAGTTAAACTTCATTAAAAATTTGACCCAGTGTTTATAAAAATATATTAAGATCTACAAGTTCAAATAAATTCACTATCAAAACACATGGACAATAAGTATTTCAGAAACTAATTAGGTGTTGTATACATTAATGCATTTGAATATTTAATATAACTTTGTTCAAAAGATAAATAAAATTGACACAGAGTAAAGCTAAAGTGAAATATAATTTGGAACATAGTAGACGCTAGCCTCGAGCAGACATATCAAGTGTATATAATCTTATCAACCTGAGTACCAAGTAGCTCCAATTTTTCATGAACTATTGTTATATATATAGTTGGCACAATTATGAACGAATATATAGAAAATGCATGTAAGTGTTTATTTTGCTGTACTTGTATCCACCAATCCACGTGCATTGGAATATTTTGAGATGTATACAAGCCAAACAAGCCCTAAAGGTGGTGCACAAGAAACATAAGGAAATGCCTTTTCTTTAGAAAGTATTGTCAATTACCTCTTTGTAATAGACGCGGACAGAGTGGCTTGGTGAAAACTGCCCAATCTCTGAAACCCGGGACGGCTCCCCAGTACATTGGCTTGCAACCACCGGATGGTGGGTCAACACCACAATCCGGCTCCCTTTCTTCCTGTCTGGTAGGTAGGACCTGATGGCATCCCACTGTACCATGGTGCACAAGTCTTCCAGGACAATGAGGTACCTATGTGTGTTGATCTTCCCAGCGAACTCATTGATGAGATCAAGATCGCCCTGAATGGCCTGCATCCTCGCCAGCGCATCTAGACCTACGATTACTTCTTCTTGTTCTTGGCAAGAGTGCGTCAAGAACTGAGTCATCATGCTCCGAATAAATTCATGAGGATTGAATGGATGCACCAGCTTCACCCAGGCGCAACACTGGAATTCCTTGTGGATTCTTGCATCACTGTACATCTTCCTGACAATGGCTACTTTCACAAGATCACCTTCTGTTCCGCAGAGAGAGACCACATGAAGGTCTATGTCTTCCCTAGCGATCAATCCGGCGAGATCCAAGAGGCCACTCTTCTTGACAGCATTGATAAGAATGTCAAATGAACTTGTGCTAGAGGAAGCTGCCTTTTGCACAAGATCCATGGAGGCCATGGGTTTGGAGGCGGAGTCAACAATAAGGTTGTAGCGTATGTTCCTCTGGCTCACGTCCACCACCCGAGCCCTGAGCAGCGTTGTCTCAGCGACCGCTTCGTCTACCGGCAGTTCAGCTCCTGTCTTGCCACCGGAACAGGACGGCAGCAGCCGGAGCCACCAGGACCTCTTTGTTGTGTCGAGGTGGAGGACGAAATCAATACAGTCCTCCACATCATAGGACAGGTCACGGACCTGCCGCACCCAGGTCCTCACGATCTGGTTCTTGACACGCTCCTCACTTGCGCTGTCGAGGAAGGACTGCATCATCTCGAACTCTCCGTGATGAACACCAGGTCACGCTGCACGATCTTCCACTGCTCCGCTTCCTCCTTGATGGCGGACTTCACTTTGTCGGCCAACAGCTGAACCACCGTCCTGGAAATCCCAACCACAAGGTCCGCCATCGCTCTGTGAACTCTTGGCTCTTGGTTTTCCGATGTGTTCACTTGGTACTGCTACTTCTCAGAAGTTGTCACTTGACGGTGGACGTCTCTGGATCTGAGATGGGATGAGATCATATAAAAAGGGGAGACCGGGATGAAACTGCTACTAGGTAAATCACTATTAAATTTAAAGAGGACTTGCTTACCAGCAAGATGGCTCCGATCGTGGACGAACCGCTGCCAGACTGCGTCGAGCTGACGAGCTGGAGCATCCAGCTGCACCGCCGTCAGTACTCCGTAGGCGAGAAGCTTCAATACCGTGAAATGCGGTAGGTGCTCATAGCTTCACACGAAACAGAGGAGCTAGAAAAAGCCTGAGATATTCTTAGCAATCATGCTTGCTCGGGTGTGTTGGGATATGGCCATACTTCGTTGTTCATTTGCTTTTATCAGCCAGGCAGCCAGCCGGAGTGCATTTGCTTTGAGTGTGGAGTTGGATGGCACATCGCCATCTATTGATTTGGGGATAGATTTTTCCATGCTTCCTGTTTGGTTAGACAGATGGAACGATTAATATTTATGTTTGATTGGATGGATGAGAGTGGATGAGACGAGAATAGTTGACTAATTGTATCTTATTTAAAAGTAATGACAACTAATTATATAGTAATAAATATGTACTAACACTAATGTTGTCATGATAATCACTAATTAAACATAGTATCTTAATTAACTAGCACTACTACCATCCTAAGGGCACTCACAGTGGAAGACTCTACCATAGAGTCTATGCATCGAAGACTCTACCACAAGAAACCATAGTTCACAGTGCACAGTTTGTAATAGCAGTTTCCATAGATAAAAACATTAATTACTCAATACATAAAAAGACGATCAGCTGTGGCATATCATGGTGTGATCCACCCTACACCTGATCGCCTTGAACATGAAGCATACAATATCCGGAAGTTGTAGTCTCGTTCATTGAAGCAAAATAACCATATTCTGACGCATACAAGACCACATACAGTATCTAGAAATGCAATCTTGTCAATTGAAGCAAAATGACTGCAGAAAATTTGAAAACCCTCCTGGTGGGTATAACCTGCAACAATATGAATTTCCATGCACCTCGTACTTGAGCAGCCATACGGTGCTATTGACTGAATTGGATTAATTAACAAATCTGAATGGAGATAGAATAGCAAACAAAATAGATCTAGTTTCATCAATCGGCTGGCTTCACATCTATTGAACGAAAGAGTAGTAAAACAGAATAAAATATTATGGAAGAAAGGACCTTGTACTGACTTGAACTACTGAAAAACCTGAATCAAATTTCTAATTCAATAACAACAACAGAACCTTCGCTAGGGATTTCAGTCAGAGATTATTTACCTCTCGCTAGGAGATGCCATTGGCCACCGAGGAACGGCAACATCTGGAGGACAGATGGAGGATGGGAAAGCACCAGCTCTAGCTGCAACAACTCCGGCGATCGGAGCACAGGTCAGCTTGAGCTGCAACAACTCCGGCGATCGGAGCACAGGTCCCAGCAGGATGGGCGGATGAAGAATGGGTTCTAGGGGCACCTTTGCCTCGACGACCATCAGCAGAGGAAGATGGGCGGCAGAGGGAGATTACCGGGGATTCCTATATGCTTCCTTGAAACTTCGGCGGCGGCGGCGGCTTCACACCTCGAGCTCGCGAACTTGAGAGGCGCGGGAGAACAGCGCGCGCGGGAGGGAGGGGCGCGGGAGAAGTTCGCTGGTGCCGCGAGGGAAAGAAGGCCGGCGTACGGGATCCATAGACTCCACGCTGCCCTCCCCAACCGGAGTCGACGTGGTTTCCTGCGGCCTCGGGACCAACGTAGACGCGACGTCTTAGAGCAAGTTTAATAAGCTTGGCTTATAGCCAAGCCAAGTCATCAAGAGCCTAGTATAAGATCTAATCTGTATAATAAGCTTGTCTATTCAACTATTCTAAATATCATATTCTATTATAGGTAGGACCCACACATACTGGTTCCCATTCGTACGTTGCTTTCCAAACTGTAGCGCAACCAATCCTCATGGCCAGCGCAGATGGTGGCGGGGCCCATGAACATGGGAGGCTGTGCAATCGCTCGGCGCTGGATGCGTCGCCGAGCTCCTTCTCTCTCCTCTATTCTCTCTCCTCCACCTAGATATTTGCTGATGTGTCTTGGCTATAAGCCAAGCTGAGGTGTATTATTGTACCTGCTCTTATTAGGAAACGGAGTCTTAGATTTTTTATCTCTCTCTTCATTAAACAACCCGCCACATCAGCAAACTGTCTACGTGGCACTGTAATTAATAGCTTTAGACTCTACCATAGAGTCTGCACTGTGAGTGCTCTAATTGGCACAAAAATAGTCATTAATCACTGTATTAGCACTTATTAAAGTTAATCGTGTCATCATAATTACTAAGTAACTAGTCTACCAACCCGTGCTCTCGCACGGGTGAGAATCTTATAAGAGATTATACTCCCTCCATTATCTTTTATTAGGCGTGAGGATCAGTGTTACAGGGACCAAAAAATTCCAAACAGCAAGGTGGACAATTAATGAAACGCCGCACTACCCTATATGCATGCATGCAACCGACTTTTCCTAACCCCAGTGAAATTAACCAACCAAATCGAGTTTTCTTCTTCGCTACATGTGAAAAACACTTCGGGTTTTCTGTGAATGAGTGAATGCTGCAAGTTGCTGTATAACTCATGCCTCGATAAGTAGCCCAAGACTAATAATACATCAAAATGAAAAAATATCATACACCTAAGAAACGATAATGGAGGGAGTAAGAGATATTGTCATTAGTTATTGTTTAATTTCATTTATCTATATATTATTACAATATCACGAATGCAATAAGTTTTTTCTCGCAATTATTAGCCTTATTGGTTGCTACATAAGGATATTAGGTCTTAGACTACACTCTTATGTACAATGACAACCAAAATAGTCACTTTAATTTAAACCTACACCACATTGCTTAAAAATCAGTTTAGAGCTTACCGGGAGATCTAAGATACTTGTGCTTACCTTAAGAGAAAATAGTTAATTTCTCACACTAATGATTACACAATCCAACTACAACGTGATGGTATGACATATTCACACATCAAGCCTATCTAGAGTATTTGGACTAAGGTATGGTGCCCTTAAATGTTAATTTATAAATTTATATGAAACATAATAGTAACATTGAGTTTGATTGTAACATGCCTACATCAAGCCTATCGAGCAGTTGTTTGGGGTTATTCAGAAACTTGAGAATAGCAGTGAGTCCAATCGACATGGTCTCATGCTAGCAAAGAGCATCAGAAACAACAAATCCAGCGCAATGTCCTTGTTCACTTCAGAGTCTCTTCTCCAGCCGGTGGATCAAAAGATCAAAGAAATCTACTGCCTCGCGTTCTGGCCAGTTCCTGTGCACACCAAGCTGCACCTTCAGCATCTTCATGACCCTCTTTGCGTGCCTAAAGAGATGAATCAAATAACTCAAGAATTGTCACTCATCAAAGGCCTGGCAGATAGCAATCTACGTAACAGATAATAGATGATTATTAGTGTTGACGAAGAACTAGGGTTCCACGCTAAGCACACCGGGAGGGCCTTGGACGCCCACGAAGGTTGCGATCAACCTTGAAGCAGCGAGCACCGCAGCGTGATCGGCGGCGAACGATCGGGAGATCGCTAGGGCCGATTTAGAGCTCGGTGACGGCTGGAAGAACCTCCGAACGCACCTCCGGGAAGACCCGTCGGGAGGACGCACGCGAGGGGTGCCCTAGGACCAGCAAGGCCGCCTAGAGCGTCGACGAAACTCGCGGAGAACGCCGCCGAACAGCAGGGTAGAGAAGAAGTTGACCTACAAGCAAGACGGTAGTAGATGTGTTTGTCGATTGGATGTAGATGGGATCAAATCGGCCATGAACCTCTTTATTATATAGAGGAGGGTGGTCTTATCCTTTTAGGAAACCGTCCGTGGACGTTTCCAATCTCCAAAAACCGACCCAAACACGATTAGGAAAGAGATCGGTTCGGGATCGTACGGACACGGTCCGTCGCGGGCTGACCGGACGCTCGGACCGGCCTGACCGACGCCGGTCGCTAGCGTCCGGTCGATTCCAGCAAGCACCGAAACGCACCAAGAATGCCTGATTGACCGGGCGCCTTGACCGGACGCCGCGACCGGACGCGCCACGAAAATTGACCGAGACGCGCCGGTCGCTCAAGCGTCCGGCCGACTCAAAAGCTCAAATCGCACCTTTTGACCGGATGCACGGGTGGTTTGACTGACGCTCCGGTCGTCGGGCCGCCGGGTCACTTCTAGAGAAGCTTGTTTGCTCTTCCTCGAAAATTTGGCTAAGTCCGGAAATTTGCGGTGCCTTAGCCCTTCATAGAATTGGCTAAGTCTGGAATTTTACCATGCCTTAGTTCAAGCCAATTTTGGGTGTCAACATATGCCCCCCTGTTTTCAGGCGAGAGGTGCACGAACCTAAAAACAAGACAAAAGAAAACCAAACAACGCGAATGCCATCATATCGGTTGTCCGGCAACTAAGGGCGATACTATGTATCGGCCATTTTTGTTCTAAGGGCGATGCATGCATCGGCCATTGTTTGGAGAGCACTAGGCCTCTTGCCAAACACTAGGGAAATATTTTTTCAAATACCTCCCGTTAATCGTCTTTGCTTGGCGTTCTCCACTCATTGACTCAAGCACATAGGAGTTCCCAAATATCGCTTTGACCACCTTGAAAGGACCTTTCTAATTGGATGACCACTTACCAAATTGATTGCTCTTCGTCCCTATCGGTAAAATAGTTTGCCATACTAAATCACCGATTTGGAACGACTTGCTCTTAGCTTTCTTGTTGTAGGCTCTTGCAACACGGGCTTTATCCTTTTCTATTTCCTTTAGAGCTTGTATTCTTGTCAGTTACTCCATCGACATTGTCCATCATCAAATCATGATACATAGTAGGAGATAGATCATTTTGCTTAGCGAATCAATATGCATCCAAATTTACCTCAACGGGTAAGACCGATTCTTGACCATACACCAACTCATAAGGAGTAACCTTAGTTGCACCATGCCTCGATATTTGATGAGCCCACAAAGCTTCTGACAAGACTTCGTGCCACCTTCTTGGATGTTCATCTATCTTCTTCTTAATAAGCTTGATCAAAGTTTTGTTAGTGGATTCCGCTTGTCCATTGGCTTGAGCATAATATGGAGATGAATTGAGCATCTTAATCTTATATGATTCGGCAAAATCCTTTACCTCCTTCACCATAAATGACGTTCCTTGATCCGTAGTTAATGGGGGTGTTTAGAGCACCCGAATTCGGTGCAAAATTTTGGTGGGATGTGACATGTATGTCGATCGCATTAATCGTAGCACGTTTCGTTTGTTAGTGGTAAATATTATCCTACTATAGCGTAAGTAGGCTCAAAACAATCGCCTCGCAATGTACATCTAAACTGTGTAATTATTTTAATTTTTACCTATATTTCGTACTCCATATATGTTGCCGGCCGACGGATGTGACGTGGAATCTTCTTTTGCATAGTGAAATTTGGGAGGAATTTGGGGCTCTAAACAGGGCCAATGTTTGAGGAATGCCGAATCTATGAATAATGTGCTCGGTGATGAACTCAATTACCTCCTTGTGTGTCATGTTCTTCAATGGAACTGCTTCCGACCATTTAGTGAAGTAGTCGGTAGCAACCAAGACGAACTTATGCCCCTTCGAAGATGGAGGATGAATCTGTCAATAAAGTCTAATCCCCATCCACGAAAAGGCCACGGTTTGATGATAGGATGAAGCATAGCAAACGGCACTAGCTGAATATTCCCAAACCGTTGACACTCTTCACAATCTTTGTAGTAATGAAAGCAATCAGCCATCACAAAAGAGGCCAATAGAAACCAGCCCGTCTCAACAACCACTTCATCTTCAGAGCCGATTGATGTGTACCACAAATGCCTTCATGAACCTCTCCTATTGCCACTCTTGCTTGATCAGCCCCTAAGCATTTTAGCAACAAATCTTCGGCGGTCCTCCGGTATAGCTCACCATTATGCAATGTATACTTGAAAGCAAGCCACCGAACGTTCTTGTCAACTTTAGCACTAGGATCTCGCAAAAAAGACAAGAGAGGTGTTCTCCAATCTTCTAAATCGGTACTACCACTGTCTAGGACAGAAATAGACCGATTCAAAAGAATTCTACTTTACTGTCCCAAATCATTAGCAACATCGGTTTGTCCAATTAAATTTGGTTAAACCGAATTTTTACTAGAATCTGAAACGAACAAACTTTCATGCATCGGCAAATGTTGTAAATGAAAATATTTATCTTTTACCTCAAAGCCGGATGCCTCTTGAGAAAGCAAGTTTGCTCTTTGCACATACTTCACATGCAATTGATCATCTTCCTTAATATAACCTAAGCCCGTTCAAAGATAGAAATTGGCTTTATGATTTTCTTCTCTTGGAATATGCCGAATCTTGAATTCAGCAAATTTACCAATTAAATCAAGGCAAATATTGAGGCGAGCATGAAGTGATCCATCTAAACATTGACAATCACCAAAACTTGTTGCACCACAAGTAATGAATCACCAAACGCTTCAACATGTTCAGCCCCCATAGCTTCTAACATGATCAACCGAACAAGAGAGCTTCATATTCGGTTTGATTGTTAGTACATTGAAACTCCAATCGGCTTGACATAGGAAATTCAGCACCATAAGAATCAACAAGAACAATTCCAACTCCGGCACCGTCTTTTTGCAAACCGATCCATCATAATATAACCGCCATGGGGTAGAAGTGACATAATCCACCTCATAATCAAGATTTATGCTATGCTCAACCAAAAAATCAGCAAGAACTTGACCCTTTAAAATCTTCAATGGCTCAAAAGACAAGTCATATTCAATCAAAGCATATGCCCATTTGCCCACCCTTCCAGAAAAGGATTGGCCGATACAACATATGTTTGATAACATCGGCCCGCTTGCTACCACACATGTGCTTGACAAAAGATAATGTCTCATCTTGGAACAAGCGAAATATAGTGATAAGCATAATTTCTCAATATGGGCATACCTTGTCTCGGGATCAAGAAGACAACGACCAAGATAAGCAACAGCATACTCCTTTCCTTCATCTTCTTGAGTAAGAACAGCCCCAATCACCTTATCTTCGGCGGCGATATACAATCAGAAAGGTACTCCCCTTCTAGGCGCATGAAGAACGGGTGGTGAAGACAAATATTCCTTTATCTTATCAAATGCAAATTGTTGGCTTGCCCCCCAGGCAAAATCAGCTTCATTCTTCAACTTAAGTATGGGGGTGAAAGGAATAATTTTCCCAGATAAGTTAGCAATAAATCTTCTCAAGTAGTTCACTTTACCTAAGAATTTCTGCAAATCCTTTTTACATTGAGGTGCTTGAACTGCCTTGATCTTCTCTATTCTCTTGGGATCAATCTCTATGCCCTTGTCATGAATAATAAATCCAAGAAACTTCCTAGTTGACACTCCAAAGGCACACTTGAGTGGATTCATCTTCAAGCCATAATAGCGCATTCTCTCAAAAGCAAGACACAAATCGGCTAAATGAGGATCATGGGAAGCCGATTTAATCACCACATCATCAATGTACACCTCCATAATCACCCCAATTAGATCATGAAAGATAAGATTCATAGCTCTTTGATAGGTGGCGCCTGCATTCTTGAGCCCAAAAGTCATGACAATCCACTCAAACAAGCCAACAAATCCGGGACAAATAAAAGCGAGTCTTGGAGGTATCTTCTTCCACCATAAATATTTGATTATAACCAAAGATTACCATCAAGAAAGCTAGTAACTTTGTGCCCCGAAGCATCATTAATCAACATGTCGGCAATAGGCATCGGGATATTCATATTTGGGAGTGGCTCTATTTAAATCTCTAAAGTCAATGCACACTCTAATCTTCCGGTATCTTTCTTCTCAACCGCACAATATTAGAGACCCACTCCGCATACCCGCATGGGACGGATAAAATTTGCCTTAAGCAACCGATCAATCTCCTCCTTGATTCGGTCATTGATGGCGAATTGAAGCGCCTTATGGCGGTTAATTGTATGGTCTGAACCCCTTCTTGATACGCGATGCTCAACAAGATCTCGGCTTAACCCGGGCATCTTCGTGTAGTCCCATGCAAAACAATCAACATATTCCTTGAGAAGCGCGATTAATTTAGATTTGTAATCGGCATCCAAGTTTTGATTCACAAATGTGGGCGTGGCATAGAACCATCCCCAATGTCAACTTGTTCCAAAGGGTCGGGCCGACGTGAAACCTTGGCCCAACTTTACTGAGCTCATCAAAGTCATCAATAGCTTCCACAGAATCGGTCTTTTCATCCGATAGTGCTCAAGCCTATGCTTTAATCATTGTATTTTGTCTTCCATTAATAAACAATGTTTATATAATGATATTGAACCGATTATCCATCGGTTTCAATGATACAGGTACAAATCCACGCTCATCATAGCTAATGTACCGATAGTTGGACGGATCTCTACCGAAAGACAAGCAAATCCGGACCCTCAGCGTGGCATCGGTTGTAGAAATCTCAACCGAATTATCCGCATGAACGATCTCTATGGCATCTCCCACCCATTGGATGAGGAATTGGTGCAAACTAGAAGGAACACATGGATTGGCATGAATCCAATCACGACCAAGTATGAGATCATAGCTACCTTCCACATCGACTTAAGAAAGCGGTAGGCATGGTCTTGCTCCCCAACGGTTAGCTCGGCGTGGCGTGCCCCTAGAAGGAATTGGCGCCGCCTCCTCCTACGCCGGATGGTCTTGTTGGTTTGGATCAGCTCTTCTTCTTTGCACCCAAGTTTCTTGAATAATGAATAGGGCATAAGGTTGACAATTGCGCCACTATCCACTAGCATCTTCCTGACCGGTGTTCCATTGATATGTCCCTTCACATGCAATGGCTTGAGATGTCCGGCGAGGCATGGCGGGCTTCTTGAACACGGCGTCCTCCACCCCAAACGCCAACTCTCGCAGTAACCTCATCATCTCCCCGCCCGATCACATAATAATCGGCGAAAGAAAGATATTGTTCATCTCATCGGCGTGTCGTGAAGGCTCGTAATCCACCAACTCCCCATTGGCTTCGGCGGGCGCTTCAATGCCGACCATGGCAGAAATGGCAGCAGCGAAATCTTCGATTGTACCTGCAGGAACATCGAAACAACAGAAATCGATTCAACCGACTCGGAAGTCGGTAAATCCGAAGGTTGGGCAATAGCAGCCCCGTCGACTGGCTTGGTCGAATTAGCAACTTGCTCAGCTAGCTTGGCTGTCCCATTTGCTAGAAGTGCCAAAAGATCAATGGTCGGCTTGGACACCTCTTCCATGGACTCGGGCGGTTGTTCTTGCCCCACAACCGACTTGACCGATTTAGCAATCGGTTTAGCCGACTTGCAGGCTACAACAATCATCTCGGCCTCCTTTTGCTTGATTTCTTGCACAATCTCAGGCAAGATAGGCCCCTGTCCTTGAGTAGCAGCCATGTGCTTGAGCATCTTTTGTCTTGCTCACTGAAGCTTCCTCTTCTGGGTCTTATCGATATCGACGGGACACCACTTGGGCTTGTCGGTACCGGGGATCCATAGGCTTCTCCCTCTTGTCTTGAACTTTAGCAATCTCCTCCATGACTTGATCTTTATCATTTGAAGGCCCTTGCGCCCCAATCACGATCGGTTTGTTGACATCAACAACGGGAGCTGTCATCGGACCGATAGTAATGGAAGGTGGAGGAGTAGCAACTGGAGCGGGCTTCACAACCACTTCTATCTTCTTAGGAACGTATACTTGCTGCATTGGAGCCTTCCCCGATTGCTCAAGAGTGAGAGAGCGAGAAGTGGCTATCTCCTTCTTCCCCGCACCGCTAGAGCTCGATTGTGGACCCAATCGGCTAAAGACGGTTGGCTTGGCCATGTTTCCAGCACCTCCTTCCTTCATGGGAGCCGAAGGATATGGGACAAACACTCCCTTTGGTGCCCATTGTGGCGGTGGCACCACTGGTGACAGAGGTGCCCCCCAACGAGACACCTTGAACGAGTAACCTGCGAAGAAGAAGTAACATTTGGAGGAGTCATAGCCATTTGCTTGTTCCTCTCTTCATCACGCTTAGGAGGCGTAGACTCTCTTTTTTTATAGGCCGATTCTTGGAATCGGCATTTTTTTTGTATTTTGCCAAAAGCCTGTCAAATGTGCATTGAGGCTTGATGTGCTTCTTTGCTTTTGGCTCATTCGTCTTCCATACTCCCACTTCCGGCTTTTGTGGAATGAAAGATTTCAACACCTGCACACCGGAAGTAAAGGGAGCTAGGACCCTCAGGGCCAGCTGACCCGACTAAGGTAGTCGGTTCAACTGGCTTGGTTGGTGCCTAGACATGATCATCTTGGCCGATTGGATCAATCGGCCTAGCTGGTCTCCCTTGCGCCGCAAGTCTATCTGGCCACGCCTGACGCCGCAATGCTTGCGTCGAGCTAGCAATGATGGTGAGCTTAGTCTTGCCTTCTTCATTCTTTTCAGCCAACACCTGCCATCCCGAATTCTTAGGAAGATTTGGTACGGGACGAGGCTCGCCAATGACCACGTTCTTGCCTTGAGTTGTAGCAGCTTGCTCAGGGCCGGATCAAGATGGCAGTGCCTTGTCTTCCGGTGTCTTGACTTCAGGCTTCTTAGCTTCAATCACATGCACTGGAAAAGGATTCTTGTCTAGCCGCATGTCGGTAAGACTTAATCGGCCTTCATTAAGAGCCGATTGCACCTGCCGACGAAAGACATTACAATCATTAGTTGCATGAGAATTAGTATTATGATACTTGCAAAAAGCTCTCCTTTTCAACTCATCTGCAGAAGGCATAGTATATTTAATCTTAATGCATCCGATTTTCAACAACTCATCAAAAATGCGGTCACATTTAGATACATCGTAAACTTTTACTTCCTCATTCCGATTTTTATTAATCGGCTTGAGAGAAGGACAAGTTACTTGTTTATTCTCAGCTGGCCACCTAATTTCAGCAGCCATTACCTCTTTACTCTCATCATCTGGATGAAGAATTATCATCCACATTGTGCATGTTAGAACGACGAGATCTATATTCATTATCTTGAGAATTCAAACGTGATTCAACAAAGAATCACTCTCTCAAGTAAATGAGGTAAAGTAGTAAATTGAATATGCTCAAGCTTATCTCTAATCTTAGGATGCAAACCATTAAAGCATATATCTACTAAATCACGCCGAGAAGACATCAAATAAAAACATCATTTCTTAATTTCTTTACAACGCCTAATGAACTCAAGCGCAGATTCACTACGACCTTGTCTAACCGATGTCAAATTCTTGGACTCCATCATAAAAGTGAGCATGAAATTTTTCTTCTAATTGAGCCCAAGAACCAATAGTAGATGATGGCAAAGAAGTAAACCATGAAAAAGCAAAGCCGATAAGTGATAAAGGGAAATTACGACATTTCATATAATCATGAGCACACCCTTAAGCCTAACTGAGCTAAATACATGCTAACATGCTCCATGGTAGATTTACCATCATTACCACTAATTTTTTGAAAGTCAGGTACCTTCCACCCCGGTGGGTTTCTCAAGTGATCAAAGTGTGGAGGGTACGGCTTGTTATAGATGCCTCTTGAAGTTTTGATTTGGACACCTAAACTTTCCTGCAAAGACTTATTTAAATCTTCCTTTAGCCGATTAAACGCATCGGGCATGTCGGCAGGAGGAGGACTAGGAGCTGTAGTTTTATTGCCAAAAGCAGGAATTTGACTAGGGGATTTCGGTGGGTTAGGTAATATGTTGTTGCCCCCCGAATTCCTAGTGTTTTGTGACCTATTGACAGTTTGCCGATTGCAATCTTGTGTATCGGCAAAAGTAACCATTTGTTTGTAGTTAGTTGCTGTCTCTTTGCTAGTAGAACCGGTTTTATCAGGCTTCTGAAGGAGCCGAATGGACCGATTTACCTTTGCTATAGGCCATGTACCATGCTTGATTCTCATAAAAATTAGAAGGCATACCAAACTCGGGCTCATCATCAATTTCTTCTATTCTAAGTGACTTGCCTTCTAACTTATCAAACCTAGCCATAATCATACCAACAACAAAGAGTAATACTTGAATCTACTTCTTTCTTATGGCCATCAAGCATAGCGGCATAATCAGCATGTTGAGGATAAGAATCATCGAATTTAGGGCCAGTATCTGTTACCTCAACCTCTGGAGTGGATGAAGCGTCGGGAAGCTTGACGGTGACGGGCTTGTACAGCTCCACCTTGTCACCACGTCCCTTGGCACAACTCTCCAGAACGCAGCGTGAAGTAGAATCAATAATTCTTGAAGCTTGCGCTTCAATTCTTCGGGAAGCTCTTCGAGGTGGTGGGGTGGATGACGTTGTCATCATGCACCTCGCCATGCTTGCTTGGCGCCGTCATTAGGCATGGTGCCAAGGTCGTCAAAACGCAATTGACATCTCGATCTCCCCAGCGGAGTCGCCAAAAAGTATGTTGACGAAGAACTAGGGTTCCACGCCAAGCACACCGGGAGGGCCTTGGACGCCCACGAAGGTTGCGATCAACCTTGAAGCAGCGAGCACCGTAAGCGTGATCGGCGGCGAACGATCGGGGAGATCGCTAGGGCCGATGTAGAGCTCGGTGACGGCTGGAAGAACCTCGAACGCACCTCCGGGAAGACCCGTCGGGAGGACGACGCCTTGAGGGTGCCCTAGGACCAGCAAGGCCGCCTAGAGCGTCCGCGAAAAAACTCGCGAGAACGCCGCCGAACAGCAGGGTAGAGAAGAAGTTGACCTACAAGCAAGACGGTAGTAGATGTGTTTGTCGATTGGATGTAGATGGGATCAAATCGGCCATGAACCTCTTTATTATATAGAGGAGGGTGGTCTTATCCTTTTAGGAAACCGTCCGTGGACGTTTCCAATCTCAAAAACCGACCCAAACACGATTAGGAAAGAGATCGGTTCGGGATCGTCACGGACACGGTCCGTCGCGGGCTGACCGGACGCTTCGGACCGGCCTGACCCGAGCGCTCGTCGCCGGGCGTCCCGTGTCGATTCCAGCAAGCAATCGAAACGCGACCGAGAACGCCTGATTGACGGACGCCTTTGACCGGACGCCGCGACCCGGACGCCGCGAAAATTGACCGGATGTGCGGTCGCTGCGTCCGGTCGACTCGAAAAAGCTCTGAAATCGCACCTTTTGACCGGACGCCGGGGTGGTTTGACCGGCGCCTGGTCGTCGGCGTCCGGTCACTTCCAGAGAAGCTTGTTTGCTCTTCCTCGAAAATTTGGCTAAGTCTGGAAATTTGCGGTGCCTTAGCCCTTCATAGAATTGGCTAAGTCTGGAATTTTACCATGCCTTCGTTCAAGCCAATTTTGGGTGTCAACAATTAGTTTACCTGTATGCATCTATAGAAGGCTTTGCTGGGAACACCAGCAGCCCGGGCCCGGTGGTGATGCACGTGGGAAGCACTTCAACAGGCTCGCTTCTGGAGGCCAATCACAGGGGCGTCCAAGAAACGGCAAGGCGTGTGATTGGCAGGCGGATCTCTCATTGATTAAAGCTGCGTGACTATGGGCGGTGGCTACGACGTCGGTAGCTAATACCACGTGAGATAGGAGATAACAATATACTGTAATTTATTTTTTCCTTTTCAATTAGATATATTATTATTATGCTTTATTTTCATAATGACAGGCGGCTAATTTTTTTTGAAAACCTGAATAGATCCAAAAAGGCAGATTGCTTCATTACAAAGTCCATGTGTTACTCTTCTAACGATGTGCCAGGGATCCGCGTTGTATACCTGCTTGTTTATCTCGACGCCAATGGCACGCTTGGTGACGTTCCAAACGCGACCGGTGCGGCCGTGGTAGAACTTGTGCGGCATCCCCTTGTGGACGGCGCCGTTCACCTTGATGTCAACGTAGTCGCCGATCTCCAAAGTAGTAATATTGCAGCAGCATGTGAAACAATCAGAACAGGCAGTGTGTCCTCTGCATGGCATGCAACGCCTATACTCATAACCCAATTAGAGCGCCAAAACTTTATTTAGGAACCACTATACATCGTACCAGCATCAGAAGACTTTGGTACAACAGCTCACCTACGACATATGTGCGGTATACCGAGGACGTAGACGCGGCAGGTCCTGCCAATACCTGGCACCACAGCTTCGCCCGATGTCTCGCGTTACCCCTTGGCGACGTCCTTCAAATATCTCCGCGTCACGGCGACCGCCAACATCATTGCGCCCATCCCCGACGCCCAAGCCCCCACATCCTCGCACGTAGACATTGGTTTTGGAATATTGGGAAGAGAGAGTCGATGCTAAATAGGTAGGCAGCGGCGGATTTAGCGATGGCCGTGTCCACGTTGCCAAGGATGAGAAGAAGCGGCAAATCAAGCGATGCGCTAGATTAGATGTGTTTTGGAAAAACACACGTACGTAAAACACCTAGATTTACTTTTAGAGCCATTTTAATAATATTTCGAGTAATGACGGCCATCATGAGTCGTGGATACATATATTATATCTACTACACCTATGTAGAAAACCCCACTAGTGATAGTTTTCTCGACATGCAAAGCATGCCACCTCAACAGTCCCACTAAGACCATGACATCCAGTGGCAGGCCCCACCGTTTTGAACTAACTAAAAATGTTATAATGTTGGTATTTCTAATGTCACTAACTAGTAATGGCATTTAGAAAGATATCAGATGTTGCTTCAGATAAAACTAAAAGAAATATTCATTGCAGTTCATAGCATATCTGAAAAGGTTGTCATCCCTATAGTTAAACTACTAATATGCAAGGAATAAAATATTCATGCTATGCCTTGATAACTTCTTAATAAGTAAATAAACAATTATAACTGGGTATCCGCAAGCGCACAGATATGAATATACCATTGTAGCATTTTAACCGGGAGTAAGAACCAGGTGTTGAATTTATATCTACCACAGGGAAAGAAGTCTTCTATCATGAATTAACTATGCATAGGTGCTAAACATCTTAATCATTTAATCTAGTCATCTCTCGTGTGCAAAGTGTTAAACTTATCAAGTACTTAAACAAGGATCAAAGTTCACAATAAAGATAATGATAAAGTTCTTGATAAATAGATTCAACCATAGTCATATAGAAAGTGTCATGCAGTGGATGATAGTAATTCATAGGCTAGCTAGCATTAGAAACTCCAATATGTAACTCTAAACTATAAGTTAGGACCTACTCAATTAGTGCAATACATCTAACAATCATCGAAGAAAGACTAATTAAATCCAAACATGAGGACAGAATCCATGAAGACTAAGGCCGAAACTTAGAACAACCTGAATAATAACATCCGCTAGGCCTACATACGGGGGATGGATTGCAAAGGACTCAATGGTGCTGTCACCACCACGATCTACCACACGACCCGGCACATAGGGTGCAAACGCAGGTAAATAAGATTTAATCACCACGATTACATCATCTCTACCACTCACCCTCGAACGAAAGGATGAGCGCTATCACGAATCCATGCATGAACATAACATAATTCAACTATGCTAAACGTGTAATCAAAGTAAATACTAGAACAAATAATCTCGAATATAAACATGATCAAGATATTCATATTAAGCATGTGTCCGAACTTGAAAACTACTTACAATGAAGAACTTACAAGAACGAGGCCTGATCTTGAGCCGGCCTCCGACGATCCGGGAGCGGATTTCTCCCTTCCTACTAGTTCTAATCTTGATTGCTACTCCTCCTAAAGCGATGTTTCTAATGACTTGGATCTTGAGGTATTATTGTTGTATTGAGAACTTGATGATCTAAAAAGAGGGGGTCTAGGGGTCTTTATATATGGGTCTTCATCCGTCTCTTCAGCTTCAGCAGCGTGTGGTATTAATCTTGGATCCATCCCGCACTTCTACCGACGCCCTCGGATCAAACCGACGTTAAACAACCGGTTTAGATTGGCGCCTTAGAGGCGGTGGAGGAAGGTTCCGGAAGATGGGATGACTTGGCGGCCACGGGGCCGATCGGCCCGAGGGGGTGTCCCCTCCGGGTCCGTCGTCGCGTCGTGGGCTTCGGAGTCTTCTAGATGATGTTTTCTTCGGTGTCAAGTTTGATCCACGTCGGGATTAATCCGGAGCCTTCTAGAGTCTTTTCTCGGAGTTGGATTGCGTTACGTCGCGTAGTCGTATTGGCTCGCGAACTCGTGGATTTTTCTTTTTTAGTCCCCGCAATTCACAACATTACCAAAACTGATGGAAATATGTTAGTGACACCCTATTCTAGGTTGTTTTTATTATTTATACCCCTTTCTCATGTTTAATTGATTAATAATTTTATATGATAACAAGTGTCAACAATAACTCACGTACCAAAAAACCAAATTAAATTCTAATTACACCATTGAATTCCTTTTAATAAATCCTTCAAAACAAGATCTCATATGGATATATTTTGATAAAATTACAGGTGGGCCTCACTAATGATAGTTGGTATAGAGTAAAGTAAAAAAAAAAAAAAGAATGAAAAAAGTGGAAAAAAGAAAGAAAAAAGAATAGGAGGGTGATAGTAATATTCAAACTTATAGATTTCTCCTTCAGACCCGTGACAACGCGTGGGGATATGACGCGTGAAGGACGAAGTTAAAGGGATTAAATCATCTACCAAGGATTTCCTCAAATAAATTGTTATATATGTCTTATTACATTACCAGAAGTTGTCACTCATCCAACATATCTAAATATTCCTATTCGATATTGGTTCAAATTTTGGAGTTTAAATATAAGATTAAATAATCTTTATGCCAATGAGTATATACTGCTTTCATACATTTATGTTCTTCGTTACTAACTCGCTTTTCTAACCTGCACAAAGTAATTCTCCTCAATAGCTAATTGTGATCAGATTTCTTAGTAATTACAATTCAATCCTTTAGCATTACCCCTTCCTACCCGCAACGCTGGGGGAATCCTCTAGTTTTAATAATAGCAACCAACTCAACGCCATTTGTTCTCCGGATATTTTATTAAGATATTGTAAACGTGAGTTGGGTGGATATATTTTAACGTGTGTGGTAATCTTAGGCTATTTTTTTTCTCCATAATGGCAGAGGTGGGTAATTACTTACAAAATTAAATAGATCTAACGGTTATGGAGGACCCGAAATCGCTTTGATTTGTGGCCAGATGTTTTCGATTAATGTGAGAATTTTTAGCATTTATCATTTTTTTCTAACGCGTTTGGTGAGGATAAACGTTTGTAATAGTAAGATAATGTAACATACTAATGATTCTTAATTTATTTATACTAATGACAAAGCTTAGAAAACATGTATTAGCTTGCCCGGCAATGGCATGGATGACCACATCCCGTGTAGAGATATCTATATCCAACCAAAAACACCAGTATGTCTCTCCATTTGGGGTTGATTCAAGTTTTGAATTTCAAAATGATAGAAATTCAATCACAACTTTTTTTCGATAATGGATTCAAAAAGTTATATGGGTCTTGGAGATATACAATTTTGTCATTTTACATTCTCCGAAGAGATTGTTTGAAAACTTTGAATTTCAGAATGTGAGGACTTCAAACTGATTTTGGGACCATAAATTATTTTCAATAAAAACGTTCTAAACTTCAATGTTTTAGAAACTTTTGAGATCTATAACTTTGGTTTTAGTAGTTTCTCTATCCCATCCTGTTCATAAAATAAACAATATAGAATTCCAAAATGTAAGAACTTCAAGCAGAATAAATGATTTCATATGAAAAAGTAGCCACCTACAAAGCTATAGATCTCTTCGAGATATACAACTTTGATATAAGGTTTGTCTTCATCCGGCTTCATTTAGGTTATGAATTTTACTATGCTGCATCTATTTTTAGAGATGAGTTTAGATCTAGCCACCTCTACGTATGGATTTTTAATGATGGCTATAGATCCAAGATAATTTTTGAGGAGGATAAAAATAGATTTCTAGAAGGGGCTCGTTTGGAAAACCATTTTTAAAGACGACTTTAAATAGAGGCGGGAGGCATTTCGAAAAGTCAATTATTTAGAAGTGATTTCTAGTTAGCCAAATCGAGCGACAGATCATAGATGCGCTAGTGAATTAAAATGATCTAAAATTTTATCCTTATAGGATAAAAAATATTAAATAAGTTTTAATTTTTTTAGGATGGACCGAGACCTCAGACTATGTCAGTGAATAGCCCTGTGTGTGAACCTAGCATAATGGCTATCCAAAAAGAGAAGTCATATCTCTGTTCTACAAATTATTTTTTTGTGAGAATGTGGTGCCCTTCTTAATTAAAATGTATTTTTAATGAGAGGAACCATCTTTAATTTTTTCCTTTTATTATCCAAACTGAATCTTATATTTTCTTAATTATATTCTATCAATTATGTTTTGTCACGTGTGTCTGTCCAAGCTAAAAATACAAGCGAGCCTTGGCCGCTTTGTTTAGAGGTCATTACGGAGATATGTTTACTGTCACTGTTTGTATAATTGAGCTGAGTGAACAGACAGTAACGGCGAGGAAGAAGAAATGCTGGATCTGGATGCACGGTGCGCCTAGCTAATCCCGTCCCCACAGCACGTATTGCTGTCTCTTACTGTTAGTACAGTAGGCTTTCGCACTCACACAGTACGGTGTCTGGATAATAAGGATAACAACGACAGCGCACCTGCCGTGAGCGGGCACCCGTACTGGCAGGCTATCAGAAACTGTATGGAAAAGCAAAAGCGCCAAAACCCCATGTGGCCGCGGTCCAAAAGAGGCAGCATCTTCGATGGCGATGGCAAGTCGAGAGTCGAGACCTTTCGCCCCGATGAATGGCGCTCATTCGGCATGTTACACATGTGGGTAGGTTCCACTCGCACCAGCGGTTGTGTGGTCATCCGGTCCTGAGCTTACTGCACAAAAAGATTAAGTCTTAAATTCAAAGATTAAGTTGTAAATGTTCACGAACTACAATATAATAATAGTTCAAATGGTATACGGACGGTTTAAAATATAGATATAATTAAAGAATAAGATACTTGCAATATTGGTTTCTCTAACCGACACTTTGCAAGGGACGTAAATGTCTTGATTATATCATCTTTAACGATTAAAACACGTTTAACAAATGTACAATCATACCCAAGAGCACATATCTTATTTTAACTTTATTTTTACTAAAACTATTGAGAAAACAACCTTTCAACTATTGTCCTTGTCACCGGTATAAGCATGCATCAGCGTGTGAAGAATACCCACTTACTAGACATGATTTTCTATAGTTTTTTTTAGCAAATGATTTTTTCGATAGATAGAAACATAATCACGTATGTGGACTTTCTGCATACTGTGCGAGTGAGGGTACCCAAGCCTACTTCTATAGCTAGTAACAGGCAGCAATAATGCATCCAGATACAGCATTTCTACGCCCCCGCCGTACGTAGTTCATGTCATTATTCACGCTCACCTTAACATATCATATCTTACTACTACTAACAATTTCTTCTTCCTTCCGAGGAAGGATGACCTTAATTCGAGCAAAATACTCCTTCCGTATCTCATTTAGAAGACATTTTAGACAAGGTTTTGGTTAAACATTGAGAATATAAATCATGAATACCTTTTAAATCCTTGAGTTTGAAAATGTGAAAATTATATTAATAGATTTGACTTGAAAATTACTTTCATAAAATTGTAAAAATATAAATTACCAATAAATATTTTTATAGAAAAGAGAAGTCAAAGTTGTGCTTTGGAGACCGTATCATTATCCTAAACGTCTTCTAATTGTGGTACGGAGGAAGTATTAATATGCATTCCGTTATGATTCCAAAGTCTAAATAACACCCTCACCTTTTAAGCACTAGGGATACTTCACCCCCTAAACTTTAAAATCATCTATCCAACACAATAAAGTTTCCAAAACCGCTTTGATTAACCCCTGGCTGGTTTTGGCCACGTGGAACTCCAACCCGGCAATGAAAGAGACACCGGCGGTGGGGCTAAACAATCGGTCCCTCGCCATCAAATACGGACGCCTTGGCCCATGGGCTCCTGGGTCGTGGCTAGCACGAGCGCCGCTACGCTTATCGTGGCCACCGGGCGGTGAGGCACTGTGGCAACCCACTAGCGAGGAGGGGCAGGAGCAAAGGTACAGGAGCAGCTGAACCCTAGAGGGAAGCCTTCGTGACGACCGGCACCATGGCCGAGACGCCACCAAGCCTCGCGGGTCGGGGCGGCCGCAGGCCGTGGCCGCACACGCCGGGCGGTTGCGGGCCGTGGCCGCACACACGCCAGGTGGTCATGGCAGGAGGTGATGCTCGATCAGGGCTCGGCGCGCATCGTAGAGGGAGCATCCCTAAGTATCTCAATGTTACGCGCAGAACCATCGGCAAGCTTGGGAAGGCTTCGCATGGCTGACGAGAAGAAGCTCCAAGCCGGAGGACGAGGAGTTGTAGCCGCTCCACGCCGCAAAAAAGAGCCCATGAAACCCAACAACTCGGCGCCGCGTTCCACGCCACAGTCGAGGGCCCAGAACGAGATCTTGCGCTGGTCACGACTAGCGAGGCAGCGGCACGTGCATGGTAAGATGTGACGACGGGGATGGGACGACGCGCCACCGCCAAAAGTACACGGCGGCCCCTAGGTCTGGCGAGACGACGGCGACGATGGCCAGCTCGGGCAGCACCGGCACGCCGCGGGTTTTCCCATATGCGCGAGGAGCAGAGCTCGATTGTCGAGGCCGCGACATGAAGAAGACGAAATCTTATGGTCGGGTAGCTCTAACATGGCTCCTCGTTGGGCAAAGAGAAGCCTCCGCTAGTGCGGCCGCTTCCACCACTACTACAAAGCTTACTGTAAGAACGCCCCCGTTTAGGGGCGGTTCGCTTTTACGAGGCGCCCACAGCGTGCGGGGGGTGCTGGGTGCCAGCCGCCTCCCCATCGAAGTTACGCGGAGGGGCGGGTGTTACGAACCGCCCCAACGCTATTGGGGCGGGGCGATATCCAGCCGCCCCTAATGAAGGCACAGTAGGGGCGGCCGGGTATGAACCGCCCGCTGTAATAATAACATTAGGGGCGGCTCGATCTAGAACCGCCCCCTACAAAGGGTTCATGCATTTATAAGGCGAAACCAAAATCCCTTCTTCCACCTCGTGACACCACTCAAACTCTCGAAAAAAAAAAAAAGGTTGGGAGGCCTTGGGCTCCTCCCAAAAATTACTCTACTAAGGGGGAGGTTTTCAACTCAAATCCTTTGGTGGGGAGGCTCAAAAGGTAAGAAAATGCTAATCCTACCACTTAATTCGATTTTTAATGGTTAGTTGTGGAGTAGTTTAAATTTAGCTTTCCTCTAACTTTCTATGGTGCTTGAGCTTTATATGGAGCAAAAGTAGAGCTTAGTTTTGGAGGTGCTAGTGGAGATTAGTAAGAGTATTGAATTTGACCCATTTTTAGTGGCTCTTACATATGATTTTAGTGGAGTAATAAAATAGGTAGGGTTTCATGTGTTCATGGTTGATGAACATGTGTTTTTTTTTATTCTTAGTTTTAATTTCTAACAAGTTTTTCTCTCTCATATGATGTGCAAATGCGGTTATTTTTTTTCTAAAATTTTCTAAAATGATAACCTTTTAGTGTGTGCTACAACTTTGATATTAATGCATTTATTAATTTTAACCATTTAGGGTTTGCCATGCTTATGTACTCATATATATGACTAACTACACATTTGATGATTTTTCTTTATTGTATTAAAGGATGGAGTACGGGAATGACTGGATGTATGGCACGTTAAGGTGGAAGGATGGTTTTAAATTGGACGAGGTGGATAAATTTATTGAAGCCGCCGAGAATCATGCGAAGACATTAAAAGAGGATATCATAATATGTCCGCGCCGTGATTGCAAGAATGAGATAGCATATAGAGATGTGAAGACCATCGACAACATTTGATTACACGAGGATTTGTTGCAGACATTACAGTCGATTCATCACGGTGAAAATTATGTTGGTGAAGACGTCGACTTCGAAAATCTAGGAGATGACCCCGAAACCCTAGAGCGCTTCTCTCGGTGTGTAGATAAGCTTCAAAATAAAAGGAACCCTGAGCATGATAGTCAACTACGCGATGATGATGGTTGGCATGGTATGGACACAAATGTCGATTGATGGTACGGGCAAAGGTGATGTTGATGATAATGTCGTAGCACGTGAAGGGGAAGAAGATGACGATGATTATTTGGACGACATGCTTAATGCCCTTGGACCGAAATATTGCGAACAAATGCGGAAAGGTATAGAGAACCTAGAGAGAGTGAGAGCAGCATCGAAGGAAACCGTGTATGGTGTTGAAAAAGGTTGTCCGACACACTGGACGCTACTACGCTTTGTGCTTGAGCCGTTGATCTTGAAGGCTAAGCACGGTTGGTCGGACCAGTAGTTTCAATGATCTGCTATGCGTCTCTTTGTCATGGTTGCCGCCACAACCAAACTCAGCACTGCAGTGAATACCTACCAAGCAAAAAGGTTATAAGTCCATTGACAATGAGTGTTGAAAAGATCCATACATGCCCGAACCATTGTATCCTTTTTTCGTGGGTGACACGCTCAAGGGGCCGGATAAATGTCCTAGGTGCGGAGCTAGTTGGTACAAGAACAACAATCTATACAACGGGGACGAGACCTCCATTGGAAACAAGAGGAAGAAGGGGTGGGAAAAAGCCGGTACAGGATTCTAATCTCGAAAAGGACACTTTCGTTAGGAATTGATCCGGCGCAGAAGAGTTCCCGCCTTGGTAATGTGGTACCGCCAAAGGACCGATCGCTTGAGGCGAATCTTCCTAAACCCCAAATAAGCCGCCTTGATGACGTGGTGGCAAGACAAGTGCAAGATAGATGATGATAAGATTGCACACCCTACCGATGGTACTCGAGTGGCAAAACTTTGATAATAATCACAAAGACTTCGCCAAGACCCGAGGAATGTACGGTTTGGGTTAAGCACCGATGGAGTGAATCCCTTCAATGAGAGGATGACTCGACCATAGCACTTGGCCGCTGATCTTGACAATGTACAACATCCCAACGTGGTTGTGCCACCGTGAAAGTACCTTTTCCTTCTTGTTCTCATCTCAGTCCGAAACAACCGGGCATTGACATTGACGTGTTTATCAAAACAAATGGGGTTCGAGTACAAGCTATCAACGACAAAAAACCGAACGATCGCATACTTTGGCATCATTGAAGAAATATGGGAAATTGACTATGGAATGGAAGTGCAGGTGCCCGTGTTCAAATGTCGCCGGATGAAACAACACGAAACCGAACGAGATCGGGTTGAAAGTCGCTGACCTCGGTGATTTAGGCCACCAACGGACCCATGGGTCGCCGCTTCAGATGTAGCACAAGTTTTCTATTTACCCTACCCGATCGATCCCGACAAGCCAAAAAGGACGAAAATCAAGCATGTCGTTGTCCCCGGGAAACAACGCATTATCGGAGTTGATGGCATCGAGGATGTTGACGTTGGACGAGCACAATGGTTATGCCGAAATACGCTTATTCACGGACTTTCCAAACAAGATCCAGGCTGTTGAGAAGAAGTTACCCAAAGACATATTGCCATGGGAGCAAAAAGGAGTCAAGGGGGAAAGAGGTCACGGGAGTTAGCTAGTTGTTATATGTGTGTGTTTCAAAAATTTATCGATGTATGAGTGAGACTACATTTATGTATGTGTGAGACTACCTTTATGTATGTGTGAGACTACCTTTATTCATATAAGAGTCAAACTTTTTCAGAGGCGTCTACATGGCGTGTGTGAAGGCACCGCAAAGTTTGAGAATTTTCTCAGTAATTGTTTGGTACTTTTCTCTAATTATTTTAATTACCGCTTCGAATTCCCCCGTAAATGTATGTTGAACTACGACCACCCCCCGAAAATACCCGAAACGGTGCCAAACTTTGCCGATAGGTCTCTTGTGCCCTAGGAGTCAAAACTTGTGGAGGCGGTCTGCAAGGAATTATTTTGTTTTCAAAGTGTAAATCACCATATTTGGTCGACGCGTCCACGTAAAAATACAATAAAATCCAAAAATGGCTAAAAACCTAGAATTTTGGATGGGGCCATATTTTTGGGCGTAAGTGTTCACAAAAAAATTTGAGGAAGTTTCGAAAGTTAGGGCGGAGCGTACGTGCGTGTTAATCAAGGGTATACACAACCTCTCACGAAGCCTATCCTAACACTTAGGTTTCTCATGGTTGTGTGACCTTCGCGCTTTTGGTTGCAGTGTGCTATCGGCCTCAAACTTTTTTAGGGCGCCTACATGGTGTGTGTGTGAAGGCACCGCAAAGTTTGAGAATTTTTTCTCAGAATTGTTTGGTACTTTTCTCTAATTATTTTAATTACCGCGAATTCTCCCAAAGAAATGTATGTTGAACTACGACCACCCCCCCTGAAAATACCCGAAACGGTGCCAAACTTTTGCCGATAGGTCTCTTATGCCCTAGGAGACAAAAAACTTGTGGAGGCCGGTGTGGAATTATTTTGTTTTCAAAGTGTAAATCACCATATTTGGTCTCACGTGTCACGTAAAAATACAAGAAATCCAAAAATGGCTAAAAACCTAGAATTTTGGATGGGGCCATATTTTGATTGTAAGTGTTCACAAAAAAATTTGAGGAAGTTTTGAGTTAGGGCGGAGCGAGACGTGCTTCACAAAGGGTATACTCAACCTCTCACGAAAGTCTATCCTAACACTTAGGTTTCTCATGGTTGTGTGACCTAAGCGCTTTGTAGTGTGCTATCGGCCTCAAACTTTTTCTTAGGCGTCTACATGGTGTGTGTGAAGGCACCGCAAAGTTTGAGAATTTTCTGAATTGTTTGGTACTTTTCTCTAATTATTTTAATTACCGCGAATTCTCCTAGTAAATGTATGTTGAACTACGACCACCCCTCGAAAATACCCGAAACGGTGCCAAACTTTGCCGATAGGTCTCTTGTGCCCTAGGAGTCAAAACTTGTGGAGGCCGTGCGGAATTATTTTGTTTTCAAAGTGTAAATCACCATATTTGGTCGCACGCGTCCACGTAAAAAAATACAAATCCAAAAATGGCTAAAAACCTAGAATTTTGATGGGGCCATATTTTTGGGTGTAAGTGTTCACAAAAAAATTTGAGAAAGTTTCGAGTTAGGCGGAGCGGACGCGCTTTAACAAAGGGTATACTCAACCTCTCACGAAGTCTATCCTAACACTTAGGTTTCTCATGGTTGTGTGACCTGGTGCGCTTTTGCGTGTGTGCTATCGGCCTCAAACATTTTCTTAGGCGTCTACATGGTGTGTGTGAAGGCACCGCAAAGTTTGAGAATTTTCTGTAATTGTTTGGTACTTTTCTCTAATTATTTTAATTACCGCTGAAATCTCCCAAAGAAATGTATGTTGAACTACGACCACCCCCTAAAAATACCCTAAATGGTGCCAAACTTTGTCGATAGGTCTCTTATGCCCTAGGAGTCAAAACTTGTGGAGGCCGGTGTGGAGTTATTTTGTTTTCAAAGTGTAAATCACCATATTTGGTCTCACGTGTCACGTAAAAAATACTGATAAATCCAAAAATGGCTAAAAACAAGAATTTTGGATGGGGCCATATTTTGGGTGTAAGTGTTCACAAAAAAATTTGAGGAAGTTTCAAGTTAGGGCGAGCGACGTGCTTCACAAAGGGGTATACTCAACCTCTCACGAAAGCCTATCCTAACACGTAGGTTTCTCATGGTTGTGTGATCGGTGCGCTTTGTAGTGTGCTATCGGCCTCAAACTTTTTCTTAGGGCGCCTACATGGTGTGTGTGAAGGCACCGCAAAGTTTGAGAATTTTCTCAGAATTGTTTGGTACTTTTCTCTAATTATTTTAATTACCGCTGCGAATTCTCCTAGTAAATGTATGTTGAACTCAAGACCACCCCCGAAAAATACCCCAAACGGTGCCAAACTTTGCCGATACGCTCTCTTGTGCCCTAGGAGTCAAAACTTGTGGAGGCCGGTGCGGAATTATTTTGTTTTCAAAGTGTAAATCACCATATTTGGTCGCACGCGCGTCCGTAAAAAATACAAAGAAATCCAAAAATGGCTAAAAACCTAGAATTTTGATGGGGCCATATTTTGGGTGTAAGTGTTCACAAAAAAATTTGAGGAAGTTTCGAGTTAGGGCGGAGCGAGACGTGCTTAACAGTGGTATACTCAACCTCTCACGAAGCCTATCCTAACACTTAGGTTTCTCATGGTTGTGTGACCGGTGCGCTTTGGTAAAGAAGCTATCGGCTTCAAAACTTTTTCTTAGGGCGCCTACATGGTGTGTGTGAAGGCACCGCAAAAGTTTGAGAATTTTTCAGAATCGCTTGGTACTTTTCTCTAATTATTTTAATTACCGCGCGAATTCTCCTAGTAAAATGTATGTTGAACTACGACCACCCCTCGAAAATACCCGGAAACGGTGCCAAACTTTGCCGATAGGTCTCTTGTGCCCTAGGAGTCAAAACTTGTGGAGGCCGGTGCGGAATTATTTTGTTTTCAAAGTGTAAATCACCATATTTGTCGCACGCCACACGTAAAAATACAAGAAAATCCAAAAATGGCTAAAAAAACCTAGAATTTTGATGGGGCCATATTTTGGGTGAAAGTGTTCACAAAAAAAAAAAATTTGAGGAAGTTTCGAAGTTAGGTGGAGCAGACGTGCTTTCACAAAGGTATACTCAACCTCTAACGAAGCCTATCCTAACACTTAGGTTTCTCATGGTTGTGTGACCGTGCGCTTTTGCAAAGTGCTATCGGCCTCAAACTTTTTCTTAGGTGTCTACATGGTGTGTGTGAAGGCAATCGCAAAAGTTTGAGAATTTTTGTAATTGTTTGGTACTTTTCTCTAATTATTTTAACTACCGCCGAATTCTCCCCCAGAAATGTATGTTGAACTACTTACCACCCCCTCGAAAATACCCTCAAACGGTGCCAAACTTTTGTCGATAGGTCTCTTGTGCCCTAGGAGTCAAAACTTGTGGAGGCCGGTGCGAATTATTTTATTTTCAAAGTGTAAATCACCATATTTGGTCGCGACGCGTCACATACAAAAAATACAAGAAATCCAAAAATGGCTAAAAAAACCTAGAATTTTTGATGGGGCTATATTTTTGGGTGTAAGTGTTCACAAAAAAAATTTGAGAAAGTTTTGAGTTAGGCGGAGCAGACGTGCTTCACAAAGGGTATACTCAACCTCTCACGGCTTCCTATCCTAACACTTAGGTTTCTCATGGTTGTGTGACCGTGCGCTTTGCAAAGTGCTATTGGCCTCAAACTTTTTCTTAGGGCGCCTACATGGCGTGTGTGAAGGCACCGTAAAGTTTGAGAATTTTCTGTAATTGTTTGGTACTTTTCTCTAATTATTTTAATTACCGCGCGAATTCTCCCTTGGTAAAATGTATGTTGAACTACGACCACCCCTCAAAAATACCCCAAACGGTGCCAAACTTTGCCGATAGGTCTCTTTGTGCCCTAGGAGTCAAAACTTGTGGAGGCCGGTGCGGAATTATTTTGTTTTCAAAGTGTAAATCACCATATTTTATCGCACGCTGCCACGTAAAAATACAAGAAATCCAAAAATGGCTAAAAACCTAGAATTTTGGGTGGGGCCATATTTTGGGTGTAAGTGTCCACAAAAAAAAAAATTTGAGGAAGTTTCGAGTTAGGCGGAGCAGACGTGCTTCACAAAGGAAAAACTGAAATATTCATTGAAAAATTTTGAAATTCAAATCCAAATATGTGAAAATTTGTCGAATCCATGGTTTTTGTAAGATAAGAAATTTTATATTTATGTTTTATTTATTTATAACTATATTTTTATTTTTTATTTGTCGATAATATGCCTTATATATTTTTTTCCAAATCGTAACATGAACTATAGGGGCGGTTCTCGATCCAAATTCCCCTAATGAGGCTCACTATAGGGCGGCTCTATCGAGAGCACGCCTTACCGAGGTCACAGGTATATATATACTGAGCCCGCCCAAATCGGGCTAAGTTCGGGTAGCGACTCTTCCCCAAATTACCCGTCGTCGCCAAATTTTTCACTGCCGCCCGCCGCCGCCGACATCCGTCTCCCAGCTAGCCGCCGACCACATCCGTCCTTCCGCCCCTCCCCTCCCCCCTCTCCCTCCTCCCCGCGCCCCTCCTGCCTCCTCTCCCTCCCTCCCCTGTGCCCCCCAGCGCCGCCGCCGTTCGAAACCCTAGCCGCCGCCGTGGCGGCTTCCCCTCGGCCAGGCCGGTGCCTCGATCCCGCCTCCCTCCCTCCCCCCCTGCGCCCCTCCTCCCCCCCCTCCCTCCCCAGGCCCCCAGCCGCCCGCCGTTCCCCTAGTTGCTGCCGCTGTAGGCCGGGTGCCCTCGCTGCTTGGTGCCTCACGCCTCCCCTCCTCTCCCTCCCTCCCTCCCCTCCTCCCTCCTCTCCCTCCTCCCCCCCCGCCCCGTCTTCCCCACAGCTGGTTTGGTTGGGCCGCTGCCGGATCCAGCCCGATTCTTCGGTGGTCGTGCCATCTCGCCCTCCCCCCCCTTCTTCCGCCACGGATCCGCCGCCGGTGACCTTTTGGTGGTGGTGCCTGCGCCGGTGATCGAAGTTGCTTCTTGGTGGTGGTGGTGGTGGTGCCGTGAGTCGCCGGTGAGTTCCCGTTGGTGCCCGTGGAGTCGGTGGTGTCGCCGCTGGTGCCTATGGTGGTGAATCCCGTGGAGCTGGTGGTAGTGCCTCGCGCCGGTAACGTCTTCTTCTTCTTCTCGGGTTGTGCCGGGGAACCGCCCGCTGCTGGTGCCTCGGCCGGGTACCTCCAGGTTTGCTTGTTGTGGTGAATTAATTGCTGCCATTTTGAACTATTGAACCGCCACGCCTATATATGATGCCATACTTGATTTTTAGGTGAATTTGAGATGAATTATAGATGACCGGCCTATGATGCCTGTTGGTATTTGTTAACCTACAGATAATCCACAGTTTAACGGATACGGTGAGCACTTCACCCGAATAGGGCTTTAAATATCGAATCCACAGGGAGAAGGTGAGAGAGTATGTCGAGGTGTATAGCTAAATCCAGAGTGGCTATAAAACTAGATTAAAAGAGAGGTAAGGAGTTCTAGTAGGAAGGTCTTGTTCTCACTTCAAATAAATCATTTGCACATTGTTCTTAAGAGGGGTTGTCATGAAGAAACTCTTAATAAAGGGAATCTACGCTAACAACGCAGGGGCTCCTACGATTTCTATAAACGGGGGCAGTCATACAAAGGACTCAATGGCGCTATCACCACCATGATCAGCCTTAACGGTTGGTGTTTCACCCCTCGGCTTATAGAAGGCATTCGTAATAAGCTAGTCAATCTAAGCACCACGCTTACATTAATCTAACAACTTCAATTCAAGAGGCGTGAATGAAAGTAATCTTATCAAAGAAATACGAACCTTAAGAACAATAGAGACAATACCACTTACTCGAATGGAAGTCGAACAATCCACAAGATCTCAGAGTCGTGCTCCAATGGCACCAACTCCAGAGGAAGAAGAAGATGGAGGCGCCGACAGCTCCGGGCCTTCCTTCAACTCCGCCTCAACCGCGCTCTAATTCTCTCAACTTGAAGCTCTACTCTCAACTCTAATCTAAGGCTTCTAGTTCTACATCTTGTCTAATCTTCTACTTCTAGTTCTTGAACTAGAGCTAAAACCGTCGACTAGAGCTGGATCTGATCTGATATGATGATGAGTTGATCTGAGATGATTGAAACCAGGGGCCTGGGGGCTTGCTTATATAGTCGGGAGGAGGTGCCACGTCTTGGACTTGGATTTCAACTCGAACTCTTCCCGTCATCGTCGGATCAAACCGACATTAATCATGCGCTTTAGATTGCATCTTAGAGGCGGGAGGAACATTCCGAAGCGTGGCCCGCTTTGGGCTGGGGGCAGCCGAGCGCCTCGAATATTAGGCCGGGCCGCCCGGGTGGGCCCCACCGGGTCCCGCGACGCCGTCGTGGCTTCCGGAGTCTTCTAGATGATGTATTTTCGGGTGTTGGGACTCTTTGACGTCAGGTGTACTCCTAACCTTCTAGACTTTGTTCGGAGTTGGATTATGTTGCGTTATGCGTAGTCGTATTGCTCGCGAACTCCCCGCTTTTTTCTCGTTAAGTCCCTCGCAAATCACAACTTTCCCAAAACTCGTGGAAATCGTTAGTAGAAACCCCTAATAAGGTTATCTAATTATATTTTAGTCCTTTTTCCATGTTTAGTTGACAATTAAAAGTATACGTTAACATGTGTCAACAATGCCATACCAGATTTTTAGATGAATTTGAGATGACTTTGAGCTGAGCTATTCACCACTGCCTGTGATGCCATACTTGATTTTTAGATGAATTTGAGATGAATTTGAGATAAGTCTGCCTATGATGCCATACCGTTTTTTAGATGAATTTGAGCTGAGCTATTTGCCATTGCCTATGATGCCATACTTGATTTTAGATGACTTTTAGATGAAATATAGATGAGGTGCCTATGATGCCATACCAGATTTGAACTATTTGAACTATTTGGGGCTTTTTGAAATATTTTTGGGCTGTTTTTAACATGTATTTGGAGTCGTTGTTGGCTAGTAGCTAATATGATCTGAATTCAACCATCAAGAGTGGTTTCTGCTATGCTAATATGTCTTCTCTCAAAAGAAACCTTTACTTGATTACAAGTTGAAACCTACTTTCTATGAATACATGAATAAATGTTGAGTGTGCATGGGTACAACTTTATTTTAGCTGAGGAGTCCTTATACTGCCTTTTTACCCCTACCCATGTCTAAATAGTTGCAGTTCCTAATGTTAGTACATGTGCCTTAGTTTTTTTTTACTTAAGCAATACGCAATAGGGAGATTCACTTTATCTTAATTCTAACCGAACACCATAATCTTGAATCGGACATGCCTCGTGTGCTATACCAACCGGTTGGGTGGTGAAAATCCTCATGTACCGTTGATATTTCCTACTGTCCCTCGCAGCCCTCTAGAACACCACAATTTATATATATATTGTCCTCTCCTTTTTTTTCTTTCTTTTTTACACGCTTTGTTCTTTTGCTTCTTTAGGAGTGATTCTATAACAAACTAATAACACTACAATCTTTATCTGTATGCATAGCACGAGACATATATTATATATTGTTAAATTCCCTTGTACTTGTGTTATGTTCCCGGTGCTTTCAATGAGACTACCAACTTTTTAAGTTTTGAATTGGGTTTCGTGTTTTCTTTCCCCGACTTGCCCCTTTTTTGACCATATCTTTCTCAGGGCTGAAGTTTACTCTCTTTTTTTAAAGTTTAGCGGCTCCAAAGATCATAAAACGAAAAGACATTCTTTTTTCTCGAACTATAATACCACGCGACACTTATAGTTGTTTCTCCCACCCTAATCCTACTTAGTCGTCTTGGTTTCATAAAACGCACTGCCATGTTTATATGGTTTTCACTCACATATCGTTCGATACCGTGATTTTTTTTTTTAAAAAAAAAATCAGAATTCTTTGGAAGCTTATGATCATCTCATTAATTTGTTTATCTCGTGGAAGGTAGAGACATGTTTATAAAAACAAATGATAATAAGTGTGGAAGAATAAGAACTGCTTGTCCATCTTTAAATGTCGACTTAGTGCTTTGTTTTTGGTGCCGTTTTTTCTTTAATCTCACATGTTCTCATTTATTTGGGACCGGTTGGGCATCACATGTATTTGGTGCCGTTTTGAATTCATATCCGGGGTTGGCCGGGCATCACTTGTATTTGCGTCGCTTTTAAGCCGAGGCGCTGGCATAGGCAATGATGCGATCCCTTTTAAGCCGAGGCGGCGACTATGATGATTGTAACGCCTCTATATAATTGTAACATTCTAAACTTGGATGGCTTCTAGAAGCAACCAGTTTAGAATTGATGAAATGACAAAGGGGCCAATCTCGAGTCAACTTTGTAGACAACTACTCTAATTGTCTTCATAACTACTCTATTTGGCATTATATTGTGCTCATCTTTTTATATGCTCAATGTCATTATCTTTGTGCTCATGTATGGTGCCATGGCAGCACCTATGATACTACAGCCACTACCTATGCTTCTCTTCCCTCCCACTCTTCTCCCACCTTCTCTCTTGGCCTCCTCTATCTTTTGCCATCATCATGGCGGCAGTATATGCTGCTACAAAGACTAAGCGTAAGCTCTCTCTCTCTCCCTCTAGCCTCCTCTACCTTCTCTTCCCCCCCCCACCCCCCTCTTCTCTCACCTTCTCTCTTGGCCTCATCTCTATGCCGCCATCATCATGGCAGCAGGCTAAGCTGAAGCTCTCTCTCTCTCTCTCTCTCTCTCTCTCTCTCCCTCCCTCCCTCTATGGCCTCCTCTAGCTTCTCTTCCCTCCCACTCTTCTCTCACCTTCTCTCTTGGCCTCCTCTCTATGCCGCCATCATGATGGCAGCAGCTATAAACTATCTCTCTCTCTCTCTCTCCCTCTAGCCTCCCCCCTCTACCTTCTCTTCCCTCCACTCTTCTCCTACCGTCTTTGTTGGCCTCCTCGATCTATGCTTCCATCATCATGGCAGCATAGCTGCTGCTACAGCAGCTAAGCAGAAGCTCTCTCTCTCTCTCCCTCTATGGCCCTCCTCTAGCTTCTCTTCCCTCCCACTCTTCTCTCACCTTCTCTCTTGGCCTCCTCTCTATGCTGCCATCATGATGGCAGCAAACCTAAACGCCGGCGCGCCGTGAAAAATTTCGGCTGACTTTGATGGCGTAATTTGGGTTGGTTCGCGCCAAGGCATAATTTGGGTTTTTATATGCTCACCGCCCTTCTATGTGCTCTTTGTTTTTTATATGAGAACCCTTTTTGTGTTTGTCCTCCTCTCCTCCTTTTTGGCCGATGATGAAATTGTCACATTCCATAAATAATCTAACCTCGATGATCTTGAACTTGTGAGGAACTGGCCATCATTGCTAGCCGCCCTACATTACCTTCATTACCTTTTTCGTTTCGATGCCCTTATGCTCCAAGTTCATGATCAAATGATGATTGACATCTATCCGAGGCCTCTAATGTTTCTACTAGTTTTTTACTCGATGATATAAAAGGGTAAACCGAGACTACATGATAGTGAACCCGCTAATTTGAGAGCAAACCACTACCGCCAATTTATTCCTTCATGAAACTAGGACCCTACTGGCATATCTAACGCCAAATCTTTTTACTAGACTAAATCGTAAAATGTCCCCGACAAGAGATGGTGCACCCCATAGCCTTGAGCACGGAAACCCATTGAAGAGGGAGAGCCTCATGCCATGACTTTCGACGAGTTCCACGCCGAGGTAGACAAGAGTATAGCCGGGATGAAAGATACAATTGATCCGCTCAGCGGATGAAGAAGAGGGAAGAGAAGGAGAGGATAATGACACCTCGGATGAAGATGATGACGGGCGTAGGGTTTCGAGGAGGGATATGTAAGTCCCGGTGATCCTTTCCCACGTGAACCCGTGCATAGGCCCACCGAGGGACGACACGGACAAAGACTTTGACCCGCTAGCGAGGAGAATGAGGTAGAGACTCAAAGCCTTAGTAATCAATTTTTGCTAATGCTTTTATCATGTCACTACCATTAACACTTTGGCCTCCCGTGTACATAGGTCCATGATGAATCTCCTCCAAAACGACGGCGCCGGCGTCCCGCGACGCTTTAGCTTGAAGGCACCGGAGAGCAACAAAGAGAAGAGGCACGTGCCAGCAGGTGAACAATACCAACTCGCTCCCAACCCCGACACGACCACAACCTCGGCCAAAGAGGAAGCGAGGAGGGATAAGAAAACCAAACCCAAGATCCCGACAAGAACGTGGTCTATGTGATAACGGTAAGTCGGTCCGGGAGGGGACATCCGTAAGTTTCGGAGAAGATGAGGGGCAAGATTCGTAATTCGATGGGCGCCCTTGTTAGAGATCGGTTGAACCAAGCCGCCCCATCATGGCCGAAATACCGGACGAGACAAAGAGAGGCCTATGGAACAAAGCCAAATAGTCAATTTCAAGTTTCCATCCGGTATCGAGGAGGCCGTGAAACGTCAAGCCTTTAGGACAATGGGGAGATATTCCGACGTTGGAGGTGTGAGCTCAACACCAAATATATCCAACGTGGCCGCGACAATCGCTTTCACAAGTATGGAAACATAACTCGAGTCAATGGGGCGACCTAGTGGCTCAAAAGACTACGGCCGGAAGCATTGGCCCTCGGTGCCCGTAGAATAAATGAAGCTAGCGAAGAAGAACATACACCCTACCCATTTAGGTTCCTGTGGATACTTTGCGAGAAAAGACTTTCCTGAAGAGGGACGAAGAGACGGAAGCAAAATGGGATTCCCTGCGGCGTAATTTGGGCATACGGTCAAGGAATTGATACATGCCAGAGCACCGCGATCGTCCGTTCTTCCCTTTAAGTTTGACAAATCGAGACTCAAGAGGTAGTATCAAAGATGTTGGAATACGGTCAAGGAAAGGAGAAGGGCTCATTCAAACCTTCCGGAGAGAAGGACGAGCCGACACTTGCCTTGGGAAATGCCGAGCACCCCGGGCGCACCAGGGCATAGGGAAAAGAACAACCTCGGAGACATGGCTTTGAATTGACCAAAGACACATACAAGAAGCATGGTAGAGACCGAAAGGCCGAACTTGAAAGCACAATCCATGGCCATGGTAGCGAAAGGCGCCGAGGAAAGAGGCCCGGCCGCGAACCCGCCGGCCCAACTTGCGCTTTGCTCCGGGAGCCCTCCCGAAGTTCCTAGCAGCCAAGGTTCCACCGGCAGTAACAACCGCCGCCGATCGCATACGGGAACCAACTAGTTGCCAATGTGTGGTTCTCGCCGGAAGGGCTCAACTTGTCAAGCTTGCCGCGAACGGGTGTGGCACATCCCCTCAGCGTGTGGCACGGTAGGCCTATCCCTACAGACTACACTAGGGTCGCAGGTGCATAGCATGGAGCCCCATTACATGGATTATGACCTTGACCACCCGACTCCGGAAGGAGTGTCCAAACTTGGGCAATGCATTCGACAGTTCATCCTCCTCGCACAAACGAGACATCGTGATAATCGGTTGTTCGCCTCCCCCAACCAATTTTCCACGGCTAGAAGGAGTTATCGAGGAGGGGGAGATACTTTCACCAACACGTGATGAAGAAATGCCCGAGATGCCACACTCCCTCCTCGCGTGACCGACAAATGCCCGAGATGCCACACTCTTCTCCACGCCCCACGCAGCAGGTGCCTTCAAAAGAAACTCAGCTTGAAACGGAGGTGCCTCCGAAAGAAAACAGAGGTGCCTCCGAAAGAAACTTCGGGGTAAAGAGAAGCAAAATTTCGCATATGCGGCTTCCACTGGGGGCCTTTCGTGCATCGAACAAGTTATGGCATCGAGGATTTTTGGGAGGAGTCGGAGCTTAGGAAAAGCATCCAATCCATTGCAGCCCGCCTTTGTGCCGGATGAAGGACGCCTCGTTGGTGTCCGTGTGGTTCGCCCATGATCGCCTTCAAGCCACGTAACCAAGTCAAAGAAGTAGCGGGGACGGACTTCGACCCTTCATCACCAATCACTTTTCGGCCAAAAAGTATCCTAATGTTGCAAGAATCAAATGGTCAAGGAACCGCCTCAAAAATTATGAAAGAGGCAAGATATGCCTACCAAACGATGTCATGCGTAAGATGCCACGTGGAATGAAAAAGTTTCATGATTGGTACTTGTTGGTATCCGAGAGGACGTACATAACCGAGATAACACTCCACTACCCCGATAACCTTCTCTGGACCCGGTGGTGAGATTGCCTTCACTTTCGACGACATGCATACATTGTATCACCTCGGTGAAATGGACATTAATCTAGTTCACATCTACTGCATGTAAGTCCTTTTCTCTCTTAATATGGTATGATTGCGATATTTTGATAACGCTTGTAACTAACCTAATCGATCTCTTTTTAGTATGCAAGCTCACCTTGCAAAACAGGTTCCAAGTCCAAAAATGCATACATGGATCCTCGACAAATAGCACAAACACGCTTTGCATTTCCTAAGCAATGGAAACCGGATAGCAAATACTTAGCGGCCGGATCGACCGCGGAGGAGAAAGAGAAAATCCGTCGAAGGCAATGAAGGACGCTGCCATTAACATGGCGTATACTTAGCCGTGTCTTTCAAAAAATCTCGAAAACAATTATAGTATATGGCTACCATACCACTTCGGGTAAGTTCAATCTGTATATAAAGGTTGGTTAATACATATTATAATAAATGAGCTTAACGCTTTTCCTCTCGATTGAATTTATGCAAGAACCAATCGGATCGCTATATGTGTCGATGTCGGGATCACGTCAGCGTGGGTTTTGATTCACTTTACACACTCCGCCAGCACATTATTCCGACTTCATAGAGATTCTCAAATCGTATAAATAACGACAATCCTCTTATATGATTCAATATAACCTCCTAACTTTTTTTGTCACATACTAACATGTTGTATTTGTGAATATCAATTTCAACGGGGGCATACCGCTGGTATGTTAAAAAGTTGAATGGGAGACATCTTGCCGTAATGAAGGGTGAGTCGTAAGGCCAAAATAGATACTTGTGTAAGTATGACCTACCTCAAGATCTTGATAATCTCAAATGCATTTGCTAACAATTTTATATACACGATTATTGCCAAGCAAAAGCCCGAAGTGTTCATCTGCGGATATTACGTATGCATGGCGATGAGTAACAGCCTTTCGCACTTCTAAATACCCGAACTTGGTATATACGCTCCTTCCTTTCTCTATGTATATGCTCACTATGTGTTTCTATATATAGGCTAACTTTTTTATTATCTCCTAATTGTGTAGGCTAGACGCCCGTAGGGACAAAAGGGGGACTCTTACCAAGATGATGACCTCTTGGAACTCGTGGCTAGCCTTTGTGACTTCATATTAGATCATGCTATACATCCAAAAGGTTGCTACCTTGATCGTACTTCCGAAGTTGCGTAAGAATCCACAACTTCAACATTTTCGTGAGTGGGAAAGGCTAGCAATAGGGAGGTGAACTAAGAGATGAGATTGAACTTGTAACTTATGTGAATAATGAATGTTTATTGTAAGATTGAGTAATGGAGATGATACTTTGTGAGTTATGTGAATTATAGATGTTTATTGAATATAATATGTATATATATTGTGAGAATTGTGAATTATAGATGTTTATTAAATATAATATGTACATATATTGTGAGAATTGTGAATTATAGATGTTTATAGAGGCGGTATAAATATTTCAGTTTTGAATTTTTTTTTTTGCCAAATCCAGTTTTTAGGGCGGTTTTAGATTAAACCGCCCTACGATCTTCCTTTTTAGAGGCGGTTTTAGAAACAACCGCCCTACAAGATTTCTTGAGTAGGGGCGGTTTTATATTGAGCTTCCTAATGAAAGCCATAGTAGGCGGTTGGTCTTATTAGCCGCCTCACAAAGGACCACAAAGCGGTGCAGCCAGAGACCCGCCCCACAAAGTGGATGCCACTGAAGGAACGGAGAGTTAGGGGCGGCTTCGAAAAACCGCCCCCACGCAAAGAATGAGCGCCCCTATAGAAGGTATTAGTAGTAGTGCACGTCGCGGCCGCGGACGCGCCGGCCGCCGCTGCTCTTCGGCCGCGCGGGAGCCCCCGCCGCCGCCGGGCACGTGCACCTCGCCACCTCGCGCCGGGTATCGCCACACCGGCGGCGATGGACCGCGCCGCCACATGGAGGCACTGACACCACAACCACGGCGGATGGAATGTGAGCAGCGTAGCTGAGGGAAGAAGAAGATGACAGAAGAAGAAAGACACAGCCGACGCCGGGTGCCGCTGTCGCGGGCCCGCGCGCCACAGAAGCGCACCGAGAAGCTTTGCAGGCCACGAGGTTCCTGTGGGCAGCGCCGTCACGCCGCCATATCGACCTCAGGCTGGGCTCGAAAGTGCCTTTCAGCTAGCCCGCAGGTCAGCGTCACGCGTACCCCGAGCTCTGGCTCCCATTTCTATGACGCGTGGGCCTGAGTGCCAACCTGTCAATTGGAGCTAGCTTGAACTGCCACGTTGGCAAAACCATGGAGCAAAACCACTAGAAGGGGTTAAATGACTGGTTTAGATAGTTTAGGTGTCGAATACATGGTTTTATAGTTTAGGGTGCGGAGTAGACACATGGCTAAAGGTCAGAGGTGAAGTAGACTTTTTCCTTGGGTGGAATGATTTTACAAGACAAAGTGTCGTGTGTACATGGGGCCCTGATCGCTGCTCAACACCCACCGCATCTCCTTTGGTTCCAAATCGAGGAAAAAGCCGGACACCGACGCTGCCTACTCAGCTCGCACGGAGCCACTCCACTTTATTCTCTGTCAAGTGTGAAGTCCATGTCTCTAATTAAACAGGCTAGTAGTCTGCATTGGTCTTTATCAGAAAAAAAATAAAAAATGAAAACAATTTGGTCTCGCACTGATCTCCCTTCTTTGAGTGGGTCGTGTAACTAACGCCAGCTCACGGTCCACCCAATAAAGCCCATGTACTGAAGAGCATGTATCGAGAGAGGCTGGAGCGTAAGAACGTTTTGCTTTTTAATGGTGTCCTGGCGATCCTTCCAGCATCGTCCGGCGCTTCCTGAATCCTGATGGGCTTTCAGTCCTTGCCAGGGTCGCCGCAGCAGACCAAGCCCAGCGTGCGGTAGTAGGCCGTGGTCTTTCGCTTCTCATCTGGGCCAAACGAAAACACAAATTTCGCCGGCGCAGAGCGGCCGGTGTGCTGCGCTGAAAGAAAACACAAATTTGAGCTCAGGCGTTCCCACCAGTGCGGTCAAAAATTAGAAAAGTTGCAATTTGAAAAGGACACAACCCAAATTGCACAGGATCAAAACCTTGGAGATCTAATTCTTAATCTTTATTGTGGTACGGAATAACGGCACCTGTGGGAAGTTCGAACTTAGATGTCACTGAAGTTGCACTAATTGCCTTCTGAATGCAGAGATAGCGACGGTTGAATTGGAGGCTGGGCATATGAGAAGGTGCTGTCTGGCAAAGCTAATGACACCTCCACTTAGCCCTACCTTGTGCTCCATCGATCTTTTGTGCTTTATTAAGAAACAAAAGCCCAAGGATCATCACAAGAATATTGGCAGGGCCAGCTCATCTTTCAGGAAGGTGAAGGGTAAAGTTATGGGAGAGCAAATGATCGTTTTGGACAAATAAGGGGCTCATTGTATTGCTGCTTTGTCACGTGCGATCCAACGAGAGGAACAAAGTAATTTTTGTTTCCCCGGTTGCAACATTTTGCTACTTGTTACAGGAAGCCTGTCGGCCTAGCCCGTCGGACATTCTAATTTCTCCACGGACTTCCTCTGCTAACCATACGCCAATGGCTTCCTCTGTTTCAGCCTCTGCCTGCTTCAACCAAGGGATTCTAAGAGCAATGCTAGCGTGGGACGCAATGGCTGGAGCACATCTAAATTTAAGCGAGGCTTCGATTCTACTATTTTTTTAGGAAAAAAAAAAAGCAGAAGATGCCAACATTACAGGTCCAAGCTAAGGTGCTGCGTGCAGTTCTCGACATTGTGCTTAAGGCAGCTGAAGCCTTTTTGTTATTTGCTTTTTCTGCTGATGAGGACAAATACATGATAACAGTGCAGTAAGAATCCACTTACAGGCCTTTTCCGCCATACACACACGGCAGACAGCAATGCAACAAGACAGTAACGCACCTAGTAATTGGGTAAGAAGAAAATATAGAATTCCAACTGAATAAGTACCCACATTCAACACGGGAGCCTTTATTATACATACAGCAAATCAGGAATATATACACAACAGTCGGTGCTCAGTCTCTAAAGATTATAAGACGGCAGAAGCGAGAAGAGAAGAAGAAATAAAGAATAATTATAGGTGAAGGAACGGCACCAGCCGTAAGTGAAGTGCAGGAAGAGGGAAGTAATTAAGCCAACCATCTCTCTGGATGCGAACACATGGTTGATTTAGATCACATGTGTTTAGTTTTGTGATTGAGTGATTGTCAACAGTCAACATTTTCCTTCTATTTTATTTTATCTTTTATGCTTCGGCTATGTTCACCCAAGCACACACGAGAGTGTGTCAAGACGATCTCTTGGTTCGTGTTGTGCGGGTGTGGAGCTTTCGGAGATGGTAGCCGACGGCGAGGTGAAGGTGCCAAGGAGGACGTGCGGGGCCGACGGACCGCTGGAGGTGAAGGACGGGCGTGAGGCTTGGACCGAGGGACCGAGCGCCGGGTGGCTAGCCATGGTGGTGACATCCGGGACATCGACGGATGCAAGAGGGGCGTGGCGAGGACCGTGTCGATCGGGTCAAGACGGCGAAGTGCGAGCAGCAGAGCGGGGAGCTGGATGACTTGGCGACTTCGGGCGGTCAAGACGCGATGACACGCGGTCGAGGAGGTTTGGTGGTTTGCCCTCAAAACCATCGGGCGCGGGTTTGGTGGTTTGGGCCTCAAAACCATCGGCGGCGGGTTTTGCGGGTTTGGGCCTCAAAACCCGGGCGACGCTCCAGTGGGACGGAAGGGGCGGCACGTGGCGGCATCGGGGAGGTTAGCGTGGATGCAAGGCTACCGATGAGGAGGCGCTGGTGGCCGTCGGATCGAAAAATACCCAAAAGTCGACCAAAATAGCCCTAGGGTTAGTGGTTTGGCTCGTATGTATCGGAGGGCAAAATAGGGATGAAAAATAAGGACCATATATAGAGGATGGCAGCCATCCTCCCCCTCCTCTTTGCCTCTTCCATTTTTCGTTTTTATTTTCCCCAAATTTTAGGGTTCTTGTTTAGAGGTCAAGAACAAATTTGTAGAGATTTTGTGGTGATTTTCGTTGGGGAAGGGAGCTCCAAATCTCCCCCCGTCGTCTCCTGGACGTTTTGGATCAAATTTCTTCTCTTTTGCTTGAATTTTTCTCTGAATTTTTGGATCCCGTTGGTGCTTGTGTTTTTCTGTTCTGGTGGTGGTGTGCAGGGGATTGAGCGCTGCAGACACAGCAGGGATCCATCAGGCTCGGCGCGGCAGGGGGCAGCTGCCTAGCTCGGCCGGCCTTGCGCGCCAGCAGGCAGCAGGCAGAGGCCTGCCGGCCTGTCTCCAGAGCGCTCGCTCGAGTAGCTGGGAGCGCCTCAGGCTCCTGCTCGGCCGACCACGAACGGGAGCCAGCAGCAGCAAGCAGAGGTGAAGGGCAGGCACCGGCGCTGTTTCCCATCTGCCGGCCAGGAACGGGAGCTGCTCCCTCGGCCGTCCTCGGTAGCAGGGACAGCAGCGCCACCCAGCGTTGCCATCAAGCAGCAGCGCTCGGCAAGCAGCACCTGGCCAAGGCGTTGGCTTTTCCTTGGTGCGCGTGGGCAGCAAGCAGCCAGCCAAGGCAGAGGGCCAGCAAGCAGCAGTGGCAGGTGGGCAGCGCCCTGTCTACCATTTCAAAGCCGACAGCAGCTACTCCAAGTTCTTTCTTCGCTCAACAAATCAAAGGTCAATTCTTACTTGTACTGTGGTTTGGCCATCGAGCCAATCAATCTCTTCTTGCAGGGCTGCTAGATCGAGTGATTCGTGTGCATTTTCTAGCTGTGAAAGATTTCAGCTTAGTGCTTGTCTTCCTGCGTCTCCTAGGTGTTCGATGAAATGTCCAAGTAGCTAGTTCTCCTAGTTTCTTCTCGGATTTCTTGCTAAATTTTTTTAGGTTCTAATCTTGTTTCTATTTATGTTTCTGCAACTTGTTTAGTTGTAGATTTTGAGCTTTTGTAGTAGCATAATTTTTCTTGTCCTAGTTTTTATTTTATTTCCGGCTAAATAGAAAATCTCAAAAATTATCTAAATTAGTTTTAGCCCTTATATCTTGTCAACTTGAGGATTTTGTCTAGTTACTCTCGTCACAAGTTGGCGTTGGTAATCTAGTTTCGGGAATCCGCTTCTTTTCGATAGAAGTTGGGAATCTCGTCTCTTTGTCTCTCCGTTGAGGTTGGGGTTGAGCCGATGACCCGAAATTGAAAAGGAAATTTGAGGCTCCCATTCACCCCCTCTCGTCGCCGTTTGTCCTTCACTGGAACCTCCAGCTTCGGAGCTGGTATCTTCGGGTGCATGTCAAGCTGCCGCTGGACCGCTTCCTTGAGTGCGTCCTCGAAGGAACCCAGAAGCCATACTTGCTTGAGGGAAACAGGGTTCTCTAGCCCCGAAAACTGCATCTCTGAACCTTGAAGGTTGTGGTACTTGAGCTGCTCAAGCTTCTCCATGGCTCCCTCGTCAAACCTTACACCCAAGCAGGAACTGCAGGCAATCTCGATGACCTGGAGTTTGCTGAAAACGGCAGTGTGGAATTGGAGCTCACCGTCTTGCTGATCTATGATGATGCGAAGGCACAGAGTGCGCAGACTTGGTAGGCGCCCGAGCTCCTGTATGACCTCTGCTTTGAACAGTGCATTAGTCATCTCTAAAGTCAGCTTCCCGAGATTAGCAGCATCTTTGATGTTCCTTGGCAGCTGGTCTACAAGGCCCAACATCTTTAGGCTCCGTAGGCTTCTGGGAATGTAGAAGTTGTACCAATGAACGAAATAGTTGTTCTGCTCGAAGTGCAGTGACAAGGATTCCAAATGAATCTTGCTGTATAAGTAAAGAGACCTTTGTCCGTGTTTCCGGCTGATGCCAGAGACTTCGAGTTTCTTCAACTGGGGAAGGGCTTTGATGATCTCATCCTGAATGGCCTCCCCGTGTGCAGTATTTACATGGACAGCACCCAGCGTTAGCAAGGCTTCCAGTCTCTTAATCCCTCTAGGTACCGCCACAGCAGCACAGCGAGAGCCAACAACAGTGTGCCTCCTTCTACTTGGTGGTGGCGTCGATTCCTCCTCCCAATAATCCGTCCATGCAACGGTGGTACCTTCACGAATGTACTGCAGCTTCCTTAGCTTGGTGATGAATGATGGCAACGTGGCAATCTTGGTGCCTCTGATATCCAGAGTTTGAAGCTGCAACAGGTCACCCACAGAGTCTGGCAGACGAGTGATTCGACTCTGTCCTCTTAGGGAGAGGAACTTCAGACGAGAAGGCAGCCTCCCAATGGCTTCGAAGACATCATCATTTACTTCCCTTGCATTCTCCAGGTCCAGCACCCGAATGACCCTCATCCTCACCGAGACGTAGAATGCATAAAAAACGCTATTAAATACTGTCAAAGACCGTAGACGTGAGAAGTCAAAACTTTCAAACAAAATCTGATCTGTATCCGAGTTCCAGGTGCTCCCGATGGCTAGGTGCTGCCCTATGCCTTCTGTGCTCAGGCGGGCATGCCCCTGCTTCTCCAGTGTAGAGACTTCCACTGGAAAGAAAATGGTCTCTTCCACTGGCCGTGACATGATGTACTCGCGGATGAAACCGTTGACTCGGTACCCAATGATCTTGCTCGCCTTCTGTACTGGCTGCATGATGCTCAGTGCGGCGACCTCATTGAACATCTTCTCTGCATACTTCTCGAAGCTAGTGCTGTCAGTGCCCTCGGAGTAGCCTTCCGCAATCCATCGCCTGATCAAGCGCCTCCGCCGAATGATAGTGTCTTCAGGAAAGATTGACAGATACAACATGCATTTCTTGAGATGGCGAGGGCAAGTATCCAAGTAGGACTGCATCCATGCAAGTAAGCCCCGCAGGGAATTAAACTCTGGGTTAGTCGATAACTCTTGCATAAAGTTGTCACTCAGACGCATCGACTCCTGATGGAGTACGTCTGTTGGTTTTGTGGCCAAGTATCTTGCCACAGTAATTATCACTCTAGGAAGCCCGCCGCACTTGGCCAAGATAATATCGGACGCATCGACCCCCAGGTAGTATCCTTTTTCCTCGAGCACCTATTGGTTGACAAGTTTGAACCAGAAACCCCATTACCCCCAAGCGAAGCAAATGAACATGCATTTTGACAGACAGCAGCTGACTAGTGTTAATGACTTGCTATAACACTATTTATAAAGTGTATTTCTCGATAATGATCAATCATTGCCAGACAGATGGCGCACAAGCTGAACTAGGGAGACTAAACACAGATTAGAAATAATATTATTTAGTTTGATGTGAAGAGGAAAACAGAGATCTAAAAACTAGACATTGCCTAACGATGAACTTGCTAACAGCATCATTTTTTTAGATAATTGCTAACAGCATCATATAAAAGCTAAAACTAAAAGTAGCATACAAATACTCCACTTCAGGTGATTGATATTTTACAAAAACTGAATATTTTAATGTTTTTCTTAGTAATTAAGAAAACAAATGTTATGCTCAAACAAAAAAGTCGTGTCAATTGAACCATCTAATTGTTCCGGTGATCAAGAAGATAATATATTTCGCAGGTGAATTCAATGTTCAAAAAAAATGCTAGGTGGCCTCTAGGCAATGACCCACCACCTAGAGCGTAAGCGAGCCTAGGCAAGCCTATACATCTTTCTAGGCATTATAATGTAATAATTTCAATTAACACACACACACATATATTACCTTAAATTTTAGAAAATGGAATATATTAATATCCTAGTCTCCGCATACATATACTATCTTGGATATTTTAAATAAAAAAGAAGAAGGAAACCTGGTATTCATAGTTCAGGGATATTGAGATGGAAAATGGAACCGTGGTTATCATCACAACAAAAATAATTAAGGTGCCATGAAATTTGTTCAATTTTATATATTCGAACACACAATTGAATTTAGGTAGAACTGTAGAAGATAACTGAAACTGAAACCATGGAATGTTGTTTGGGAGCAAACACACCTTTTCAAACAGCTCACGTGCTGCATTACGTTCTAGACCTTTGACATTGTAAACTGCATCATTAGAAGATACTGCACAATCTTTGGCGACCTTTTCATCTGAAGTTATTATGATGATACAGCCTCCAGAATGTCCATGTTGTGTCAAGTTAGATTTTATCCAATCCCAGTGTTCCTTGGTCTGCAAGCCGTCAATTACGATGAGGCAATTATGTTCTTCTAAAAACCTGCAACACTCTTGGATAGGATCGTTGGGTTGAAGTGGTTTTGAGTGAAAACTCAGAAGTAAGCTACGAGCAAAGTCTGTGGGATTGAATGGATGGCGAACATTGATCCAAGCATGCTTGGTGAATTTCTCACTCTCCTTGAGTTCGGTGTATATGGATCTGACCATAACTGATTTCCCAACACCAGGTATCCCGCACAGGGAAATCAGACGATGATTCTGGATTTGGTCAATAAGTTCGTTAACTTCTTTGTGACGCCCAAGTTCATAGACATTGGTCAATGAATCGTTGTTGTCATTTGTTTTTTTTTGAAAGCTAATTCGGGAGAGAGTTTCCCCACCTACTGTTGTTGTTGTCATTTGTAAAGGAGTAGTCTGTATCATATTGTAATCCCTGCAAAAGTGAAAGAGATGGACTAATAAAGGGATTTGCTATATTTAAATCGCCTGAAATATAGATTTTTTATTTTTAGGCAACGGGCACAAAACACCACATATAACTATGCAAACATAAGAAAACATTGTAGAACATGATTATATACTTAGCGAACATTATGGCATGTCACCTGAACAACAACAATAATCCAGGCGACCATCATATGTACTGGAACATAAAAAAATTAGTAGAACATCACATGTATACTACACAAACATCACATTAAACATCGTACATCGCCTGAAACCCACCAAAAATTTCAGGCGTCTATAGTATAGGAAAAAGTTACAGATAAAACATATGAGGAAGTGTTGAATGAAACTTGACTGGAATTTCTAGCTATAACCAAAATTTTATCTAATCTTCATATTTGTCTATATAGTTTGTAAACGGTGGGAGAGTAGGATTTCGCATGAATTAATCCTTTGGGAGCTCGAGGTCGTATACGATGGCTGGACCCATGGTAGTACTTAGGTAAAGTTGTAGGCAGCTGCATCTAGAGAAGGGCGCTAAAATGATGTTATGTCACTACTACACAACTGATTTTGCACAACGTTTCCAAATGATTTTTCATGGCGGTTATTTAGAAAAATGCCTCGGTTAATGTCATGATTAACCGTGGCGGTTATTTTCTATTAACCATGGCGGTTTTTAAACCGCCACGGTAAATAAGTTAACCGTGGTGGTTTTTTTAAAAACGCCACCATAAATGAGGCCCAAACTAGAGCCCAATACCAGCCCACTATCATCCCTAAGAATATATACCGGTGAAACCCTAACTCCTCTGCCCTCCACACTTCACCAGATCCGCACGGCGGCCATCGCTCCCATTCTCTCGCACGCTCCCACTCCTCTCTCCTTCTCTCTCCACCACCTCCCTCCCTTTCATCAAGCATGGCGCGCGCATGGAGCTCGCGACGGCTCCCCGGTCCACCTTGCGCGCGCTGAGCCCCCGTCGCTGGCATACGCGCGGCGGCGAACCCGATGGCGGCGCATGGCGGGGAGCCCTCCCAACTCGAGCAACTGCGGGCGGCGTGAGGCCCTCCACCTCGAACTCCATGGCAGCGGCAAGCTCCTCCACCTCGAGCATGGCGGTGGTGTCGATCTCCTCCACCTCGAGCTCCATGGCAGCGGCGGGCTCCTCCAACTCAAGCACGGCGGCAACGCCGAGCTCCTCCACCTCGAGCTCCATGGCGGCGGCGCACCGACCCGCGGCGGCCATGGCATGCGAGATCCGGCCACGAGGCGCCTCCACCGACCACGGCGGGCGCCTCCACCACGTAGGGTGTCCCGCGGGCGGCGGCGCCAGGGAGGCATCCCGGCGGTGGGGGCGGATCCGGCGGTGGCGGCCCGGATCCAGCCCATTAGGGTTAGGGTTTCTATTTTTTTATTTACTGCGGCGGTTATTGAAACCGTCACGGTAAATCTCCGATTTACGGTGACCCTACCTAGGTGACGGTTTTAATAACCGCCACTGAAAATGAAAAAAAACCGCCACCTAAAAAGATGTTGTAGTAGTGTGTACTTGGTCTAAGCTGGGCCTCACTTTGTGAGCAAACACAAGCACCTGTGTTTAATTCAGGTGTTGTCCACTGATACAAAAGGAAAGCATGTATAGCATGGCAGGAATCAAAACAGGACTAGAACAAGAACGTACCAGTGGTTAGTGGTTACTTTAGTCTATTTTATATAAGGACGGTGGTCAACATTTTGAAGTGGTCACATTATACTACTTTTATAATAGAAAATGATGTGTGGGTAACTTTTTACAAAATATATTAGATCTAACGGCAGTTGTTGTTAATGACCATAGATTATATCAAGTAGATGTGCAGATAATATGGAGGATCCAAATTCCAAACGAAACCTCCAATTACTAAACGAATACTATTATAGGTCCATAACAACTAAGATAATTTTTGGCTGACAAATATTTATCAGAACTAATATACATTCAAAATTATATGGTATATAGGACCATAACATATGGTCAACCAGTTGGGCGTCATATATATAGACTGTCATATGGGCGCATCGTAAGTCGATTTTTACACCCTCCATCAAGTCACTCTGAGCATTCAGTATTTTCTAAACTGATAGCTACAGTTCTTCGGTTCCCACAGAAATTTTGGTTTCGGTACTTTTGGTTGGTATTTACATGGAAATACTGAACAATCCCAAAGCGATGGGAGTAGGTGCCTTGTATTCGTCCCATGACCGGCGATGGGAGCAGCTACGGCCTACTACTGCTTAGTGTTGTTGGTGTAGCTCGAGCCATGCGGTGGTGCGGGCCGGGCGTTCGGCCTAGTGGCCAAGGGTGGTAGCGCGGGGACGGGGTTGTCCAGGGAGAGCCAGAGAGGGGCAAGGCTGTGACTGAGTCTGCGATATGCGACGGCACATGTTGGCGATGGGCGACGGCTTCTGGACTATAGTTAACGGGCCTATATATATTCTGTACCATATTCGGTACTTCGGTATATACCGAGGTAAAAAACCAAAAATACCTCAGTAAATTCGGTTCCCATACCAGGAAGGAATCGAACAACAACCGAATTTTTTAATTTTGGTATTTTTGGTTTGTTTTTTGGTATTTTCGTTCATTTCTCAGTTCTCAGTATTTTGTACCCTCAAGTAGGGACACAATCATATTTTCTAGGTTTTACTAATTAATGATGGTATTATATATTTCATCCATTCCAAATTATAAGTCGTTAGCTAATTAATGATGGTATTATATACTCCTTTTGTTCCAAAATATAGGTCGCTTTTGACTTTTTGTTTATCCATTTAGTTTTGTATCTAGACATATTATTGTATCTAGATACTCCCTCCATCTCAAATCATAAGTCGCTTTGACTTTCTAGGTTCATCCATTTAGTTATGTATCTAAATACAATAATCACTACAGGAATCTTGATCTTTGCCGAGTGCTCGGCGCAAAAAGGCAGCTCTCTTTGATCATTTTATCTTAGTGCGCCGAGCACTTCGGCAAAACCCCTTTGCACTCGGCAAAGGCTTTGCCGAGTGCCGCACTCGGCAAAAAGGCACTCGGCAAAAGAATTACTCGGCAAAACACTCTTTGCCGAGTGCCAAATATCGAGCACTTGGCAAAGGCTTTGCCGAGTGCCGAAAAACAATAGGCAAAAGAAAAACACTCGGCAAAAATAAAAAAATCGAAAAAAAACCTAAAAATGGCAAAAAAATTTTTTTTTGGAGAGGCCGCCACCGACCAACTACCACTCACTCCCAACCATGGTCTTTTTTTCCAAGTTTTTTCGACACCATTTTTCACACTTTGCGGCGAGTGGGATTCGAACCCACAACCTCTCCTTCGCGTGTCTACTGCCTTACCACTTGCACTACTCTATCACTTGTGCCTAGATTCCGTATTATCTCCTCATATATGATACTAAATCGGAAATTTGAATTTTTCAAACGACCTCGGATGCAAAAACTTTCTAAATAAAAATTGTAGACCTTGAGAAGTTGTGAAACTTTGTAGTTGACAACTTTTTGATTTAAAATCGTTTAGGTCCTCAAAAAACGGTTAGAAAACAGTATTTGCCGAGTGGCTAAAAACACTCGGCAAAAGAATTCTTTTGCCGAGTGCCAAAAAAAAGGCACTTTCGGCAAAAGAGCTCTTTTGCCGAGTGCCTTTTTGTTACACTTCGGCAAAGCATATTTTCAAATCAGTTTTTGAGGCCCCAAACGAGCTTAAATAAAAAAAGTTGTCAACTACAAAAGTTTCATAATTTTTGAGATCTACACTTTTCATTTAGAAAGTTTTTCCATCCGAGATCATTTGAAAAATTCGAATTTTAAATTTGAGAGCGCTTTAAACCTAATTTTGCATGATAAGATGAATTGAAATCAAAATTTTTGTACTTGTAAAGATTCATATCTTTTGGAGACTTACAAAGTTTACTTTGGTCATTTATTTATTTGACAAAATGTTTGTAACATTGTTCATAAATCTTATTAATCTCTCTTCTAGTTGTAGGAAACTATGAAAGGATATGAAAGAGATGTAAGTTTTGTGAACAATGTTATTGATGCTTTGTCAAATGAAGAAATGGCCAAAATAAACTTGTAGAGCTTGAGAAGTTATGAAACTTTGTAGTTGAAAATTTTTTTTTTAAGCTCGTTTAGGGCCTTAAAAACTGATTTGAAAACATGCTTTGCCGAGTGCTAACAAAACACACTTTCGGCAAAGAGCTCTTTTGCCGAGTGCCTTTTTTTTTGGCACTCGGCAAAGAATTTTGCCGAGTGTTTTTATTTGACACTCGGCAAAGAAGATCTTTGCCGAGTGTTTTTCTTTGCCGAGTTTTTTTTATTTGGCACTTTCGGCAAATAGGCTCTTTGCCGAGTGCCCGACGTTTTGCTCGGCAAAGATTTTTGCACTCGGCAAAAAAAGCGGATTCCTGTAGTGAATATGTCTAGATACATAACTAAATGGATGAACCAAAAAATCAAAGCAACTTATAATTTGAAATGGAGGGAGTACATAACTAAATAGATGAAACAAAAAAAGTCAAAGCGACATATAATTTGGAAAGGATGGAGTATTGTATTAGTTCATTTTGCAAGCCTTGGGTTAGCCAATGAGCCAAATATGGTGAGCTTGCATACCTACCCTCGTATGCATGCAAATACTTTGACATCTCAGCTTATTTGGTTCTTGGAGCAATAGTATGATTGTAATGTACATTAAGTATGAAACAAATAAAAAGTACAACTTATGGCAAGTTTGGAGATATGGTTTTGTGTTTCCAAAAGACCAAAACTAAATGTTTTAAATAATATGAGATCAAACTTTTCAATGTTGACCAGATTTTAAAAATGTGTATTTATAACTAACTAGAGGGACTAGCTAGGTAGCGTGCTTTGTACGGAAAAAAAAGTTAGTCATTGTTGCGCATGGGTTGGATTTGTGTGGGCCCCCGGGCTTGGAAAATGTGAGTGGAATCCTTACCCAGTTTGCAAGGCTCTACTAAACTGAGTGGCTTGCAGCTGCAGGTCATGCAACATAAGGGAGAAAGGAAAAACAAAAGACTTTTCCAAGATGAACTGGGCATACCTCCATGAAAAAGATGCAGACAGAATGCTCAGGTGAGAGTTGGCATAGCTCCAGCATTCCGTATGGCTGTCCAGTACAAAGGCTTGCAATCTCGACCTGTTCCGTGGATATGATTATCCTACTCCCATTCTTCTTATCCGGCAGGTACGACCTGATGGCATGCCACTGCACCATGGTGGATATGTCTTCTAGGATGATGAGGTACCGATGCTTGTTGACTTGCTCCATGACCTCGTTATTGAGATCATCTCGGCTGGCTTCCATCATCTTCACCATATCTATACCTACGATTGTTCCATCTTGTTCTTGGCAAAAGTTGGTGCAGAAGTAGAATTGGGAAACAAAGTTCTGGATGATCTCAAGGGGATTGGAAGAATGTGTAAGCTTCACCCATGCACGGCATCTGAAGTTTTCAGAGACTTTTGAATCTTCGTATGCATTCTTGATGATGGATATCTTCCCATGATCACCTCCTGTCACTACAAAACGAACCCCCTTCTAACAACGGATGGGTTGCAACGTATATGGGATGTGCTGCTGGGATTACCTCGTAATAAATAACCAACCGGGCCCCTCCTCAATCCCCGTCACCCACGCACAGAAGTGCGGATGCATCCTGTCCAATCTACGATCTAGGCTTCTACCACCGCATCAACCCCTCTCCTCTGCGCATGGCCTCCCCAATTCCCGATCTATTCTTTCCTTATTGTGCCGCCGCCGTCTCTCGTCGATCCATTGGAATGGGATTATGGGAACATGGCAAGAGTACTAGATCCCAGCCATCTACGTAGAGTTTTTGTCGTGCTGCAGTTCCAAGAACTGCCAACACAACAGGATGTGGCGATGTGATGCATCCATGTGTCTGAAGGGGAAGTTCATATGAACTCCATTTGAACGGGAGGTATTTTCCAACTCGACTTTCCTCAGATGCAGATTTGGTTAGTAGTTTATTTGCATCTTTCTCAGATTCGACATAAATTCCTTCTCATCCCCAATTGGCTTCCACTAATTTCGTCTGTAATTTTTTGTTTTTTTTTTAATCCAAAGAATAGGCGGAGGCGTGGTGGTTAGTGGCCACGGAAACTTGTCAATCCCTGACGCCCATTGGTTCTTTACTATTTTTGTCAGTCAGTGCTCTCTGATTTCTCGTACATTTGGGTATTCCTATCTCTAGATCTCCTTACTATTGCATTGTATATATGCTGATTCCTGCAAATTCTCCTAGGCTGCAGAACGAGGATTATCAAAGTAACCACAATACTAAGTTCCAACAAAATCAGCGTACGTGATTTTTGCAAAAGTATGTGCTTTAAATTCTGCATTCGATCTGTCTTCATTTCTTTCTTATTATAACGATAAGTGACAGATCTGTTACAGGTTGAAACAGACATGTTGTGGCCTAAATTGTCGTGTTATAACTTCCATTCTTTGTCCTGCACTTCCAACCGTAAGGTGTTCCCTCATCTGAATGATGCAGATCAATGGAATAATTTGGTGATCACACACTTGAGTGGTGTCGTTCTTCTCCAGTCGGTTAGGTTTAATAATAGATTACTCCATTTAAGTGTTTACTATATCAGATGAATTAATCATATTATTGTGATATTATTTTGGGTTTGTTTCTGAAATTGTAAGGACCTATCTATCTACATACACGATTCTGGATTGCAAATTCTTATTCTGGAATGAATGCATCAATTCATTATTGTTTTAATAACTTGTTCTGATTACCTTTTTGTGCATATATACCAAATTTTAGGCTGTTGGAAATGATCAATTCTTGTACGGCTCAAGGGATGGAGATTAAAAACGAAGAAGGAAGTAACAGGATTCTGCTGAATTGAGCCTTGAGAGATGATTGGAAAATCAGACATGTTTTTTTTTTTTTTACAATCCTTGTGAATTGTACATTATATTTATAGTAGCAGAACATGTATGGCCATGGTACAATTATTTATTAATGAAAGTCTTTGCAAGAGCCCTTTTTATGATGCGTTCGCATTGTCAATTCTTATATTATACTATTTATACATGACGATCAAATTTTGTTGTTGGTGATGTACACAAAAATAATAAATAATAATATAGTAAAAACATTTTAAACAAATATATATGTACCGAATTGTTGGCAGCAACACATACAAGCGTTGGAAACACAAAGAGATTTCTGTTGCTAGCCTGCAACGCTTTACGCTACATGTTACCAACGCATATGTATCTGTTGCAATAGGTCCTAGCAACGCCACATCTAGCAACGCATATTTATGTGTTGGTATAGACCCTACCGACACTTATTCGGACTTCTAGCAACACATATACGTGTTGTTAAAAGGGGGTTCATTTTGTAGTGTGTTCCACTGACCGAGATCACCTGAAGGCTTTCGTTAGTTCCATTGATCATTTTGACTAGATCCCAGCTGCTACGCTTCATCTTGGCAGCATCGATGACAAGGTTCGGGGTGGAAGCAGCTTGCTGCACCTGAACAACCGGTTTGGAGCCAGAGTCGCCAATAAGGTTATAGCGTATGTTCCTCTGGCTCACGTCCACCACCCGAGCCCTGAGCAGTGTCGTCTCGGCGACGGCTTGGTCCACCGGCGGCGGCGGTACCTCAAAGCCTGCCCAGCCACATGACGGCACCAGTCGATGCCACCAGGAGGATTTCTTTGTGGGGTCGAGGTGGTGGAGGACGAAATCGATGTTATCCTCCACGTCGTGGGACAGGTCGCGGACCTGGCGCACCCAGGTCCTCACGATCCTGTTCTTGACGTGCTCCTCGGTGGCAGTGTCGAGGAAAGATTGCATCATCTCGAATTCTCCCGTGATGAACACCAGGTCGCGCTGCACGGTCTTCCATTGCTCGGCTTCCTCCTTGATGGCAGACTTCACTTTGTCCGCCAAGAACTGCACCGCCGTCTTGGAAAGCCCAATCGCAAGGTCTGCCATGGCTGGTCTTCTCGTGTGTTTGTTTCAAGCCAGCAAGGATATTTGAATCCTGAAAATTTTGATCAGGTCATCATCAAGGGTAGGCAAAAGATAGAACAGCTACTAGTAGATAAATAATTGTTACTACTAGTAAAGAGTAGTATGTGCTTAATTACCAGAAAGATGTTTCCGAGCTCGAAGCAAACAAAACTAAGCCGTAGGGATCACAAACTCGGTGGTATTGGCCGCTGACGAAGCTTGAGTGGCGTATGGAATGCTGGACCTAGCGGCTCTTATAGAAGCAGAGACACTACAGGAAGCTGGTTCTTTGCGAGCACAAGTCACGCACGGCAAAGACCAAATAGCGGTCGGCGAAGGCTTCGCCCGTATAGTGTTCGGCATAGGACTGACGGGAAAAAATTTCACGGCAGATGTCCTATGCCGAGCACCTAACCACCAGCTCTCGGCGACCTATTTGCCGAGCACTAACTGTAGCAGTCGGCGAAGAAAAGTGGCTGTTAACGGACGTTCGAAGTGACGGCAGTTCCACCAATCTTCGCCGAGGTAAAGTAGAAATCTTTGCCGAGCCCCCCGTTAGTAGAGTTCTCGGCAAAGAAATTTTAATTTTGTTTGACAATTCTTCGCCGACAACCTGTCATCATAGTTGTCGGCATTTTTTTTTATTCGCCGACATCCTGCCATCAAACTTCTCGGCAAATGATTTTTTTTATTTTCTTTTTTGACAATTCTTCGCCGACAACGTAGTTCTCGGCCGTCGGCAAAGGTGGGGTCTTTGCCGACCGGGCGAGCCACTACGCCGGCAAATCTGAAACCGGCCGTCGGCCAGCCCAAATCTGTCGGGTTTGCCGAGTGTATTGGCAAAAACCGTCTTCTACGCCGAGGGTTGTGCTCCACCGAGAACGGCGGTCGGCGAAGCTTATCTTTGCTGAGAGCCGGGTTTTCGTGTTCTCGGCAAAACGCAGTCCCGTCGGCGAAGTCCCAGTTTCCTGTAGTGAAAGGAAGCATGCCCTATTGAGATAACCCTTAGCAGTAGCTGTCTCGGTTGTGAATTTCGTGTTCATTTTCTATTGTTAAGCCGACCTCAATTTTGAAAACCTGCCGGCTTAGCCACATGCGATACATATCTGGACAAGCGCCAATACTCTAATACTCCATGCTGGCACGTCACAGAAATCCGCGGTTACAAATGTCAAAAGGATGCATTGATGCTTTCATCGTGAGAGCATCTCGCAATCCAATACAGACAAAATTTTGGACAGCGACCAAGCTTGTCCTGTTCGGTGTAGCTAGTTACTAGCGCAGTCAAAACAAATTTTAGGCACCCATATTATTCAAACGTTTAGGTGATGATGAAACGAAGAATAGGCATAGGCGGCAAATTAAATTGGTGGGGCACCAAACGACGGATACAAGAAAGTATACTAATATCTATCCAATCGGACAACCTAACCTAGCTGTTCAACAAAAATAAACTGAACACGAAAACATCATGCTCTTGGTCTGTTTAGTACGAATTAATCTGCTATATAGCCAGCTCTGACTGATGCCGAAGGCCCAACCGTAGATGTAGAATTATATAATTTGGTGGTTGATGAAGCATAGTTGCATTTAATTAGCAAAAGAAGCACCGATGCTCCACGTTAATTCTCACCGGGCGCGCTAAAAAAAAAGATAAATCAAAGAAACTCTCACAATAATCATAAACATCTAGCCATTCATCCATGAAAACTCTAATAATGATAGCCATTAAATCTATTTCCTTTTTCTATAAAATTACCCACAACTGCCATTACAAATATAATAATCTGAAATAAAACACCTAATATAATAGTAAAAATAAAAGACACCGTACGAAGACCTAAACACCCTACGTACATAAACGTCGCCGCAGCGGCGTGCTCATCCCCGTGATAAAAAAAAAACAAAAAAGAATAAATCTATTGTAACCGCAACACCTCCCCTCTAACTATTAGATCTGACTCTAGCAATCAATAACTATTAGATTTACTTTATTTTTCTAGAAAATTACCCACCTTTACCACTTCATTATTGGTAGCAAGAATAAAATAAATAGATCTATTATTTTTTTCCTAACGTGATTTCCAACAGGGGAAGAAACAAGATTGCGCCGCCTGACGATGACCGTGGCTGCACGGTGCCAAAGCAAGCTAGAACGCGAGCATGGTATGTTGCTGTGTATGGTCTTCCATGCGGAAGTTTGCCATCCACCTAACTATTTGTGTTGCCCGATCTGCTTAGTAGTTTAAGATCTGTTTGTTCTTGACCTCCTATTCTAGATCTACTAAAGAAGGTGGCGTACCACAACATCATTGCATTATGGGGGTAAGCTTCCGTCCTCGCTCCCATCAGCAGGCACGTGATTCATCAATCAAGCCACACCTCGGTCATTAATAATTAATCCATGTAGACAAGCATGGATCTTGCATGGACGAGGATGAGTATCAAGTTGTACGTACCATAATGCTCTCTCGGTCGCCCTGTTCTATACCATCAACAGGTGTTTCGGTGTGCTCAATTCCATCATGACCCCATACAGGTCAGAGCTTAAATCTAATTAAATATTCTTTCCAGCATCATTCAGTCTAACTATAGCCGTAATTTATACCTGTATAAATTGTTCAGCTTATCAATATGAGAACCGAAGGCAAATTCTCAATAACACTCATTACACGTGCTATCCGGCCTACAATCTCACCTATAGAAAACAAACTAATAAAATATTCATTTATATATTTTGGAAAGCATGAATTACAATATGAGCAGAGGTTTGGAAGAACATAACAGAGTAATTGGTCAAAAATTAAAATCTGTAGTTTTTTCCCTAGTTTTTGAACCGGACCGGTGATCGAACCGGGCGAGCCGTCGGTTCAATGGTTCATTGGTCCGACCGTTTAGAACCGTTTGAACCGCCCGGTCCGATAAGAATGGACCGTTTTATTGAACCGCCACAAATATTTTGAACCGGCGTGTATATATATATGATTTAATTAATAATTGACATTGAAACAGTATATATTAAATATTTGACAGGTGGAACACAATTTAATTGTACTGCCTCACACAACATGAAAAATATAGGATGACATGGTCTTAAAATAGATATATTATTTGTCTAATTTGGAGCTCGTTTGAAAAAATTGTAAATTTGATATTTTTGTTGACACGTCAGTGGATTGCAGCACTAACCACAAAGTCAACGCACAGGTAGGAGCTAGGAGCAGCGCCAGTGCGCCACCAAACATGCAACATTCAATTCCAAACGTCATGTGTTGCCAAGGGGCCCACCTTTGCATGTGCATGCCTTCTGCTCCACCAACCAGGAGCGACCACACACATGCTGCACAGTAGCCAGCAGGCCTGCACTGCACGCGCCATCACCCAGAGTTACAGACCGGGGCGGTTCCCATGGAACCGGCCGGTTCACCGGTTCTATTAAAAACCGGCCGGTTCACCGGTTTTTTCCGGTCCAAATGCATGGCCGATCTTTTAAGTGAACCGGACTGGTGTAAGCTCTGGTTCGGTCTTTTAGCGGTCGAACCGCCCGGTCGATCGGTTCAAAAAACTAGGGTTTTTCTAGAAAAGGTAGTGAATATTAATATGAAAATATATACAATATCTAAGAATGCGAACACATGAGAAAGATCAACTAAACAAACACACTTCGAGGTCAAGAGTTGTGATGAAAAATCTCTATGGATATGTGTTGGTATTTCTAATGTCACTAACTAGTAATGGCATTAAAAGAATATCGATGTTGCCTCGGATAAAACTAAAAGAAATATTCATTGCAGTTCATAGCATATCTGAAAAGGTTGTCATCCCTATAGTTAAACTACTAATATGCAAGGAATAAAATATTCGTACTATGCCTTGATAACTTCTTAATAAGTAAATAAATAATTATAAGCGGGTATCCGCAAAAGCGCACGAATATGAATATACCATTGTAGCATTTTAACCAGGAGTAAGAACCGGTGTTGAATTTATATTGCACGGGAAAGAAGTCTTCTATCATAAATTAACTATGCATAGGTGCTAAACATATTAATCATCTAGTCATCTCTCGTGTGCAAAGCATAAGTGTTAAACTTATCATTTACTTAAATAAGGATCAAAGTTCACAATAAAGATAATGATAAAGTTCTTGATAAATAGATTCAACCAAAGTCATATCTAAGTGGGCGAAAATAGAAAGTGTCAAACAAAGGATCGATAGCAATTCATAGGCTAGCTAGCATTAGAAACTCCAATATGTAACTCTAAACTATAAGTTAGGACCTACTCAATTATGCAATACATCTAACAATCATTGAAGAAAGACTTATTAAATCCGGACATGAGGACGAATCCGTGAAGACTAAGGCCGAAACTTAGAACAACCCGAATAATATCATCCGCTAGGCCTACATACGGGGATGGATTGCAAAGGACTCAATGGTGTTTGTCACCACCACGATCTACCACACGACCCGGCACATAGGGTGCAAACGCAGTAAATAAGATCTAATCACCATGATTACATCATCTCTACCACTCAACCTCCGATGCGAAAGGATGAGCGCTATCACGAATCCATGCATGAACATAACATAATTCAACTATGCTAAATGTGTAATTAAAGTAAATACTAGAACAAATAATCTCGAATATAAATATGATCAATATATTCATATTAAGCATGTGTCGGAACTTGAAAACTACTTACAATGAAGAACTTACAAGAACGAGGCCTGATCTTGAGCCGGCCTCCGACGATCCGGGCGGATTTCTCCCTTCCTACTAGTTCTAATCTTGATTGCTACTCTTCCTAAAGCGATGTTTCTACAAATGGGATATGACTTGGATCTTGAAGCGTTGTTAACTTGATTGAGAACTTGATGATCTGAAAGGGGGTCTAGGGGTCTTTATATATGGGTCTTCGTTCGTCTCTTCGGCTTCATCGAGGCGATGTGGTACTAATCCTTGATTCATCCCGCACTTCCATCGACGCCATCGGATTAAACCGACATTAAACAACCGGTTTTAGATTGCGTCTTAGAGGCGGTGGAGGAAGGTTCCGGAGGCGGAGATTGCGTGGCGGACAAGGGGGCCGATCGGCCCCATTATTGTCGATCGGCCCGGAGGGTGTTGCCCTCTCGGGTCCCGTCGTCGCGTCGTGGCTTCGGAGTCTTCTAGATGATGTTTTCTTCGATTATCAAGTTTGGTCCACGTCGGGATTAATCCGGAGCCTTCTAGACTTGTTTGAGGAGTTGGATTGCGTTGCGTTACGTCGGTCGTATGCCACGTCATTTCTCTGTTTTTTTACGTTAAGTCCACGCAAATCACAACTTTACCAAAACCGATGGAAATATATTAGTGACACCCTATTCTAAGTTGTTATTATTATTTATACCCCTTTCTCATATTTAATTAATTAAAAATTTTATATGATAACAAGTGTCAACAAACTCCCCAAGCTTACCCTTTGCTAGTCCCTAGCAAAGCTACATGCTATAGTAGGATCAGGAGTTGCTACTACGCTTTCATACCTCAAAAATACTGTGTTACTCAGAAATAAATTCTCCTCTTAACCAGATTACCTTTACCTGTTTACCATGGGGCGTAGCCTTTTCACGAATCATAAGCAAGATAAAACAATCAAGTTAAGTACCATGTCTCAAGTTCTTTGATCAACTATCATCCTGGGGTTTTACAATATTTTTTAAAAGAAACTCAGAGATCCTATGTATGACCCTCTTAAGTAGATGGTACGTAGTGGAGTTACACAAGTGGTAGGACATACATAGTGGGATGATAGTTGTGAAGTGGATGAGGATGAAAGGTAGTAAATAGCCTTTAGCCTTTTCTAGTATTTTTCTTCTCAAGCATCTTGGACTATATCTCTCTTTCTAAAAATTGCTAGGACCTGGGCTGTCCATTCTTGGAGAGGTGGGCTTTGCCCCGGACTTGTGTCCATTTTTCTCTCTCCTTAGAGATGTGGGCCCTACTCACCCTCGGACACGTGTCCATATTCATCTCTAAATATTATTTTTATTATTAGGGAGGTAGGCCCTTCTCTCCTAGTATGACTTTTTGTCCGTTACTCTCCCTCTCTCGTCTCACTTTTTCTCTAGATATTTATTTTTTCTTTTCTTTTTCTTTTTCTCTTTTTTTTTTTTTTTTAATGTAGCCCAGCCTATATAAAAACACCGAGAGAGACATATCAAAAGATTGCAAGAGCTTATTATTTTTTTAATTTTATGGCTAGCTTTGCTTTATGGAGTATGGGGATGCGTGCTTCGAGTTAGAAGCGACTTGTTAGTGGAGTGGGATGATCTTGATATGAAATACTCTTAAGGGTCATAGCTAAGGAACTCATCATGTAATTTTATAATTTTCAAAGATAAAACCAGGAGTCAAGTATCTCTAGGAATATGATAAAACAGTAGCTCAACTTTTCATGCACTATTATCTTTTAATGCTAAGACTCGGATTAAGCATGTGCTTCCCACAGGTGTTGGGTTTAGAGCAAATTAGACATTTAAAGCTTTGGGAGAATCTAAGTCCAAAGTGTAAGTACTTTTAAGAGGAATTAAGGCGGAGCAACTATTCATCATTTCCTTAGCATATATCATCAAGATCATAATTAAAAGGAAGAAAGTAATCTAGCAAGTTCCAGCATTTTATTTGACTCTTTAAACACTAAGACTCATTAACTCTAAGCAAATATAAATAGCTAAAATTTAAAACATAAGATAGTGATACTTATAGTGGTAAATGGGGTGCTCTCCCCAAGCTAGATCTTGAAGTAGTCCTTTGTTCATCCTTAGAATCTGCTCCTCTTTGGGGTCTCCTTTAATGTTCTCCCTGTTAATATTAATTTCGCACATACCCTAAGGAACAAATTCTAGGATGTTAATGTGAGCCTTCATGTGCTCACGTCTTTTTGGTTTTTATTATAAAAGGTGTGGACCTTCATGTGCCCACATATTTTTTTGGAATTTTTCTATGCAATAGGGATCTGATGCAAAAACATATGAATACAATATTTTTGTATTTTTATTTTTATGCCACCACAGCAAGGAGTGCTTGCATGGGGCTTTTAAGAGACTGATGCAAATGCACGGCAAACATATTTTTGAGATTTTCTAAATGCAGGTTTAGGAAAAGTAAATATGCTAAAGTAAACATGCTAATTGAAATATGCTTTGTAGAAATTTAAATATGCAGATAAATACCGAGTTACCTCTCGGCGAGAGTTTTAAGCACTTACTCCCATGGCGTGGTGTGTCGTCTATGGGCCCTCGTATAAATGTTGTACCCGGTATGGTTCCTTCAATGATTTCATAGGTGGGCGTGAGGCGAAGTAGCCGCTGAAGTCGATTGTTCATTTGTTGATGCTGCCGGGTTGGGTCTCAGAAGGTGTACTCTTGTTGCTCTTCTTAGCGGCTTCTTTCTTCTTCAAGATTTCTTCTTTGGTGGAGACCTCTCCCCTGTGGTTGGTGCAGCGTTCAAGATGGGTAGGAGCTGAGTGTACTTTTCTTTGATGTCTTTTTCTATCCTCTCAATGTGCTCCATCTTTGAGTCCGAAATTGTTGTAGTCTCTGGAGACGCTTAAATCTTGGTCCTTCTTCTTCGAGGTTTGTTCATAGTTAGTGTATGTATTGAAGAAACAAAGTATCTTTTTACCTTGAATCGGAAGTGGATCTCGCCCGTCCCGATGTAGATGATGGCTCTTGTAGTGTTCAGGAACGGTCTTCCAAGTACTATGGGAGGATCTTGTTCTTCTTCTCCCATGTCCATGACTAAGAAGTCGGTTAGGACATAGGCTGTCTTTAATCTTGACGGGGGCGTTTAGTACAATACCTTCCGGGAATCGGTGTGTTTTAGTCCGCCGGTTGCGCAGCGATACATAGGTGGAACACAAAGGCAGATTACCATATATTAATTCATACGTTACCTTTGACATTAAGTTAATGCCTGATCCCGTGTCGCAGACAACTTGCTGGAAGTTCCATTGATTAATGGAGCAATGAATTGACGGAACTCCAGGGTCGTCTAGCTTCTCTACTGGTGGTGGAATGCGCCGAGTCTTGTGTTCTGAGTTGACTTGATTGATCATTAAGACTCATTCCACGTGTGGTCGAGGTTGACGGTTCTTCTTGTTCTTGCTTCTTCTTTTTGTTTTCTCCTCGATAGCTGGTACGTGTACTTCAGGGTACGGTAGTGGTATGGTTGGAGCGAGGGGAGCTAGGGTCTTGTGTTTGCGGTTGAATCTCTCCCCTCCTGGTCCGTTGGCGGTGAAGACGATCTTCGCGGTGTCGGCGTAGATAATAGCCTTGGTGGTAGCAAGGAAAGGGCCCCCGTAATGATCGGGGCATTCTTACCTTTGCCCGTATCCAGGACCACGAAGTCGGTGGCCACGTATAGCTTACCGATGTAAAGACACACGTCTTCTTAGGCATGATATTGACACTTGAGCCAAAGTCGACGAGCGCGTCGTAGGTGCGAGCGCCGATTTCGATGGTGACGACCGGTCTCCCTGGATCTCCTTTCTTGGCGGGCATACCCCCGCCAACACAATTAAATTTTAGTTTCCATAAGTGGTCCGCATACACCGCATAGTAAATATCAACAAGATTTGCAGATTCTAATTCTTCCGGTTGACCCGAATCTTACAGGTTAGGCATAGGAGCGGATAAAGCCAGGTGAGATAACTGAGATTCTATCATTTTATTAAAGCTATGTTGGTTCTTTATTGCGTAAGAAAAAGCTTTCCATTTTAGTACTAATAGTTTCTAGCATTTTATCATTGAAAGCTAACTTCTTAGGCAGTTATCCATAAGTGTACCTTGGTTTTGTACTAACTCTCTTAAAGGTGGGAAATTATTGAAAGAGTTATTACCTTGATATTTACCTGAGTAGTTACCTTGGTGGTTGGGTCTCTGTTGACTCCATTCTTGATTTGGAGGGCGATCTTGGTGGTTGTTATTGTTGATGTAGTTCACGTCCTCTTCTAGCTCGGGACATTGGCTGCCCGAGTGTCGATGTTGCCACATTCTTCACATGTCATGCGGGAATCGAAGAGTTGCATGACTTCCTTCTTCTCGGGAGCTTTGTCTTCAAGCTTCTTCATAATTAGGTCCATTTTGGCGGGCGGCATGTCTACCTCTTTTCATTTGGTGCATTCCCCTCTCTTTCTTGCGGGGTTGATGGTCCTTATTCCAAGCTTGGTTTGACGCCATCTTCTCCACAAGGTCAGTAGCTTGATTCAGTGTAAGGGACGAGGAAAGCACCTCCAAAGCAGCGGCGTCCATGGTCTCACGGGTGTTGTTGTTAAGCCCGTGGTAGAAGGTCTGCATAAGTAGCCGTTCTCCATTCCATGGTGTGGGCATTCGATGATGTAGTCTTGGAAGCGTTCCCACGCCTGCAGAACGGATTCGTTGTGTTCTTTGGCTGAAAACTTGAGATTTTCCCTCGTAAAGGCGTTGGTTTTGCCTATAGGGAAGAATTTTGCCAAGAAGGCGATGGAGCAAAGTGCCCAAGTAGTGAGTTTGTCTTTGTTGGCGTAGAACCATTTGCTTCGCTCGTCCCAAGAGTGAGAATGGGAAGAGACGAAGTAGGATTGCATCACTTGAGACATCTTTGATGGTGAAGGTGCCACAAATCTCTAGGAAGTGTTGTAGGTGAGCATTGGCATCTTCATGGGCTTTTCCACAAAATTGGCTAGCTTGTACCATGTTGATGAGTGCGGGCTTGAGCTCAAAAGCTTTGTCTTCCACATCGATTTGTCGGTCTAGTGCGGATGTTGGCCGTAGTCGGTCGCGTAGTACTCGCGAAGGGTCTTGTTTGCCATGACTTCAAACACGGGTGCTAAGCTTACGCACGGTGGAGGGGTCTTCCGAGGTAGTGTTCTTGGGTTGAGATTTCAACTTGGATCTTGCCTCCTTCAAAAGTTTTTCTCGGATCGGTTTGAAGTTTTCGGGAAGATTCCTTTTCATACATTACCCTCGAAATAGATAGAAAGAATAATAACAAGGGTATACTTGTTTAAGCAATTGATAAATTTAATACTTTATGATGCGTGAGAGAGATGTATGCAAGTTAATCCTATATTTTTATTTTATTTTATTGGGCTAAAGACTTTCTTTCCCGACAACGGCGCCAAAAATGCTTGTTGGTATTTCTAATGTCACTAACTAGTAATGACATTAAAAGAATATCGATGTTGCCTCGAGATAAAACTAAAAGAAATATTCATTGCGATTCATAGCATATTTGAAAAGGTTGTCATCCCTATAGTTAAACTACTAATATGCAAGGAATAAAATATTCGTACTATGCCTTGATAACTTCTTAATAAGTAAATAAATAATTATAAGCTGGGTATCCGCAGCGCATACGAGATATGAATATACCATTGTAGCATTTTAACCGGGAGTAAGAACCGGGTGTTGAATTTATATTCCACGAGGGAAAGAAGTCTTCTATCATAAATTAACTATGCATAGGTGCTAAACATATTAATCATCTAGTCATCTCTAGTGTGCAAAGCATAAGTGTTAAACTTATCATTTACTTAAACAAGGATCAAAGTTCACAATAAAGATAATGATAAAGTTCTTGATAAATAGATTCAACCAAAGTCATATCTAAGTGGGCTTAAAATAGAAAGTGTCAAGCGAAGGACAATAGCAATTCATAGGCTAGCTAGCATTAGAAACTCCAATATGTAACTCTAAACTATAAGTTAGGACCTACTCAATTATGCAATACATCTAACAATCATTGAAGAAAGACTAATTAAATCCGGACATGAGGACGAGAATCCGTGAAGACTAAGGCGAAACTTAGAACAACCCGAATAATATCATCAGCTAGGCCTACATACGGGGATGGATTGCAAAGGACTCAATGGTGCTTTCACCACTACGATCTACCACACGACCGGCACATAGGGTGCAAACGCAGGTAAATAAGATCTAATCACCATGATTACATCTTCTCTACCACTCAACCTCCATACGAAAGGATGAGCGCTATCTACGAATCCATGCATGAACATAACAATCATAATTCAACTATGCTAAATGTGTAATTAAAGTAAATACTAGAACAAATAATCTCGAATATAAACATGATCAAGATATTCATATTAAGCATGTGTGCGGAACTTGAAAACTACTTACAATGAAGAACTTACAAGAACGAGGCCTGATCTTGAGCCGGCCTCCGACGATCCGGGGCGGATTTCTCCCTTCCTACTAGTTCTAATCTTGATTGCTACTCTTCCTAAAGCGATGTTTCTACAGCGTGGGATATGACTTGGATCTTGAAGCGTTGTTAACTTGATTGAGAACTTGATGATCACGGAAAGGGGGTCTAGGGGTCTTTATATATGGGTCTTCGTTCGTCTCTTCGACTTCATCGGGCGATGTGGTACTAATCCTTGATTCATCCCGCACTTCCACCGGCGCCATCGGATTAAACCGACATTAAACAACGGTTTAGATTGCGTCTTAGAGGCGGTGGAGGAAGGTTCGGGAGCGGGAGATGCGTGGCGGACAAGGGGGGTCGATCGGCCCCATTATTGGGCCGATCGGCCTAGGGGGGTGTTGCCCTCTGGGGTCCCATCGTGCGTCGTGGCTTCGGTCTTCTAGATGATGTTTTCTTCGGTGTCAAGTTTGGTCCACGTCGGGATTAATCCGGAGCCTTCTAGACTTGTTTCGAGTTGGATTGCGTTGCGTTCGTCGGTCGTATGCCACGTCATTTACGCTGTTTTTACGTTAAGTCCCTGCAAATCACAACTTTACCAAAAACTGATGGAAATATATTAGTGACACCCTATTCTAAGTTGTTATTATTATTTATACCCCTTTCTCATGTTTAATTAATTAAAAATTTTATATGATAACATGTGTCAACAATATGGAAAAGTGGATAAGGTAATTGTATTTATATAAATTAATACAATAAGCTAAATTAAAAAAATCAATCAGTTTCACATTAAACTACATACACACAGCTAGCAAAGTCGGCAATATATTCTGACAGAATATTATATCAAGTCAATTATTAACTAATGTCTGTCACAGCTGGAAATATTGATATTATAAAAGTATATATATGAATATTGTGTTAGAATACGAGAGAATGCAAAGTTAGGAACCTAATTTTTATAAAAAAATTCAAATGCTTAGATTTCTTCATGTTATTAATTAGCACGGGCGGTACCATGGTGTCCACAGGAGGAGGAAATAAGAGGGCGCAACCTCACCATGGCTCCATGCAACACCTGCCGCCGGCACCACCGGGCGCTAATTAACTTATGTCGTCGGCCAGCCGACTCCTTCGACATTGAGATGCTCGACATCCTTGCCGTGTACGGCTCAAGGTCCACACTCCAGCACTCCTAGAATCTTTGTTGAATTGCTTGCAGATCTCAATGACAAGGAGACCTTCGTGGTGTGTTAGCCTGTGTCAGGCTTTGCCGTCTTGGTAATGAAGTTGTATTACGGTGATCGGTGGACTTATAAGTCAACATGAATGAATTTTGAGGGCCTGTAGGGTAGTAGTGCACCATGCATGAATATTTGAAGCTGATTACTATGGTGTGTACATGTACACAAAATTGTTCGCAGCATTAGCCTCAATGTTTTGTGGTAGACCGCTAAAGGCTTACGCTATTTATTTTTCACTTTTGTCTCCGTGATGTATGGCTTTAGTTATTTTATCCTTGAATTACTTTGAATAAATAAATTTTTAATACTCTTTATTGACCAATAGGCATAATATTTTTGCTAACACAATAATAATGTTTTTTTTTGTTCCACAAGATCTCAACCCGGTTTTGGGTGCGGGAGGGAATGAGCGGTAGGACCGTGTGCCAAACATCATGGGGGCGACATGAAGATCTATGCCAAGAAAGAGAGTTGGGAGCATGAAAAGACACTAGCTGCATCGGCCTCACCTGCAAGCTAAACGTATGAGTGTATGACCATCTTACTAGATGCTACAATTAGAATTTTATTTGTCTCCCACCACGTATATGATATGATATTTATTGACTATTCGTCATAATTTTGATTTAAATATTAGTGCCCTTGGATTTGTTCACGCAAATAAGTGCCCTTGCATCAGTTATAACTATTGTGCTAACTTAATAATAATGTTTTTAACCATCGATAGGGCTATTTTTAAGTTTTTTAGTGAACCCAACCTCAAAAATCGTCCCCATAGTGGGTTGAACCTAGGTCTAGAGACCGGTTTTGCGAGCATAGAAAGAATTTCACTAGATTACTTGAATTACATGCTAATGTTCCAAAAAAAAAAATGGAGACCATGAGTCCATGATTTGTGGAGTTAGAAATAAAGCCTACGTGCAAAAATATAAATCATCGCAATTATAAAAGATAATTAAGCCAGTCCAATAGTATTTTGTATAAATTATCCATCTCCATCATTATGAAAGACAATGCTTTGATGCCTAAATTTGCATTCAAATTATGCAAAATGGCGTTATGACACATAGAAAAATAATTTATACGTATATAATCTGTACCTAATTTATCCGCATGTCAACCATCATAAAAAAATTAACAAAAAGTCTATTGGATCTACATATAAGTGCTAATATGAGTAATTACAAACAATAAATAAACATTCATAAGTCAAAACTTACATTAGTATAAATAATAATTGTTTTTATATGAGCACGAAAATATATCCTTAGTAGACCACGTAGTAATGACATGTACACCACACTTTATGTAAATACTCTTGATAGTAAAATTTATAAGTCGTTGTCTAAAAATGTTTAAACATTTCGATCAAAACATTATGTCATAATATGAATATTAATAACTTTAGTTTTTAAAAAATTGTTTATTTAAACAATAGAAATATGACACATTAATTTAAAAATTATGGGTGCTATGTTGCATCTTTTTGAAACAACTATTTATGACATTATAAAAACTAAGAGGGTAGATTGGGACCTAGAATATTCTTTTTATTAAAATGGAACATGAATTTTGTTTTAATAAGCGATAGAATAAGAATTGGAATTTCAAATTAATACATGTAAAAATATTAAAACAACTAGATCAAAAGCTAAAAGGTTAAAATATAGACTTTCAAATTATCACATAAATGATTAAATAAGATTTGATACAATTTAAGTTCATTTATGTTTCAGCTAAATACATATCGTGCTAAAAGATTAACCGAAAAATCTCTTACTCACAAAAAAATTATAGAAAATGGTAACCCTAAAATTCTTATAAAAATTTAAAAACTTTTTGCAATCAAATCGGTTGACTAAACTCAGCATTGTACATAATAATTATTGTATCTGAGGAATTAATAAACTTAAATTTGGAAAAAAGAATCAAAATTTTGGTTTATGTCCTCAAATAGAGATGGCAGCTAAAACTATCATATTTTAAGCTATATAAAAAAACACATGGATATTTTTTTTTGACAAAGAAAAACATGTGGATATGGATGAGACAAACATTTAAATAAATATTTGATAGATTAACACATTTGAATATAGACTATAGAGTTCCTATTAGAGATATCATATTACCATTTTAGTAAAGAGAAAAGGATATTTCATACAAGTAATTCTTATTTGTTAGTGTCTCCTCATAAGATTCTAACCCGTCGAAAAGCACGGGTTGGTGAACTAGTTTCATTTAAATTTATTTGGTGTCTAAAACCTCACTACGCACACGGGGCGCTTCTGGGCGAGAGAAGGTGTCTTGAGAGCGTGACATCCGGCGCTCGGTAGCGTCCCCTGTAGTGGTCCCTCCACCGAGAGCCTAACGCTCGGTAATCACGCGAACTCTCGGTAGCTAATATATAAGTTCATCGGCGTCCATCCCTCGGTAACCCTAGACTCTCGGTAATGATTACTTCATAGAGAGCCATCCCTCTATAAAGCTACGCACTTTCGGTCGTGTTGATGCCCCAATGTTCGGCAGGAGCCTAACGCCCCCTATGCCGTCAACTCTACCGAGAGCGGCGTTAGGCGCTTCGGTAGAGTTTGGGCATTTTACCTTGGTATTAAGATATTGAACATCTAGACAACATTTTCGATTATGTTGGTATTAAGATGGCTTTTAAACTGACATTACATCTCTTCAGTATCTGTAATTTTCATAGCATTTTATCTCTATACAAGGTTATATAAAATGTTTAATATATATTTTTCAAAAATATGGAACACTAAAAGATTGGATAGTATGTGGAAATTTGTTCAAAATCAATTACATAACAGATCTTATATAATGTCGGATTAACATACAATTTTAAATCAATTTTATATTTTTTTATGAGATCTACAACTTTTCGTCACTATTTTTTATTTGAATCCTTCTTGAACCAAAATGATCGATATAATAGATCTACGAATAGATTGATGGAATATTGTATCCATTTTTAGGCACCAAAAAAATCTTCAAATGAAAAGGTCATGAATTGCAAAAGTTGTAGATCTCCTCGAGGATTGACTACCGGACTCAGGCTCTTTGCGAAAGTGGCAGAGACCCTTATACACTTGGGGGTGTTTAATTGGTGAAATATTTTGAGTTCGGCTCTTTGTAGCACTTCTTTTTTGTATTTGATAATTATTGTCCCACCATGGACTAAACAGGCTCAAAAGAATTGTCTCGCACTTTTCAAAACCGTGCAATTAGTTTTTTTTTGTTTACCTATGTTTAATGCTCCATGCATATGTCAAGAGATTTGATGTCATGGGTACTATAACACTTTTTGGGTACACTTTTGGTGAACTAAACAGGGGCCTAGGCAGCAAAGGACACTTTCGGCATAGTGGTAGTAACACTGTTCATAAATCTTAATAATCTCACTTACGTTTTTTAGGAAACTATGGGAGAATATGAGATGTAATGAATAATTTATCAAAATAAACTTCGTATTTGAAAACATTTTCATTTGAACTCATATAGAGCCTCAAAAACTGCTTTAAAAACAGATTTGTCGATTGCTTGTTTTTTGGCATAGGACAAAATGCCTTTTTGCCGAGTTCTAAGAAAAAAGCAGTTTGCAAAGACTTATTTCGCCATTTACTAGGAAACAACACTTTCGGTAAAAACATATTTGTTGAGTGCCACGAAAAGACACTTTCGGCAAAAGACGCATTTTGGCGTCAGCTAGGAAACAACACTTTCGGTAAAATACATCGTTGTCGAGTGCTAGCAAAAAGACACTTAGCAAAGACGCATTTTGTTGTTGCCAGGAAACATCACTCGGTAAAATACATCTTGGCCAAGCACTAGGAGAAAGGCACTCCGTAAAATAGCTCTTTGCGAGTGCTAGGGAGAAAAACACTCGCCAAAGGCATCTTTGCCAAGCGGTTTTATTTTTTTTGTCGTGTGTTTTCGATTTGGTCGGCAAAGACAGCAAAGGCTCTCTCACTCGGCAAAAAGCGGAATTCCTGTAGTGATTGTAACATTCATATAAATCTAATTATCTAATTATATTTGATCCCATATGTAAGAGTTATAAGTTATCATAGATAAGTTACGCAGAGGAGAAAATTCTCTCATTCCAATACAGACAAAATTTTGGACAGCGAACCAGACTGTCCTGTCCGGTGTAGCTAGTGAGTCCAGTCCTAAACAAACTTTAGCCGCCCATATTATTTAAACGTTTAGCTGATGATGTAACGAAGAATAGGCAAATTAAATTGATGGGCTACCTAGCTAGCAAACGACGGATGCCAATTAGACAACCTAACCTAGCTCTTCAACAAAGTAAACTGAACACTAAAACATCATGTTCTCGGTCTGTTTACTATGAATTAATCTGCTATCAGCCAGCTCAGACTAACACCGAACGCCCAACTATACAAGTAGAATTATTGATGTCCTGACACTGAAACCTTTCTCTAGACATCTGTATATATATATATTTTTTTTGACAGACTGGAGGGGCCGGAGCTCCTACAGGAAAACTTTATTAAAACAAACTTCTATATAATTTGGTGGTTGATGAAAGCACAGTTCTATGGCTGGACTGGGCGACGCTGGGTCCTGGCTTAATAACTTTATTGTTCATGTAAAGCTTGTCAGTCTGTCATTTAGAACAAACATCTATATCAATTTCCATTAGAACAAGCTTGTCTGGTTGTCAGGATGCCCTAGCATGCTCGACAGACCCATATCAGTTGTCTTCACTGTCAATTGATTTTTCCATCCCTAGTGTCACACCGGGCCTAGTTTGGAATTTGGCCCACGGTGGCCCATGTGTATGTTAATGAGATATTGTGGAGAGTTTAGTAGGTAGGATAGACCAAATAATAAGGCTCCTTGAGTCCATCCCACCATCTTCAGAAAATCCACGCTAAATGAATCTCTCACTCAGAAAAGCGTAAGGCCTCGTTCGGTTCTAGAGGTTTGGTCTCCAGGAACCAGGCAGTTCCGATTGGATTGTTAGTTGCTATTCGTATAAGATTTAATCAGCCTGATTGAATCCAGTTTTGATCCGTCAAAGACGAACGAGCCCTAAATGAGAAGAGTGCACCTTACGTTGATGCAACATGCAATACTTTTTCATTTACGCTTTCCGTGAAATAGACTCAGCACCAGTAAAAGATAGCACGGGAATCCAGAAAATCCGCAGCGGTAACGGCCAGCCCAGTGGATCATATATTAGAGCAAGAAGGCAGTCTATAGCTTCTTTGTCTCTTAATTTGTCTTGTACTGAAATGCTTTGCCTTTTAAATAAAATCCTTGTAGGGGCAGCTCTGCCCCTCCAGCCACCCTTTTTTTTATAAAAAAAGGTAGTCTAGTGTCTAGAGCATTGACAACCGCATCCGGCAGGCCTCCTTCCATTTCCTGGACGCCAGTATATAGTATAATATACAGTGTATAAGTTGAAAGAAAACAAACAAGAACCGGAGCAAAACGTGCAAACAAATCAACCGGAGCATCTGTATTTGGTCTCCAGACAAGCTAGCGAAGTTCCTTCCTGCTCATATCATGTCCGAGACCCAGTCACCCAGCCAGCCCGGACCACGGGTGCCAGAAGAACCCCGACCGACTCTCGGAGTATAGAACTGGTAGTGCATGGCTTCCGAACATACATGGACGGTGGGCCGGGGACGGCTATCACTCACCTCCTGGTGCACGACAGCCAATTGTTGCTTGGGTCGACTAGCCCAGTACGTAGTAATGGGCCGTGGTCTCCCTCTCTGCCTAGCTCAAATTCTAAAGGAAAAAGTCCACATTGCCTCCCTCATCTTTCATGATAGTTCGATTTCCCTCCCTGAACACGAAAACCAGACATAACACCTCCCACAACTATCAAATCCGTGCACATTTGGTCCATGGTTGGTTTGCAGCCTGGTTTTGGCCCAGGTGGCAGCCACATTGGCTTTTTCGTTTTTTTTTTCTTTTTTTCTCTCCCTTGTTTGCGCTCGGCATCTCTCCCGCAGCGCCGCCCACCGCTCCCCACCGCACCAATCAGCCTTCCACCCCCTCCGGCCACCGTCCGTGCGAGGCCTCGGGCGCTTGGTAGTAAGGTGGGCGCGACAGCAGTGCCGCCCGGGGGAGGGCGCCCGCCGCCGCGTAGGCGCCGTAGGGGTTGGCCTCGGGAGATCCGCGAGACCGGCACCGCTGCTCAACACCGCTGCTCTTGTGGTGCGGCCGTGCGGTGCGCCATGGCGGGTGCCGGGAGGCGGTGGCGGCGCAGCTGCCGTGCCGGCCGAGGTCGAGGCTTTTGAACCGGTTGGCGGTGTCGTACACGCCCGCCGTCGTCGTCGTCGTGCACCTCCTCTTGCGGTGGAAATTGTGGTGGCAGCCGCGGGGTAGAGCACTTGAGCGCGTCCAAGCGAGTCTTCCTCACCACTGGGCATGAACTCGCGGGGCCGTCTGTTACGTGCAGAGCCCGTCCTGGGACTCCAACGACGGCGAGACCAAGGGGCTGTTTGGTTGCCGTCACACTTTGCCACGCCTAACCTTAAGTATCTGCCACATTGTGGCTTGCCACACTGCGTGGCAAAACTAAGGTGTTTGGTTCGTTACTAAGCTTTGGCAAACTTGTGTGGCAAGTGTTTGGATGGTTGTCACAAAAATTTAACAAACTTGCCCTACATGATTTAGATCACATTATGTTAAGATTATAAATCACAAATTTGGATGATGTTCATAACCAAATAAGAATAAACATGAAAATTAAGACTAATACAGATAATTAGTAGTATAGAAATACCCTTCTACTCTTCTATTTTTTCTATTTTTTTTTCACTGACATTATTTTCCCTTCTCATTTTTGGTACGAAGGATAAACCTAGCTTATAGGAAGCCCATCCCTTCTATTTTATCTCATCCACCGCAGGGTCGGACGGCTGACGCATGCAAGGACCGCACTTATTTTTGGTATGGAATATCTCTTCTACTTTTATGGGTGTGTTTAACACCCAAACTTTGGTGCAAAATTTTGGACACATGTCACATCGTCAACTGTAGCACGTTTCGTTTGTTAGTGGTAAATATTATCCTACCATGGCGTAACTAGGTTCAAAAGAATCGCCTACGCAATGTACATCTAAATTGTGTAATTAGTTTATTTTTTTACCTACATTTCATACTTTCGATACATATGCGGCATTTTGATGTGACGGAGAATCTTCTTTTGCATAGTGGAATTTGGAGAGAAAGTTGGGGTGCTAAACACACCCTATAATGTAAAAACATTAAACAAAAAAACTCTTCTATGGTTCTACCCATCCACCGCACACAACCTTATCTTCTTCCTTCCACTTCCACCGCGCGATGACGGCTCCAAGCGATGTGCCGTGGCAGCCAGATGGCGCGTGCGCTTTTGCGCGTTCCGACGCCCGGCGGGGGCGGCCGGCGGACCGGCGGCGGTAGGCCTCACGCCCCTCACGGCCTCGTGCCCTCATGGCCCGGAGATCCGAATCGGCTATTCTCGGAGCGGCGGTGGCAGCAGCCGGCACCTGCGGCAATGAGCTCGCACCACGCCTGCGTGCTCGCCACGGACAACCACCACGCTCGTCGCCCCTCGAGCTCACCCTTGGCGCAGCGGCGTCGCGGCCCCCAGTGCGGCGGCGGCGGGCCGGACGAGCGGCCCCCGCGTCGCGGCGGGCGGACGTGATTTTTCGCGGAGCGAGTGGGAATCTGTGAGTGAGTTTGGCGGCCACGGGAGTTGCGGCGAAGAAATCGTCCGCCACACTTCTGTGGCGAAATTCTGGCGAGAGGAGTCTGTGGCGATGGCGTGCCGAAAAACGGAATCACGAACCAAACGCACGCCAAAATCCGGTGGCGTACCTAAGTTTAGTTGTGGTAATATGTGGCGGGGAACCAAACATCCCCAAGACAGCCATGTCCGTCCACTCCACCCCGGCGCTGAGCCCATGGTGTCGCCGCGGCACTCGCACTCGTCCGTGGGCAGGGGACTCCTCCTCCAGCCGCTCGTGCTGTGGGGCGCCAGCAGGTCGCAAAAGCCACACGTCGTCATGCAGAGCATCCATTTCGACAACTTCATCATCCAGGCCGCACCGACGCGTCGCTCATATAGTGTACCCACCGACATGGACACCACAAACTCCATCGTCAAGTTCACCTACCAAAACAAGGGCAACTTCTTGGGAATCCAGTCACCGCCGACGTAAATCCTTCGATCGATCTTGCACCGCTGCAAGAATCAACTTTTTTCTTTGATTGGCAGACACACATGCCATTCTTACCCTACAGCTAAAGAAATTCTACCAGGCTCGCAGTAGCAGCAGCCCCACGGTCAGCGTCTCCATGGCCGAGAACAAGGTGCCGCTCTAGGCGGCGGGCCGACGCTGACGGCGGCGCCGGCGGCCGGTGGCAAGGGACGCAGGCGAGCACCCCTGTGGCGTCGGTGCCCATGGTGCTGAGGACGATGCTGCAGCTGCACTCGAGGGCCTACGTGCTGGGGGCGCTGTTAAAGCCCAAGTTCACGGTCGCCGTCGAGTACCAGGTGCTCATGAACCCCAGGGTAGCAGAACAAGCCAAAAAAGTCAGCAGCCTAATCCAACGTGGCTGTCGAGTGCCCAAAAACCGGACTCCAAACCAGCTATGGACCAAATGTGCATGGATTCAATAGATGAGGGAGGTGTTATGTCTGGTTTTTCGCGTTAAGGAGGGAAATCAAACTATCGTGAAAAATGAGGGAGGAAATTTGGACTTTTTCCAATTCTAAATTGCGCTCGCTCGCTTGCCAGCCCATTCCAACACCAGAAGATTTTTGAATATAACGTAAATAAATCCGGAATTTTTGAAAACTTGGCACACGGATTTCAGTTGTTGCCCGTGGTCAAACCACACGACACGTGAAAAGTACCGAAACCACGACAAGAGGAAGAGTGAATGGGAGTCTGGAATTTTTCACTTCTTATATTGTTATATAAGAACGAGTGATCGAGCAGCTTATATTCCCAAAATAACCTGCAGAATTTTTTAGCACCACTGTTCAAGATCTTATAGTCACATTATTAGATTTACAAACCCTAACAACTAGGCTAGGAAGAGGTGGAAACAATCAGAGATAAATGAAGGTGAAATTGAATTGAATATCGCCTTTTTCAGTTTTCAGATTGCAGATCCTAAAAGAAGGAAGAAAAATAAAAATCCAATCTAAAAACATCCAAAACCGTGTTTTTATGCCGAAGGTTTTACAAGTTGATAACGATCACTTACACAAGAATCTAGGTTGGATTGAGAAACCGCCTTTATAGATGTGGATGGAGAAACCACCTTTTATAGATTAGTGGATTGATGATGTAGGGGATAAGGAGCTAGTCAAGTTTTTTTTTTTTTTTTTTTTTTTTTTTTTTTTTTTTTTTTTTTTAGGCTAGGAGCTAGTAAAGTGGGAGGGGTATGCCGTAGGGACTGTTTTTTTTATTGAGTGCAAGGGCTTAGGACTGACCTACGCCAGATTTATTAGACACATAATTGTACCATCAGGGCTCTTATAAAATCAGAAAACAATGGATGGGCTCTTATAAAAATCAGAAAACAATTGATGGCGAGACCTTGAAAAGAAAAGTTCCACACTCCATTGGCTCTTCGGACGACTAATGTGTCACAGCGTCTTGTCTTTGCGGAAAAAATAGATAGTGGAGAGAGGAGTCATGCTGGGTCCGCCACAAAGAAATTTCATCATCAAGGTGCATGCATGAGGGTGACATCAGCTTACTAGAAATGATGACGTCTGGTTTTATTTGAATTTTTCTCTAAAAATAAGTTAGGTTTTATTTCAAGTGTATGGGAGAAGAAAAAAAAAAATCACTGATACTGTGATTCACTAGAACCATTGGACCTTACTGTGATTGTAAACTGCACATACAACTTGTATGGCACTAAAGTTAATAATTACTCCCTCCGTTCTAAATTATAGTTCACCTTAAATATTGTAGATATTGTTTTTGCTATGCTTTAATTATACACTATATGTCTAGATGCACAACAACAAAAAATGCATTTAGAAAAGTCAAAACGACCTATAATTTGGAAAAAGCTAGCTATCTTCTTCCATTTAACTAGGCTCTAGCCATTTAAACTATTTTCTTTTTGACATTTTGTTCTGTTGTCTAGAAGGCTAGAAATGACTATGAATAGTAATGCCACTGTGTTACTAATACCACTGCCAGGCATAGGCCGACTTGACTAGCAGGCCAGAATAGTCAAGGGTAGCTGGATCCCGTCGCACCTACTATATATCACTGGCCAAACTCCACATTCGCCATAAATCCATCTTCCATAGCCACGGATGGTGTGTCCTTTAAAATAAAAAGTTCCACACTTCATTGGCTCTTCGGACGACTAATGTGTCACAACATCTTTGGGAAGATATTAGATAGTGGAGAGAGGAGTCACGCTGGGTCCGCCAGTGAGTCAGCACCTACTATATATCACGGCCAAACTGCACATTCGCCATCAATCCATCTTCCATAGCCACTGATCTTTCTCTCTTCTTTACTCAGCGGAATGGAGAAGGAGAAGGAGAAAAGCGAAGACCCTTGGGTCGGCCGCCGCATCCTCGGGGTCGCCGCTGGCGCCGCTGCAGTTGCCGCCGGTGCCTTCTTCCTGCTGTCCTCAGTCCGAGACAAGGACGACCAAACGGCAGATGATACCACGGCAAGGCCGAGCAAGACGATGAAGGGACCGGGCTCCGGTGGCAGGCAAATCTCCCGCAACAAGTTCGAGGAGGACCCCTCGAACTACTTCAGGTCCGGGCGTCAGAAGGGATACAAGTCCGCCGTTGACGAATTCCAGTAGCCGGCGACATAAGGCGAAAAGCAGTATACAGCTCCTCCTGCTTATATAGATATATGTATGTATGTATATGTGTGTAGTTCCGGGTTCAAGCTTGCAGTATATAGCCATATATATGTGTGCATGTAGCCATGTAGGAATATAATAATACTTTATATCTAATATGTACTCTAATCTGTTTCGCAAAAAAAAAAAATGTACTCTAATCTGCATGTACTTTCGTGCGTCATATCAATACCACTATATGTACCATGATGTTTAATAATTTTCGGTATCAGTTGTCGCCTTCACTATTCTACTCCTTCATACTAGCCTTCTATTCTACCGGGATTTTCTGCGTAGATCTGAAATTTCTCAGCCGGTGGAGACAAAGGTGTTTGGTTCCGAGTTACATTGCCTTTCCTTGCTATCCTGGGATGGTGCATATAGAAGATAAGATAGGATGTCTTTCCATCATTGTCGGGAAATGGATTTAATGATGGAAATTAATTTTTAACTGTCATGGTTTATACAAAAACCATTTGCCACATATATAAACACATAAAACATCATTTGTAACTGTTGAACTTAGCCTCACCCAACCCAGAGAGACGTAATTGTAGCGCAGTGTCATGTTTTAGTACCTTTTAAGTTTGACCAATTATAGATAAAACAAAGTATCAATATTTAAGATATAGAACAAATATCATTAGATTAATTGTGAAGTGTATTTTTATAATAAATTGATTTGGAGATTCGAAAATGAATATCTTTTATTAAAAACATGGTCAAATGTAATTACTTTAACTATCGCGCAACCCGTAGTTGCACATTTTTAGGACAAAGGGAGTGAATTCTTTTCTGTAACAGAGAAAAATAGCCTTCTAGGACAACGCAATTGCAAACTCATGAGGGTATTGCGTTTCTACCCTTCCCGAGAAAGCCAATTGTGATTCTACCCTCGTTTTTTGCCATGTTGCAATTTTACCCTCACTCTGTTAGAGCGAAGGCTCAGTTTACCCCTACTTTCTATTCCGTTAGTTATTTTGATTTTAAAAACATCAGAAAATATGAGAACCCTAGTGAAAAAGCCCAAAGGACACAAATGCCCTTGGCCACTCGTTCGTAGTTCATACCCCTCTGAAACGCGTTCTCTCTCTCTCGTAACTGGTTCGTTCAGTCTAGTCCGTGCCGCGCCGGTCTTTACGCGGACGCTGGCTCTCCCGCACGGACCGCAATCCTAGGCGGCCGCGAGAGGAAAGAGCGGTCTGGCGAGCGGGGTCAGCTGGCGGCGGGCGCGGGCTTCCGGCGGCCGGCCACGTGCGCGAGCAGGGTCGGGGCTCCAGGCGGCAGCAGGCGCGCGGCTCCAGGCGGCAGGCGCGCAGCTCCAGGCGGCAGGGTCCGGGCAGGCCGCGACCGCACGCGAGCAGGCGGCGGTCACGCGCTCGGGCAGGCGGCGGCGGCGTCCCACGCGTGAAGCAGGCGGTGGCGGCAGTCCAGCAGGGCAAGCAGCAGTGTGTGTGCCATGGTAATCGATGGCATCCACATCCACTTCGTCACGCGCGGTGGCGGAGGCCGTACGTCCATGTCACCACCACGCACACATGCACCTCCATGAGTATTGAGTAGGACCTCTCCGTCTCCACTCCTGCACACCACCATGCCCTCCATCCATGATCCATTGCCAGGCCCGCCGCCGGCCGCGTCTGCGCGTCCGCGTACTCCGACGACGCGGCTGCCTCATCCGTCCACCATCACCATTCACCGCTCGTTCGTCCGTCTAATATCACCACACCTCCCGTTTTCGTCGATCGCATGCACGTGTGCCCCGTGACACAACCAGCAATCCATCACTGCATGTTTCTCTCGAGGAGCTAGCAGATCGAGTTTTCGTCGATCGCATGCACGTGTGCCCCGTGACACAAGCAGCAATCCATCACTGCATGTTTCTCTCGAGGAGCTAGTAGATCGACCGACGATGATGACGACGTCTACGAAAGGCACCTGAATCGGGGAGTACTACTATTGAGACCGGCTGCTGTTATACAGATATATTTGGTACTCATATTATCTATCTATATTTACATGTTGTGAGGAATTATATATAACAAGTTGTCTAATGTTGTTGCTGTCAATTTTTTTAAAAATAAGGGTAAAATCACAATGCACACAAAAAAAGTGTTGGGACACGGTCCCCAGCTGGCGGAGGTGATCAATACATTGCTAGTTGCGAAGTCACGTAATTCGACAAGATCACAAATCAGAAACGAGGACGTTTTTCGGATAGAACACAGAGGTTCTACTCCAAAACGACCTCCAGACCCACAGAGCGGTCCTCAAAATCCCGAAAAAAAGTCCTACCCAATGCGTAGGCATCGGGGTGGCACGAACGTGTGTGTCGAATTCTAAAAACGCAGAAAAAGACCTGTCCATCTCAGGCATCAGCAAAGCCTCCGCCAGCAAAAGGCAATTGAGGAGGATGAACGCAAAATAATAATAATGTTATCTGTTAATCGTTAATATCTTTGTAAATTACAAGAGATGCTCGACATTGTACTGTCCAAATTACATACATCTTCGCAGAAGACATTACAATTATAGCACCGACTGGTATAGTGGTAGAAGAGGCTAAGCCAAAAAAGGGAGACCATCTATGTCACCAAGACAGGCAACAGACACATGCCGCGCGCCAGTAGAGACCTCTGCGAGCGTCGACGCCTTGTCTCGCGGTACAGACGCACCGCCATGTAGGCGAGCAGCTCGAAGAGAGCTCCGCCCACAAGGCAGAGTCAGGACTTGAAAATGTCAGAGCGAAGACACTGCCGGAGCAACCTAACCCCAACTCCAACCAAATGATCGCCCTCTCCCGCCGCAGCCCATCGGCAAGAATTAATAGTTAGCAGACGAAGGTAGTCAGCTCCGTGTCTGTCTTAGCTAGGGCTTCCAGCCAACGAATAGGAAGGAGGTCAGGTGCACTATCTGCGCTACCTCTTACGAACCCACACACGGTCCCAGCAAGCCCAAGGCAAGCCATCGCTGGAATAACCCATCCTACAGGAAGTGGAGATTAGGGGACGGGTGTAGAGTGGAATTTATACTAACCAAGCTCACCTAACAAAACAAACAAAGGATTAGATTAATAAATCCCATTGATTACTCGACCACTATAAAACAAGGAAGAAACCAGATGCTAATCCAACTCAGTTGACCCGTCTGCCTAAAAGGCGGGGAATTAGAGAGAGCAACCCGACGCCCATCAAATGGACGCGGATGTAGACCTCCGCCACCACATCCCTAATCACGAAGAAACCGTGTAAGAAATCGTAACAAGCGGAGCACTTGGGCCAGCTAAGGGGGGAGACCGCGTAAGAATTCGTAACATCCCCCCGAAGCACACAGAACTTAACCAAAACCCAAGTAGCAGATCCGCAGCGAAGACCCGCGAAGCAAGGCAACGGACAGCGCCTCCCACACGTGTGTAGTGGAGGGAAAGGGAAACCCTAAAGGGACGAGCATGCGAAGGCCACGCAGCGAAGAGATCAGATTGGCGTTGCAAGCGAATCGCTACCCCGCGCTGTCAAATACACAAGCGGAGGTCGAAAAAAAAATTGTAAAGCAAGAGCGAAACGTACAGCAGAAGAAATAATCTCAGCGCAATTTAGCAACCTCCGTGTTATTGAGAAAAATTGAGTTCGCACAGGAGTTGTCGGTACATCATGTAAACTTTACAAATGATCAGGCAGAGGTCCCTCCCAAGCTACACTATGAGTAAAAGCCATTCGTTCATCTCCTAAATCAAACAAAACGTCCTCATACATGTCGTCTACCCTAGGGTTGGCGAAGGTTTCCTTCCAAAACGACCAGAGACCGCCATCAACATAAACGCCGTCACGATAAAAACACAAGGGGTCAACATCCTGCGCAGGCACCTCTTCAGGAACCTGCGAGGGAGGGTTTTTCATTCAAATAAATTGTCGATTATATTTAATACCAGCGTAAACATTTTTACAAGCGGAGACCTAACTCCGCACAAAAGTTCTAACAAGTAGTTAAGCTAAAAACAAAAATCTACTCTTCCTCCACCTCGGCGTCCTCTCCAGCACGAGAAGTCCCACGGCATCCGGAGCCCGCGAAGGAGTGGGCCGACTTCGAGATGCACCGAGGAGCGAAGCGCGTTGGGCCGGAGCCTCCAAGCAGCGCCACCCTAGAAAAATGAGAAGGGACAACCACATTCATTAGCAAAGGAGCGTCATAAGTAGAGAAAGAAAGTTCGAAACAAGTCAAGAACCGAAACTTACCTCAAACAAGGAGCGAGCTAGAGCGGCAGCCTCCGCGCGCCCGTGCACGGCCTAGAACTTCTTCATGAAGGAGCCCACAAACTTTAGGGCCCCCCTCCAAGCTCCGCCAGGCGGGAAGGAGTATGAGACTCCTTCACTCGAACACGGGCGACATCTCCGCAACCCTCAGCAGAGAGGATGCGGACCATGTTGGTCGCCGCGGTCCGAGCGCCGAAATCCGACACTCCCTGAAGTACGCCGGGAAGCTTGGCGAAATTCCGCGACATCCACGTGAGGGCGCCTGCGCTGCCTCCGTGCGTAGAGGGAAACGGAGACACCACCGCTCCACGGACGCCACGGCCTCCGCATCATACCGGTGAGCGGCGGAGGTATGGGCCGCGTAGACGGCGTCGAGTTGCCTCAGCCGCTCGGCAGATTGGGCGCGCGATGAAGTTAAGCTCGCGTTGGCCTCCTCCAGCTTCACCTCCAGGTCTTGAAGGGCCTTCTCAGCCCTCTCCGCCCCGAGCCGTGGCGGAGCTAAGTGCCTCCTTCGCCGCGGAGGCTTCCCTCTCGGCGGAGGTCGCGGACCTCACCGATCGCGGCCTCCAGATCCTTCCTCTCCTGACCCCATGACTCAGTCTTGGTTTTCAATTCACGAAGAATGTTGTCACGGGCTGCGAGCTCCGCGTGGACTTTGGAGCGGAGGCAGTCAAGGCTTGTCGTCATCTGTACAAAACAAAGCATTAGAGGACTTTCCAGAGAAAAAGAAACAAAGAACTAAGATAATGCAAGATCTTCGCCTACCGAAAGATTCTGATCAATCGATTTGTTGATAACCTCGTAGACATCACCCTCTGAAAAATATTTGCGAATATCATCTAAATCAGGAAGATGAGAAGACACCAGCATAGACATAAAAACAGCACAAAGAGCAAAACAGGCCAGAAACTTACTCAGGTCGCCCTCCGCGACAAGGCGAGGGGGCTCAAATCAGGATTGGGGGCAGCTCCGCCAATATCTAGTACAAAGAAAACATTAATGTCATAAGCAAAACTCAAGCATAAACAAACGTAACACATAGAAATAAGAGTCACCTTCGGCAGCATCAACAGTGAAGCCGGCAACATTGCTGAAGAGCCTCCAACACGGCCGCAGCTATAGCCGCCCTCCGTGGTGGAGTCACCGCCTCAAAGCACCTCCGCCCGGTGGCGCTGTCCACGCCCGCACGTGTATCCTGCGAATAAGAACGAGTAAGGAACAGTAGAGCCGTGAAGAAAACCCAAACTAAACAAACAAAAAGTAAAATACCTCCGGGTTCGCAGCTCGGCGGGGGACTCAACCTTCGGTTGGTCATCAAGGCGCTCCAAGCTCCGCGACTCGGCGGAACTGCTGCTAGAACAAGGGAGACCAGCCAGGCCGGGTCCGCCATAGCCGTTACGCGGCGAGGCCGCCACGCCCTCAAACGCAAAGGCGGCAGGCCTCGGCGTGGGAGAAGGGGGGACCCCGGGTTCATTCGGGAAGAAACCACACCTCCGCTGACACGGGCTCCGCCGCGGCATTTATTCCGCAGCGGAGCCCTCGGCAGCGGGGGGCTCTCCCGACTCGAGAGGAGGAGCGCGGGGCCCCTCCGAGCAACCTCCTTTTGCTGGGACGGCTAACCACCGCCGCTTCTTCTTCTTGGCCTCCTCCTTGGCGTAGCAACGGCGGCGGCAGCCGCGAGCCGTCGCGGAGGTCTCGCCTCCGTCTTGATTTCTTTGTTTTCCCCGCGTGTGCGGGCACCTTCCTTTCCCGGCAGCGGCGAGCGCTCCGGGCGCTTCCTCCTCGGCCGCCTTCTCCAACCCGGCCTCTTCCAGCTCCTTCACGGACCTCCGCCCGAGATCCGCCCGAGAACCTTGTGATCCCGTAGGAGATACCCATCTCCTCGAAGACCTGGTTAAGGCGGGGCATGGTCCCTCTGGGACCGGCGTGCCAAGAACTCCTTCGTCCCTATGGGGCCAATTTCTGGGCCTCCATCTCCACCATCACGAAGGCATCGGTCGCGTGCCTTCGGGGAACCCGCGCACCAAAGGCGTGGGCATCGGGATCGCCCCCCGTCCCCAAAGCGGGAATGTTGACCTTCTCAACCACGATGCGAGCCTATAGCGCCGCAGCGGGGAGACCTTCGCCGTGCGAGATCTCCTCCATGAGATCCCGGCCACGGAATACTTGCGGGCGGGAGGAAAGCTTCCGGCACTTCTCGGTCGCTCCGGCAGCAAACCGTTGGGCTTCGGGCGCCCAATGATGTCCACGAGGGGCGAACTTGGGCGCGAAGGGGTAGCGGACGATGATCTCGTCGTCGACTTTCCGCTCGATCCGCGAAGACTTGGCGTAGAAGCGGACTCCGTCCACCCTGGCTCCCACTTGTTCTTACGGGCGTAGGAGATCTCCGTCTTCTCGGCGCCACGGTAACGCCGAGGGCTGAAAGTGCAGCAACCGAATTGCAGCCTCTTTTCACTCCCGTCGGGCATCTTCCGGGCTTCGGCCGCTTGTGGAGCTCGTGCAAACCGGCGAAGCAATTAGTGTCCGCCTCTCCGCCATAGGACTCACGGACCCACACAAACCGCCAAGGCGAGGAAAGCATGGGGAGTGAGCTGATGGATCTGAACCCCGTGCGACTCCACCACGGAGCGGGACGAAGGTGTCGTAGGCGAGCGGAGGCCGCGCTTGAAGAAGTCCCGGAAGACGACGCCCCACGCCTTCGGGGGCTCCAAAGCTCGAGGGACAGCCGCCGCCTCGGGAAGCCGCACCTCACGCATTAGCCCCGATCAACCCCTTCTCGACCATGTCGTCGAGCATGGCCTTGGTCATCTTAGATGGACCCTAGCTCGTAGGTGATGTCGGGGTCTTCGCTACGCCATAAGATCTCCGGCGAAAGCCTCGGCGTCGGAGAGAGTTTCCTCGGGGATTGATCACGGGCAGCGCCTAGCACGCAGCTAGGAACTAAAGCGGCCGGGCGAAGGTGCGGGGAGACGCGAAAGAAAGCGAGAAAGCGACGGGCGCAAGAGCCGAAAGCGAAAAGCGGTGAAAGCGATGGCGCGGGGTAACCCTCCGCATGGGGGAGGGGTCCTTTATAGCCGTACCGCGACCCTTCGTATCTGGAGAGAGAATCGGCGCGACCAACGGGCGGTTAACGGTCACCTCATCCTCGGGAGGCGCTTTTCGTCCGTTATGGCCGCGACGCTTCAAATTCCAATTCCGCGAAGGCCTTCCGCGCAACCGTCCCAAGGGGAGACACCCTCAACACCTCCGCCAGGATCCCGAAAGTGTTGAGAGCGAAGGCACGGCTCGCGAGTCCTTCCGCCCTCAAGGGGGGAACTGTTGGGACACGGTCCCCGGCTGGCGGAGGTGATCAAGACATTGCTAAGCACGCGAAGCTCCCGAGCGGGCAAGCCCCGGCGATTCCAGGACCTCCGCTTACTCGGGAACGCGAAGGTCATCTCGGCAGCCTTACCAGGCCCCCGGCCAGCGCGACCTCCGCACACCCCCCCCTGGCTAGCGAAGGTAGACATCTTCGCCCATGCCGAGAGAGCTCCGGGAGAAGGTAGATGGCCGGAGGGGCCGTGGAGCTTTCACGCCCAACCCGGCGGAGGCCGGCAAGCGGTGGAGCACGCGGAGAGCCTCGGGGTGCCACATTGTGAAATTACTAAATGAGTCTGAGCTCCGCGCCCGACCTAAAGAATATGCCGGGAATATTGGAGAGCAAATATGTAATCTTAGTCTCCGGGAGTTTGTACGACTATAAATAGGGAGGAGTCCTCCCCGTTAAGCAGGTTGGTGAATTCTACTAATGGTCATTCCTACCCTAGGGTAGCCCGCTCTCCAATCCCTATCACTACTTCCTACGCCGGGGCACCGCCCGGCGGAGGTCCTACTACCGTGTTCGAGTCCCAAGCTCAACAAAAAGTAAGGGTATTTTCGCAAGGGCAAAGTTGTCCTAAAAAGGCTTAGTTAACACCGTTAGCACCTGATGACGGAGTAAGGGTAAACTTGAGCTTCGTTTTTACAAAACAAGGGTAAAACTGCAACATGGCGAAAAACGAGGGTAGAATCACAATTGGCGTTTACAGCAAGGGTAGAATCGCAATAGCCCCTATTATAATACGAGAGATAGAAAAGCTAGCTCTTGATGAAGAGCTAAGCTCGTACAAACATTTCAAGAGAATGTGACATTGTCATACGAGTTTTTTTATTAAATTCTATTAAAAAACCCAATCAACAGTGAATTTGAGTAGTTCGGCCCACTTAATGTGCGATCCAGCGAGGGCGTCTCCATCTCTCATGTCGGAGTAGTTGATGCAAAAGGCATACATCTGCTTCACCTTCTCCTGATGTGTCTGACCCAAGACCCAACTTTCATCTAAACGAGTCCATTGTCCGAACGTTTTTGTACTTTGTCTTGCTGCAAAGCTGGTATGTACAACTTTAATGTTCGCCTGTTCTTGAGTTGGGACATATGGGTACATTTGTTGCTCTTGATATATATCCTTCTTCCACATTCTCCATAAACTTAATAACTCTGAAAAAAAAACTCTTTAAGACCGCATAGCCCGGCTTGCTGCTCACCAGGCCGCAGCCCATCCCATTCCCTATATCTCCCTTCCCTGGCTTTTCTCGTGGAAGCCCACCAGTCCTAAGCCCAGCTATCCATCCTTTCACCCACACCCGAATTGATTTTCATACCAAATTGAATTTCATAAAAATCCTAACAAGTATGTCAATAATATATATCAGATTTTGAGTGTCAAGAGTACCCAACGGCATGCATGTGGCTCCTGGGCTGTACTAATGAACACAGCCATGATCTAGAATCCGCTTCACCAGAGCATCCCGCGTCTTTACCTCGAATCACCCTTCGCCGCTGCATGCTTTTGTGTCGCCTATGACCCATTATACTGCCGACCTCTTGGAGGAATCGCAGCTTGTGCCCAAGTTGGAGCATCTGGATAACGGTGACCTTATGTCATAAGCTTCGTCCCATGTTGACCAATGCTGAGCATGAGGAAGAGCAGTCCACTATACCTGAAGTTTGATCAGAGTAGATGAGGCCTTCTTGATCAACATGGAGTCCACAATACAATTAGGTCCAGATTCAGTGAAAAGATCGGACTCCAGAAGTTCCACATCTGTACAAGGAACCACCGTAGCTGGAATGTTTTTCTTGAGCTATGTATAATACATACAGCACTTGGAGAATTCTAACAGTAAAGGGCAAGTCCAACTTGCAAGCCACAATTCCAAGATTTTGGAGAACTTCGAATGGGCCAAACAGAATTTGTAAGCAAGTTTCTGATTGGTTCGCTGAGCAAGTGAAGCATACCTGATTTCCTGACTGAAGTATATTATTGCCTAGGGATTGAAGTTTAATTTTAGCAGTAGATAACATGTTCATCATCAGCGGTGCATGTGCACTAATTCCAATAATGGTGCACACGCACTAGTACTGATAGTGGTGCACGCACGCTAGTCCCGATAGTGGCGCACGATGGGGCTTTTTATGTCAATGGGCCTATTTTTTTATCAGCCAATTTGTTTCCTGGTTTCTCCTATCCAGTGTCATTGGGCCAAAAATTTTATTGTCTACAAGTTAAAAATTTTTCTTTTGAGACATCGGGTTTAAGGGTGAAGTAAAACGGCGCGGGATGGTTTCACATCCATATGCAAGTGAAAGTAAAAATGTTACACTCAAACAATTTGTAAATTTTTTTGAATGAATATATTGCAGACTTAAAACAAGTATGTATAAAAACTTTAGACTATGATATCATAAACTTTGTATTGATGGTTCAAGAAATTTAAACTCAAAACCTATAAAATTTTTTTGACCAATTTTGAAAAGACACTTGCCCAAAACCTATTGCCTAGTAGGGGCATGTTTTTCAAAAGACACGTGCCCCCAAAACCCATTGCCTAATAGGGGTATACTTTTCAAAAGACACCTGCAACAAAACCCATTGTCTACTAGGAGGGCATGCATTTAAAAGGACACTTGCCCCAAAACCCTAAATTTAAAAATCAGTTAGTGACTCGCCAAACGCCATGTACCCTATTCTCAAGAAACGCCATGACCCCTAATCTCACCAATGCCATGAACCGTAATCTCAAAAAATGCCGTGATCCCGAATCTTAGCAAACGTTATGATCCCCGATCTCAGCAAAATCCATGAACCCTAATCTCAGCAAAAATCCATGAACCATAATCTCAGCAAAAGCCATGAACCCTAATCAACGCCATAACCCTAATCCTAGCAAAAGGCATGGGCCCTAATCTCAAAGAACGCCATGAACTTTAATCTCAAAGAAAGCCAGGAACCCTAATCTTAGAAAAGCTATGAATCGTAATCTCAACAAACGTCATGAACCCAAATCTCAGCAATGTCGTGAACCCTAATATCAGCAAACACCAAGAACCCTAATCTCTGCAACGCCATAAACCCTAATCTCAGCAATGCCATGAACCCTAATCTCAGCAACAAAATGAACACTATATGACAAATGTCACGAACCCTAATCTCATCAAACACCATGAACTCTAATCTCAGTAAAAGCCATGAACCATAATCGACAAACGCCATAAACTCTAATCTCAAAGATACAACGTTAACCCTAATCTTAGCAAACGCCATCAACTCTAATCTCAAAAAACTTTACACTCCAAATTTTGAAAGTTTGTACTCCAAGAATAAAACTTTGTACTCTTAGATATGTCAAACTTTGTACTTTAGATGTAAATTTTTGTCATCACAAAAATTATATCAAAACATATCCAACAAGGATCTAGTTTTATAGATCTAGTTATAATAAACATGGTGGAGCAAACGGAATTGAAAACAAATGTTTGACGAGAAAGTTATTACATTTTAAAGTTTGAAATTCGTTTTAAAAATAAAAGGACAGCTCTCGATCCGCCGTGCCATTGATGCCATGCCGACACGGGTGCTGGCTAGCTGCACGGTCAGAAAGCATGTGGTATTGCAGCCAACGAGAGGTTGGCAAGTACAACACTTCGATGTAAACACTGCTTTCCTAAATGGTGACTTTGAGGAGGAAGTACATGTGTCCCAACCTGATGGTTTTGAGGTGAAAGGGAAGAGAAACATGTAGTGAAGCTAAGTAAGGCATTGTATCTCTCAAGCAAACACCTATAGAGCCTGGAATGTAAAACTTGACAAATGTCCAAGAACTTGAGGTCCACAAAATGTGCTAGTGAGCCTACTGTCTACACTAGGGGAACAAGGAAGAATGCAGTTGTGCTAGGTGTGTATGTTGATGATTAGATTGTGACAGGAAGTGATCTAGCTAAACTCTTGAATTTCTAGAAGGAGATGACAACTCAATTTGAGATGAGTGATTTGGAGCTACTATCATTCTATCTGGGTATTGAAGTTGACCAGCAACAAGATTTTATTACATAAAACAAAGTAACTATGCTAGAAATATACTGAATCGGTATGGTATGGGTGACTAAAACCCAACCAAAATACGAATTAATCTAGGGTTTAGGATCAATGAAGACAAGGGTGGTGAAGCTGTTGATGAGACTGGGTACAGAAAGATAGTTGGGTGTTTAAGGTATCTTTTGCATACTAGACCAGATCTTGCTTTCTCAGTGGGAATGGCTAGTAGGTTCATGAAGAGGCCAACAATGATGCATTTGTAGGCTATCAAGAAGATTCTGAGGTACCTCAAGGGTACAATAGAGTTGGGCCTTGTCTACACTCAGCATGGTGGAGAAGAAATGTTAGAAGGTTATTCTGACAGTCATCTGTATAGAGACTTGGTGAAAAGGAAGAGCACTGGTGGCATGGCCTTTTACCTGAATGGTAACTTGATCATGTAGTGTTCTCAAAAGCAAAGAACAGAGGCTTTGTCATCCTGTGAGTCAGAGTTTATGGCTGAAACTGCAGCAGCAATGCAAATCATTTGGCTAAGGAATCTGTTGAGTGAGATAACATCAACAAAGGCAAAGGTGGTACCATTGTATGTCGACAACAACTCTGCAATAGCACTGATGAAGAATCATGGTTTTCATGGGAGGAGTAAGCACATTGATACTAGATACCACTTCATCGGAGAGTGCATTGAGAAGGGGCAGGTTGTTGCAAGAAGAATTGGCACGGCTGAGCAAAAGGCTGATTCACTGACAAAGGCCTTGGCTTTAGGCAGTCTGGTTGTGATGAGGCATATGCTCGGTGTCAGAGACTTGAGTGTACTTTAGAGTTAAGAGGGAGATTGTTGGTGTTAACTCAGAGTACGCAGTGCATGTTAGTGAAGCAGTGACATGGATGGAGTTGTGGAGGAGCGGGAACACGAGTTCGAACCAGGACGGCTGGCTAGTGGTGACCATGCCCATGAACAAGGCAGTCTTTGCAGTTATCATTTAGGCGTGTGTTATGCCTCTGTTTAGGCATTACTTTTAATTCAGGGTTGTGAATGTAAAAGCTGCTGGTATAAGTAGCTTGTGTGTGTGTCATTTGCAACTGTTTAGATCATTTGTAATCGCTATGTACTGTCCATCCAAATCTGAGGAAAATAGCTCTGTCATGGTCAAGTGATAGTTGCCAGTTCGTGTGTTCTTCAGTGTTCACCGTCAGTACTTTGCCTTTGATCGATCCGGTTAGGATTAGCCAGTCCTATTGTGTGTGATCTGTTATCTTGTAATCCAACATGCATCCGATCTGATCGATCGTTGTTTAATGAGTTTTCGTTCATGGAATAATCAAGTTAGAGGGTTGTCACCATTGATGCTGATGGTCCACCGCGATCTTGCGATGTGTGTTGCATGCTGCTGGAGTGACGACGACGAGTACGTTCAGTTGTGTACGTCGCTTGTTTTATGTCTAATAAATGAAAGTCTCGATGAGAGAATGTCCGCGAGGCTTCTGGCATCTAAAACCATGTTTTTTTTTCTCGAATACGCAAAAAGGTTTGGAACATAACACATCATCATCATTCAGAATACAGAGCTTGCTCGACTATAGCTAGCTTTGGAACATAACAACAATGGAAAGGAGTTACAAAGAGACATGATCACAAATCAGACAGACCGACAACCTTCGAAACATGCACACATCGTAGGACAGACAATGTAACCTATGTTTTGAGAAATGCAAACAAAGTAACCAATTACCTTCTAGATTGGAGAAGGGAATGGGTTAAATCGGTTTTCACGGATTCGAAGAAAGCGCATCTCGACGAGCACACCCCAGCGCGGAACCCATCTAAATCGACCAAGGCACCGCCCCAGCGCGGACCATGGGAAGAGCGAGCCGCAGAAGGCCGGGTAGATGACGGCGTTGATGCCCAGCCAGAAGACGAGGAAGATGGACACCACGACGATGCCGCCCGTGCTGTGCGGCGTCCTCGCGAGCTTCACCAGCGCGTAGACGAGGAAGCTCATGCCCCCGACGAACACCATGTTGGCGATGGCCAGACCGTACACGCGGAAGCAGCAGTCCACGGCGGCGACCGCGAGATCGTGATCGAACGACTTGGACTTGCCTCTGGCTAAGCTAGATGATTTACAGCTTGGGCAAGCGGTAGCCAAGTGCAATTCACGGATGGATCAGAGGGCATGATGGTATTATAAGATGACTGGATTGGTAAACAGCACAGAAGTTGATCGGGAATTTACGAGGTTCTCACGTTCTTCTCCGTGGTATTATCCAATTCATCTAGCGAGCTGGCTTCAGCTATGTTGGATGGTGAAGTTGTTCCGGTAGGATGAGAGTCTCACCTTTGAGGATCCATGCGGAGAGACAAATCAGGATCAGATTCAATTGGGGGGCACGAAACACATCCTGCAGCTGGATGTGCCGGTGCCTGTGGCCGGCATAAAGCAGTGAGGCTTGACTGGCCGTGCATCGTCCACAACCCTGCATGAGGCTGACCATTGTAAATTAAGATACGATTGATCTACTGTGTGCCTGCGATGGGAGGCTAGATAGCGCCGCCCTGCCTTCACAATCTGCCAGATGAATCTCATGGGTGGTTTCGTGATGGCACGCCTACAACTGCAATGTCCAGGATATATCTCTGTATCCTGTGTGGCCTCTGAATGAATGACTTTCCATGCATTGCCTCCTTGCGGTCTATGGTTACAATTGTAACTGAGATGATTGATCTGAAGATTGCATCATCTGATTGATCTGAAGATTGCATCATCTCATGGGCAAGATGCACTATAGGTGAATTGCGACCAAGGTTACGTTAGACCGAGCAATATTGAGTGTACAAGTACAAGTACAAGTACAAGGTGTCAGTCATGAAGGTACCCAATGCATACGTGCATCTCGATCTATGTGAACAATGTAAGTATATTTAATTTCCTACTTCTTTACTTTTTAAGAAAAGAAACATTTTGTGCCAATGAGGTTTTACGGAATTACATAAGTTATAAGTATATACACAACGAAACACACACGTACAATCACCACAATGAATATGTTTACACAAACCCTATCTCAGTCTATGACCACCTTAGAAAGTACCCGCGAGTTAGGTAAGTCATCAAGGTACGTAATGGATTATTATAACCGGAATCATGCAAAACAAACCACCCTGGCTTCCGCCAGTTCCTATCCAAGACATCCTATATTCAGTAGTAAAATAATCCTCCCTCTTCCCAGATTTTAGTGTGACATATTGTCCACCTATGTTATCTGAGACATCCTATATTGTCCAGCATGTGGTATATGCCCCAAAAAAAAACTGATTGGTTAACTAAAAATGAATCCAGTTCTTATCATTATGATACATTTTTCAATACAGAAATAATAATATAGTAAACCTAATAATCACATGATTTTGTTAGCACTCGCCCTCATATTTGTACTTATTTTTTTCCAATTAAAAATTACACTTAACCTATTATAGAGGGAGCATAAGGTATTATTTACTGACCAAAGGGCCCATTTTATATAGTTCAATCAAAAGAGTCGCGACATTAAATGTTACAGTTACCCATATTTATACCGAAACTTTAATTTACCAGTACTAGAAAGTTCTTAGTAAGGAAGGAATATATTTCCTTTACATAATGATGATATAAATTATATAAATCACTAGCCCGTGCATATGCATGGGTTGATGGCCCGTCACATCTAGACTTTGGCAATCCATAATCATTAGATCTACTTTATTTTCTAGAAAATTACCCACCTTTGTCATTATTAGAGCTTGCTGGTCAGTTATGGAATAATAGAGCAGACACACTTATCAGCAACACCAACTGCAGGGTGACATGGACAAGCTTCTTATTCATGAACAGCTCATGCATCTATCGAAGTCTGAAGCTCCTGTGGATCATAACATGTTTTGTGCCTTCCCATGTAGATCAATGGCGGCGCATTGCGTGCGAGAAGGATCATGGCCAGTGTGCGCTTCATCCCATGCAGATGAATCCCAGCTGCCAGTAGCTAGGTTCCATCAACATATGGATGCACATAATCGGCAAGGACGCTATGGAATGACAACTCAGATCTACATCAAATACACCATAGCACTGGGCGATATCGAGATGAGTATGGACCCCATCTACAATGGCTCCTACCCCAATGATGTCGCCGCACCGAGAATGCAAGACTACAGTGACTATCTGTCGTCCAGCACCAACGTGACAAGTGATACTACATTGACTAACTACTGGCAAACACAAATGAGGAAGGAGATGTTGCATAACTACCTACCGACAAACACCGATGAGGATGGCAACGCTACATCGACTATGTTGGACATGAGACAAGATAAGGCGATCCTACACTGACTCCATCTACTTCGACATAACACAATCTCGAGCCGATGTGATGATGATGCGAGGCGGCGAGTTGATGTTCCAAGTGCTAAGCCAACTACACCTACTTAATTCGACAAGCACCGCGTACCATTCGGATTCCAACAAGGTGGTTGAGATGTGTGCCCTGCCTACTAACAACAATAGCCTCAAATCCAGGCATTGAGAAAATCTATCAACAATCAAACTAGGTGACAATTAACACATGGAGGAAGCCATTGTCCACTCTTCTCTAAGCACCAACATCTAGACCAACGACCAAAATGTTTGATCCAGCTGCATCGAGGAGACCAGCAAAGATAACCGGGGACAATATTAGGTGATACACATCAAGAAAGGAAGGTGTGAGCAGATAGGCTAGAGGTGCCGCTACATCCGACGTTCACAACATCTACATCAATGCTGGCATTGGTCACATGTGTTGACTAAAGGTATGGCCATGTTGCTAGGTCCTACAATTAATATTTACTTCACCACTAGCTACAATTTTTATTTTAATTTTAATGTCTTTGGATTACTTCATACAAATATGTTTTGATATATAATATTGAAAATAATGTTTTCATAAACTTAATAATAATGTCACCAATTACTTCAATTACGTGCTAATGTTGTTGAAAAACTAGGGGATGCATCGAGTTATCAATAAAGCCTATACGAAAACCCAATCCTCCAAAATTATAAAAGAGAATTAAATTAATCCAATAATATTTGTTATAAATTATATCGATCCTAAATTTGAATTAAGATAATCCTTTGACCCCTTAAGTTTACATTCAAATTACACATACATGACACTATGAAAGATAATGTATAAAGTAATAGACACCTATGAAATCTCTACTTCAGCTATCCATCCCAATCATTATAAAAAAATTAACAAAATCTCTCAAATGTAGATGTAAATGCTAACATAAGTTGTTTTGAACAGTAATTTCACATCTATAAGTTCAAAGGAACATTAGTATAAATACTTATTTTGTGAAGCTTATCAAGCATGTAAATATATCCTTAGCAAACTACGTTGTAATGGTATTTATAGTTCACTTTATGTTATATTAACATTTGTAACTAAAACATTATATAAATATTACTTTCTTAATAGAAATTTATCTAATAAAATGATACTAATACAATTCAACATCTTGAGTGCCATGGTGCATGCTGAGACAACTATTTATGACATTATCCAAACTAAAAGATGCTATAGCATAGGACCTAAAATATTATTTGAAAAAATAAAACATGGAAATATTGAATTAATAATAAAATAGCATTATAGTTTGAAATTAGTACGTGTAAACTATGTTACAACAACTAGATCAAAAGCTAAAGGTTAAAGTATATATTCTCATGATATCACAAAAAGGAAAAAAAAAAGAGTTTTACATTTTAAGTTTATTTGTTTGAACTGTATGCATATCGTCCCAAAACAAGATTTATCATAGAATCTATAATTCTTGAAATCGCCTAATTTTAAAAAGATAGATTTGAACATTCTTACAAAAAATCTAAAACCTTTTTTCATCAAAATTGGCGGATGATAATCATTATAGTAAATAATAGCTATTATGTGTGAAGAACTAACAAGCTTAAAATTTAAGAAAAAGTATCAAAGGTTCTTATATGTTAAGCAAATGTTTCAAATAAATGTATATTGGATTTACGTAGATGTGCCATACGGAATCTATGTATATGGATGAAGAAAGTATAAATCAATATTTGATAGATTATCACAAAAAAAAAAATGAACTATGGAGTATAGAGTACGTGATATATAGTAATTACTTTAGGACATTAGGGAAGAGAAAAATATATTTGATATAAAGTAATTTTTATTAGTAAGTGTCTCACAAAAGATTCTAACCCGTCTTTTTGAGCACGGATTAGTGAACTAGTGTTTTATAATGGCAAAAGTGGGTAATTAAGATATAAGTATAGGGGGTTACTTTTTAGGATTACATAATGACATGGTGGGTAATTTTTCAGAAGAACATAATATAGATCTAACGGCTATTAGTATTAGTTGTGATCGAGTCCATCAAATGGATGGTTAGATCTTTCTAATTTTTGTGAGAATTTTAAGCATTTATCTTTTTTTTTTGCGCTTCTGGTGAGTATTAACGTGGTGCCTTCATTGGAGCCTCCAAATAGTAATAATAAGATACACTACAGCTGTTTTTTTTTTTTTGGCTCGAAACAAGCTGGTGAAATTGATGGTAATGACAGGTGCAAGCGAGTTCAAAGAATGAAGCCTTCGTCCTTTCCGATCAACTGACAGACACCAATCCGCCAGATCTCCCAGGCACCAGCCCATTGGGTACTTTCGGCTTTGGCAGTAGCAGCTAGCGGTCCAATTCAAGGCCGGTCGATTATTATCTCCTCCCAAATTTAAGAGATGGCTACAATAAGCCCCACAGGATGGACTACCACCTCACTGTCAGAGGATATTTTATTTTTGTAATATTTTTGTTTCCTTAAAAGTATTTTTAATGAACAAGCAAATCTCGTGTTCATACACGAGTAATCAAATTGAGGAAAATAAAGTTTTGCAAAGCAGCAGTAAAGGGGATCTCGCTCGCCGATCATATGATGGACAGAATGAAACCAAGTGGAATCAGGAACTGTGTTCCCAATGATTCATGATGGTAGAGTCAAGGTGGTACACACAACCCAAAATGGTTGTGATGTAAAAATATTTTTTTCGAGATCACGCCGTAGCGCGTTTTTCATTAAGCAGAAGTTGTGATGCAGAAATACTGAAAAGGTGACCCCTACATATCGTTGTGAACCCAAAATGGTTCCACTCATGAAAATAGGTATGGCTCCTGTCCTTGAATGCCGCAGCATCATCACTAGTGGGTCCCCCATATTCAACCTTACCTTTTCTTGTCTTGTGCATGTCTCTTTTTATTCTTCTTTCCAAACAAATATTGTTTACCGAATTAGAACACCCATGAACTTGCTTTACTTCTTTATAACTGTTAGCTTTGGGCCCCGGCCGTCCCTACAGCGTAGAGAGAAGTGCTCCTGTAAAATCTATGGCAACCGTGACTGCCTATCTTGGCTCATCACGTGTACGTGTTCATGTATATATAGATAGTACATAGCTTGGCTTACAAGGTAGTTAGTTGAGAGGATAACTATCCTAACAATAGATCTAACAACCAATGACTATCTCAACTCTACCGTGATCTACAAGGATCAACCATGCGCCAACTAACCAGGTCACTCCGTTATATATCGGATATGCCTTGGTACAAGATGTGGCTTGATATGTTACATGACACGTTACATACAATACCGAGTTCATCTAACACCCCCACTCAATCTATACTTGTTTTCTCTACAAGATTTAGATTGTCTTTGAACTCCTCAAACTTCCTTTGCGGCAATGCCTTTGTGATCATCAGTCGACACAAATCTCACTTCTAGCTGTCTTCTAGCAACTCTTTCTCTTACAAAATGAAAATCGATTTCGATATGTTTGGCTCTAGCGTGAAATACTGGATTTGCAGCCAAGTAGGTTGCTCCCAAGTTATCACACCAGAGCCGAGGCTTTGTCTTCAACTTTACCCCCAATTCTCTAAGTAGCTGCTCCATCCAAATCAATTCTGAAGTTGCATTAGCCATGGATTTATACTCCGCTTCAGTGGATGAGCGAGAAACCGTAGGTTGTTTACGAGCACTCCAAGAAATCACATTAGAGCCCAAGTAAACTACAAACCCACCAGTTGATCTTCTATCATCTCTATCACCTGCCCAATCAGCATCAGAAAAAGCGCTTACTATCAAGGGAGAATTTTTCCTGATCAGCAGTCCTATGTTACTTGTGAACTTCAGGTATCTGATGATCCTCTTGACTGCCGTCCAGTGAGCGGTTGTTGGAGAGTGAAGATACTTGACATACTCGGTTCACAAAGTGAAAGCTAAATCTGGTCTAGTCAAAGTGATGTATTGCAATGCCCCCACTACACTTCTATATCCGGTGCTGTCTTCTGGCCCGAGTAAATGCCCATCTGTTTGAGACATCTTTTCTACTGAGGACATTGGCGTGGTGACTGTCTGGCAGTTCTCCATTCGCACCCTTGCCAGAATCTCCTTACCATATTTCTGTTGAGTTAAGAGTAAGTCACCATTTGCTTTCCTCTCAACTTCTATTCCCAGGAAAAAGTGTAGATCACCAAGATCTTTTAAAGCAAAATCACTCCTCAATGCTTCCAACAGGACTTTAATTGCATCTTCCGAGGAGCTAGTGACAATAATGTCATCAACATAGATAAGCATGTATATCTCAACACCATTCTTCCTATAGAAGAACAATGATGTGTCTGATTTAGAGGGAACAAACCCAAGAGCAACAAGCTTGGAACTGAGTCGGGAATACCACGCTCTTGGAGCCTGTTTAAGGCCATATATAGCTTTCTTGAGTTTGCACACAAAAGATGGATGCTTAGTGTTCTCAAAACCTGGAGGTTGCCTCATATAAAGTTCCTCATCCAGAATACCATGAAGAAACGCATTCTGAACATCTAGCTGATGTAGCTTCCATCCTCTAGTTATTGCCAAGGCCAACACCAGTCGGATGGTTGCAATTTTCACCACTTGGATGAAGGTATCCTCATAGTCAATACCATATCTTTGTTTGAAACCTTTGGCTACTAATCGAGCTTTGTACCGATCAACAGTGCCATCAGCTCTTCTTTTTTCACCTTATACACCCATTTACAAATCAATTACATTCTTCCCATGAGAAGGAGGTACAAGAACCCATGTACCATTCTTTTGCAAAGCATCATATTCATCTTGCATTGCTAGCTTCCACTTGGTGGATTTTAATGCCTCATCAACCGAATTTGGCTCTTCAGCAGAACAAATGTTTGCATATCGCATGCGGTGCCATCGATTGTACAACTTGGGCTTAGTAATCCCACTCAAGACGTGTGTGCGGTCTCGAACATGGAGGAGCAGTTGCCTCGGTCTCTGTTGGTAGCACTTGCTCGCTGGAATTAGCCGCACCAGATCCGGACGCAGCCATAGAAGATCCAGCGTCGAGCGTCGAGGTGAAGACAGGCGCCGATCCCGGCGTTGCTCCTGCCCCCACGCGTCGCTCGGTGGAGCCGAGGATGTAGTGCCGCCGTCATCGGAATCAGCATCGATCCCGTGCCAGCATCAACGCCGGATCCCGTGCCAGGATCATCTGTGGCTGTAGGATCCATAGCACTGTTATCTGTTATTTCATGTATTTCCTGTATCTCATTGTCTTCCTGCATTTCTTGCAAATCAACATTAGTAGTAGGATTAGTAGCAAATGGATCATACCAATCTACATCCCCAAACGAAGAAGGGGCAAGGTGATCGGGTAGAAGAGAGATTTCTGCCGAATACGAGGCCCAAAGATTTTCGTGTAGCTTGGAGAAAGGAAAGACCTCTTCATCGAAGACCACATCACGGGAAAGATATATGCGGCCTGTACTAGGATCAAGGCATTTAAAACCTTTATGGGAGGAACTGTATCCAAGAAAGACACATTGATCGGACCTAAACGAGTTTGTAAGCATTGTACGGTCTCAAGTTAGGCCAGCACGCACACCCGAACACACGAAGTGATGCATAATGTGGTTTCTCTCCAAGAAGAAGCTCAACAGGGGTTTTATGTTGGAGGACTCGTGTAGGAAGGATATTAATGATGTAGGCCGCAACTAGGAAAGCTTGGTCCCAATATTTGAGAGGCATGGATGCATGGGCTAATAAAGACAAACCCATCTCAACTATATGGCGATGTTTTCTCTCGGCACGTCCATTTTGTTGATGTGTGTGTGGGCAAGATACTCGATGTGTGACACCGAGTTGTTGGAAGAAAGAATTCAATCTTTTATACTCTCCGCCCCAATCGGTTTGCATACTCACAATCTTTTTGTTGAATTTTCTTTCAACGAAATTTTGAAAATTTTTAAAGATCTCAAAGACCTCAAACTTGTGCTTTAGCAGGTAAATCCATGTATACCTACTGTAATCATCAATGAACGAGACATAATAGCAATGGTTCCCAGCAGACACAGGAGCTGGACCCCAAACATCCGAATGAATCGACTCAAGAGGAGCACCACTTTTATTTTCTGATCTAGAATAAGGAAATTGATGACTCTTTGCCTTTTGACAAGAGTCACAAACCGACTCAACACGCTGATCAACAGAACAAGGAAGCAAATTGTTTTTAACTACTCTCTCAATAATAGGAAAAGATGCATGACCTAGACGACTATGCCATCTCCAAGTGGATGGGCGACCGACTTGACAAGCTTGCTTAGAACTCGGTGCTCCTGTTGGTTGAGGCTTCAGGGGGTAGAGGCCTGTCTCACACCTGCCTCGATGGAGGACCCTCTTCGTGGCCCGATCCTTTATGAGAAAATAATGAGGACGGAATTCAATATAGATATCATTGTCTGAGGTAAAACGATGAACGAAAACTAGGTTCTTGTTTGCACTTGGAACATGAAGGATATTTTGAAGATGAAAATTTTTGTTTGGGGTACGTAAGATTGTATGACCAATGTTACTAATCTCCATACCTAAACCGCTTGCCGTGTGGACCTGGTCATTGCCCTTGTACTTGTCCCTGACGGTGAGCTTCTCTAGCTCGGCGGTGATGTGATCTGTAGCACCACTGTCTGCATACCGGTTGGTGTCGTAGCCATAGCTTCCTTGGACCGCTCCGGCAGACTTGTTATAGGGCTGATAATCTTCTTCGAAGCGATGCCAGCACACATCGGCCTCATGGCCTTTCCTCTTGCAAACTTGACAGATTGGTTTCTCCACCCCTTGTCTTCCTGAGCGCGGTGGTGGTGAAGATCCTCCACGTCCTCCGAACCACGACCAAAGCCACCACGGCTACGGCCTCGGCCACGGTAACCTCCACGACCACGTGAAGTGGCATTTACGGAGGAGTTGTGGCCGGCGTTGTGGTTGTCTTGCAGCAAATTTGAAGGCGGGCGTCATAGGCAAGAAGCTGAGCATATAGATCTCCTAGGGAGATTGGTTCTGCGACTCAAAGACGGCGGAGACGAGCGGGTTGTAGTCGAAGTCGAGGCCCGCAAGGATGAAGGTGACCAGCTCGTCGTCGACAACCGGTTTCCCGGCAGCAGCAAGTTCATCGCCAAGAGCCTTGACCTTGGCGTAGTATGCCGCGGCAGTATGGCTTCCTTTCTTGCAGTTTGCCAGCTGCATACTGTTGACACTTGTTAACGTATACTTTTAATTGTCAACTAAACATGGAAAAGGACTAAAATATAATTAGATAACCTTATTAGGGTTTTCTACTAATGATTTCCATGAGTTTTGGTGAAGTTGTGATTTTCAGGGACTAAACAGGAAAACAGCGAGAGTTATGAAGACATACGACTCCAAGATGTGTTCCAATCGTATTCAGATCCAACTCCTACAAAAGAGCAACATAGAAGTACTTCAAATGAAGAATCAAAGTACAACATTGTGAAGAGCTCGTCGAGATGATCGAAACGGATATATCATTTGCCATGTTCGGAGTCCGAATCGAAGATATATCGGTCCGCAGAGTGGGGTTCGGTAAAACGGGCATAACTCCCTCATCCGGACTCCGTTTGACGCGAACAAATACAATTCGGAAACGGCACGACGACACGCACGCACCCACAAAAGCTCAGCCCAGGTGGGGCCCATCTTGGGCCGACCGGCCCAATATTAAGGCCGATCGGCCTGCCACCTCCGCCACGTCGGCCCCGCTTCCGGAAGCTTCCTCCACCGCCTCTAAGACGCGATCTAAACCGATTGTTTGATGTCGGTTTGATCCGATGGCATCGGTAGGAGCACGGGATTAATACCACATCGCCTGTTGAAGTTGAAGAGACAGAGGAAGACCCATATATAAAGACCCCTAGACCCCCCTGGCTCAATCAATCAAGTTTGATCTAAAGCTTCACGTTCAATAAGAAGTAGATCAAGTGATTCAAGCATCTCAGATCAACTCATCATCATATCAGATCAGATCCAGCTCTAGTCGACGGCCTTAGCTCTAGTTCAAGAACTACAAATATAAGATTAGACAAGATGTAGAACTAGAAGCCTTAGATTAGAGTTGAGAGTAGAGCTTCAAGTTGAGAGAATTAGAGCGCGGTTGAGGCGGAGTTGAAGGAAGGCCCGGAGCTGTCGGCGCCTCCATCTTCTTCTTCCTCTGGAGTTGGTGCCATTGGAGCGCAACTCTGAGATCTTGTGGATTGTTTGACTTCCATTCGAGTAAGTGATATTGTTTCTATTATTCTTAAGGTTCGTATTTCTTTGATAAGATTACTTTGATTCTTGGTTGCTCTTGAGTTAAAGTTGTTAGATTAATGTAAGCGTGGTGCTTAGATTGACTAGCTCATTACGAATACCTTCTATAGGCCGGGGTGAAGACACTTGTTAAGGCTGATCGTAGTGGTGACAAAGACTATTGAGTCATTTGTTACGCCTGCCCCCGTTTATAGAAATCGTAGGAGACCCCCATTGTTAGCGTAGAACCCCTTTATTAAGAGTTTCTTCATGACAATCCCTCTTAAGAATAATGTTGCAAATGATTTACTTGAAGTGAGAACAAGACCTTCTTACTAGAACTCCTTACCTCTCTTTTAATCTAGTTTTAGCCACTCTGGATTTAGCTATACACTTGACATGCTCTCTCACCTTCTCCCCGTGGATTCGATATTTAAAGCCCTATTCCCGGTGAAGTGCTCACCGGTATCCGTTAAACTTGGATTATCCATCATAATATTCCTGTAGGTTAACAAATACCAACAAGCATTTCTCGGCGCCGTTGCCGGGGAGAACGGTTTGAGACCACGTTGAAAAACTATAGCTAAATCTTGTACCATACTTTTATTTTTTCTTTTATTCTATCTTCTCATCTTTTTCTATCTTCATGGGATCAATTGATTCCATATTTATCTATCTTATACTGCACCCTTAAGCGGAAGCTCGGCCACTAGAATCCTTAGATCTCATCCTTACATCGGCCATTAGCTACGCCTAAGGTTGATCAAAATGATCATAAAGCAATACTTCTCAGGAGTGAGAAGCGGGATCATATCTTCTATGGTAGGAGTCTTTGCCGACATCATGAAAGTGTTGTGTGCATGATCATCATGCGGTTTTGGAGGAACCTTTTCTTTCCCTTTTTAAGCAAGGTTTGCTTTGATCGAACTCAGCGGGTGAAACCCATATACTAGCATTCTTTATGACCACCCAAAGGAAGAAGAATCATCCTCTTGCCGAAAAACAAAAATAGAAGTTCTGATAGCTATATCACCATCACTCCAATTCTAAGACTTAGTTATCAACCTCGAACCATCAATGCGCTAAAAACCTTTAAGGGGAGAAGAAATTCAACCCTTGGATATCTCTTTAGATGATGAGTTTCATGAACTTCCAAAGCTTCACAAGAGACCATATACAATCCAAACCTCTTTTAAGATAATCTCTTAGAAAGCACTTTTATTGCCATGCAAGGACATTGGGGAACCTTAAGGATGGCATATCTAATCATGCCATAGGAAGAGAGCAAAGCCATTAAAAAGCCACTCCTATCTCTCTCTTTCTATATTCAAATTAGATAATTCTTTTGAATCCATCTTGAACCACATCCTTGAACCCAATGAATACTCTTGTGCCCTTTTCTGCGTCTCCTCACGATCCTAAAATATTATGAACAATCTAAGGAATACCAAAAGGAGTGCATTTTCTGGAGAACATCAATGAGCATAAAGACTACTTCATAAATGGAACTTTTTCCACCTAGTCCATGCTCATTTGAAAACTCCTAAATTGATTGCCATCTCAATTCTTGCCGCACATGAGATCTCCATCCCCCTCATACTCTCTTTCTTAAAAATTTAGAAAGGGTGGTTGTTGATGAATTTTCCTACGACTTGAAATTTTGAGATTGGCAATATAAGGGAAACCACTTTATCTTGATTCATAATTTGAAAGTTTCTCAAGGACGAGCTTTTTGTCCTAAAAACAAGCACTCTAGGGGAAATACTATAAGACTTATATATTACTATATACCCCTATGTTATGAGCATATGAATATTCCTTCGGTATTCTTGTCACTAATCATTCCGTGTTTGGAGCAAAGAAAACGAAGGATGACAATACAAGGTATGTCCAACCAGTCATTATGCAACATTGAATTACATACATAGAAACATTTATTGTCGTGTTGCTACACTAGCTTGGTTATCTTTTACCTTCATGCCATGCTCGATCTGTTAAAACACTCATCATGCTCTATCATCTATGTTTGAGTAAATCTCTATAATGCTTTCATGCTACCATTGTTTGCTATAGTATGCTTAGGTTTTGAAGCATTTTCATACACCTTTTAGATTAAGCATGGTGCCTAGTTTAAATTGTTTTCATGGCTCGAAATTAAACATGGTGTTTAGTTTGATCCCTATAAGGTGTGGTGATCTTTCTTCTAAAGGCTTTTTAAATTAAGCGTGGTGCTTAGGTTAGAACACCTTCCTAAATCAAATTAGACGTGGTGTCTAGGTTGACTTTTGAACCATAGTAAACTATAGTAGATATTGGTATATCTTTGTTGAACTAACCCCTCTTGAGAAAAATAATAAACTCAAAACAAGTTTGGGGAGGTCGAGGTGAACTCACTAGAGATGGAGCAAGACATGTGAGACATGACTTATGGATAAAAGAATTCCCGATGAGCCAAGAAGAAGAAGAGTGACACAAGACAAGCTCCACAATCAGAAGCGTTCACTTTCGAGAAGGAATTCATGGGTAATGGAAGCATCAAGGAGGGAGGCCAATTCCATTAAAGACAATTAAGCCATCCTCTTCCTCCCGACATGCACCTGTCACTCCACATGCCACTCAAGAAGAAGAGAAGGACCACCACAAGGTGTAATAGCGCCATCATATTCCCATAATAAAGGTAACACCTTGAGGTAAGTAGTCATTAAAATTTCCCTCTTTACTATGGCATTCTCATAAATAAAAAGTCAAACATGCTAGAGTTATAGTTTCACATGATTCAATCTTGTTAACTCAAAGATGTTAGCTTTTAATTTCTAGCATCATTTTCTTGATCACTCATTATTTTGCTAAAAATATCTACATGCTAGATTTATCTTTTGATCTTACCACCCTTGTCATAAATGAACTTATACATTATCTTTATCTTGTTCAATGTGCCCACAAGGTTAGAGTAGAAGTAAATGAAATTTTGGTTCTGATGGTGTTTTCCCACCAATAGAGCCCATGCACTTGATCTCTACCTTGTCTTTGCAAAGCGTGACTCACTTTTGCGCAATAAGAGGAGAAGTCTTACTTCCCCAATTCCTACAAGTGGAAGTCCCCGACCTGACAAATATGCACACTAAACAAGACGCCGCCACCGCCACCATCCAATCTTCCTTCAAGCAACAATCAGCAAGGAACAAGGGCTACGCCATCACCAAGTGGCTATTAAGATCGATGATGCACTTGAGGAGTGACCAAGGAAGATCAAAGTGAGCACGACATGACCGGAGGTGTAGACCACTTGACAAGAGTAATGGGTCAACATTCATCCCCCTACTCCATCAAGAGGGCCTTACACCACCACTATTGCCTACCTCACCACAAGACCCAAGAAGAACAAGACGCGGAGACGCTAAAAATCACAAGACCAGTTGGAATGGAGTTGACGAACAAGGAAGACATTAAGAAAGATTAAAGAAGTTCGCTCGCCCCGACCAACTGAACACTCGGCAAAGACTTTGCCACTCCAAGAAAGGTCTCCTCCGAAGAAGCGACATGGAAAAAAGAAAGAAGCATCACCTACTGAAGAGGGGCGTCAAGAGTACACCTTCGGAAGACCTACCACTACCCGCGTCATCAACCGAACAAACACCATCTCCATCGGCCACCTCATCTACGCCACTCGTCGAGATCATCATTGAAGGCACCATTTCGGGGCCGCGACATTCGACGAGATGCCATCGATGACGCACGCCATGGGAGTAAGTACTCAAAACTCTCGTCGAGGTAACTTCGGTATTTATCTGCATATTTATTTTCTACACAAAGATATTTAAATTAGCATATTTCCTTTAGCATATTTACTTTCCTACACCTGCATAAAAAAATCATAAAAATATGTTTACTGCTTTTTTGCATCGGTTTCTTTAAAAGCCCCATGCAAGTACTCCTTGTTGTGGTGGCATAAAAATAAAAATCCAAAAATAGTGCATTCATATGTTTTTGCATCATCATCCCTTTGCGTAGAAAAATTATCAAAAATATGTGGGCACATGAAGGTCCACGCTTTCTGAAAAAAATCCAAAAAATATGTGAGCACATGAAGGCTCACAACATGTTCCTAAATTTGTTCCTTCGGGTATATGCGGAATTAACATGCGGGGGAGAACATTTAAGGAGAACCCCAAGGTGAACAAGTTCCAAGGACGAATCAAAGGACTACTTAAATATCCAAATTTGGGGGAGAGCACCCCCAGTTATCACGATAAGTATCACTATCTTTTAAATTATTAGCTAGTTATTATATATGTTTGCTTTGATTAGAGTTAATAAGTCTTAGCATTTAAGTCTTAAAGTTAGTTCGATTAATTCGGTTAGTTCAGTTTAGTTAAAATTAGTTTACTTTAAATATTAGGGTTTATATAATAAAGTGCTCTTATGGAAGTCATCCACAAGTTGAGTCAATTATTCTCCATATTTTTCTGGATATGTTTTTGTCTCCACCATGCTTTGTATGCAAGATAACAGAAAAATAAGTGTGGGGAGAGATCCTCGACGACCCAACACAGAATTCTTCGCGACCAAAATCAAGAAATTCGGAACTAAGACGGAACCATCGACTTCGCCGACGACGAACCGCTGCCCCGACACGGTCCAATGGGAGGCCGACCGCCCATATACCAGGCCGACCGGCCCCTCGCCTCGCCCCCACTCGAGGCCCGGCTTAGATCCACCGCTCGGTTTGCTTCCTAAAACTTTTCAATTTTCGCAAATTACTTTCTCGTTCGAATTAAAATAAATCTTTTTCTGTTATGGTATGTTTTCCCTATATGAAAAAGATGTCTTGTTAACCCCTGAACAAAATTTTGCATGATTAAATTCCTACATATACCTTGTCACTTGTTGGGATGCTTTAATTTCTTAAAACATGAGAAAGAATAAAGTTAGAATAATGAGATCCTCTTTCTTTTATCTTGTCTTTGGAGAGTTATTTATTTCAAAAAATTAAAATCATTAGTTATGCATCTCCTTTGTGATCAATGATACATCCTAGTAGAGCCGTAGCAATCATTAAAGATATATCTAATTAATTGTTGCTTTCTTGTGTTGAGCTTTGTCAAAACCACGACCCATGTTGAAATTTGTCTAAAGTCTAAGATCAAGATCACGCACACTTGCTTTCACTAAAGTATCCATGCTCTAAAAAGTTTTAATCTCTATCTCCCATAATTTTAATTGTTGAAAAAAGGTACAACTATGAAAAAAGCCAAAAATGTTCAAAATTCTAAGAGTGGAGAAAAAGTGAGAGAGAGGAGAAAATGAGCAAGTGTTCTACGGGTCGAAGAACCCCCCTCTCTAAAAAAAAAAAAGAAGAAAAAAAAAGGCAAAAATGAAGAGAAGAATAATGGACAAGTGTTCGAGGGTGAGTAGGGCCCACTTCTCTAATAAATAAGAGAGTAAAAATGGACAAGTGTCCGAGGGTGAGTAGAACCCAACTCTCCACTAAATAGCTGGTTACCTCGCTTGAAAAAAAAAATAATAAAAATATAAATGTTCTAAAAAAGGGAGATAGACGATTTTCAACTAGAGAGAGCAGTGGTAATAATAATCTTGACTCACATGCACATCTTGATCTATGACTTATGACATCTTTCTCCATGAATCCACATTTGATTCGGCAATAAATACAAGGTAAGTGTGCTACATGTTCTTGAGCTCCACATATGATATAATAAATGAACTGTGAGGATATAATATATTTTGAGAGACTTGAGAGTGTCACAAAGGAGTAAGTAGAACTAGGTTTTCTTTTCAAAACTTATGCAAAATCTCTCCAAGTGACTTGGTTTAAGAATTTAAGGTGACCTGTTTCTAACCATTTCATGCTCGACATCCCAAAGTACAGGTATGACCATGGAGTGTAATTATGATCCATTCTTTGTCTCTACGGTTACATTAAAGTTAGACCATCCTTTTATCGAGGACGCAGTAAAAGCCTAAGTGTGGGGAGTTTGTTGACACTTGTTAACGTATACTTTTAATTGTCAACTAAACATGGAAAAGGACTAAAATATAATTAGATAACCTTATTAGGGTTTTTCTACTAATGATTTCCATGAGTTTTGGTGAAGTTATGATTTTCGTGGGACTAAACAGGAAAACAAATGAGAGTTATGAAGACATACGACTCCAAGATGTGTTCCAATCGTATTCGATCCAACTCCTACAAAAAGAGCAACATAGAAGTACTTCAAATGAAGAATCAAAGTACAACATTGCGAAGAGCTCGTCGAGATGATCGAAACGGATATATCATTTGCCATGTTCGGAGTCCAGAATCAGAAGATATCAGTCGCAGAGTGGGGTTCGGTAAAACGGGCATAACTCCGTCATCCGGACTCCGTTTGACGCGAACAAATACAATTCGAAACGGCACGACGACACGCACGCACCCCAAAAAAGCTCAGCCCAGGTGGGGCCCATCTTGGGCCGACCGGCCCAATATTAAGGCCGATCGGCCTGCCACCTCCGCCACGTCGGCCCCGCTTCCGGAAGCTTCCTCCACCGCCTCTAAGACGCGATCTAAACCGATTGTTTGATGTCGGTTTGATCCGATGGCATCGGTAGGAGCACGGGATTAATACCACATCGCCTGTTGAAGTTGAAGAGACAGAGGAAGACCCATATATAAAGACCCCTAGACCCCCCTGGCTCAATCAATCAAGTTTGATCTAAGGCTTCACGTTCAATAAGAAGTAGATCAAGTGATTCAAGCATCTCAGATCAACTCATCATCATATCAGATCAGATCCAGCTCTAGTCGACGGCCTTAGCTCTAGTTCAAGAACTACAAATATAAGATTAGACAAGATGTAGAACTAGAAGCCTTAGATTAGAGTTGAGAGTAGAGCTTCAAGTTGAGAGAATTAGAGCGCGGTTGAGGCGGAGTTGAAGGAAGGCCCGGAGCCGCCGGCGCCTCCATCTTCTTCTTCCTCCGGAGTTGGTGCCATTGGAGCGCAACTCGAGATCTTGTGGATTGTTTGACTTCCATTCGAGTAAGTGATATTGTTTCTATTATTCTTAAGGTTCGTATTTCTTTGATAAGATTACTTTGATTCTTGGTTGCTCTTGAGTTAAAGTTGTTAGATTAATGTAAGCGTGGTGCTTAGATTGACTAGCTCATTACGAATACCTTCTATAGGCCGGGGTGAAGACACTTGTTAAGGCTGATCGTAGTGGTGACAAACTATTGAGTCATTTGTTACGCCTGCCCCCTTTATAGAAATCGTAGGGAGACCCCCATTGTTAGCGTAGAACCCCTTTATTAAGAGTTTCTTCATGACAATCCCTCTTAAGAATAATGTTGCAAATGATTTACTTGAAGTGAGAACAAGACCTTCTTACTAGAACTCCTTACCTCTCTTTTTTAATCTAGTTTTAGCCACTCTGGATTTAGCTATACACTTGACATGCTCTCTCACCTTCTCCCCGTGGATTCGATATTTAAAGCCCTATTCGGGTGAAGTGCTCACCGGTATCCGTTAAACTGATTATCCATCATAATATTCCCCGTAGGTTAACAAATACCAACACATACCAAGATTTGTTACCCGGGCTTGAGATTGAGCCGAGTACATGTTGACGAGCATGGTCCACACCGACGCCGAGGTTCGCTTGGCAGCGACCTGCGCCAGCACCTCCCTAGATAGGGAGTTGTTGAGATGTCCCAGCAGCTGCTGGTCTTCCCTGAGCCATCTGGTGTACTCAGGATTGACGATGGTCATCTTGCTCTTGTCCTCCTTCACGACCTCCAGCATCTTCTCTCGGGTGGAACGGTGGTTCCCTCAAGGTAGCCTTCATACCCGCCGCCCGGATGCCCGGCAAGATTTGGGCACTCCATAGGAGGAAGTTTTCCCTTGTCAATTTCTCCGAGACAGGGGGGCCGAAGGGCGAGCGATGGGGATCATTGCTGGAGGAGGAGGAGGAAGACGTCATGGCTAGATGTTTTTGTGTGGAAGAGTAGCTCTGGTACCATGTAAAATCTATGGCAACCGTGACTGCCTATCTTGGCTCATCACGTGTACGTGTTTATGTATATATAGCTAGTACATAGCTTGGCTTACAAGGTAGTTAGTTGAGAGGATAACTATCCTAACAATAGATCTAACAACCAATGACTATCTCAACTCTACCGTGATCTACAAGGATCAACCATGCGCCAACTAACCAGGTCACTCCGTTATATATCGGATATGCCTTGGTACAAGATGTGGCTTGATATGTTACATGACACGTTACATACTATACCGAGTTCATCTAACAGCTCCAACCCTTTCTTTATATCAAGCGCACAGTGCAGGCTCATCACACATTCACACAGCTAGTTTTGGAACATATGTTGTGGAGGATGGAGGGCCTTATCACACCACAATGGTTAACTTAATGGCTGTGCTGTGAAGCTCTGCTGGTTTCCGCTGTGCCCTCATGCGAATTTCAGCAACCGAACGGCAAACAGGGGCGGACTCAATCCGTCCGTCACGAGGAAAGGTGTCATCAAGCAGGGACGAGCAAGTGTGTGTTTGGTTCTTAGCACCGAGCGAGCCTAAGCCTCGCCTCGCTCGGCCTGCTGGCGCGAGCAACAAGAAGCTTTGCCCAGGCATTCGTGCTGTTTTGGCTTTCCCACACCGAGCCACTCTGGTATACTCCGCCGCACGCCGTGTCGCCTCCGTTCCGAACTAGCAGATAGCTTGGTTCGGTGGTCGGTTGCTTCGGCGAGCTTGAAATGAATCACGGAGGAGCCTCAAGCCTAATTTGGATGCAGAGTGTGGAGCGTCCATTGGTACCGGCAGCGTGATGAGCCCACGTGTTGGATCCTCTCGGGTTGCAGTTTGTTTCGCTTGTTGTTGCCTTCGTCACACTCACAGTTGCGCGCGGGATCGGAGGAACAAAAAATGTAGTGGACGCATGCATGTCGGATGGCCCATTCCATGGATAGATGCAGTAGAAAACAGACAGGTCCCTATGGGGTGTGTTCACTTCCCTTTTCCCCAACCCAAAAAAATGCTACGCTTTGCTGTCACATCAAATTTTTTAACGCATGCATGGAACATCAAATGTAGATAAATAAAAAAACTAATTGTATAGTTTGGCTGAAAAGTACTAAATGAATCTTTTGAGTCTAATTAGTCTACAGTAGGACAATAATTACCAAATACAAACGAAACGTCTACAGTATTCCGAACCCAAAATATTTCACCAACTAAACACCCTCATGGTTTGATTCTGTGGCTTGTGGCTTCCTCTGCTTTGGCGTCAACGAGCAAGCATGACGTACTTTGGCTTGAATCCATTTGGATTTGTTGCATCAAACTTTGAAATAATTTTTAAGCAGCATCCACAGAGCGGTTGATAAATTGCTTCTTTCCAGGTGTGAGTGCGACCAGTAGTTTGTAGTTAACCAAGAAACTAGAAACATACAGACATACAGTAGAGTAATAATAATACTAGTGTAGTTACAGGCCATTTTCGCCATATTAGTCTCAAAACAAGCTGGCGAAATTGATGGAAACGGGAGGAGCAAATATTCAGCCTTTTCTTTTTCTTGTCTATAGATGCTGTGCATGTCTCTATGCATACTCAGTAGGAGAGGCTCAAGAGAAATTTGGGACGGTTATCGCCGCCGGTCCTTCCAGCATCGTCCGACCCTGCGTCAATCGGATGGGCTTTCAGTCCTTGTCAGGCTCGCCGCAGGACACCAAGCCCAGCGAGCGGTAGCAGGCCATGGGCTTTCGCATCTCTGACCAAACCAAAACACAAAAATTCTTTCGCTTTGAATCTGCCCAACCGTCACCCCATACGAACCCGAAGGAAGAAAAGGAAACAAATCGTCCGTATGACCTAATAAAGGAAAAAATTAACCACGTAATAAAGGAAAGAATTAACCATGCAATAAAGGAAGGAAAAAAAAGGAAACGAATCGTCCATGCTACCTCGTAAAGGAAGGAATTAACCACGCAGAAAGGAAAGAATTAATCACACAATAAAGGAAAAGGAAGGAATTAACCATGCACGTTGGTTGTTGCGATAAAAAATACTCCTGCTCTTCCACCCGTAAATAGAAGGAGAAAATCTAGGAGGAAAAGAAAAAAAATCCGCCGTGCCCATCCTCCTCTCGATCGAAGGGGCTTTTTTTCCCCTTTTTGAGCTTCCATGAGAGAAAAATTAGGAAACTAAAAATAAAAAAGATCTTCATGCACCCCTCCCAAGCCCAAGCGAATTTAGAAGGTGTCATCAATCACGCCCTCCACACCCGCACGCAAAGACGGTGCGATCCTCTCCACCCATGAGGATTTGGAAGGTGCGATCAATCACGCCCTCCACACCCGCACGCAAATTTGGACGGTGCGATCCTCTCCACCCATGAGGATTTAGAAGGTGCGATCAATCACGCCTTCTCTAGGTCCATGCGAATTTGGAAGGTGCGATAAATCACGTCCTCCCAACCCGCAGTAAATTTGGAAGGTGCGATCCTCTCCACCCATGCGAATTTGGAAGGTGCAATAAATCACGCCCTCCCCACGCCCATGCGAATTTGGAAGATGCGCTCAATCACACTCTTCCTACCCGCACGTAAATTTGGAAGGTGTGATGCTCTCCACCCATGCGAATTTGGAAGGTGCAATAAATCACGCCCTCCCCCACGTCCATGCAAATTTGGAAGGTGTGATCAATTACGCCCTCCCCACCCGCACACAAATTTGGAAGGTGCGGTCTCTCCGGCCTCCCACCCGCACGCAAATTTGAAAGGTGCGGTCTCTCCTCGACCTCCCCACCCGCACCAATGGCCAAGTATGCATACACCGGTTCTTGATAATATTATCTTAGGTTAATTACGAAGAAGCCCATAAAATAGAGTTTTAAAACCCGCGATATCTATGATTGATTGTGTTACTTTCACAAAACTTATTTAGATTAAATATTACTTTAATATCATTGTTTAATTTTATAATATCTTATCATATGATCCATGTGTTTTTATATAAAATTTAGTTATCCGTAGCAATGCACGAGCGTTTAACTAATCAAAGAAATAAATTTGGGACGGTTATCGGCGCTGGTCCCTCCAGCATCGTCCGGCGCTGCGTGAATCGGATTGGCTTTCAGTCCTTGTCAGACTCGCCGCAGGATACCAAGCCCAGAGAGCGGTAGCAGGCCATGGGCTTTCGCATCTCTGGGCCAAACCAAAACACGAAATTTCCCTGTTTTTTTTATTGGGTGGCGGGTGGGCGCGGCGTCTAGTGCCGCGCTGAAAGAAAACACAAATCGCACAGGATCTTTTAATTAAGAAATTTGGAGATCTGTTGGTTTTGAATGAAATTCTTTTAATTCAAACTTTTGGAAAGGACACAACCCAAATTAGAAGTTGGACTAGTTGCCTTCTGAATGGCAGGGCTAGCGACCGTTGAATTGGAGAGGCTGGTCATGCATGTGAGAACTGAAGGTGCTGTCTCTGGCAAAGCTAATCGCACTTCCACTTAAACGCGAGAGACCCTGTGCTGCGTCTTTTGGAAGAATATGTAGGGGCCAGGCTCATATTTCGGGATGGTGATGAATACAGTTATGGGAGACCTATTGATTGTTTTGTACAAAGTATATCGCAGCTTATTATGTGGGCGCGGGAGGCACAAAAGTGAGCTTTGTTTCCGCGGTTGCAACTTTTTCCTTCCACAGGAAGCGCCCATCGGACATTTCAATTTCTGTATGGATATACAGGACTGGCAAACAAATATTTGCCAACAATGTCGCGTAGGAATCCGCACAGCCCCAGGCGACGGGGCAGCACGGCCACCTTTGCGTCGACAGCGCCGCCTCCACTTTGCAGACTGCTGATGACCCGAAGTGGCTGCGCATTGCAGCGTCGCCGGAGTATCCGCTGCCGTAGCCCGGAGAGCCTTGCGGGCTGCGTCCAGGTACGAGGCCGGAGGAGCGACCTCCTCGTCGGAGCTGCCGAGGTCATCTTCCCAGCGCCGAGACTTGTTCCTACCAGCCTGCAGCCGGCCGGGGAAGAAAGGTGCAGCGTGCGGCGAGAGGGAAGACGACAGTGGCCTGGCGACCTCCCCTTCGTCTTCGTCATCGGAGAGATCCTCCACCAAGCCATCATCGTCCAGAGCAGGGATCTGCACCGGAGCCACAGCCGATCGCGACGGCTTCAACGGCATCGTGGTGCCCGGCGACGGAGGCGGCATGGCGTTGGCACCGGCTGGCACGGGCCCCGGGAGGCAGCCGACGTGTCTGCGGCACGGCGCGGACAACTTCCACCAACGGCAGCCGGTCCAGCGGCCCACCCCGGCGGCGACCCCGCCTTGACGCCTGGCGCGCCATCCGCCGGGCAGCTTCGCTGGCTGGCCGCGTGGATGGGGAGGAGCCCGCCGGGCCCTGGCCGGTGGCCGACGGCAGCGGGGCGAGGTGGCCGGCCGCCTGAAGCTCGCTTGCCGTAACAATGGCTGGGATCTCGAGGAGGGCGGGTAGAGGCACTCCGAAATCACCATGGATTGATAGATCGAGCGACGAGGGTGATGGATCTGTGCTTGGATTGAGGGGGGAAGTGGTAGGATGGTCGGGCTGTGTGGTGGCGGAGGTGCCGTCGCCGTCGTCTGGGAGGGGAGGGGGGGTCGGGAGGTGGTGGGTCGGGCCGCATCTTTTCCCGTTTGCTCTCATGCATGTGAGAACTGAAGGTGCTGTCTCTGGCAAAGCTAATCGCCCTTCCACTTAAACGCGGGAGACCCTGTGCTGCGTCTTCTGGAAGAATATGTAGGGGCCAGGCTCATCTTTCGGGATGGTGATGAATACAGTTATGGGAGACCTATTCATTGTTTTGGACATGGGAAGCACAAAAGTGAGCTTTTTCCTTCCACAGGAAGCGCGTCGCCCTTGCCCATCGGACATTTCAATTTCTGTATGGATATACAGGACTGGCAAACAAACAGGCCATACGCCACTGCCTTCCTCTGTTTCAGACGTAAAAGGCTGAAGGACATCTAAATTTAAGCGAGCTTTCTATTCACCTCAATCGCCTCTAATTTTTTTCCCCTAAAAGAGAGAGAGAGAGAGAGAACACCATTGTTTGCAGGTGATTGCTGAAACCATAAATATAATGGGAGCGATGCCTGTTTTAACCGCAGTTGGTAGCGAAGAAAGATCATATACTGGGGCTGACAAATACAGGACAACCGTATAGTAATATTCTTCTTACAGGCCAGTTCCGCCGTATACAGACGGAAGACAGAGTAATCACACTAGAAAGTAATTCGAATCGGTAAGAAGACAAAAATATAGAATTAATTCCAACCGACTAAATATCCACGTTCAACACGGGAGACATTATATATTATGTATTCAGAAGTATATATACACAACGGTCAGAACATAAAACCATAAGTATGGATAAGGGGAATATATACAGCACAGGAGACAAAAGAAGAACAAGCAGAAGCAAATAATTCAGGGAACATGAAGGTATGCCTGAGAGACAACGGCAAGCGTAATCACGATCTTGACGCCTGGGATGAACGTGGCTGAAGCTCCAGCTTGGGAGCTGGTATCTTGGGATGCTTGGCAAGCTGCTGCTGGACTGATTCCTTGAGTGCGTCATCGAAGGAACCCAGAAGCCACACTTGCTTGAGGGAAGCCGGGTGCTCTAGCCCAGAAAACTGCATCTCTGAACCTTGAAGGCAGTGGAACTTGAGCTGCTCAAGCTTCTCCATGGCTCCCTCGTCAAACTTTACATGCAACTTGATTTGCAGGCAATCTCAAGGACCTGGAGTTTGCTGGAAAGGGCAGTACTGGGGAATCGGAGCTCACCATCTTGTTGATCCTTCCTGACGCGGAGGCGCAGAGTATGCAGACTTGGTAGGTGCCCGAGCTGCTGTATGACCTCGGCTTTGAACAGTTCATTAGTCATCTCTAAAGTTAGCTTCCCGAGATTAGTAGCATCCGCGATGTTATATGGCAGCCCCTCTACATGGCCAATCATCTTTAGGCTCCGTAGGTTTGTGGGAATGCGGATGTAGTCCCAATGAACGAAATGGTTGTTCCTCTCGAACTGCAGTGACAAGGATTCCAAATGAGTCTTGTTGTCTAAGTAGTAAAGAGACCAATGTCGGATCCTCCAGCTGATGCCGGAGACTTCGAGTTTCTTCAACTGGGGGAGGGAATCGACGATCTCATCCAGAATGTCATCCCCGTCTGCAGTAATTACATGAACAGCACCCAGCGTTAGCAAAGCTTCCAGTCTCTTAATCCCTCTCGGTGCCTCAACACCACACCACTGTGAGAGCCAACAACAGGCCCACCACGCCTGAGGAACTTTTTGGGCAAGCAAGACGCTAGAGTGCGAGACCTGTTGCTACTTGATGGTGGCGTCGATCCCTCCTCTGCATCATCTGTCCATGCAACCGTGGTACCTGCACGAATGTACTGCAGCTTCCTTAGCTTGGTGATGAATGGTGGCAGCGTGGCAATCTTGGTGTCTCTGATATCCAGAGTTTGCAGCTGTAACAGGTCACCCACAGAGTCCGGCAGATGAGTAATCCGACTCTGTCCTCTTAGGGAGAGGAATTTGAGTCGAGATGGCAGCTTCCCAATCATCTTGAAGTCACTATCTAATACTCCCACTGCATTCTCTAGATCCAGCACCCGAAGCACTCTACACGTAGAATGAAAGAAAAACTTTATCAAATAGCGTCAGAGACCGTAGCCATGATAAGTCCAAACTGGCGAACACAATCTCATCTTTATCCCAGGTGTTCCCTATAGCTAGGTGTTGTCCAACGCCTTCTGTGGGCAGGCGGCCTTGACCTTGCTTATCAAGTGCAGAGACTTCCACTGGAAAGAAAATGGTCTCTTCCACTGGCCGTGACATGATGTACTCGCGGAAGAAACCGTTGACTCGGTAGCCAATCATCTTGCTCGCCTTCTGTATTGGCTGCATGATGCTTAGTGCGGCGATGTCATTGAACATCTTCTCTGCATACTTCTCCATGCTGATGCTGTCGGTGCCCTTTGAGTAGCCCTCGGCGATCCATCGCCTGACCAAACGCCTCCGCCGAATGACGGTGTCCTGAGGAAAGATTGATAGATACAACATACATTTCTTGAGATGGGGAGGGCAAGCATCCAAGTAGGAATGCATCCAGGCAAGTAGGCCCCGCAGTGAATCAAACTCTGGGTTGGTCGATAACTCTTGCATAAAGTTGTCACTCAGACGCATCGACTCCTGTAGGCGTACGTCTCTTGGTTTTATGGCCAAGAATCTTGCCACAGTAGTTATCACTCTAGGAAGCCCGCCAAACTTGGGGAGGATGATATCGATTGCTCCTCCTTCCACCAGAGATATAGAGCATCCTTTCTCCTGAAATGCCTATTGGTCAACGAGTACAAACCAAGAAATCTCATGAGCACCAACTCAAGCGAAGCAAATAATCATGCATTTTGAGAGAGAGCGGCAGCCGGGCTTGCAGTACGAAATGACTTGCTAAAACACTATGACGCACAACTGGAAACAAACACAAATTTAAAACATTATTTAGTTTCATGTTAAGAGAAAAACAGAGACCTAAACTCGACGTAGCTTAATCAACTATGTAAAAATGTAGAGTACACCCCTCTTCAGGTGAGTGATATTTTGCAGAACCAAATATGTAAAAATGTTTCTCTTAATAAGGGAAATACTCTTGCTCGAACAAAAAAGATCGCGTCAATTGAATCTTGTAATGCTCCGGTCAAGGAAAAAAAAGGCTATTTCACAGGTAAATTATTTATGGTCCACTAAAGAAAATTTCCTAGATTTATGACAAAAAATGAGCTGGGAATAAAAATGAATTTGGAAAAAAAAAAATATGTACTACGGGAGCAGCAACCGACCTAATCAAACTGGGATTGATGTGTAAGCAAATCATCACACACTGAATTAATTTGGCCATATGGACTGAATTAGAAAATAGAAAAAAACTACGAAGAAAGAATAGGTGAAATGAATCATATTTTCAGGTTCATATCTTTCCTTCAAAAATCGAAATGCATTCTGCAGTAGCTCTAGAGCAGAGAAGGGCAGGCTGCTATGTTGAGCACAGTATGCCTACAGTTAATTAAAAATCAGTCAATTAGCTTGCAACTGCATGCAGTTAGAGTGGCTAACATGGTTTCATTTTCCATGAGGTGAAACTATCTCACCTGGTTTAAATTTGTAGCTTAGTATGCTTGCATTCTGGCATGTTTTGACAGTTGGGATATTATTTTTTTTGTGAGTGTCCAGTTACAAATAGTAGCAGGTCATCTATCATCTCACAACCAGAATTTCAGATTTCTCCTAGTGAGGTGGACTTCTTCTAGTGTTTTGCTATTCAAAATTTACTAAAGTAGTATAAACTTTCCCTACTAAATGCCTCCTAGTGATATTATTCCCATGTGTTATGACTAGTGGTAGTATTTTATTACAAACTAAAAAACACTTGGAGAAATCCACCATTTTGGTAGTGTCTCCACATTTCAATTTAATCTAGTCTTGTATAATAAAAAAGAGAAACAAGAAATATACAAATTGCACTACGAGCTGAGGTGAGGTGACTGGGATTAATAGTTCTGGGACACTGAGATGGCATGGTGGTTATCAGCACAACCAAAACAGTTTAAGGTGCCATGAAATTTGTTTTTTTTTGAAAGAAATGCCGTGAAATTTGTTCTTTTATTGTATATAGATCAACACACAATTGAATTTGGGCAGAAGATAATCACTTCAAACTAGAAGCATGAATGTTGATTGGGAGCAAACACACCTTTTCAAACAGCTTACGTGCTGCATTAGGTTCTAGACCTTTGACATTGTAAACTGCATCATTAGATGATACTGCACAATATTTGGCGACCCTTTCATCTGAAGTTATTATGATGATACAGCCTCCAGAATGTCCATGTTGTGCCAAGTTAGATTTTATCCAATCCCAGTGTTCCTTGGACTGCAAGCCGTCAATTACGATGAGGCAATTATGTTCTTCTAAAAACCTGCAACACTCTTGGATGGGATCGTTGGGTTGAAGTGGTTTTGAGTCAAAATTCAGAAGTAAGCTACGAGCAAAGTCTGTGGGATTGAATGGATGGCCAACATTGATCCAAGCATGCTTGGTGAATTTCTCACTCTCCTTGAGTTTGGTGTATATGGATCTGACCATAACTGATTTCCCAACACCAGGTATCCCGCACAGGGAAATCAGACGATGATTCTGGATTTGGTCAATAAGTTCGTTAATCTCTGTGTCACGCCCAAGGTCATAGACATTGGTCAATGAATCGTTGTTGTCGTTTGTAAAGGAGTAGTCTGTATCATATTGTAATCCCTGCAAAAGTGAAAGAGATGGACAAATAAAGGGATTTGCTATATTTAAATCGCCTGAAATATAGATTTTTTTAGGCAACGGGCACAAAACACCACATATAACTATGCAAACATAAGAGAAAACATTGTAGAACATGATTATATACTAAGTGAACATTATGGCATGTCACCTGAACAACAACAAAAATCCAGGCGACCATCATATGTACTGGAACATAAAAAAAAAATAGTAGAACATCACATGTATACTACGCAGACATCACATTAAACATCGTACATCGCCTGAAACCCACAAAAAATTTCAGGCGTCCATAGTATAGGAAAAAAGTTACAGATAAAACATATCAGGAAGTGTTGAATGAAACTTGACTGGCATTTCTAGCTATAACCAAAATTTTGTCTAAGCTTCATATTTGTCTATATAGTTTGTAAACGGTGGGAGAGTAGGATTTCGCATGAATTAATCCTTTGGGAGCTCAAGGTCGTATACGATGGCTGGACCCATGGGACTTAGGTAAAGTTGTAGGCAGTACGCAGCTGCATCTAGAGAAGGGCGTTAAAATGATGTTAGGTCACTACTACACAACTAATTTTACGCAGCGTTTCCAAATGATTTTTTGTGACGGTTATTTAGAAAAAAAACGCCATGGTTAATGTCATGATTAACCGTGACGGTTACTTTCTATTAACAATGATAGTTTTTAAAACCTCCACGGTAAATAAGTTAACTGTGGCGTTTTTTTTTAAAAAACCACCACCGTAAATGAGGCCCAAACTAGAGCCCAATACCAGTCCACTATCATCCCTAAGTATATATAACAGAGTGATACCCTAACTCCTCTCCGCCTCCACGCTTCACCGGATCCGCATGGCGGCCATCGCTCCCAATCTCTCGCATAGCTCCCACCTCTCTCTTTCTCTCTCCACCACCTCCCTCCCTTTCATCGGCATGGCGCGCGGCTGCATGGAGCTCGCGGCGGCTCCCAGTCCACTCTCGGCGGGCGCCCGCGGCGACCAGCTCGCGGCGGTCGAACCTCGGTGGCGGCGCCGCGGGGAGACCTCCACCACGAGCATGGCGGCGGCGGCGAGCCCTCCACCTCGAACTCCATGGCGGCGGCGAGCTCGTCCCACCTCGAGCATGGCGGCGGCGGGCTCCTCCACCTCAAGCACGGCGGAGGCGTCGAGCTCCTCCACCTCGAAGCTCCATGGCGGCGGCGCACCGACCACGACGGCCACGGCGGGCGAGATCCGCCACGGCAAAGCCGCCACCAACCACGGCAGCCACGACAAGTGCCTCCACCACGTAGGGTGTCCCGCTGGCGGCGGGGCGCGCAGGGCATCCCGGGCGGTGGTTGTAACACCTGGCCCAATTTGGATGTGGCTCAATAGGGGCCTATGAGTGTAGAGTGCACATATTTTAGTACCACCTTTGCTGGTTAAGCAAGGGTGGAGCCAACTTATGAGCCTTTGCCTTCCAGCCATATCACCTTCGAAAGTTAACCCTTTACACGAAGCAAGGACGAAAGTGTAAGCAAGGTGGTATGTGTATGCGTGCACGCCCTCGGAAGGGTCGTGCGGTGCGGCTTTGGAGGGCGGGGTGTGACAAATGGTATCAAAGCCGACCCTTGAGGTTTCACGGGCCGGTGTAGTCGCAGCTTGTTCGGGCATGGGGTACATGTGCCGACACGGGATGCACAGACGTGGCCAAGAGGGGAGGTCCTGATTAAGTTGGCGCTCGACGAGGATGTTGAGTCCTTTGAGGGGGGGGGGGTGTATGTAACACCTGGCCCAATTTGGATGTGGCCAGTAGGGACCTATGAGTGCAGAGTGCACATATTTAGTACCACCTTTTGCTGGTTAAGCAAGGGTGGAGCCAACTTATAAGCCTTTGCCTTCCAGCTATATCACCTTCGAGTTAACCCTTTTACACGAAGCGAGGATGAAAGTGTAAGCAAGGTGGTATGTGTATGCGTGCACGCCCCTCGGAAGGGCTGTGTGGTGCGGCTTTGGAGGGCAGGGTGTGACAAAGTGGTGGGGGTGGATCCGGCGGCAGTGGACTGGATCCAGCCCATTAGGGTTAGGGTTTCTATTTTTTTTTTTTTTACTGTGGAGGTTATTGGAAACCACCATGCTAAATCTCCGATTTACGGTGACCCTACCTGGGTGACGGTTTTAATAACCGCTACTGAAAATGAAAAAAAACCGCCACCTAAAAAAAGATGTTGTAGTAGTGTGTACTTGGTCTAACATGGGCCTCACGTTGTGAGCAAACACAAGCACCTGTGTTTAATTCAGGTGTTGTCCACTGATACAAAAGGAAAGCATGTATAGCATGGCAGGAATCAAAACTGGACTAGAACAAGAACGTACCGGTGGTTAGTGGTTACTTTAGTCTATTTTATATAATAAAGGACGGTGGTCAACATTTTGAAGTGGTCACATTATACTACTTTTATAATAGAAAATGATGTGCGGGTAACTTTTTACAAAATATATTAGATCTAACTACTGTTGTTGTTAATGACCGTAGATTATATCAAGTAGATGTCCAGATAATATGGAGGATCCAAATTCCAAACAAAAACCTCCAATTACTAATACGTAGTTAGATGAACTGCTGAAACATTAACAAATTATCTCATCATATTAACAAACTAAAACAATACTAACTAAACCAATACTATTATAGGTCCATAACAACTAATATAATTTTTGGCTCACAAATTTATCGGAACTAATATACATTCAAAATTATATGGTATATAGGACCATAACATATGGTCAACCAGTTGGGCGTCATATATATAGACGGTCATATGGGCGCATAGTAAGTCGATTTTTACACCCTCGATCAAGTCACTCTGGGTATTCGGTATTTACTGAACTGATAGCTACAGTTCTTCGGTTCCCACAGAAATTTGGTCCTCACAAAATAGGTACCGATTGGCTCCTTCAAAAAATCGGAACCGAGAAATTCTGGTTTCGGTACTTTTGGTTGGTATTTACATGGAAATACTGAACAATCCCAAAGCGATGGGAGTAGGGGCCTTGTATTCGTCCCATGACTGGCGATGGGAGCAGGTACGGCCTACTACTGCTTAGTGTTGTTGGTCTAGCTGGAGCCATGCGGTGGTGCGGGCGTGCGGCCCAGTGGCCAAGGGTGGTATAGCGTGGGGACGGGGTTGGCCAGGGAGAGCCAGAGAGGGCCAAGGCTGTGACTGTGAGTCTGCGAGGTGCGACGGCACGTGTCGGCGATGGGTGACGACACGTGTGGGCGACGGCTTCTGAGCTATAGTTAATAGGCCTATATATATTCTGTACCATATTCGTACTTCGGTATACCGAGGTCAAAGACCAAAAATACCTCAGTAAATTCGGTTCCCATAACAGGAATCGAACAACAACTGAATTTTTTAATTTTAGTATTTTTGGTTTGGTTTTTGGTATTTTCGGTTCATTTCTCAGTTCTCAGTATTTTGTACCCAGGGTGACCCTCAAGTAGGGACACAATCATATTTTCTAGGCTTAGCTAATTAATGATGGTATTATATATTCCATCCGTTCCAAAATATAAGTCGTTAGCTAATTAATGATGGTATTATATACTCCTTTTTGTTCCAAAATATAGGTCGCTTTGACTTTTTGTTTATACATTTAGTTATGTATCTAGACATATTATTGTATCAAGATACATAACTAAATAGATGAAACAAAAAAAGTCAAAGCGACATGTAATTTGGAAAGGATGGAGTATTGTATTAGTTCATTTTGCAAGCCTTGGGTTAGCCAATGAGCCAAATATGATGAGCTTGCATACCTACCCTCTTATGCATGCAAATACTTTGACATCTCAGCTTATTTGGTTCTTGGAGCAATAGTATGATTGTAATGTACAATAAGTATGAAACAAATAAAAGTACAACTTATGGCAAGTTTAGAGATATGGTTTTTGTGTTTCCAAAAGACTAAAACTAAATGTTTTAAATAATATGAGATCAAACTTTTCAATGTTGACCAGATTTTAAAATGTGTATTTATATGCTAGAGGGACTAGCTAGGTAACGTGCTTTGTACGGAAAAAAAAGTTAGTCATTGTTGCGCATGTGGGTTGGATTTGTGTTGGCCTACGGGCTTGAAAATGTGAGTGCAATCCTTACCCAGTTTGCAAGGCTCTACTAAACTGAGTATTTTGCAGCTGCAGGTCATGCAACATAAGAGAAAAAGGAAAAAGAAAAAGAATTTTCCAAGATGAACCGGGCATACCTCCATGAAAAAGATGCAGACAGAATGCTCAGGTGAGAGTTGGCATAGCTCCAGCATTCCGTATGGCTGTCCAGTACAAAGGCTTGCAATCTCGACCTGTTCCGTGGATATGATTATCCTACTCCCATTCTTCCTATCCGGCAGGTACGACCTGATGGCATGCCACTGCACCATGGTGGATATGTCTTCTAGGATGATGAGGTACCGATGCTTGTTGACTTGCTCCATGACCTCGTTATTGAGATCATCACGGGTGGCTTCCATCATCTTCACCATATCTATACCTACGATTGTTCCACCTTGTTCTTGGCAAAAGTTGGTGCAGAAGTAGAATTGGGAAACAAAGTTCTGGATGATCTCAAGGGGATTGGAAGAATGTGTAAGCTTCACCCATGCACGGCATCTGAAGTTTTCAGAGACTTTTGAATCTTCGTATGCATTCTTGATGATGGATATCTTCCCATGATCACCTCCTGTTCCACTGACCGAGATCACCTGAAGGCTTTCGTTAGTTCCATTGATCATTTTGACTAGATCCCAGCTGCTACGCTTCATCTTGGCAGCATCGATGACAAGGTTCGGGGTGGAAGCAGCTTGCTGCACCTGAACAACCGGTTTGGAGCCAGAGTCGCCAATAAGGTTATAGCGTATGTTCCTCTGGCTCACGTCCACCACCCGAGCCCTGAGCAGCGTTGTCTCCGCGACTGCTTCGTCCACCGGCAGCGGCGGTACCTCAAAGCCTGCCCAGCTACAGGACGGCACCAGCCGGAGCCACCAGGAGGACTTCTTCGTGGGGTCGAGGTGGAGGACGAAATCGATGTTGTCCTCCACGTCGTGGGACAGGTCGCGCACCTGGCGCACCCAGGTCCTCACGATCCTGTTCTTGACGTGCTCCTCAGTGGCGGTGTCCAGAAAGGACTGCATCATTTCAAACTCCCCTGTGATGAACACCAGGTCCCGCTGCACGATCTTCCACTGCTCGGCTTCCTCCTTGATGGCGGCCTTCACTTTGTCTGCCAACAGCAGCACCGCCGTCTTGGAAAGCCCAACCACAAGGTCCGCCATCGCTCCTCTCTGATGTCTTGGTTTCTCCCAGCCGGAGTTTGCTCATGTGTGTGAAAAGAAGCTATCAAAAAGCAATATGTATAAGGGAGATCAGGCATGAAACAACTGGTAGATCTGTCGTAGGTAGATTGTTATCAAAGAAATATACTTGGTATAATAGCACAAAACAGGACTTTCACTACGGAAATCGGGTCGCCGCCGACCGACATTTTCGCCGACCACCTGAAAAATCTGGGCGGCCGGGCGGGCGGTCGGCGAAGAACAACGCTTTTGGCAAAGCGACCTTTTGCCGACCGCCGGGCGGTCGGGCGAAGAAAAACCGCCATCGCCCGACGCCACCGTAACGGTTTTGTCGCGCCGCTTCGCCGACCGCCACCGTCCGGGTCGGCGAAAGATCGATACCTTCGCCGATAGCCTCCGCTCGGGCGGTCGGCGCGGTTTTTAAAAAAAATTTATAAAACCGCTGGCCCTCACCGCCACGCGGCACGCAAAAAATTCCGAAGCGTTGACCTTCGCCGACCGCCCTCGCACACCGGTGGTCGGGCGTTTTTTTTAAAAAATTACAAAACGCCGCCAACGTAGCCACGCGGCAACCCAAAAACGCCGAGGGTCTATTCTTCGCCGACCGCCGTGCGCCTGGCGGTCGGCGAAAAATCTTTGCCGACCGGCCTGAACACGTGGCGGTCGGCGAAGATCGCGCCGCCGAGCACCTTTTTCGCTGCTCGGCGAAGTAGAAATTTTTTTTTTTTTTGAATTTGCTATCACAACTTTTTCTGTGCCTTTGCTATAGTACATTGAGTTCATTCTTCAAGTTTGGTATTTTTTAAAACTTTTTACTATATTTTATGAGTTTTCTTGTTATATTTGAATTTCTTTCGAAAACTAAAATTTGAACCGCAAGTGATTCGAATAATGGGTCTAAATGATTCAAAAAATGATAAACATGATTGTGAGTCCATATGGAGTCCTCATCCATGGCCGCACACCGAAATTCAAATATCTTGTCGCGAAACACGCCGACTCACTTGTGGGTCGATCGCTTTAAAATTCTATAAAATTCAAACGGAGTTGAAAAATCATGAAACTTGACGAGTTGTCCTTATATCACATGTGTACACTATGAAAAAAGTTTGAGTCGATTTCGTGGACGTTTGCATCTCGGTGGCGCTTACGGAGACATCTCTAGCATGTGATAACGTAAAACTCTAGTTGAGATGTCTAGGTTTCAAAGAAATCCGATGCAAACTTGCATGAAACCTTTTCAAATTTTTTCCACTGCTTAAACATGCAATATAACGATGCCTCGTCAAATTTCATGAATTTCCAACTTCGTTTTCTTTTTTAGAATTTTAAAATGAATCGCTACAAGCACGGTAATCTGGAATGTCTCGCATACAAGATATTTTGATTTTCTCACGTGTCCATAGATGAGGGCTCAAAATATACTAACAAACAAGAATATCATTTTTCCAATCATATAATTCTATTTTTCTAAGGACATGCAGTTCAAATTTTAGGTGGGAAAAATATTCCAAGAAAAGAAGAAAACTATTAAAAAATAGTTAAATGTGCGAAAATGTCCCAAATTTTGACATGTACTTGTAAACACTCTATCTAATCCACGTAAAAAAATTTGAAGTAAAAATCAAAAAAAATAAAATTCTTTGCCGAGAGCCCAAAAATACCCTCGGCGAAGGGCTCTTCGCCGACCGCCCGGGTCGGGGCGGTCGGGCGGTCGCGACCTTTCACGACCGCCGAGCCATAGGGCGGTCGGCGAAGCCCAAAACCCGCCGCGCTCACGTGTTTGAAAAAAAAAAAAAAAAGGAATATCCCGCGCGCCCCCAAAAAAGGGCCAAAATCTTTGCCGACCGCCAGATCCGGGGGGGTCGGCGAAGAAGTATCATGTCGATTTTTTTTTTTAAAAAAAAAAAATGAAATGAGATTTTGCCGACCGCCCCCCAGATCCTGCGGTCGGCGAAGAATAAAAAAATAAAAAAAACACAAAACCATCACACAGACACACGCACGCACACACGCAACGCACACGCAACGCACCCACACACAAACACACGCACGCACACATTCACAACGCGGCGCCGCTGCCGCCGCCGTTGCCGGCCGCGCCCGCCGCCGACGCCTCGCCGGCCGCGCCGCCCCGCTGCCCCCGCCACCGACGCGAGTCGCCCGCCCCCGACACCGCCGCAGGCCGCGGCCGACCTCCGTCCCGCCCCCGACGCCGGGTCGCGCCGGCCCCGGACGGCAGCCCGCGGCCGCGGCCGCCCCCGCTCCCGACCCCGCCCCCGACGCCGGCCAGGCCCCGGCGCCCGCCCGCGGCCGCGGCCGCCCCCCCCACCGACGCCGGCCCCCGACGCCGGCCCCTCCCCCACCGACGCCGGGACGAGCAGCTGCCTCGCGTGGCGAGCTTGGCCTGCTCCTCGTTGGAGCACGAGCAATTTCTCCAAGCTCGGTTCTTCAACAAAGGTTCAATTTCTCTTGTGCTGTGGAGTTGGCCATCGAGCCACTCAATTTGCTTCTTGTGCAGGTTGTTTAGATCGGGTGAATGTCTGTGAGATCCTAGCTTTCGATGATCTGAGCTCAGTGTCTTATTCTCTGCGCCCGCTAGGTGTTTGTTGAAATGTCTCAACAGTTTTTCCTCTCTGCACTTTCCTCGATGATGCACAGCAGGGGCTGCACCAATCCTGCGCTTGCCATTTCCATGAGCAGGCATCAGTTTCATGCCAGTACAAGCAGCTAGGTCGATGTGGTATTAGTTGTAGCATTGTTATAGCTTGACCTTGAACCTTGGCTTTTCATTCTGAGTGTGGTCTAGTGTAGGTGTCTGCTGTTTCAGTTGCCTCTCTGGCTGAGCCGTGTGTACACAGTTTGGTGGGAATAGTTGGTTTTTGGGTCTCGAACTTGTCAGATGGCATGAAACTTCTGTAATTTCATTGCTTATGAGTAATGAAATTCAGTTCGTCCATGATGGAAAACAAAAAGAAACAGTTTGTTCACTCTAGTGGCATTCAGTGATAGTACTAATTATTTTGTGCTAATTCTCATGTACCGATGAACTCTCACAGAGTTGAATCCTTTGTACTACAAAGGCTCTAATGCAGGAAACAGCAGAACCTTTTGCATGTAGGACAGGGCCTGTAAATGCAGTTTAGCTTGGTCCATGAGTGGACTAGCTACTCCATTATAGCTGGATTCATTTGCCCATTGTTTGAACATACTTTCAGGTTGTGGACAAGAGAAGAGAAAGAGATAGCTATTGTCAGTCACAGTGGTTTCTTGTTTCACACCTTAAGCATGTACAGCAAGGAGTGTCATCCAACCATAAGAGACGAAGTTAGCAAGCAGTAAGTGTCTTGACATTGACTTCTTTTTTCCTTAGTAGCTGTTAACTAACTCACTATCACACATTCAAACCAGTGGCAATGTCCAAAGCGACAGAGATGTACTACATATCATATTAGTCCACAGGTTCTTATTGGCCATTACAGTATGTACCACCAAAACGCCTACATAACAGAGGTCTTGATAAAATAGAAAGAACTACTAGGAAAAGAACTGCATAGATAAAACTGCCTCTTTTTGGGACAAATTCAAACCTTCAGGATGTTGGCATCAACATCCAACATCCCTTCCCATCTATTTCATGCATGTCGAGCCCTTGCTTCTATTCCTGGAGCCAGAGCACTAAGGCAGCTGCTTCTTTGATTTGAGAATCTTGCGTGCATGCATGTGTGGCTAACTTTCAGTTGCTGTTCTGCAGCTTTGCAAACTGCGAGCTAAGGTCGATGGTGTTGGTTGACAGAAGGTCAGTTTTGGCACCTCATTTGTGGAATATGGCATGCTCTGCTTTTATTTTGTGATTATTTTGCAAATATGTATGTAGTTTGGCCTTCTTCTGTTATCCTAATAATAATATTTCCCACGATGCAGCATGCTTGGGTCACATCCCCCAAGATTCAACTACCCTGGCAAGATTCCAGCTGGACTAGATCTGCCTAGTGATATTGCAGATGAGAAGCACCTCGAGGAAGCTCAGAAGAACTAAGGCAACCTCAAAAAGCATTGATATTATGACTTGATCCACCAAGATTAGGCTGCCATCTTTTATCAGAGTGGGGAGGGGGGAATGTGGATGCATGCATGGCCTCCTGCAGCTTGGTGGATGCATGCATGGCCTCCTGAAGGCCGTTATTAGCCTTCTCTCAAATTTTGTATACCTTTGAACAAGGATTAGTTTCATGTCAAGTGTCAATGTACTTGTTTGATACATGAGTAAGTGTATGCCTAATGTAATCACTTTCGTATGACAGATGTTTATGGCTATAATATAATTGTGAGATATGATGAGCTCGTGTCATGAGATATGTTATGTGATTGAATTGATGTGATATATATTATATATGTGTTTGTTTGTCAAGGGGAAAGCAAAAACAAAAAAAAAAAAAAAAAAAAAATTTTTCGAGGGGCTTCGCGACCGTAATTACCACGGGCGGTCGGGCGGCTGGGCGAAAATGGCCATCCTCGCCACGTTCCCACCTTCGCTGACCGTAATTACCACGGCGGTCGGCGAAGATTTTTTTTTAAAAAACGTGGCACCTTCGCCGACCGTTTTTCAAGAGGGCGGTCGGCGACGATTTTTTTTTAAAACGTGGCAACTTCGCCGAATCGCTTTTTCAAGAGGGTGGTCGGCGAAGATTTTTTAAGAAAAAACGTGGCACCTTCGCCGACCGTTTTTTCAAGAGGGCGGTCGGGCGACGATTTTTTTAAAAAAACGTGGCAATCTTCGCCGACCGCCCGTGGGACAACAACGGGGCGAAGAAATTGTAAAAAAAATTAAACACCTTTGCCGACCGCCCACCTAGGAGAACGGGTCGGCGAAGGTGAAAAAATGAACATACCTTCCCGCCGACCGCCCACCGACACGGCGGTCGGGCGAAGACGGCGTAACGGCCGGCCCACTTCGGGCTCCCGTTAACGGCCACTTTTCTTCGCCGACCGTTGTTTTTGGTGGTCGGGCGAAGCCTTCGCCGACGGGTGGTAGTTTGGGCGGTCGGGCGAATCGCCCACGCCGACCAAAAATTGGCCGACCGCTCGTCGCCGACCACTACGGTCGGGCGGCCTTCGCCGACCGTTTTTGGCCTTCGCCGACCGCTTGCGGCGGTCGGCGAAGTCCCAGTTTCCTGTAGTGTTTCTTACCAGTAAAATGGCTCCGAAAAACTATGCTGTATACATCACAACTCACAAAGCTGGTGAGGGCTGCGGATAGGGCGGTGGTGCACTGATGGTGCCGGTGGCTGTATATATGTAGTGAAATGCTCCGAGAGTCGGTAGACGGGAAGATTCAATAGAGCAAAATGCTGAAGCTGCTCAAAGCTGCCAGCCTGGAGATCAGCATTTGGCAGCTGGCTTGGGTCCAAAAGGCGTCCGCAATGGTCCTCAAATAACTAGTGCACCTCTATTAGCTATCAAGAAGGGAGATCAAAGAGCTAGCAACTATCATAGATACTCCCACTGTTCCTTTTTGTGTGTCCTTCTCACTTAAATCAAACAAAATTGAATTAAACTAAATATGTAAAATATAATAATATATCTAGTACACAACTAAAGCTAGATCTAAAACTTCGAAGCTCGTTAGCTCGCCGATTCGTGGCTACCTTGGCTCGGCTCGACTTGTTACGATAACGAGGCGAGCTGAAGCAAGGTTTTAGCTCGTTAGCTATAACGAGCCAACTCGAGCCAGCTTCGCAGGTGCTCGTGAGCCAAATGAGCTACACATTCAAGAACAAAAACAAAGCAAAATATATATTAGTTTTATATTATGCATTATATAGGTTAGCACATATTATTATTTTTTAATTTAAGGTGCCTAGATGTATTGCTTTTTATATAATTACTATTTTTAAACTTTAAGTAAATACAAATATTATATTTTGTATATTTTTTATTCTTGACTCGCGAAGTTTAACGAACCAGCTCGAGCTTTAAACGAGTCGAACTGAGTTGGGCTTTTAGCTCATTATGATAACAAGTCGAGCCGATCTCGCTCATTACAACTAGTATTATTAGATAGTTGCTGAATTATTTTATCATAAATTTATTCGGAGATAGTAATGTTGCTAAGAGCAAGGATTATGATTTAGCCGGGCTGCTGGCTGTAAGTCCATAACATGTCATATACAGCCTGCTATACAGCAAAACTTGTATTATGGTTTAACTATTTGACTGGAAGTAGTAGGGATTATAAGTATTTATTAATCACGTAACGTAAGTGCATGCAATCGAGGAGTGTTGTAAAGCCAAAACGCCGGCTTCTCGCCCGTCCTAAGCTGGGAACAGATGTTTTTATCTCGTGTTGTGTGCTACAGCCGGCCAAGATGTTTACCGCCGGCTCGTCATTCTCTCTCCTTGGGAGGCTATTTTTGGATGACGTGGAACCTTCTATCCGTCCAAAAACAGAGTTATAATACTTGCTCTAAGAGCACTCATAATGCAGACTCTACCATGGTTTCTATCCTCATTTATTACCCCTCTATTTATTGCTTTTTGCTGATGTGGCGCTGTATTTATTGAAGAGAGAGAGGAAAAAACAAGAAACCAAATCTAACTAAGAAATCAGGTCTTCACGTAAACCAAGACAATTTGTGAGTGACAAGTAGGCCATGTGACATCATGATAAAAAATTGCATTGTGAGAGATAGTTTCTTGACACAATGTCCAAGACTATAGAAACTATTGACACAATGTCCAAGACTATAGAAACTAATAGTTTTTAGCACTGTGAGTGCCCTAAATATACACAATTATTGATCAGCCGAACAGCCGTGGATTACGTCTGTGTGTGGCGTGAATGCGTGAATTATTGAAAGGCTGGTATTGATAACGTTAGGTGGCCGTTGTGGCATGCATGGACCTGGTTAATTAAAAGCCCCTGCTGCAGTGCTGGTCCAGTACAATGATTCCAATTCCGTACTTGTAATTACTCCTACTTAAAGACCAACGCCGGTGTGGTCGTGTGGACTCGATGATTGTGGTGCCGCGCAGCTGCTCCTGATTCCGGTTCACTGAACCGCAGGTAGAGCCTTTGTGCCGTAGATGACAGACCGTGTAGTGCTCCGAGCACACACGGGTAAATATGATATGGCATTGTCATTGTGTGCAGTAAGGTTGTTGGGCTGGGCATCAGGCGGTCGTGGTCGTTGGCCCCCAACCAAAGCCACCGTCGACGGTGACGACCCTTGACTTGAAGCATGTGCTGATGTGCTTGCAGCATGCGCGGCCATGGCCCATGACTCCATAAGTGCTTGCCGTCGTAGCTCTCTTGCGTTCACCGTCGTTGCTGCTCAAACCGTCCTTGATCTCACTGTCGTGTCTTTATGATCGGGTCCTAGGGTGTTCCCAGTCGCAGCAGGCCTGGCCATCAGTAGCTCAGCGGCGGCGGCACTCTGCTGCGGTGACTCTGTGAGCTCAAAGGGCGGCGATTGTGGCCTAACGCGGCCGGCAACATGGCCAGGCTTTCCTTCCATTTGATTGTCACCGGCGAGCCCTGTTGCAGCAACACATTCTCAGCTTCATTCAGTATACAGAACACCACTCATTTCAGCCTTCAATTTAATTAAACACAGAAGAAACATCCTCTGACCTTGCTTACAAATAAGAGTTTACTGATTTAGAGAGCCGCATAAACTACGAGACTTTTAAAATGAACATACCAATTGGTCTCTAGCTCTTCAACAAGATTTAGATATTGTAATCAAAAAAAAAAAAAAAAAAGCAAGAGCAAGAGTGAAAAAAGAGGACTGGGCGATAGCCTAGGTGGTTAGCTTCCCGTGTGGGAAGCAACCGCTCTTGAGTTCGATCCCCATCGGGACGGACTTATCGCGCCTCATTTTCTTCTTAATACAAAGCCCCCTAGTTCCTTCTAGGTTGGGTCTCTTTTTTTAAGAGTGAAAAAAGGAAATTTACTGTTCCATAATGTACAGTACCAACACATATGCCGACACTTACTCACAGCGAGGCCCAAGCCAAAGTGGAAACACAAAAGGCTGTCCCGGCCTCTGGAGCTCGGCTAGTCTCGACTGGGCCCTCACGCGAGTTTCAGTTTCAGCAACCAAAACGCAAACGGGCTCCCGTATGGTGTTCAGTCAGGATGAAATCTTAACCCGGCCGGCCCAGTACGCACTTCCTTATGATGACGTGTGGTTCACTGCTTCTCAACTTCATTCTCAAGCTCTCAAGTTCCAGCACAGACAATTTTGTTGTGAAGCTAAGCTCGATTTGCTGCTTTCGGCTGGGCCGTCATGCGAGTTCCAGAGCTACCAAAAGTCAAAGAGAGTCTGTTCTGAAACTGTGTCATCAAGCAGGATAGTGAACGCTTGGACAAATTGGGCTCATTGCTGCTTTGTTACATGTGCGTCCTAGTATACAAAGAACACAAAAGTAAATTTTGTTTCCCCGATTGTAATTTTTTTTTGACAGATTATTGTAGAAAGCGTCTCGGTCTGGGCCATCGGGCAGTCCGATTGCTATAAGGATATGGGATGAGCAAACTGCAAACAAGCAGCTCCCTTTGTTCGATCCTCATGTGTCACTTAACTGGATCGATTCGGGGTGACACGTGGCCTGGCGCGCCCGGCAGGCGGCTGGCGGCGGCGCAGGGGCGGGGGCGGGGGAGGCGTGGGAGGCAGGGAGGAAGGAAAAATAAATTTTTTTATTGCTTGTTGACCTAAGAGATTACAGAACCTTTACTTTTATAGCCCAAATAATGAGACTTGTAAATCAAGCAACCTCTAAAGGTTTTTTATAGAGTTGGGATACATTTTACAAGCAATCATATTTATTTTCCTAATAAGTGTCTTCCTTATAGAGTGGAATATCCCCTTGCACACTAAAAGTCCTAAAATAATAATCCTATTACTAATTGGAGGCTCCAATGGAGGCTCCACGTTAATCCTCACCAAACGCTAGAAAAAAAGATAAATGCTAGAAATTCTCACAATAATTAGAAACATCTGGCCTTTGATTTGGAGACACAGATCATCATCACCAATAATGACCATTGGATCTATTGTAGATTATTACAAAAATTACCCACCATTGCCATTATGAAAATAGCTTTAAATAACCCCCTATTCTTTTACATTAATTACCTGACATTGCCATTATAAATCACAACATCACGTATGAATCATTGAAGAAAAACCTGATTATATTCTTCCTCTCATCCAATCTCTCTCTTTCTCTCGTGGTGCAACCGCCTCCCAAATATAGTCATTGGCCGGCCCAAACACAGGTACGTGCTCTTCCATGGTCTTTCCTGCCCCGCCAGGCTATCCGAACAAAGGTAACCACATCTATCAATCTCAATATTGACAGCAACAATTCCGGTGAAGAACCAGTTCGACGTTCATCCTATCCCCGGGTTGCACGTGAGCCCCAACGCTGGCACATGCTCTTCCATGGTAGAGGTAATCACACCTGTCAATCTAACTTCCATCGCCAACAACCCTGCTATACCAATTCGATGGTGCTTCCTTGCCGGCTGCCCCAAAATAGGTAACCACGACCAGATCTTACCGCATGAATTAACGAGAAAAAAGATATCTAACCTTTCTATCCCGCGTGAGTGCCATGCCGGCCTGTCACAATTAATCCTAGGTTTGTTTCATTGGAAGTAGTAAGTAGTTGTTGATCTTTTATTGCCTAAACTATCTCCTATTAATTTGATCTCGAGCGTATAGGTTTCAATTCACGTATCAGCAGGAGCAACATGCATGCATATATGATTTCCTGTTTCACGGGCGAGCTACCTGGTGTTGGACAGGTATGTCCACGATAGCTGAAACCAGCGTCGTCCATTGCCGCATAATGCAGTGCAACCAGCAAAAGTTGGGTTGCCTGTTGCTGCACGTGTCGATTGATCTACACTCTTCATCAAACGATGGAGAGCATCGGTAAGTTGTGCTAGCACCATACCCATGTCTATAATCTATTGCCATCATTATTATATTATAATAATAATCAATCAAGAGTTATATGTGCAGAAGATATGTGTTGTTGCGTGATGGGCCTCTTGCACCACTGGTCCTATAAGATTAATGACAATTTGGGCATCCTATCCACCGCACGATCACACAACATGCATCCAGGTTAGTGTTGGTTCGAGTCAGCATGCAAAAGACTCAGCATCAAATTAACCTTCTAGCTATAATGTGACTCTGCTGCACATTAAGTGTCAGGCCAGTTGAGAACTGTAGCTGCAAACACAATTTTTTTTTGCATATGCGCTCATACACTATATCTTCTGATGATGCAAGGCATATATTTCCCACATGAGCATTACTTATGTAAATGGATCAACCTCAATATATTAATAAATTTAAATACCTTGGGATTCTAACGAAGTATTTAGTATTTACACTATGACAAATTAGTATATTAATTCTATCATTATAATATACACATTGTCAAGTGCTTCACTTCTAAAGCTAATTTTGTGAATTCAGATCAGCTGGACATCTATGAATATGTCTTCATGCATCAATCTTTAAATTGTCTCTTATGTAACATCAATAAATAAGAAAAATACAATACATAGAACTGATGTTGTTATATATAGCTTAGCGTGTCACAGGCATGGTATTTGCGTGTCAAAAAAAAAAATTGTAGCCTAATAATGAGTAGGTGTTATACATAATATGATTACTAATTAATGCGATCTCCAATTCAACCACCACACGTCGCTGTGGTTTTTATTAGCAAGAATATATGTTGATGTATATATTATGTCAAAATTTTTGCTTAGAACTATATGCCAATGTTCCGTGTATGTGTATTCGTTCTCAATAGATACATTTGTTTTGACAACACAAAAAAATGCAAATAATTGAAAAGAAAAAAATACTATATCTAGACTCATACATAAATATAATCAATTGTTGGTTCCTCATTAAAAAGTTAAAAACTCATGTTTATTAATAGGATTGGAGGAGGGAACCTCATGTTGAGCTAAAAGCACATTAGAAGGCTAATAAAAGGTATATATTAGAAGGAAGAGCAAAGAATGTTAATGTCAAAATATATATTCATATGTATACATATATTGTTGGCACAAAAAAATTATCACTTTAGAAATAATTTTTCTAATGACTTTACAACCGACGAGGAACTATTATGTGAATAATCATATGCAATTTAATGATCCATGTATCCATAGTATAAACATATTGACACACTATTTTATTAGTACAAGAAAAAGTAGAAAAGCTAAATTTACAAAACATTGTGTATAATTGTCTTCTCTACTTACTGATTACACAAAAAAAGATGATCTTCGATGTGACAAACGAAGACAAACTTCAGAAACTGAACCTACAATGATGTTGCCAAGATCAACAAGATAATCTATTCTTCTATAGGTAGTTTTCCATTAAATACCACATCTATTGATGAACTATAGCAAAAGCTACATTAGAGCAAATCATGTCAACCTATGAAGTCCTACAAATCAAATGACTGGGATGGAAACATACAAATGTTGTCATCACCATTTCAAGGGTGAAACAAACACACAAAGTGTACAGAAAAAAAAACTAGAAAAGCTGAAGTGACAAAAGGCAGTATATACTGTCTTCTCTAATTACTTAATACACAAAAAGATGATCTTCGATGCGACGACGAAGACGACCTTCAAAAACTAAACATACAACAATGTTGCCAAGATCAACATTATAATCTATTCTTCTATAGGTAGCTTTCCATTAATTACCACATCTATTGATCAACTATAGCAAAAAGCTACATTATAACACATCATGTCAACCCACCTAAGTCTTATAAATCAAATGACTGGGATGGAAATATACAAATGTTATCATCACCTTTTCAAGGGTGAAAAAAACACACAAATAGTGTACATGAAAAAGTAGAAAAGATAAAATTTATAAAATATAGTATATTACCATCTTCTCTACTTACTGATTACAAAGATGATCTTCGATGTGACAACAAAGACGACCTTCAAAACATACAATGATTTTGCCAAGATCAACAAGATAATCTATTCATATGTAGGCAGTTTTCCATTAAATACCACATCTATTGATCAAATATAGCATAGCTACATCAGAGCACTTCATGCCAACTAACGAAAATCAAATGTGTAGGATGAAAACATACAAATGTTATCATCACTTTTCAAGGGTGAAGCAAACACAAAATGTGTAGGATGCAAGAGAGATATTTAAGGATATGTCTTAATCTCATTAGTTAAAAATATATATTAATTAGATGGGAATAATTCTATTTCTTAAGAATCCATGAATTAAATAATTCAACTAAATGCATACTTGACATATACAACATAAAAAAACAATGAATGTGGATGAAAAAATCTACAAATCAATATTTGATAGATTATCATAATTCAATATAAACTATAGAATACCTATTATAGCTATTGTTTTAGAATATTAGTAAAGAGAAAAATATATTTAATATAAATAATTGTTATTAAGTTAGTGTCTTAACAGATTTTAACCCGTGGCGTGAGCACGGGTTGGTGAACTAGTTGATCAAACAAAGGCTTCATCGGAGGGAGATCGATCTCGAAAATTTTGTGTACGCCACAGAATTAGTGCAAGGCTGCTACGTAAAACAAAGCCCCAACACTTGCCATCAAACTTGACTTTGCCAAAGCCTTTGACTCGTTAATGGCGGAGCAGCTTTGACACACGATCCTCAATGCAAGAGGGTTCCCCAGAAATGGTGTGAATGGATACAGCAGCTACTTGTTAGTTCTCGCTCGGGCGGTGATGGTCAATGGAATACCAGGCCCATGGATTAAGTGCCGTAAAGGGCTCCGGCGGGGAGATGCCCTCTCCCCTACTTGTTCCTGCTGGTTGCTAATGTCCTTCAAAGGCTGATCAAGACAACACCCACCATCGACACCCCCTGGTCGATGGTCCATGCCCGGTTCTGCAATACGCCGATGACACGATCATCTTGATCAGAGGGGAACAGGCGGTCTGCAAATCAACTAAAAAGGGTTTTGGACTGCTTTTCTGCGGCGACCGGATTGTCAATCAACTATGGCAAAAGCACGCTCACTCCAATGCACACCCCGCGGGCAGCCTTCCTTGACATCCTACAAATCCTTCGATTAATCGAAGGGTCCTTCCCCGACTTACCTCGGCTTGCCATTGTCCAATGTCAAGCTCCGGCTTTCGGCGTTTGCTCCCCTCATTGCCAAGGCCGACAAATACCTAGCAGGATGGAAAGCGACTCTCCTAAGCACTGCGGGGCGTGTGGTGCTCATCAATTCGGTCCTGGATGGCCTGCCCACTTATGCTATGGGAGCAATCAACTTGCCTCCGGGATCAAAAACAGTTAGATGCTAGAAGGCGTGCTTTTCTCTGGGCTGCAGCGGACAAAGTAGCAGAGCACAATGCTTGGTGGCGTGGGAACCGGTCTGTCAACCAAAGGAAGATGGCGGGCTTGGCATTAAAAATCTTGAAACTCAAAATGCTCGCCTCCTCCTCAAGCTTGTTCACGCAGTGCTATACAAATCACATCAAGATGGGCTAATTGGGTGAAGCCTTGGACCAACCTACACAACCTGCAAGGACAATGTTGACACCTTTTATAGCATAATATTAATAGTCAACTAAACATGAAATAAGGGCATAAAATTAATATCAACATAAGTCGAGGAGCTTTACTGACATAATTCCACGAGTTTTGGTATTCTATGATTTTCCAGGGACTTAACAGATAAATGTAGAGAAGAATGGAGAAAGTTCCGTAATATACAAGACATGATGACAAGACTTGACCGTGAAGCAACTCAATCTGAAAAGTGAACTAAAACATTCTAGAAAGTACCAGAGAACACCTGAAGGAACCAGAGGCCGAGAGGAGACAGGCCACTGGCGGCCGCCAGGCTCATTTTGGCCGGCCGCTAGGTGGGTCCCACCTGTCAGCCTCATCTTCCTATGGCGGTTCACTACCGACTTTGAGGTTGTATCTACACCGTTGCCAAGGTCGGTTTGATCCAATGGTCATCATTCATCGCCAAGGACTATATAAGCAGCCCCAGGCTCGACCCCAAGGCTTATCTCTCTCATTATCTTTCATTAGTATTCTACAGAGCAAAAGTTAGGGTTTCAATTAGAAGAGAGATCCCTCTAGTTGTCTAGTTGTCTAGTTCATCTAGTTCATCTAGTTCAACTAGTTCATCTAGTTGTAACTAGATCAAGGAGAGAAGAGGAGAGAGTTGAAGAGCCAGACTTGTCGGATCTTCATCAACATTGTAATCTTGCAAAGAACTAGTTCGTCTTCAACTAATCTCCGTGTTCTTCATTTATTTATTCTAAGCTTTCTATTTACTTTCATTCATCATTTACTTTTACTTTATTTATTAGATTCCCGCTTGCATCAAGTGCTCTAGTCTTTATAACACTAGAGTAGTAATTATTAGATTAGGCGTGGTGCTTAGTCTAGTGGTTACCTGGAATTGCACCCAATCCCACGGATAGTTTGTGGTAGCCCCAGGTGGTGACAGCCCTGACGACCGACGTATTCCACCACGTTCGGGTTGGTGTTTGTAGGACCGTAGTTGGAGCTTCCTAGCCCCCTTCTCATCCCTTTCTGTGGCTAGTGTTCTGATGTCCCATAATAAATAAATCTTGAAGTATCTTTGATTCCTAGATCTATTAGAGAAGCCTTAGAAACTTTCTCTCTCTCCCCACAAACCCATAGTTATTCTTGGACAACTTATTATCTTGATTAGTGCACTTCACGTTCCGCGTGGAAATCGATACAATGGAATACTCCCAGGTGAAAGCTACATCGGGGTATCCGTGGCGTTTGCGGATTTTTTCGTGTGCGTTAATTTATACCAACAAGCTTTCGGCGCCGTTGCCGGGAACGGTAGTCTGTGTTAATCTTGAAACAAGTTCGCCTATTTTATCTTTTTTTTTTTACCACTACCCTTTCCACATGGATTTCATTACAATCTATAAATTCTTTGCTCCAAAGGGTGACTTGTTGGAGACTCCACCATCATCACACCCCATTCTTACAGATGGCTATGAGCTTTGCCCAGCTCTTATAGCCAAGGTGCAAGAACAATCCTTCTCCGGTTTTTAGCATGAAGATCCATACGCACACCTTAAAGAATTCGGCAGTTGTGTTCTTGTCGGGATATTCCCCGGCATGACACAAGAGACCATTAAATGGAAGTTATTTCCGTTCTCCCTTAAGGGAAGAGCGAAGAAGTGGTATGCTCATTCTATAAGAAGCGTAAATGGAAATTGGGATGAACTTCTAGAAAAAATTTGTCATGCTTTCTTCCCACTTTATAAAATTGCAGACCTTAGACTTGAAGTGCTTACATTTAAACAGAAAAGAGAAGGAGACTCTAGGAGCAGCACTGGCTAGATTCATAAGCCTTACCAATTCCGGCCCAAACCTTTCCTTACCGGACCAAGTCCTATTATCATTTTTACCTTGGCCTTAATAAGGAAGCTGCTCTGCATTTAGACATCGCTTCAGAAGGTTCATTCTCACATAAAATTGCTAGTGAGGGAAAAGCCATTCTTGAGAGAATCCTTGAAAACACCCCATACACCGGCATTTATGATGAATTCCCCAAGAAGAAGTTGAACCAAGCCCCGAACCAATAGAGGAGGAACATGCAACCAAATTGGAACTTCTAGTTGATTCTTCTAATATTTTGGTTATTGAAACACCTCCTAATAAGGGAATACAAAGCCAATTAGAGGATGATGAACCATCACCTTTGGAGTTTCCCTTTGAATTCGAGGAAGATATCTTTGAAGATTATGGAAACACCTCGAATTTTCCTATCCAAGCGAGACCTCTAGTAAAGACCACTCCACATAATCCACTAGAAGAATCTGTTAGCATAGAACACCTTAAAAGCCTTTCAGTAATTATGAGTTATGAATGGCTAACCGAAACGGAGATATCACCCGAGATTGCTCGAGTCACCTTCCCTTCAACCATTCTTCTATGCCAAATTAGAGGGTCTCTAGAAAAGTCCACTACAATTCTTCTGTCAGGATAAACATTATTTCAAAAGAGTTGGTGATATTTCTTTATCCCGACATGTCCTTAACTCCATCACAAAAACTTTTACAAGGCCCATCAGGATTTATTCTTGAAAGCCAAGGAGTTTTAAGGGCTATTCCTGTTAGAATCAACCACTCTAAGTTATGTTTAGATTTTCATATTTATGACATCTTAGAAGTTGATCTCTTGATTGGCAGACCGATCATGAGACTTTTACAGGAAGAACCATTGCGAGGTCACTTAGACTTCAAGGTTGGGAATTCCACCATGACTATTCCTCTTGATCGATCTATTAATACATTAGTGGAATCCGGACCGAACAAGACCCTATTGAGGAGGTCTTAATGGCATCTCTACAAGAGATGGCCCAACCATCCATTGACGTTGAACACTTTGTTGAAGAAGAAGAAGAAGAGTTGGTAGAACCCATTGAGCTAGACGAAACCGAACAACCTACACCTCTTCCAATAGAACTAAAACCACTTCCTCCTGGCTTAAAATATGTCTTCCTTCATAATAATCGAGAAACTCCTGCTATTATTAGTGACAAGCTTTCTCAAGAAGAGACTAATAAACTTGTCACTGTCCTAGAAAGACATAAAAGAGCCATAGGATACTCACTTGGAGACCTCATAGGGATTAGCTCCAAACTCTGTACGCATCGTATCCCTATTGATCCAGATGCATTACCTTCTAGGGAACCACAACGTAGACTTAACAGAGCTATGCGAGAAGTTGTTAATAAAGAAGTCCTTAAGCTCCTACACGCTGGGATTATTTATCCCGTGCCACATAGTGAGTGGGTTAGCCCTGTCCAAGTTGTGCCAAAGAAGGGAGGAATGACGGTCGTTAGGAATGAGAAGAATAAACTTATTCCTCAACGAACCATCACAGGGTGGCGCATGTGCATTGACTACCGAAAACTCAACAAGGCTACAAAGAAAGATCACTTTCCGTTACCTTTCATTGATGAAATGTTGGAAAGGCTTGCAAATCATTCTTTCTATTGTTTCCTTGATGGTTATTCTGGTTATCATCAAATTCCAATCCACCCTGCTGACCAAAGTAAGACCACTTTTACATGCCCGTATGGAACTTATGCATACCGACGAATGTCATTCGGATTATGCAATGCTCCAGCTTCTTTCCAACGGTGCATGATGTCTATTTTCTCTGATATGATCGAGAAAATCATGGAAGTGTTCATGGACGATTTCACTGTCTATGGCAAAACTTTCAATGATTGTTTGGAGAATTTAGATAAAGTCTTACAAAGGTGTGAAGAAAATTCCTTAGTCCTAAACTCGGGAGAAATGCCATTTTATGGTTCAGGAAGGAATAGTACTTGGACACAAGGTGTCCAAACATGGGATAGAGGTGGATAGAGCAAAGATTGAAGTTATTGAACAACTTCCACCTCCCACAAATGTGAAAGGAGTCCGAAGCTTCTTGGGACATGCAGGGTTCTATAGGCGCTTTATCAAAGATTTTTCTCAAATCGCTAGACCCCTGACTAGTCTCTTAGCTAAAGATGCACCTTTCATCTTTAGTAATGAGTGCCTTGAATCTTTTTAAATCCTTAAAAAAGAGCACTCACTTCAGCTCCAATTATTCAACCTCCTGATTTCAATCTTTCTTTTGAGATCATGTGTGATGCTAGCGACTTTGCGGTTGGTGCCGTTTTAGGCCAAACTAAGGATAAGAAGCATTATGCCATATCCTATGCTAGCAAAACCTTGTCCGGAGCACAGCTCAATTATTATACCACCGAAAAAGAGTCATTGGCTATTGTCTTTGCCATAGACAAGTTTAGATCTTATTTAGTGGGGGCAAAGGTAATAGTTTACACTGCACCATGCTGCTCTTAAGTACCTCCTCACTAAGAAAGATTCTAAGCCTCGGCTACTTCGATGGATTCTTCTACTCCAAGAGTTTGACATAGAAATCCGAGATAAAAAGAGAGTAGAGAATTCGGTAGCTGATCACTTGTCTAGGATTCCATACAAGGAGACATATGAGCTACCTATCAATGATTATCTAAGAGATGACACCTTGCTCATGATAACACACTCTGATCCTTGGTATGCAAACATCGTGAACTTTATAGTGACAGGCTATGTCCCACCTGGTGTAGACAAAAGAAAACTAGTCTATGAGAGTCGTCATCACCTATGGGATGAGCCTTATCTTTACCAAGTTTGCGCCGATGGATTGTTGAGAAGATGTGTTCCTATGGGTGAGGCTACTCAAATTATGGAAAGATGTCATGCCTCACCATATGGGGGACATTATGGAGCATTCCAGACACATGCTAAGATCTGGCAAAGTGGTTTTTTCTGGCCAACGATGTATGCAGATACAAAAAAATTTGTCAGAAGATGCCACAGATGCCAAAAGCATGGAAACATAAATACATGAAATGCAATGCCGCTCATAAACAATCTCCAAATTGAACTATTTGATGTTTGGGGATTGATTATATGGGGCCATTCCCCAAGTCCGGAAATTTTGAGTACATCTTAGTGGCCGTAGACTATGTATCCAAATGGGTAGAAGCAATGCCATGTCGAACAAGTGTTTCAAAACATGCAAAGAAAATGTTCCATGAAATCATATTTCCTCGTTTTGGTACACCCCCGATGGTCAAGCGATGGAGGATCCCATTTCATTGATAAAGTCTTTCAAAAGTATTTAGCGAGATCATGGGATTCGTCATAACGTTGCAACACCATACCATCCTCAAACTAGCGGTCGAGGCGAAAACATCTAACAAACAAATCAAGAATATTCTGCAAAAAAGACTGTGGATGAAATGGGGAAGACATGGAAGGACTAGCTTCCGGATGCACCGTGGGCTTACCGAACTGCATACAAGACACCTATAGGCATGTCACCTTATCAACTTGTGTATGGGAAAACATGCCATTTTCCTGTTGAATTGGAGTTCAAGGCTCATTGGGCGATCAAGAAATGGAACATGGATCTCCACCTAGCCGGCGAAAGCGCCCGATAGATGCAACTATTTGAGCTAGAAGAATGGAGAGAAAAGGCTTACCACAACTCTAAGATCTACAAAGAGAGAACAAAAAGGTGGCATGATAAGAGAATCAAGCATAAGGAGTTTAAGCCTGGAGACAAAGTTCTACTATTTAATTCAAGAGTAAAGCTCTTTGGACATGGTAAGTTGCGAAGTAAGTGGGATGGACCGTATAATGTCGTCGACACCTCAACACATGGAGCCATCACCATCCAAGATGATACAGGTAATACGTTCAAGGTAAATGGACAACGTTTGAAAGTTTACTTTGAGCCACAGATCAACATGGTTGAGGAGCTAGATATAATTGAGTTTATATGATTATTATATTAGAACACTCTAGACAATTAATGCTTAAATGCCTAACCTTTAATCAGTTCCACAAGTTTTGTTGTCTATTTGAGTGTTGCAGGATTCATGGGAGAAAGACATGATAGGATGATACCCTCATCGCTTGTCTACCTTAACTTCCACATCATCAACATCCCGACATGTCAATCTAGCTTGGGGAGAGCACCCCCCAGCTTATCACGATAAGTATCTCTTTACTATATATTATCGGTGTATATATCTTTTTTTGCTTTGTTTGATAAGAGTCTAGTGTTTAAAAAGTCTTAGTTAAAGTGTGAGAATAAATGATCTAGAGGGAGTATTCACCAGTTTGCTTTTGCTCAAATAAAATGAACCTTAAGTTTGGAAATGATGAATAGTTGCTCTGCTATAATTCCTTACACGTACCTAGTTTTCAACCTTGAATTCTCCCAAGTTTTAGATAAGAACTGTTGTAACATGTGATTTACTTTGAAATTGAAAACTTATGGGTAGTGTATGCTTGATCTAAGTCTAGGTGATTGACGGATATGATACATGAAAAGTTGAGCTGCTATTTATTTTGTTTCTAGTGATACTAGAGTCCTGGAGGATTTATTTCAAAAATATCAAATCAATAGCTTCACTTCATCTTTGTGGTAAAAAATTATATCCTATTAGAGCCATGTTATGAATATTAAACCAAAAAAAAGTTATTTGCTTTGTGTTGAGCTTTGTCAAATTTTGTGACTCAAGTTGAGAGACTTGTCTAAAAGATCAAGATCACGTACACTTGTTTTTATTTATTTATTTATATGCTCCAGTTGTTGATCTCTCTAAATTCAATAAAATATTTTTTGTACATCAAGGCATGGGCTATGCAAAAATAAATATCATAAAAAAGGGAGATGAAAAAGTCCTACAAAGTAGTAGAGCCTACCTCCTTAAGAAAAAGAAAAAAAAAAAAGAGATGAAAAATGGACAAGTGTCCTACGGGCGAGTAGAGCCTACTTCCCTAAGAAAAAAATAAATAAAGATGAATAATGGACAAGTGTTCGAGGGTCAGTAGAACCCACATCTTTAAAAAGAGAGGAAATAAAAGATAAAAGTCTAGGGCCAGCGAGAGCCCACCTCTCTAAAAAAAAAAAAAAAAAAGATAGCCCATGATCTTGTTTATAAAAATTTTTATTCTAAAAAAGAGAGAAAAAATAAGAGCATAGTAGAATTAGCACACACATGCACATCTTGATCTAAGAGGATGTCTTTCCTTGGGTCCATGTTTGATTTTGCAAACACATACAAAGTAAATATGCTATATCTTTAATAACCCTACAACTCCAGATACTGACTTTATTAGAAGTAGTATGTTTAATATATATGCTTTGTGAGGATCCAAAAATACCACATATATATATATACTCATTGACTGATTTGAGAGTACCACAGAAGAAAAGAAGGGAGCTACGTTTCTTTTCAAAAATCATTGCAAAAACTCCAGATAATAGTTGATCTAAGAGCATGAGATATATTGCTTGATTTGATTGTTCTATCTTTCAATTGCTCAAGACTCAAGTGAAGGCTATAGGCCCCATGATAGAGAAGTTTAAGTTAATAATAATAATAATAATAATAATAATAATAATAATAATAATAATAATAATAATAATAATAATATAAAATATATATAAATATATATAATTCTTCGAGGAGAATTCTTGTTTGAAAGCATGTGTACTTATGAGGCATGAAAGCATTGTAGCAACTCCCCGATCCATTGCTAAGTTTGGTTTTTGCTAGGGACTAGCAAAGGGTAAGCTTGGGAGAGCTTGTTGACACCTTTTATAGCATAATATTAATAGTCAACTAAACATGAAATAAGGGCATAAAATTAATATCAACATAAGTCTAGGAGCTTTACTTGACATAATTCCACGAGTTTTGGTATTCTGTGATTTTCCGGGGACTTAACAGATAAATGTAGAGAAGAATGGAGAAAGTTCCGAATATACAAGACATATGATGACAAGACTTGACCGTGAAGCAACTCAATCCGAAAAGTGAACTAAAACATTCTAGAAAGTACCGAGAGAACACCAAGGAAACCAGAGGCCGAGAGGAGACAGGCCACACGGCGGCCGCCAAAGCTCATTTTGGCCGGCCGCCAAGTGGGTCCCACTGTCGACCTCATCTTCCAATGGCGGTTCACTACCGACTTTGAGGTTGTATCTACACCGTTGCCAAGGTCGGTTTGATCCAATGGTCATCATTCATCGCCAAGGACTATATAAGCAGCCCCAGGCTCGACCCCAAGGCTTATCTCTCTCATTATCTTTCATTAGTATTCTACAGAGCAAAAGTTAGGGTTTCAATTAGAAGAGAGATCCCTCTAGTTGTCTAGTTGTCTAGTTGTCTAGTTCATCTAGTTCATCTAGTTCAACTAGTTCATCTAGTTGTAACTAGATCAAGGAGAGAGAAGAGGAGAGAGTTGAAGAGCCGGACTTGTCGGATCTTCATCAACATTGTAATCTCGCAGCAACTAGTTCGTCTTCAACTAATCTCCAGGTTCTTCATTTATTTATTCTAAGCTTTCTATTTACTTTCATTCATCATTTACTTCTACTTTATTTATTAGATTCCCGCTTGCATCAAGTGCTCTAGTCTTTATAACACTAGAGTAGTAATTATTAGATTAGGCGTGGTGCTTAGTCTAGTGGTTACCCGAATTGCACCCAATCCCACGAATAGTTTGTGGTAGCCCTGTGGTGGTGACAAACTGACGGCGGCGTATTCCACCATGTTCGGGTTGGTGTTTGTAGGACCGTAGTTGGAGCTTCCTAGCCCCCTTCTCATCCCTTTCTCGTGGCTAGTGTTCGATATCCCATAATAAATAAATCTTGAAGTATCTTTGATTCCTAGATCTATTAGAGAAACCTTAGAAACTTTCTCTCTCTCCCCCACAAACCCATAGTTATTCTTGGACAACTTATTATCTTGATTAGTGCACTTCACGTTCCCCGTGGAAATCGATACCTTGGAATACTCCCAGGTGAAAGCTACATCGGTATCCGTGCGCTTGCGGATTTTTCTGTGTGCGTTAATTTATACCAACAGACAACTTAGCGGCACCCATGGGGAAACCATCGGGGCCCTCCTCCCCGCATATCGGAAAATCTCAAGAGTGGATGTGGGAGATGGCCGGAATACCTCCTTTTGGGAGGACGCTTGGCTGGGAGATAAAACACTAGCAGATCAGTTCAAAGTGCTACACAACCACTGTCTTGACATGGACGTGTCGGTTCACACAGCAATGACTCAACCCCTTGAATCCAATCTGCAGAACCGCCTCAGTCAACAAGCCATGGCTGAACTGCAGCTGCTGTCCACCATCCTCCAAGACATCGAGTTGAACGATAAGCATGATGTCCGGACCTGCTTCTTCGAGGACAGGGACCAACGACTGCAATCGGGCCTAATTTACAAGGCATCAATGAGGAGTGACACGGTGAGCCCTGCATACCGGTTTGTGTGGGAGAATTTCGCACCTCCTAGAGTGAAGTTCTTCGGTTGGCTTTTGACCAAGAACAGGATTCACTGCAGAAGTAACTTGCTCGCCAAACATGTGATTGATGATGACTGTTGTGCCATCTGTGGGCTGGACTCAGAAACTGCGGACCATCTGATCTCTGGGTGCCCCTTTGTCCAGTCCTTTTTGGGCGCGTGATCGGCTGGTCACCTACTGGAATCGCTGAAGTTCATCGCCTGTGGGATACTTGTGCTCCTGTCCAAATGCCGAGGAGGATGCTGGCCTCCCTGATCCTGCTACTGTGTTGGGAGATTTGGAAGCATAGGAACGATGTAGTGTTCAGAGCAATGCCGCCCAGCTTGCCGCGCCTCATCTCTGCTTGCCGCGAGTCTGCACACCTGTGGAGAAGTAGGCTACCCAAAAATGATGTCCAATTGTACTCTTTATGGTGTAATCATCTCCCTATCTAGACGCTACCCCTCATGTAATCTGTGGTCTGTAATCCCCTGTAACCCTGTTACAGGATCTGTTTAGGCCTCTGGCCTTGCCTCCTCCCGGTCATACCGACATCTGTGGCTTAATATATCAGGTGGGGGTACCCCAACCCCCCACATCGTTTCCTTCAAAAAAAATAATATTATTTGATCACTACAAAATTCTTAAGACTTATGATATTACTATATATTTACTTCGTCACTATTACAACGCCACCATGTGTTCCTATAGGAAGCCTTAATTACTAGCTTTCTTAGTAACACATTTTTTATATGTTCCAGTTGCCTATTGTTGGGATTATTTCATTTCGCTAGAGAACTCGACCCCAAGTCTTCAGAGTTTTAAAAATATTTTTTATTCTATCAAGACTCTGTTGCAAGGGAAATGCGAAGGTGAAATCATGACTTCGCAGAGACAAAGTTGACTTCGTCAAAAACAGAAATCATAAAAATGCATCAGAACTTCGCTCCGAGACAAGATACAACAATCACAAAGTCTGAAAACTAAGACTGCTAAAGAGATAGCAAAGACGGGTGAACGAAGACCTGAAACTAATGAAGAGGAAATTACCACTTCGCACCTTAGAACTTGCATGGTCCAGATGTGTGTAAAGTAGAATGGGCATATTTAAACTATGAAGTCAGCTCCCCCCCTACCTATAAATACCTCTTTGACATGTACAGTGCGGGTCAAGTTGAATGAACTCGTGATTAAGCGTATGTTTTCAATTTTGATGATTGCGTAGTTTCTCATACACCATCTGTCGCTCACCATTTGTGTGTGCTCGCAAGCTCCCACGAATAGAAGAGAACACAATGGGAAGACCTAACAAAGAAATCGGCATCGCCGAAGAAACAAGAACTCAGGAAAAAGAAGTACACCTAAATGGCGAAGACACAAAATATCAAGAGATCAAGACTTTACCAACGAAAGCCAAGAAGAGGAGCGAAGACTAAAGGAACTACAAGAAGAACTTGAAAACAAAAAGAAAGAACTTGATGCATGTCGAGCAAGAACATGGGAAAAGTCCCTAGAGCAAAGTATAGAAGAGTTAAAGCTACGATTCAAGACTAAACAAAGAAATTGAGAATGAAAGCAACGAAGTCATAAGCATTATATTGACGAACCAAACTCAGCTACCAAGAGTTCCCACTGAAAGAGAGATTCACCTCTCAATTGACACAGATTGCCCCCGACGGTCGATCAACAGCTAGCAAAATGGCCAATCAAATTTAAATTCAACGTAATGTGAATTCAAGAAATGTAGAAAAGGAACAAATTTGGGGAAGTCCAAAATCTAAATAGTCCCTCTAGGCTAGTTTACACACTTCAAAAAAAAGGAAGAACAAATAATCTAAGTAATCCCCAAAAATTCCAGAACAAGGAAAAATAAGGTCAAAGAGAAGAACACAAAATCAATACTAGCAAGACTTAGATTAGATATAATGAAATCGTCTATACAAGCAAGAACTAACTACTACCATTCATCCTGTTGGACTGTGATCCGTGAGTCTTGCAGGAACACTAGAAGTCCCACGGTTCGCGTTATATATTAGTGCCCGAAATCAATACTTAATCATGCCTGGAAGTCCAAATCAACAGTGGCAACTTCTCCCCAAGTATTTGGTCCACATAAAGAACCTTCATTGGGCTTAGAACTTTATGTACCTTAGCCAATTAATGGATTGAGCATATGTCATCCCAATTATTTGCCTCCAACAATTCCATTATAATCAACATAAATAAATTTGTAAAGTCTTGACCTTCTCCACCTGGCCATAACAATAGTATCATTGTCAGAATCTACCACCCTTAATTCATCAACTAATGTCTTCTGAAGACAACAAGCAGTAAAACTTCATGATTTTGTTCATCCATATGCTAACTGTTGGACAAAATCTCATACCACAATTAATGGTGACCATGTATCATTCTCAATCCTGTCAAAATAGTCCATACTTTATCATCCACAAAGTTACGAGTTTACCATACCAACAAAGAACCCTCCATAGTGAATCTCAATAATAAGCTCATCATTATTAGCAATATCAGCATTATGTGGAAAGGAACCTTTCATCAATAGTAGGACAAACCTAGAAAAATCACCCCTAATTAGTCAACATAACAAGATTATTGTACCTAAGACATCATACGAACCATGGGCGGAGCCAGCTATTTGGCAAGCTCGGCGGCTGTGATCCCTAGAATCTGTAGAAAAGATCAAATACATATTGTACAGGAGGAGTGCCAAGCGTGTGCAGATGCGTGTTCGGCAGGGCTTCGACTCCTTGTTCCTTTTGGTGAGCTGGATGGTGTGGAAGGAGCGAAACAGGAGGACATTTGAGACGGTGTCCAGGGAACCTTTGCGGCTAGAAGAGGACATTCAGGAGGAAGCCCAGGGGTGGTGTGCCACCAGTTTCAGGCAGTTGGAGGTCTTCGGCCGAGCGCCTAGAGTTCGTTGCACTGTCGCATTCTAGTTGCAAAATTGTTTCGCAATGTAGTCTTCACTTAACATCCAGTAGAAGGTAGGGCTCACCAGTAACTTGGGTTACCTTGTTGCGGGTTGTATGACCAAACTCTTTCCTCTTAATGAAATAAGCGTCATTTGGCGTGGTCTCAAAAAAAAAAACATGCAGTACAATATATATAATCTTCATTTAGTGAGGTATATTATGCCAATGCTTTACTTTTGGATTTGAATCTTATTCGCCGAACACAAAGTCATGCATATTTATATAGGGTGAGTTTGGTTCTATGGTGCACCAATGGTGATCCATGGTTGAATTCTATTCGGCACAGTGTCAGCACGACTTCATCGTCTCCTTTTCTATCAGGCTATAATGGTCGGGGTCAACGAATTTGCTGGCCTCGATGATGCAGACAGAGGCCAAGCGAATATGAACAGTCATGAAGGGATTTGGGCCTTCTTATTTCCCTCATATTCACTAGGGCCGGGGTGTATTTGCATTAGTTCAGTGCGAATCAACGCCCGGTTGGGCCAAACTGAAACTTGAACAGTGATTATAGGCACTGAAGCGACCGTTGGATTGGGATTATACACTAGCATTAGTTTAGGGACTGTGGCTATCACTTTAGGTGTTGTTTGGTTTCTAGGGACTAAACTGTTTTTAGTCCTCGGGAGTTTTTAAAAAAGTCCTTATAAGAGAGTTTTTTAGGGACTGATAGAGGAAAAGTCTCAAAAAAAAATCCTTGGTTTGGTAGGCTAAGAGATACTTATTTAGTCCCATGGACTCAAAAGCCCCTAAACCAAGCAGCCCCTTACTCAGATAACAATCACTAGAGTTTCAGATCAACATTTGGATAATATAATATAATATATCACAAAGATTACATAGGATCAAACGATGAAAGCCATAATAAATATTCGCAATGCCAACTAATAAGCTTCTAATCCAGCGTTCAGGCACTTACATAACAGGTACTTATTTTTGATTGAAAATACTGGAAATAAAGAATATTAGATATTACATTTACAGAAGAGATTTAAGGCTTCAGCCATAGGTGTGGACATGCAACCGCCATCATCAGGGTTGACGCGGTTAGTCCAGCTTCAAAACTGGTTTGTTCCGATGCTGGGCAACTTTCTGCCGCAATTCTTCCTTGACTGTGTCGTCAAAGGAACCCTTGAGCCAGACATGCTTGAGCGAGGAAGGGTGCTCTATCCCAGAAAACTTCAATGACGACCCATCCAAGCAGTGAACCTTGAGCACCTCAAGTTCATCCATCTCACTTTCAGCAAACTTCACGTGTAAGTTGGAGCTGCAAGCTATCTCGAGGACCCTGAGTTCACAGAACTGGCCAGGTGTAGACCACGTGGCACTGTCCATCCTGTCACAGAATTGGAGCTCAACATCTTGTTCCGTCTTGAAGCGAAGGCTAAGGGTTTGCAGCCTTCGTATCTGACCAAGATCCTTTAGGCAGCTCCAGTGTGGGTACTTTTCCACATGTAAGTGAATTTTAAGGCGCCGTAGGTTCTCTGGAGGGGTGATTTTGTCTAACCAGTCATAGTCCCTATCCTTGTGCAGCTGAAGTGACAATGAATCCAAATGGCTGTGACCCACAATGGCGGAAAAGAACCCCTTGATGTTACTCCGGTTGATGCCAGATACTCCGAGCTTGTGAAGCTGGGTAAGGTTTTTGAGCTCCTTCAGAATGACCTTACCACCTCTTGCGCTGACGTTGATAACACCCAGCGTGTGCAAGGCCGTCAGTGCACCAATACCTCCTGGCACCATGATGCCATCGCAGGGGTCGACTTGCCCATGCTTACTCCTCCATGGTGCCGACGGCTCGTCATCCGTCAAGGTGACACTCGTACCTGCACGAATGTACTGCAGCTTGTGCAGTTTGCTGATGCTCTTCGGAAGCTTGGTAACAGAGGTGTGCCTGATATCAAGAGTCTGGAGCTGCCTGAGGTCAATGAAGGAATCTGGCAGAAAAGATACCTTTGTGCATCTTCTCAGAGAGAGGAACTTGAGCCGAGGTAGGTGCTTCAGGATCTGCTCGATGTCTTCGTCCTTTATATTTGTGTCCTCCAGATCGAGAACCCGGAGCACTCTCATCCGCTCCGATATGAAGAACGTCCTCCACTCTCTGGACACAGTCAGTGACCGTAGCTGCGAGAAGTCCAAACTGTCAAACACAAACCTGTCCCTCTTCCAGGTGCTCCCAATCGCCAGGTGCTGTCCTGCACGCTGTGTTGTCAGGCTGCTCTCTCCCCGCAGCACGGAGACTTCCAGTGGGAGGAAGATGTTGTCTTCCGTCACCCGTGAGATGACGTACTCGAGGAACAATGAGTTTATCTGGCAATAGGTTACGCCACCGGCCACGGCAGGTGTTTGTGGCGGATGCTCCATAATGCCCAGGGTGGCAAGGTGGTGAATGACCTTCTCCGTGTACTCCACCATGCTGTTGCTGTCAGTGCCCTCAGAATAGCCCTCGGCAATCCACCGCCTAACCAACCGGCTCCGACGAATCTTGCTGCTTTGAGTAAAAATGGAGAGGTAGAAGATGCACTTCTTAAGGACTTGAGGACACTCCTGGAAAGTTGAATACATCCAAGTCAATACATCCCCGAAGCTATCAAGCCCCTTTCTTGTCTTCAGAGCATACATAAAGTTGGCATTTAGACGTCGTGCCTCCCATATGACGTTTGGCACTTTGGCCAAGTAGTTGCCTAAAGCGACTATTAGTTTGGGAAGTCTGCCGCACTTGTTTATGATATGTCCTGCTTCCTCCAATATGTTGGAATCCCAATTATAGGTCGTCCTCATCTGCCTTCTAGCTGCCTAATGAACAAAAAAATTATAAAAAAATGTATTTTAGCTAAGATTATATATGTATCATATTATTGTAACAGAGTTAAATTAAATTAATCATTATGTTAATTAACTAAATTAAAATGAATCACTATGTTAATTAATCAAATAACATGAAAACGATCCACAAAAGTTAGTTATTATTATCTGTCACAAACTGTGTGGGCCGGCCAAAAGGCCCTGGCGTGCACGCACGCACAAGGAGCACAACAGCCCTGCTCCGCCGCCCGCCGTCGTTTGCTTGATGATTAAGTAAAAATTATTTAGGAAATAAATATTTAGGAAAAAAATAAATTACTTTGTCAAGAGGTATTCCGATCTATAAGGAAACCAGCATTCAAGTCTTCCTCGGACTATAAATGCAAGGAGTTGTAATCGGTTGAATCTTAATCAGAAAATTAAGGGGTAACACCCAATAGCTTCAGCTCTCCCCAACCCTAAGCTCCCTCTTTCCCTCACGCACGTGCACAGCCGCCCCCAACGCCGCGCCGCTGCCACGCCGCCGCCGCCGCCTGACTGCCGCCGTCGTCACTACCACCTCTACCTCGCCGTTCTTTGCCGATCTATGTCGCTGATCGCGTGTCATCGACCGCCGAAATCCATCCGGCCAGCTGTGACAAATTGGTATCCGGAGACCGGTATGATCCACCCACGCTGCCACCGTCAAGATTCGATGGCGCTCCGCTGCCTTCCTACCCGGAGATGATCATGGAGGCCATCTACGCGCTTGGATCGAGAACGCCGCCAACAAAACTGCGATCTCCAACCACATCGAGGTGAAGTACGGCTCCATCCTTCGTCCGATCACCTCTCCCGCCACCTCTTCCGCATGAAGACCACCGGCGAGCTAGACGACCTCCTCGATGCCGCCCCTACCATGGGCGCCACCGACGACAACGTTGCTCCCAAGGGTGCGCCGGCGTCGTCCCTCCACGATCACCGACGCGCTCAAGCAACGGACAAGCCTACCCCGAGGACGCCCCCGCTGTTGCAGTCCAGGTTAGATTAGATCGGATCAGATTAGGAGGCCACCACCGACGTCCACCAGCTGCTCGACGAAAAGCCTACCCAGCTAGGCCAGCATCGCGAGACCCCAACAACGGTCCAGATAAGTTCCTACAACACCAGCGACGTCATCTTTGACATTAGGAACATCGGGAACACCAACGTCACTATGGGCGACACAACGGCGTCAACCGACGTTGACATCGACGTCGCTAACCCCGACATCCTGGACAACACCGGCACCATAAACAACAACGATGTCAACATCTTCGCCGACCAGGACATCGCAAGCTCCACATCACCGGGCAAGTCCATCCAAACCAACATGGAGCTTCTACATCTACCACCCATACTACAACGACGCCACTCGACATCGTCATTGCCAACCATGACGTCCTCGACACCAGCACCATCAACGACAACAACGCCACCCCTACGGGCACGGCCATTGGAGGGAACAGCGATGCCCTCATGGGCGCCAACGACGACACCGACGACAAAAAGGCCTTGCCATCGACGTCGCTAAAACTCGACACCCCTCGGCATCGATGACATTGTCAACAACGACGACGCTACCATGGGCACCATGAACGGCAACGACGCCCTCAGGGACGTCAACGCTAATGAGGAACCCCCTGACGTCAACGCACTCATCCACTCGCCGACCTTCGTCAGCGACAACAATCTGCTGAACCTGTTGAACGTCCCTCCGACATACACTTCAACGATGAACATCGAGAAACAAGCCGCACATCCGTTCGCAACTACGACACCACCAGCACAGAAGGCAACCCCATCAGCACCTCGCCAATGGAACATCAGCTCAAAGATATGAGTTATGCCGCTATCCATCTGATAATAGCAGCACTTCTTCCGGTTCATCGGCATGCCAACCCAAAGGCGCTGGAGGAGGGGGATACCCGCACATGGTGTCTCGCATGTAACCGGGCCGCCCATCGACATCGGCGCTACCGGCGACCCAACAAGACCTCGACAGGCCGACACCCCGCACGACTACGTCTATGCCTTGAAGTTCGCCAACGACCTCTCGCCTCATTAGGAGAGGCCCTACAACGGGATGCCCCCCGCTCGAAGGACAAAGCGATCCGCCTCGCTGGTCTCCTCAACGCCCCTCCGCCACGTCCATCACACAACTCGGCAATAGGCAATGGACACGATGACACCAAAAACGACATCACCAACGGCAACACGGCTATGGCAGCTGGGACGACTCGAGAATTAGCTGACGCATGGATGCGTCTCCTCGTCGAACGGTTGGGAGATGTCATGCCCCAGGATTGGAACTTGGGAGGTCGTCCGCCTAGCCCAAGGGGCACCGTGTGTGGCCACCAAGAAGAGGGCTGCAGCCCCACCAACGCCGACATGAGGTACATGCCACACGCACCGGTCTTCCACCACGTCTACCTCGTCACCACTGCGGAGGCCCTTACCCTACCTCAACTTGCTACACCGACCGACAACAAACTACAAGGCATCGCCGGAACCATCAAGCTCCAGGCGGGAGCACTAGCTTGGGCGCCACTCAAGCAATGGAATCCCACCCGTCGAACCAGCATCAGAAAGGGTCAGCGTCCTCATATTCGTCTAGCTTATTCCCTCTATACAAGTGGATGCAACAAACTTCGGAACATTCTGCTTCGATCGACCATCAATGACAACAGCCGTCTGTAACCACAGCGAGGACGTGCTTTGTCGGGAAAGGGGGAGTGATGTCACAAACTGTGGTGGGCTGGCCAAAAGGCCCTAGCGCACGCATGCACTAGGAGCACAGCAGCCCTGCTCCGCCGCCCACCGTCGTTTGCTTCATGATTAAGTAATAATTATTTAGGGAATAAATATTTAGGGAAAGAAATAAATTACTTTGTCAAGAGGTATTCCGATCTATAAGGAAACCTCCTAGATATTTCTTAGCATGCAAGTCTTCCTTGAACCATAAATGCAATGAGTTGTAATCAGTTGAATCTTAATCAGAAAATTAAGGGGTAACTCCCAACACCTTGAGCTCCCCAACCCTAAGCTCCCTCTTTCCCAAGACGCGCCGCCGCGCCTAACGCTGCGCGCCGCCGCCCCCACCGTGTGCGCACGTGCCCCGCCTGACTGCCCGCACGTCGTCACTACCACCTCTACCTCGCCGTTCTTCGCCGATCTACACCGCCGATCGTGTAACCGACCGCCGGAATCCATCCGGTCTGTGACATTATCCTTTGACAGTCTATATTAAATTGAAGATAGACTCCTGTTTGGAATTGGATAGATAGAAGTTAAAGACAATGAATCAAGATTTGCTGTACCGTACCATCTCTGTCTCAATTCCTGCTTCCCACGGCCTTCTAGCTGCCTAATATACAAACAATACAAAAAATTGCATTAGCTTAGATTATATATAATCATATTATCGTAACAGAGTTAAATTAAAATGAATAACAATTAATCATATAACATGAAAACGATCAACAAAAGTTAGTTATTATTATCCTTTGACAGAGTACTTATAATTAATTGAAAATATGATCATGTTTGGAATTGGATAGATAGAAATTAAAGACAATCAATTAGGATTTGTTGTACGTACCCGCTCTGTCTCGGTATCTGATTCCAACTGCCTTCTAGCTGCCTAATGTACGAAGAACGTAAGAATTGTATTAGCTAAGATTATATATCCATCATATTATCATAACAGAGTTAATTAAAATGAATCACTATGTTAATTAATTAGATAACAAGAAAAGGATCCATGAAAGTTAGTTATTTATTATCCTTGATAGTCTATATTAATTAAATTGAGGATAGAGTCATGTTTGGAATTGAATAGATAGAAATTAAAGACAATCAATTATGATTTGTTGTACGTACCTCCTCTTTCTTCAATTCTTCCATCTGCTCTTTAGCTGCCTAATGTACAAAGAATACAAAAAGTTTTATTAGCTAAGATTATATATCTATTATATTATCATAACCGCGCGAGTTAAACTAAAATGAATCACACTATGCCAAATGATCAGATAACACAAAAAAAGATCCACAAATATGTTAGTTATTATTATATATCCTTTGATAGTATATATTAAATTGAAGATGGACTCATGTTTGGAATTGGCTAGATAGTAATTAAAGAATCCGGAAACTAATAAATACGAACTACAATCGAACACTGGCATGTTCTCAATAGCACACGGACACACACCGCAGACATGCGCCCAACTAAGAGCATCCAATTATTTTCATGATATCTATGGATCATATATGTATAAAAAGCTACGTCAGAGAACATGATGTCAACTAAGTCATCTACATTACAAGATGGAAATATACTAATGTTGCCACATCCTTTTCTAGGATGCAAGAGATATGTATTTAATTCAATGGTGCAAGGAAAATGCATCAAGGAGTTCAGATCAATGACTTAATTATGTCGACATGAGCCATTAACAGAGCAAAAGATTAGAAACCACAACAAATGACAAGCCAAACATCAATAGTAAGGTAACAATATAAGGAACAAATTTGAATATCCAGTACATACTCAATCATGTTATTATTTTTCAATTTGTAGTTTAACTAACATTTTAATATTTTATTTATATAGTTCAATTCCTACAGAGGATCGTCCAACACAATCATATAATGCACAATGTCAACTATACTAGGAAACAAAACAAATGAAAGAATACACCCAACTATAAAATGGAACTAATGTTACATCGTTAATCATGCCACGACCGTCCCTCATTCTTGCCAATACAAATTCTATACACATGTGTAACTCAAGATTCAAATTGAAGATAATTCTATGAAGTAATTTTTACAAGTTAATATATCTTAAGCTCAAATTCTATTGCTTTAGTACCTCAAAGATAATCCATGCGGGAGCATTGATTGATGGATTAGTATATATTTTATAATTGTAAGCTAGATAATTTAGATACAGATTAGGAGTTATTTTTATTATCTTTCATTAATGTAAAGGTGGGTAGTGAAAATTTTGGGGTCATTTTGTAATATGTTTCATTACCGCAGTAGTGGATAATTACATACAAACTTAGGGATTATTTTGAATTGTTTATTATGATTGTATCGATGGGTAATTTATACAAATTTAGGGGACTACTTTGAATTATCTTTAAGGATCACTTCATGTGTTTTTTATAATTGCAAAGGAGGGATAATTTTATATAAATTAGAATAGGTCCAGCATTTGTTATTAGTACTAATGACTAGAGCCTATCAAATAAAAGACCAATTTTTTTTATTTTTATCATTCTTCTAATGTGTCTGATGAAAATTAACATGGAGGATTTGTTGTCGCCCCCGGTTAAAATAGCAAGATTATTTGTAATTTCCATATACATACTACTATACAAACAATATTTGAGGTGGAAGTTTTTTATACAAATTTCAAGGTGCAATGTGTATAAAAAAAACTAAGTTAAAAGTTGAGTATGAGTTTGCCAAGCTAAAAACTGAAGATGAATATTTTGATACATAGTATCATCTCTTTTACCATTAAATACGCAAGCCATCCACATCATATTTCACTAACTATTCATATCATCTCCCACTAATAGTCATGTCATTCCACTAATATAACTTCTAACATCTTAATCGAACCAATTTTGACAAGAATGTATGTAAGAACATCTAGATTTTATAAATCATATATCCAACAATTTTATTTTTTAAGATAGTCCCATAGCAATGAAGGGGTATCTTGTAGTTAGGATTATATTCATTAGGCTGCATACCATTCCAGAAAATTAATTTGTAAATAGAATATAGATGGTTTCAAAAAATATATTTTTGTGAAAAACCTTAGAATTCAACAATTTGCATGAGGTAGGAACAACTTTTGAATACTGGATTGAAAGCAACACTGAAGGCATGTTAAATTGAGAACTGTTTTAATTATATATTGTATTCCACTTACATGTAGATTACGCAGTCCAATATTTTTTTTTGGTGGTATCAATTGAAAATAATATAACATACCAATAGTTCAATCTGCAGCATCACACATACACAGGTTGATGAAGTACCTTCTCAAAGAGACGAAGGGCTGCATCAGCTTCTAGGCCTTTGACATTTAACACTGCATCGTCTGACATTGCACAATGCCTGGCGACGCTTTCCTCCCTAGTAACAACAATGATGCAGCTTTTTAGAAGCTCTCGATATCAAGTTAGCTTCTATAAGGTCCCAGTCTTCCTTGGACCGCAATCCATCAATAGCAAGAAGGCATCGCTGTTCTTCCAAATGCCTCCAACACTGTAGAAGGATATCTTCATCTTCTGGTATTGTTAAGCTGAAACATAGTACTAAATTCTGACAGAAGTTCATTATATCGAAAGGCTGGGGCGCACTGACAATAGCGCCATACTGAAATGCATCTACATAATGGTCACAGAATGCTTCAACAAGAAATGATTTCCCAACACCAGCAATCCCGCACACTGACATCACGATGATGCGTTCGCGATAATTTATTTCTAATAGCTGTTCAAGTTTCTTTAGTTCTGAATCGCGCCCAAGAAGGTTATGTTTATCCAGCCAATGGGAAGTCGCCTGATCCTCCCGCCCCGTGTACAGGCAATTATTGCGGCTCACAATACTTTTTACCATGCTGCAAATAAAAAGAGAGAGGAACCGATAATAAATAAACATAAAGAATAGCTTAACTAATATTATAATTAAACCGTATTCTAACAAAGTGTTGAACTAGCATGCATGTTTATATGTTATTGTTTCCACTTTTCCTATATTTCAGATGGCTGAATTTTAAGACGATTTCAATCAACGCTCTTGTACTGCCAACTAATACAGGTAAATTGCTATTTTTGTGATTTTTAATTTGTTTTTGGGTCATAACATTTGATTTTTTTTGGGTCTTTTTCTGACTATAGAAAACAATTGTAAATTGTTAATTGTCTTTTGCCAACAAAGATCAGATTGTGTCGGGTTTGTAGTTTTATTTAATGGGGCTTTTTTTTTTTTTTTTTTGAACCTAGAATTACAGATTGTGCCTATAGAAATTACAAAGCGCTAAACCAGCAATTTTAGTATGAAATATATGCAATAACTGTCGCTTGAAACAAAACTAAAATTCAAGCACCTAACTTTAGCAAGTCTATTGTTTCAGAACATGAATAAATGAGACAGGAGCACCAATTTTATCAATAAAGTCATCATATTTATGTATCTTTAAAACAATACGTATATATATCACACTAATTAAACAATAGAACACGCATATAAAAAAAAAAAAAGCATGCAACCATTGACATGTAGGTAAGATTAGATTTCTGAATATAGTTGATGATAATTACTTGTGGATATCGCGGAAGGTCCTTGAAAAATGTGTAGACAGAGTGGTCATTGGAGAACTCCCGTAGTAACCGTACATGATACGGCTCCCCGTGCACAGGCTTGCGACCTCAAGCTGCTGTGTTGACACAACAATCCGGCTCCCATTCTTGAGGTCTGGCAGGAACGACCTTATAGCATTCCACTCTATGACGGTGGAGACGTTTTCCAGGATGACGAGGTACTTCTTCTTCTTGAGCCACTCCATGAACTGTGCAAGGATACTGTCTTGGGTTGGCTTCATGGACGCCAGGACGTTCACAGCTACGTCTGCTCCGTGTTTTTGGGTAGAGGCGTTTGTGTAGAACCCAGCCATCAAGCTCCGGATGAACTCTTGGGGATTGAAAGGATGCATTAACTTCACCCAAGTATGGCATTCAAACATTTCTTGGATTTCTGGGTCATCATACGCTTTCTTGATGATTGATATTGTCCCAAGATCGCCTCCTGTTCCACAAACGGAGACCACTTGGAGGCCCTTTTCCTCTGTGGTTATCAACCTGGTAAGGTCCAAAAAGCTATTCTGTTTATCAAAGTCACCTCTCGGATTGATGAAGATGTCCATGGTCCTTTGGTTTGCAGTTGCAGCAGACGCTTGCAGGACCTGCTCTCCGGAGTTGCCGATGAGGTTGTAGCGCATGTTCCTTTGGTTCACATCCTCAGCTCGGGCCTTGAGCTGCTTTATCTCGGCGACAGCTTGGTCGAGGGGACGCATTTGTACTCCCTCCGTTCCAAAAACCTATCAAAATTTATAGATAAAAACTATAAATATTTATGTTATCAAATAAATATCACTAGATTCATTATGCAATGTATTTTTATAAACTAATTTAAAGTCATAAATGTAAATATACAATTCTTTTAATGAAACGCAATATATAATTTCATGTTTTCTATAACGGAGGAAGTACCTTGGACTGCCTGAAGTGTTGCCATAGCTGTTGCCGGAATGACCCCTTTGTATCCAGGTGAAGGACGTACTCAATGCAGTCTTCGGTGTCGTAAGACAGGTCACGGACCTGCCTCACCCAGGTGCGTGCCACCTGGTTCTTCATGCGCTCCCCGGTGGCAGTGTTGAGAAAGGACTGCATCATCTCGAATTCGTCCTTGATGAAAATAATATCACGCTCCACGACCTGCCATTTCTCGGCTTCCTCCTTGATGGCGGACTTCACCTTGTTCACAAGAGCCTCCACGGCAGTCTTGGAAATCCCAATGGCAAGTTCCGCCATCGTATTGTGCTCTCTATGTTTCCTCTGTGATTGTTACTCGTGATTGATGTTTTGTCTTGTAGCTGGAGCTAGGAAGTATGAAGCATATATGGGTGCTGAAATGTGCATGGGCTGAGGAATTGGGGCTGCTTGGCTTCTGAGTTATGAGGATAAGATGCAAACATATATATGATCATAAAAGGGGATGGGGATCATCAGGAATGGACGACACCACCAGACTAGCGGGGCAGGCAAGAGAATGTTTCCATGTCCTAACAAGCTAATTTAAGCTGCATACTTCATAAACATGGGGTACTAGAGGGGGGCTGTGATGCTTGCTTGGAACCTTGGCGCCGCGCCTAGGAAAATATATATAGATGACGATAAGTGCTCTAGCCTTGCAGTTGCAGTTTAGGCCTTGATGTATGCTAAAATTCAATATTTTTTATATTAACTGCAAGTGAACGCTAGACCCAGGTGGTCTGGTTGTGCACTTTGCAGTTTGCACCTTGCAGGCCAGAGTTCGAACCCTCTCTGGGGCGGATTTGTTAGCTAGAGCAGGCACAATTTATCTGCGCATCGAAACTCGTCTGCCTCACGCCAAAACACAGGTCTGAGGCTAGTCCAGCCTCACGGGAACTACGGTGCCCATGTGTATGGGGGGGGGGGAGGTTGCAGAGGTTCGAAGGGCATGAGAAGGTCTTCTTAAGCACAATGTCCGGGGCCTATCTTACCCCGCGGGTTGAGTCTTATATTAACTAATAGGTAAATTTTCTATGTGCTACAACAAATCATACACAACTTGTTGCAAGCTCACCTAGATGATATGAGTCTCGGGGATTTTTTTGGGCAATTACACACTATAGCTCAAATGTTCACAATGTACACACTCACCCATATGAAAGCATCTTATGCACGCAAACCCTAACCCAATGGGCATCTTTAGAGACTGGATAGACATTCTCTCGAGATTGATAAAGACACTAGGCTTCTAGTTATTGATGGCAACGCCGCCTACCACTGAAATTAGAAACATCGTTAAATCTTGGAATATTCGCTCCCATGGGGAGTTGAATCCTGAATATGAGGTCTATGGTGGTACTAAGGCTGTTAACTAGTGACTTTTAAAATATAGTTGTGAGCTGTGTAATGTGGAAAAGCTATTGTTGGCCGGGTGTCGGTTGTAAGAAAATCCGAAAGCCATTTGGTTGAGTAGTTGTGGCTTGCGTAAAAATAGTTGTAAACCTCCACTAGTAACCAAATCATTTTGCGTGACGGGCGAATTTGATTTTGCGTGGCGGACATTTGAGCTCGTCACCCATGAAAGGTCACGGTTAATCGCGGATTAACCGTGGGCGGGCTACGATGCCCACCACGGTTAATGGATTAACCGTGGCAGGTGAATTACAATGCCCGCCACGGTAAAGGTTTTCAAAAAAATAAAAAAATAGATGAAACCCTAGACAGGCCCGCCGAGCCCATCTAGGGTTGCGGCTACGCCGGGCGCCCGATCCCGTCGATCCACCGCCGGATCCCGTCAATCCATCGCCGATCCGCCCGCCCGAAGCGGCGCCGCCGCTAGTTCCCTTCGATCCATAGCCGATCCGCCGCCCGAAAAAGCGCCGCCGCGGATCCCGCCGATCCATCGCCCGAACCACCGACAGGAGGAGTGCCGCCACCGGATCTGCATGTCGGTCGGGAGCGAAGGGAAGGTGAGGGACGAATCTGCCCTAAATTTGAGAGGACGAGGGCCGAGAGTGGGAGAAAGAGGGGAGGAACCTCGCAGAGGATCCGCCCGGAGCTAGGCTCGTCGCGCAGCCGCCCGGGAGGCGGCCCATCCCTCGTCGCGCCGCCACCGGGTGGGGGAGCAGCCGCAGCCATTGCGCCGCCACCGGGAGGTGGCCCACCCCTAGCTCGCCTGCGCCATCACCACTACCGGGAATCCTCGCCGCCACCGGGAGGTGGCCCACCCCTAGCTCGGTGCGTAGGGTAGTGCGCGCCGCTGGGTGAGGCCACCGGTTGAGATCATTGTGGAAGAGAAGGTGAGCTGCTGAGAGAAGAGAGAAAGAGTGGGGGACGCTGCTGAGAGAATGGAGCAACGAAACCCTAAGTGGCTATTATATAACTGGACGCCGGATTGGGCCTTGCCTGGGCTGTTGGGCCTAAATAGCTAGGTCAGGATTATCCATGGCGGGCCTTTTAGGTTGCCCACCACGCAAAATTGATTTTGCATGGCGGGCACCTTAACACAACCGCCACGGAAAATACACTAGCTATTTTCCCCGTGGCGGGCGTGTTAAGGTGCCCGCCATGGAAAATCAATTTTGCATGGCGGGTAAAAATGCCCGCCACGGAAAATAAAACGGGGCGTGGCGGGGCGTGGACCGACCCACGGCAACCGTGTGCCCGCCACGGAAAAAAGATTTTCAGGTATCACGCAAAATCATTTCGTTAATAGTGCTCTCTAAAGCCTCGAAAGTGGGCCCTACTTGTCGCCCTCACGGCTGCTTCATCTTCCTCGCAGCAGCTTCGATCTCCCCGCAGGGGTACGGCTTGGGGCTCATCGCTCGGGGGCAAGGGCATGCGCCTCGCCCCGGCTTGAACGACACCGGCATAGGACTTCCACGAGCTCCCACCCTCCTCTAGCCGCACGGCCTCAACATCGCCAGCATGAACGACTGCAGCTTTCCCAAAATCACCGCATCAACTGCAACACGAAGCAAACGATGCCCCGAACGGACCGAAATAAACACCCAAATCCTCCCTCACGGTCAAGTGATCGGTCTCCTCTCTATGGTACCGCTGCTCAGTAATTGTGCTCTAATTTTGTGATGCAGCTCATCTATTTTAGTGTTGTACTACATAAGCTTGAACCAGTCTTTGCATGGTCAAATATGACTGTTAGATCAATCTCGAAGTGGGACTTTCATAGAGTTTCATGGGCAGTGAATATATTGCCATGCCATTGTATTGATAAAGAGAGAGATTATGAAAGTTTTATGGGATTTTAAAAGAGTTTCATTGGGATGAAACTTTTCTACACGGTTTCCTCCACTGAAATATGAGTGTGTTAGAAACTGAGCCACAAAACCTCCACTAAGACCGCCTTAGACATCACGCAAGCATAAACTGATATATAAACAGTGAGACCATCTAAGTAAGTTGTACTGTGTCTTACTACTAATAATTAGAGATTCCAACGGAGATACTCCATAATTGTCATTAAAGTTGAAAACGGACGGAAACGAACGAAAATCGCTCTATTGTTTTCGTTTTATATTTTTAGACGGAAACGGGAGCGGGGGCCGGACAGCCGGAAACTAAAACGGTTGGGGATAAACAGTAAAGCAAAAACGGGTAAATATGATCGGAAATAGACGGAAATGAACGGTAAGCGGGAGCTTGAGCCAGAACATGTATGCCGCACATGCATATCAAATATGAAATATCCACTGATCATAATCCATAAACAAATATTAGTACAATACCAAATATCATATCCATACTTCACACGAGAGAAGGGAAATGATAAATTATGAGTTCACAAACCGAAACTGCAGTAGTCCACCACTCCATCACTCAATGGTTCACCAACAAAAGCGAGCACACAAGACCACTCCATCACGGCTCACCACCTTTGTTCATTGCTTCTGCACCACTTTCCCCTTCTCCCTACAATTTTCAGCACATATATTCATGATTAATTGGAAATAAAATGCTATGTTATGATCTTCGTGTATTGCAGAAATGTTTAAGAAGCCAAGCTAAATATCTCATCATCATCTAAATACCAGATACAACAAGTACTAGTTACCCCACCACTGATTAGTGCGCTTGGACTTGACCATTCACATAAGCCCTCCCCCGAATAATCCACGAGCAACGGCTGCTACTGCCGCGATTACAATATGGAAGCGTGCAATGGGCTGTGGATCACGTGCTGATCCATCGGGCACATGGCACTGCCTTATCAGTTACTCCATCCACACCAGCCATTAAAGTTGTTTTGGACATAATTTAGCATACGAAGGGCATTTGATATCCAACAAACATTAACAATTGGAGTGGTTAGCGCATCAGGGCCCAAGGCCAGAAATTGAAGTTTGAACCCCTTTTGGTACAGTAGTTTTGCCGGACGCGTGAATTTTGCCTGGCAGTGTGCGTTGCATGAGGCATGCGCGCAACAGGAAACCAGAAGTTGAGGGGCATTCGTGTCGAAGACATGGCTACAAGTGCTAAACGACTTTATTTGTGCAAAAACTTCAACCCCTAAAACGACTTTATTAGTAGAGCACAGACTTTCGGTATAGGGCTTTAGTCCCGCCACAGAGCAGCAGATGTTTGCGACTAAGATGTCACTATATATATATGACCGCAGTGGTTGTTTGTGCCCACACTAGCAGAAAACAGACTTTCGGTATAGGCCTTTAGTCGTGGCTATTGTTGATCCCGAGACTAAGGGAAGTAGTAGCCCAGTTGGAGCCACCAACTGGGACTAAGGACCTCAGCCAACGGCTAGCACAGCAGCTTTTACGCAGCGCTGGGGGCTTTAGTCCTGGTTGGCGACTCCATTCGAGACTACAACCACCTGCCGACAGATAAGAATGCACGCTTTTGGGCGGTGGTCTTTAGTCCCGGGCTGTGGCTACAACCGGGATTAAACGGGATTCCTTTAATCCCGGTTGTAGCCACAGCCCGAGACTAAAGATCACTACATATAGCGGCAATGGTTTTTGTTTGTGCCCATGTGTGTTCATTCATCCGTGTTCTTGCTTGGGGCAGTGATCCTTGTTTGTTGTTCGTCCATGTTCTTGCTTGGGGGAGCAAATTTTTTCTCTGTCTGCCTCAGCTTCATCTTCAATCTTGTCAAGGTTAGCAACTTCTGCTTCTAGTCTTTTAATGGCAAATAATGTAGATCAGTACATGCATTATTATCTTAACACATTTTAGTAACGGTAAATAATATAAATCTTAATAAACATAGAAACGTGTGCTTTTTGCAACGGTAAATAATGTAATATATTTATATATGATTTTATTTTCATTTATTATACATAATTTCTACATGAATGTGTGCTTTTTTGACACATTTCATATATATATATTTCTCTAATATATTTATATATGATTCTTGCAATGGTAAAGTATGTAGATCCTTCCATGTTGTGTTGTTGTATAGATTATATAGGAATAAGAATGGTGGATTTTATTTTTATTTATATATGATTCTCGCAATGTGTATCTTGACACATGTTCTGTTATTTGCCCATACACACAGATATATGGCCTCTCTTTGGGAGAAAGCCCTCCATATACGAGATATTGTTATGCGTCAGAGTATACCAAAAATGGTGCACACAAGAGGTGCTAAAAAAGTTCTACTGAAAAATAGAGCGGCGAAGGTTGTTGAGCCGTTGTGAGATTGACAGAGCCATCCAATCCTGAGGGCTTTGGACTATGGGCTTGTTGACACGGTTAGGGCTTCGCATCAAACACATCGGGGGGGTTTTGGACGCCCACGAAGGTTGCACACAACCTTGTAGCAGCGAAAACCGCAGCGTGACCGACCACGAACGATCAAGAGATCGCTAGGGCCGATGTAGAGCTCGGTGGACGGCTGGAAGACCTTCGAACGAACCTCCGGGAAGACCCGTCGGGAGGGACGCACCAAGGGTTGTCCTAGGGGCAGCGGATGCGCCTAGAACGCCGGCGAAGAAGCGCGGAGCTCGTCGTCGAACAGCATGGTAGGGTTTGGAAGAGATAAAAACAAGTAAAAGTAGAGACACGTATTGTGTTTGGACGATTTGTGATAGATGGGATCAAATCGGCCATGAACCCCTTCATTATATAGGGGAGGGTGGTCTTATCCTTTTAGGAAGGCGTCCCTAAGATGTTTCCAATCATCAAAAACCGACCAAAACACGATTGGAAACAAATCGGGTTCGATCTCAGACGGACACGGGCCTCGTCGGGGTGACCGACGCACGACCAGGTTGACCGGACGCCCCGGTCGTGCGTCTCGCGTAGAGGTTCTGCAGCGCGATCCGACCGGACGCACTGACCGGACGCTGGACCGACTCACAGCGCCGTCCGGGCGGGTGTCCCGGCCGCCTATCGACCGGACGCATCGACGGGACGCCGGGACCGGACGCCGCTGAGTCCGGCCGCTGAGTCCGGTCACATTCCGCAAAAGCCGCTGATCCTCCTTGAGAATTTGGCTAAGTCCGAAATTTCTTGGTGACTTCGGACCTCCAAAATATGGCTAAGTCCGGAATTTTTAAGTGGGTTTAGCCTATGCCATTTTTGGGTGTCAACATATGCCCCCTTTTCGGGTGAGAGAAGTGCACGATCCTCGAAAACAATATAATCCAAACAACACGAATGCCCATCGTGATCGGGTTGTCCGGTGACTAAGGGCGATATTGTATATCGGCCATTTTTGTTCTAAGGGCGATGCATGCATCGGCCATTGCTTGAGAGCACTTAGGCCTCTTGCCAAACACTAGGAAATATTTTTTCAAGTATCTCCCGTTAATCGCATTGCCTTTGCGTTTTCCATCATGAATATACTCAAGCTCATAGGAATTTCCGGATGTCACTTTGATCACTTTGAATGGACCTTCCCAATTAGGGCGACCACTTGCCAAACTCATTACTTTTTCGAACCTATCGGTAATATAGTTTGCCAAACTAAGTCACCGATTTGGAACGATTTGCTCTTGACCTTCTTGTTGTAGGCTTTGGCAATCCGGCTTTGTCCTTCTCAATCTCCTTTAAAGCTAGCATAAACCAGCTCATAAGGAGTAACCTTTATAACACCATGCCTAGATATACGGTGAGCCCATAGAGCTTCTGACAAGGCTTTCTATCTTTTTTTTTGAATAAGCTTGATCAAAGTCTTATTAGTGGATTCAGCTTGTCCATTGGCTTGAGCATAATATGGAGATGATTTGAGCATCTTGATCTTATATGATTCGCAAACGCTTTCACCTCTTTCGCCATAAATGATGTTCCTTGATCCGTAGTCAATGTTTGTGGAATGCCGAATCTATGAATGATATGCTCGGTGATGAACTCAATTACCTCCTTGTGTGTCATGTTCTTCAATGGAACTGCTTCCGACCATTTAATGAAGTAGTCGGTAGCAACCAAGACGAACTTATGCCCCTTCAAGATGGTGGATGAATTTGCCCAATGAAATCCAATCCCCAACCACGGAAAGGCCGCGGTTTGATGATAGGATGCAACATAGCAGCCGGCACTAGCTGAATATTCCCAAACCGTTGACACTCTTCACAATCCTTTGTAGTAGCGAAAAGCAATCGGCCATCATAGTAGGCCAATAAAAACCAGCCCTTCTTAGCAACCACTTCATCTTTGGAGCCGATTGATGCGTACCACAAATGCCTTCATGCACTTCTCCCATTGTCACTCTTGCTTGATCGGTTCCTAGACACTTTAACAACAAATCTTCGGCAGTCCTCCTATAAAGTTCTCCATTATGCAATGTGTACTTAAAAGCAAGTCGCCGAACATTCTTGTCAACCTTAGTGCTAGGATCCTGCAAGAATTTTATGAGAGGAGTTCTCCAATCTTCTAAATCGGTACTACCATTGTCCAAAACAGAAATAGACCGATTCAAAAGAATTCTACTTTGCTGTCCCAAATTATAAGTGACATCGGTTTGTCCAATTGGCTTTGGTCGAACCGAATTTTCACTAGAATTTGAAACAAGCAAGCTTTCATGCATCGGCAAAACGTTGCAAATGAAAATATTTATCTTTTACCTCAAAGCCGATTGCATTCTCGAAAGCAAGCAAGTTTGCTCTTTTGCATTTACTTTACATGCAAGTATCTAAAAGCACGATTAACATCATTAATCGCCAAACTTGATTCACAAAAGTAAGGCACGATTGAGAGTGTGCATATATATAACCGCCCAAATATGATTGAGCATTAGCTACGATTTAAACATGCAAAAATTTAATCGGTTGAATTTGATGAACAAATAAAACCATGATTAAACATACATACATAATCGGCTAAGTTTGTCAATCATATATATAGTTTCTTCTTGCCCCCCAGGCCTTAAGTTACCGAAATAAAATTCTCTAGGGGCTTTTTTCAAATAGCACGATGGTGTAAACATTCATCGGCTATAATGCATGCTAAGGGCGATAACAAAGTATCGGCCATATGAATTCATCCACACGAGTATGTATGGCCGAAATAAACATTCCGACTCTTGATCATTGATGAGCATAATAAATTGGCAACCCTCCATAATATAAAGATCCATACCATGGATCAAAATAAGAAGGCGAGGATAACCATACATACCATGGGATGAATTCCACACGTGCATATGCGAGAGAATATGGATGATGCCATGACCAATAATTTTGATGACCGGTGCAATTTTCACACTTGGAAATTGTTTCTTATTTCTCCTTCTCTCCTTCGCCTTTGTTGCACCACTAACTTGAACATCATCCTTTTTAACCTCAATGCTTCTTCTTTTTGGAACCCATGCTAGGCCCCTTTCTTTTTAGCTTCTCTGCGCTGAGCCTCTGCAATTCTTGTTGTCGCCACTTTGATAAACCAATTGAGCATATTGGTTTTAACTTTGTTTTGGACAGCGGCAATTCTTTCTTGTTCTCGTGTACTTTTCCCTTTTCTAGCTTAGATTTAGTACCTAGAATATTAATAGAGGAATTTTCAGCTTGTTTACCATCAATAGCCAGATTTTTTTCAACATTGTAATTGGCTCTTTGATGGCGGCATTCAGATCTGAATTTTCTTTTTTTCCGTCCATCATACTTCACGCGGTAAACTTGCTTTACCACCTTCCCTTTGGCACAGCTCGGGCCGATTTTGATCGAATCGGTCTTTATAAGATGATGATTCTTTCAAGCGTTTTTCGAGCTGCATACTTCACATGTTGTGTCTTGAAATATGATGGAACGTTCACCTTCCTCTGCCCAATGTTGCTTTTGAGGTTTATTGTTTGGAGGCAACTTTGATGCTTCGATTTTCTTTAATCGATTTGCTTCACCTATCTTTGTATATTTGGCTAAGAGCTCCTCGAAGCTAAGCTTCGACTCCTATTGCCTTTTCCCTTGTCATACTTTTTGCCTCCACTAGCTTTATGAGCATCCTCCTTTTCTCCATCTTGATGAACATGCTCCAAAGGATGGCCTCCAACCGATTTCCCTTGCTCAATGGAATCAATCGCCTTTTGGTGGAGATAGAGGGATTGCCCCCGCTGTCTTCTAATATTGGAGTAACATTGTCATCCTTCAAAACATCTTCAATTTGAATTCCATAGATAACAATCTTGTCTTTACTTGAGGGGTTCTTCATCTCTCTCTTGAGCGTTGGAGCCGTGAGTTTCAAGAGAATCGGCTAGTAATGCAAGCCGATTCAAAACCTGTTTGCCATCGGGTCCAATTGAATCTAACCGTCCACTTGTTGAGCCTCACAAAAATTTCAACCGATCATTATCAATGTCCTGTTGAATCTCATGATGAAACATACTTGCATCTTTGAATGTTATGATTGAATGAATTACACCACTTGCAATATGTAAACTCTTCCAAGTTCTGAGTTGATGGCAAAGCATTGTGATCAATAATCTTAATAAATTTATTTTTCAAAGAATATATCAAAATCATGATCACAACGGATAGCACCAAAGGTGAGCATTAAATTTGTAAGCCGATTTTTTGTACAATCAGCTTCAATGCTTGGCAAGCGAAAGAGATTAAATTTGACATCAATCCATTCGGCCACACCTTTGTTAATCATCTTTCATGCCGAAATTAAATGCGAACAAACATCGGCATGAGAAATATTCTTCAATCTTAGCCCTCAATTACAAAACCCAAAGTAATTGCAAAACTTATAGCTCATTCGGGACCAAGTATGAATTGAATTTAAAATAAGTAAAGCAATCCACATATATGTATATTTCACATTAAGCATTGGGAAAAGCTTTAACTTTAACAACACATTATCATCGGCCTTCCAATTGAAGACAACATGTAGGCCGATGTAATTTTGTACCTTAGTGACGAAAGATGTAGCAACAAAGGTTTTGCTCTTGATGATCTCATCGTTAACAATACCTTTGGAAAGAGTTTGTGTGCTCTCTCTAACGTCACTAATTTCCTCCACAAGCTCTTCTTGTGTCTTAACGCCCACCATAGTAGTGGTGAAACTTTCTGAAGCACTTGCGGAAACATCTACAACAATAGGAATCGGCTTAGCCGACTCGGAAGTCGTCAATGCCGATTCATACTCAATGGCAGCAACCTTAGCCAGCTCGGTCGCCTTTTTGGGATCGGCTTAGCCATCTCAAGTAAGGTAGTTGGCTCTTTCTTATCGAAGCATGATTGGCTATGGCTCAATCGGCTACGAGGTAAGTACTGCTGTCCATTGTCAATTTCACTAGCGCACACACTCTCCTTTGGTGGAGATTTTGACACATTAATGGGCGAGGAACCAATATTCCACATTTATGTGTGTGCTGCACCTTTGCTTATAAATAGCTTGACCGATTTGAGCAATCGGTCTTGCTGATTTTTTCTGTCCACTAGTTCTAAGAATTGATTCCAGCAATCCCTTTTGGATGATGACACTAGTGGTTGCCCTCTCGCTTATGAATGGGAACATGAACTTGCCCCCCTTGTTTGTAGAAGACTTGATGGTGATCTTGAGGCTTTCCCGATTGTTATTAGATTTTTCTAGCACCACCTCACGATCTGAATTGTGCTTTCTCTTCTTAGGCTCTCTAGGTTCGCCGATTATGATATCTTTTCCAATAGTGGAATCGGCTTGCCCTGGTCGAATTAAGATGGCTGGATTATTTTTCTCCAAAATTTCAGCCATCGGATGTGTCTTTCGGCAAGGCAAAGATTGTGTAATTCCTAAACTGGTTTTATCGGTTTCAGGCACCGAAGAAACCAATTTGGTTTGACTAAAGGAAACAATCGGGTTTATCCGACCGACAAGTCGGTTTGACCGATTCAATGTGAGTGTCAAGAGTAGCATATTTCTGATGTTCCTCACACTTTTCTGTAGTGAGACTTGCCTTTTGATAATCATTTAACCATCCCGCCTCAACCATTGTCCTAATTGTGATTGGTCTTTTCTCGGTATCTCTCCCAAAGAATTCATAGAATAATTCTTCTAATCTAGACCATGACCAGGCAAAGTATGTTTGGGTAAAGATGTGAACCATGCAAAGGCAATACCAAAGAGAGATAAAGGAAAATTCCGTATTCTCATGTAGTCTTCTTTTTGCGCAGAACCCAATTGTGAGAGATATATATCAATATGCTCCACGGCAGTTGTATCACTTTCTCCATTAAACATATTAAATTTAGGCATCCGCCAACCATTAGGATTTTTCAAGTAATCATAACATAACACATAAGGTCCGGTGTATGCGGGCATTCTCCATTGAGAAGATCCAGGTGGATTTCGGCATGACCTCGACCGTCATTAGCCCAATTTGCTTGGAGAAAGTCGAATAAGGCCGAATCATAATCAACATCTTTACTGTATCTTGTTGGATTTTCATTAATTTGGCTAGTATTAAATAAAGCCGAATCACGAGAATAATCACTATCATAAGGTGCTGAATTTTTTATTAATTCGGCTATGGTCATTATCAATAATACACGTAGTCGAATCATGAGCATTAATACCTGCACAAGATGTTAATTTTGGAGAACAATTTATTTTATTATGCATCGGCACGTCACGTTGTGAACTTATAGCCGATGAACGATATGTATCATGTTGCTAGAAGCACTAGAACTCAATAAATTTTCAGCATACATCGGCTTTTTGACTATAACATGCATAATTATGATATGGAAGAGTATTATCAAAAGTAGTAGCCGATAAAATAATTCCAGTATTACTGTCACTAGCAACATCAACATAAGGATTTATGGTACTTGCAAAATGATTTTCAGAACTATATAACGTATTTGCAAGGTGTACCTGAGCCGTGCCGTAATAATATTGCGGTGAGATATCTTGATACGCCTCCATGTATGTGTGAGCAGGAGCTTTCAATTGTTCTTATGATTCAAAAATAAATCAACTTACGCGGAGCAACAAGATGCAGCGCCTCGGGGCAATCAAAAGCAATATAGCAAATCTCCCGCGGATGCAAGCACACAACAGCTTAAATTGTCCACGTGACTTGACTTGACTTATAGAAAATCCTTTCGTATGCTTATATAGTGCAATATAATATAAACCGATTGCTTGATCACCAGAATAACTTCCCTGCTGTGTACGCAAGATGCAGCTTTAGCAATTTAACGGAGGATGAGCTTTCCAGCTACCTTCGAATTGGATTGTGCAGTCGGAAGCAAAACAAATCTGCGGCAAATATAATAAATACAATCGGCCTCAAGGCTCGATTCCTTGTCAGACTGCAGCAACAAAAAAATCGCAATCGGTCTGATACAATGGCGATCGCACCAAATAATTAATAGATCAATTAAGATTATGGCTAGGGTAGAGAGATTCGGCTGCAAAATAGAGCCGAAACAATCGTTCCCCAGCGGAGTCGCCAAAATATGTTGACACGGTTAGGGCTTCGCATCAAACACATCGGGAGGGCTTTGGACGCCCACGGCGGTTGCACACAACCTTGTAGCAGCGAAAACCGCAGCGTGATCGACCCACGAACGATCAAGAGATCGCTAGGGGCGATGTAGAGCTCGGTGGACGGCCGAAGACCTTTCGAACGAACCTCCGGAAGACCCGCCGGGAGGGACGCACCAAGGGTTGTCCTAGGGGCAGCGGATGCGCCTAGAACGCCGCGGCGAAGCTTTCGTCGTCGAACAGCATGGTAGGGTTTGGAAGAGATAAAAACAAGTAAAAGTAGAGACATCGTATTGTGTTTGGACGATTTGTGATAGATGGGATCAAATCGCCATGAACCCTTCATTATATAGGGGAGGGTGGTCTTATCCTTTTAGGAAGGCGTCCTAAGACGTTTCCAATCATCAAAAACCGACCAAAACACGATTGGAAACAAATCGGTTCGATCTCGTGACGACACGGCCTGCGTCGGGGTGACCGGACGCACGACCAGGTTGGACGGACGCTCCGGTCGGGCGTCGCGAGAGTCTGCAGGCGCGATCCGACCGGACGCGACCGACCGGACGCTGGACCGGACTCACAGCGCCGTCCGGGTCGGTGTCCCGGCCGCCTGCTGACCGGACGCGACCGACCGGACGCTGGACCGACGCGCCCGATGAGTCCGGTCACATTCCGTAAAGCCGCTTTCGATCCTCCTTGAGAATTTGGCTAAGTCCGAAATTTGCGGTGACTCGGACCTCCAAAATATGGCTAAGTCTGAATTTTGCGGTGGTTTAGCCTATGCCATTTTTGGGTGTCAACAGGCTCATCCGAATGTATGTCCGGATAGACATGGCATCCTCGTGTGAGGGCAGAGAAGGCTGATATGGCACTTATCTCTACCCGGCTCTAAAGACCGTGGATCTCCTCCAGATCGCACCGTGAACCCCGTGGTTTGCAGTAGTAGTGCATCGGTAAACAGTCCCATAACCTCCGGGCGATGCTCATTTGGACTGCCTCGCCAACGATTCTTCTCAAGCTAGATGATAGAAGAGTTCTATTGAGGTGGCTAAATTTTAATGTGTTGATACACTTTGATCATAATATTGACCTATTCAAAAAAAAGGTCTTTGTTATCATATATGTAACTTTTAAAAGGGTCTTTGTTATCATATATGTAATTTTTGTTTAAGATCTTATTTATGGTATATGTGATTTATTGTACACTTATGTTAAATGAGGTTTATATAAATTGCTATTATCTCTGCCTGACTTGAAAACCGAATGTGAAAAACGAACACGAACTTACGTAATTTCAAAAATGAACTAATTCTAGCCTTTGTGCATGATTAATCTACTGCTGAAACTTTGGTTTTTTTTTTTTTTTTTTTTTGAACATAACGACCTCAAATGAAAAACTGAAAACTAGTAAGTTGTAGATCTCATCGAGAGCTACAATCTTTATATAAAAGTTATTTTCATCCATGATCGTATGAAAAAAGTTATAAATTGCTAAGGATGGCCAAATTTTGTGTTCATCCAAGAGCTTATGAAAAAGATATTTACAAAAAAAGAATAATAGTATGGGGGAAACGAAACTGCTGGGCATCAGCAGTTTCAGAAGCGCACTAAATTTGGAGTTTGTCCCAGATTGAGCCCCAATCCGAGATTAATGACCTCTTAAACCCCTGTTGGTGTCCAAACCTAGGACTAAAGATTCAGATTTTAGTCCCGGGTTGATCTCCAACCCGGGACTATTGTGTTCTTTTTGGCCCCGGTTGGTATCGAAACCCAGGACTAAAGAGTGCACATATATATACATCTTCTTCCTCCCAATCCCATTAAAAAAAATATAAAGTTTTTATTTTTACCATAAATAAAGCTTATGTACCATTTTTGAATATATATATATATAATCTATCATATCGAGACCTACATCTTTATTTTAGAGCCAGCATGTGACTATGCATTAATGCTCTCATCGTGAGAGCATCTCGCATTTTAGAGCTAGCATGTGACGATGCATTGATGCTCTCATCGTGAGAGCATCTCGCATATGCAGACAAAATTTTGCACAGCAAACAACACTGCCCTGTTTCTTCGGTGTAGCTAGTGAGCCAAGTCCTAAACAGATTTTAGCCGGCCATATGCCTATTCAAACGTTTAGATGATGATGATGATGTAACCAAAATTGGCAGATAAATTGATGGGCTAGCAAACGACGGATGCCTTGGTGGATAAGTACAAGAAAATTTACTAATATATATCCAACTGGACAACCTAAGGGCACTCACAGTGCTAGAAACTATTATGGTTTCTATAGTCTTGGACATTGTGTCAAGAAACTATCTCCCACAATGTAATTTTCTATCATAATATCACATGGCCCACTTGTCACTCTCACAAATTGTTTTGGTTTACGTGAAGACCTGGTTTCTTAGTTAGACTCGGTTTCTTGTATTTTTCCCTCTCTTTCAATAAATACAGTGCCACATCAGCAAAAAAGCAATAAATAGAGGGGTAATAAATGAGGATAGAAACTATGATAGAGTCTGCATTGTGAGTGCTCTAATCTAGCTGTTCAACAAAGTACACTGAACACGAAAACAACATGCTATTTACTACGAATTAATCTCTGCTATATCAGCCAGCTCAGACTGACGCCGAAGGCCCAACCGTAGAAGTAGAATTATATAATTTGGTGATTGATGAAGTACAGTTGCATTTATTTAGCAAAAAAAAAACACAGTTGCATTTTTATTGTTGATGTCTTTTCCATTTAAATTCATTTGGTCTCTAAAAATGACTGTGAGAGGAGCATGCGGACGGCCTAAGTCTTGACAACTGGATCGGGCTGGCCTTATTCCAATCCCTAGCTAGGCTAGCATGTGATGATACATCGATCTAAGTCTTGACAGCATCTCCCATTCCAATACAGACAAAATTTTGGACAGCGAACAAGACTGTCGTGTTTGGTGTAGATAGTGAGCCCAGTCCTAAACAAGTTTTAGCCGGCCATATGTCTATTCAAACGTTTAGGTGACGATGTAGCAAAGAATAAGCAAAATTAAATTGATGAGGTTGCTTGCAAACGACGACGGATGCCGTGGTGGATAAGTACAAGCAAGAAAATGTACTAATATGGCCAATTGGAGAACCTAACCTAACTCTTCAACAAAGTAAACTGAACACAAAAGCATCGTGCTCTGGGTCACTATCAGCCAGCTCAGACTGACGCCGAACGCCCAACAGTTGAAATAGAATCATTTTTGAAAGTTGAAGTAGAATCATCGAAGTCTCAAAACTGACACTGGAACCTTTCTCTTTACATCCATATAATTTGGTGGTTGATGAAGTATAGTTGCAATTTTTAGCAAAAGAAGCGCAGTTGCATGGCTGGACAGGGGCGACAAGAATAGCTCGGTCCGTCGTGCTGGCTGTAGAAGAAAATGAAGAACAAGTCGGCCCTACGGCTGCCTAGCACACTCGATACCCATATAAGTCCATTTCTTCACTATCAATTGATTTCTAAATCCATAGTTTCCAAATCACCTTGCACGCCATCTCAGTTGCTAAGAGCATGGATTACGTACTGTGATGCAACAGGCAATACTCTTTCATTAAACTACTATCTGTGTTAAGTACACATGCTGGGCTATCAAAGCGGAGATTAAACTCAAGAGTCGTATGAAGGCCTGTTTGATATGATATTGCCGATCTAGACATTATATCTATTATTTCGGTATTAAGATGGCTTAAGATGACATTACATCTATTCGGTATCTGCAATTTTCATGTGATTTTTATCTTTATACTAGGTTATATATATGAAAAGTTTACATTTTTTTTTTTCAAAAATATGAAACACAAGAGAGTGGATAAATTCAAGGCAATTTATTCAGACAATTACAAAGATCTCAAATAAACGTAAAATTTGTAAAATATTTTTTATGAGATCTACAATCTTTTAGTTCACAATATTTTCATTTGAACCCCTCTTGGTACTGAAATAATCGATAGAATATATAGATGTGAACATTGTATCCAGTTTTGGGCACCAAAACTCTTCAAATGAAAAGGTCATGAACTGCAAAAGTTGTAGATCTCCTCAAGGATCCTAATATTCATATAAATTTAATTTTGTCCTGTCCCACATGTAAAAGTTATGATTTTTTAAGATAAGTTCCTCAGAGAAAGGAAAGTTCTACCAGCTGTCCTTCTGACCATGAATAGGCTCTGGCACTAGCAAAGTAAGGGCCCGTTTAGTACCGCTCGTTGAGCAGCTTCACGAGCGGCTTCACAGCTTCGTACACCAAACGCCCAGCTCCCTCGTCTGCTCCCTGGCCATGAATTTTTTTGTGCTCATGAAATATAGGAAATTAATATTTTCATTTAAAATAGAATTTATCTAAGGCTAGAAACATTTTTGTTGCATTCATGCCTTTGCATTTATTTTATTGTGATAAATGAATTTAATTTTATTTAGTATCGAGTCGGTTTTACTTCTTAAACATGAAATTAATAAAGAAATATTAATTGGACAATTATTGTGAAGCAAAACCAAATCACAATCCATAAACTCATAAATAATCTAGGAGAATTTACAAATGTTCTATTTGGATTTAAATTAAGTTTTTGGATTTTAGTTTCTAATGAATTTGTAAAGAGGGAAAAACGAAATAGAAAAAGGTGAAAATAAAATTCAACTCACCTCCCTCCTAACCTTTCTGGCCCGTGGCCTTTTTCACCAAGTACATGCATACATGCAGGCCGATCTAGCTATTGCTAATAATAGTACTCAACACTCTCCTCTCCTCACATACACGCACACTATGGACTGGAACAACAGCAATTACTGTGGCCGATCATCTCCTTGCCGCGAGGACCAAGCTGCCGCGTGACCCGGCCTCGCCCCTGTGACCCGCACGCCCCAGACCTGCCACCGCTACTCCTTCTCGCCTCCAACTAATTCCTACAAACTTGGATCAGTAGACACGTAGGTTACAAGAGAATACAATGACAACGGAAAGGATCCTATGCTAGCAAACTGAAGCCTGAAGATCAGGGTCGCTAACATCGCCTAAGCCGTACGCCGCTCTCCCTTGCATGCTCTTGTACACCAGGCTCAGCGGTCGGCCACAGCAGACGCTTGATCCCACACCCGTCGCCTGGACACGAGCCAACGACACCATCCGCGCAGCCACAGCTGCGACCGTTCCAGACCAGTGCTCGATCCGTCATGCATGCGAGCTCGACGACCGGATCTCCTCCCTTGCCTCCTCCTGTATAGAAGGCAGCATCGGGCTCGTCTCGCCGCCACTACTACAGAACTGACTTTTAGTCTCGAGGCAAAAATGACGGTTACTTCCGGCTGGAAATTTGCCCGGGAGTAAATGTATCTTTACTCCCGGTTCTAATCCCCAGCCGGGAGTAAAGGGCCGTCGCGCCGCGCCCCTCCCCGCCAGGACCTCTATTCCCGGCTCGTGACTCCAACCGAGAGTAAAGGTAGAGATTTACTCCCGTTTGTAATACCAGCCGGAATAAAGATCTACTCCCCGTTTGGATTACCAACCGAGTAAAGATCAACCTTAATTCCCCGTTCTTCTCTCTAACCGGAGTAGATGTCCCTCCTATAAATACTCCCCGTCTTGAATTTTCAACGGATTTTCTTCCCAAAAAAATCTGCACAGCCACCTTTACTCCGGTTTTCAAAACCAAACCGGGAATAAAGGTTCGCCACTTTCACTCCCTCTCATTTTCATCCTTCATTTCATGTTTTTGCAATTTATATAAATACACTACTACAGAATCGCCATCACTACCGGTATCACTTGCCGAAATTTAGTCCACCGGCAGCGATGAAACGCACCCGGCAAAGATGAACCGTTCAGCGCTGGACAACCGTAGAAACTCCACGGCTCGACTAAATCCGGCAGTGAAGACTCAGATCACCACCGGTTCAATCATTCCCCGCGTGGGTATTGATAGTCACAGATCACTCGCGGGTTTGAATTAGAACCGAAAAGCGATTTGAAGATTGACACCACCGGGCTGAATTAGAACCGATAGCGATTAACTTGGGAGGGGAAGCAAAATACAATGACAGAGTACGATAAATAGGACTCAGCCAGCGGTTAATTTCTAAGACGAAGGAAACGCAAATGATAGAAAATTAAGATTGACACGCATCATATTAAAACCGATACAAGGAAACAAAGTGAGACCCAAGTTAACGAAAAGATAAAGAGATTGACATGCAACAGATTAACCAACAAACTGATTCATTAGCAAATTAACCACATAGATCATTGTATCTTACACATCCACACAAATCGAGAACACATAAATTAACATAAAAAGAAGAGAACCTAGGCCGCCTTCTTGGCCTTCTTGGCCGCCGCTTGGCGGCTTCCCGGCGGCCGCCTTCCTGGCCTCCTTCAGTTTGGCCGGTATCCCTCGGCGAGGGTACCGCCAGAGAGTCGATCCGAGGGCGTAGAAGTTGGCCCTCTCCTCGAGGGGCAGATTCACCCCCTTGGCAAAGCCAACGCCGCCGGGCCGCCGCTCAGCTTGGTGAGGGCGGCGCGGAGGCGCCCACAAATAACTTCATCATCTCCCGGTGGCGGCCATGTCGACGATCGTGGGCGGCGAGTCCGCTTTCCCGTGAGGGGCACGAAAGAGAAGTTAGCGTTGGATAACGGGAGGGGGCGGGGGACGGGTATAAATGTGGCGTTTCCAAAAGACGGTTCCTCGGAAAACATAACCGCCACCGCCGCTGCGCCCAATGGCCGCCTCTCCTCGACTCAACGGCGATCAGTATTTTCCAAAGCACAACCGACAGTTAATTGTTTGTTTTTCACAAATTTTACATTGAACAAGTTAAGATTTAAATCAAATTTAAGCACGATTTAATTTTAATCGCTCTTTCAACTAGAAACGAAACAGATTCAGGACGAGGGAGCAACACACAATAATAATATATATAATTTTATTTTATTAATATATACAAAAAAAAGTAACATATAATAAAAATGATAAAAACTAAAAAAAGAGGAAGGCCGCCGCCTAGTCCTCGCCTCCTCCTCCTCCTCCTCGGGGCGTCGTCCTTCTTGGCCAAGGCCTTGAGGATCTATCCTCCCGCCAACTCCGGCCACCCCGGGCGAGTGGTTGATCTTTGCTTCCGTGAGGTGGCTCCACCTTTGAAGAAGACCATGGCCATCCGCCAAATCCTTCAGTCCCCTCGAAGGCTGGCCGAGACGATCGAGGGTGAAATCCCTCTCGATTATCTCCTCGGAGGCGGCGCCGATCTTCAAGCCGAATAAAGATTGGCCGCCTCCTTCTAGCCGGGAGGCCAGAATGTCCATGGCGCCCGCGATGATGGGAGAGGGGCGGACGAGGAGTCGCCCTCCCTTGTGCGCTTGTTGATCCCCCGAGCCCGAGGCAGCCTCGGTGCTCGATGAGAATGTGGTTTGATTGGAGAACTAGAAAGGATGATCGCCATGATCGAGTGTTTGTGCTTAAATAGTGAGGTAGCCGCTGCTCCACTTCCCCATGATCGAACGCGGCCAACGCGAACCGCTTGGAATTCCCACGATCGCCGGTTGGAAATCACACCATCACTGGCCGGGCACTACATTTCCCCGCGACGACGGTTGGCGCTTCAATTCTGGTCGTGGTTTCCATGGCGGACGACAACCAGCCCACCATCATTGATCACCGCCGGGCCTATACAGAACCGACAAAAGATTAACAAAAAGGTGAAACAAATAGTTATATCTATAAAAATTAATTTATTGAAATCATTACTTTTATCACAAAGCATTAATGCATAGAGAGTTCAACTAACCCCCGCTCACCGCCACGCATAACTGTATTATAAATTTTCATTTTTTAGTACACATATAGGCTGCCGTGTAGTGTTCACTAAAAGGTCATGTCCTCGTGATACGCCACGGCCGCAACCTTGTGAATCGTGTTGCTCTAGTAATATTCACTACCGGTGAAAGGTCCCTTGTGGTTTTTGGTAATTGAGTGTCAACATTAGGTGAACTAATATGTGTGATTGAGATTATACACGTGAGATTAGTTCACACATGATGATGCAATGAAGGAGCTTATTGCATATGAGACATGACATGGAGTCATGTGACCAAGGTGGTGAAGATCAAGACGAGGCTTGGCTTGAAGGACCGGTTGCAAGTGTGAAGGGCAAGTCATCGACTTGGCGCCGGCGGACCGATGCAATAGCGATGAAGAGCAAGTGAGGTCAAGATCGATGGACCAAGAAGGTCATGTGATGATATGAAGTGGATCATATCATTCTTGATCATGTTGATGCATGCGTTGCATCGGACTTGAAGATGGAGCGGAATGGAAATGCGCAAGGCAAAGGTATAACCTATAGGGCATTTCATTTCGCCGGGTCATTGGTGCTTAGAGAAGTATATGACCGATTTAGGATAGATGGTCGTACTATCAAGAGGGGCAAACTTGTTTGCATATCGGTCATCTAGTGCCACTTGAGCGATCTAACTTTGCGGCATGTTAGGATAGAGTGGCGTGATAAGAGCTAACCCGACCTTTGAAATGATTGTGAAAATGCTAACACACTTGCACATGGTGATGTACACTTGGTGGTGTTGGCACATTTGCAAAGGCAGCGGCGCCGAGAAAATGAGATGCATATTTTCTATTACGCCCGGATGCATCGTGGTGGTGAAAACATGCTATTCCTCGTGCTCAAGTTTGGTATACTTGATGGGTAGCATGTCGAAGAGAAGGCGTCGGTGTTTCGTGGAGTTTTCGCTGAAAAACGCCGACCGGACGCCGACCGACGCCGGTCTGCAGCGACGGACGCACCGACCGGACGCCCGGCCGCTCGCGTCGCGCGGAGAGAGCCCCGCGGCCGGTTTTGATCGACGCAGGGACCGGACGCCGACCGGAAGCTTCCGTGCCGACCGGAAGCACCGGCCGGGACGCCAAAGTAGCCGTTGGGTCGTGGGCCAGGTTGCTTGTCGCTTGTGACCGACGCAAGGATCGGGACGCCGGACCGACCTCGGCCAGCGGGCCCCGGCCGTGCTAAAACCGTGTTTCGGCCCCAACGGCTAGTTTTGGCTTGGGGCTATAAATAGAGGGTGTGGCCGGCCTTGGCTGGTGCTTAGCACCTTGGGGACTTTGTGTCCATGCTTGTGAGTGCTTGAGAGCCCTCCCACTCATATATGCTTGATCTCGCTCATCCGATTCGCTGAGAGATCGATTCCTAGTGCGCTTGCGTTGAGAGATCGCATCGTGTGGCACTAGGTGTTCCGTGTTGCAAGCCGGGTGGGCTTGTTTCTCTTGGAGGTTGCCACCTCCTAGACGCTCGGTGGTAAGAGGCTTCGTGAAGCACGCAAAGAAGCTTGTGCGGTGCTCCGAAGAAGAGATTGTGAGAGGTTCATGCTCACCTCAAGGGATCGTGAAGAGCAACTCTAGTGGGCGCGTGTCATTGAGCTACCACACTTGTGTGTGGGTTCACACGGTACCCTATTGAGGGATTGGCTAGAGAACTCACATTGGTGAGTGTCTCGATCGAGCTCCCACCGTGGGATTTGGCACCGCCATTAAGCTTGAGAATCATCACCGGGTGATTCGCCAAACCGTGGAACCACTAAAGTGTTGGTCGACACAACGAGGAGTAGGGGAAGTTGGCAAGCTTCCCCGAGACCTCGAAAAAAATCACCGGTGTCATCTTGTGTCTACACTTCGCGGTGGTTTGCAATCTCCTCGACTCAAGCTTTGTTCTTACATTCATATATATATTTTGTGCTTGTGCTTTAGTAGAGTAGTTGTAACTATCTAGCTTGTGTAGCTTGTTTAGTTACTTTACTTAGCTTGTGTAGCTAGGTATTTTGAGCCTTTGGGTTAGGCGTGTTTGCCTTGTCCATTGTGCATCTAGTGAGCTTAGGGGCTTTGTGCTTGCGCTTACTAGAATTGTGTAGGAGCTCGTGATGAGGCCGACCAATTTATAAGAAATCAAGTATAATTCGCAATCACCGGCAATCGCAGCCTACACTTGAGTCCATATAAACCCGGTATTCGAAATCTCGGAGTGATTTCAAACTCATCAACATTACAACCAAGGATCGTTGAGCTCAAGAGTTCAAATCCGCAGGTATCTCAAACCAAATTCAATATATAATAATCGAAAGTGCGATTGACACATTTATTTCAATGTAGTTTAGAGTGCGGAAGCAATAGCTTTCAAAAACAAGATAGTTGTACAACGGAAATAAAATAAGATAGTGCCAAACTAATGTCAACCTAGTAGTAGCATGAGACGGGAATTATGGAGATTGCCATGCCTAGGCATTATTCTTCACCACAAAGAAGACAAACTGCTCGAATTATGCTAGACGGAGTCACCGCAACATCGGGAATTAACCCGTGAGTACTCAATTGTACTCCGCAAGACTTACCCGTCTCAAACTAGAAAATAAGGAAAAGACTCCAAAGGATGATGCTTGGCTTTATCCGAGTCGGGTCGACTCACATTTAATTTCGAAAATAAGGTTGATTAGTGGGCCTACACATACTACTTGAATTCTTCCAAGTTAAAAGGTTATTTATTATATACATAACCATAGATCCCGTGATAGTCAAGGTTAAACATATGCTCAGCAATATAAATAATAAAAGAAGTAACCGGATCGATATAAACTTATGTGACATGATAAGAACATTTAGTTGCAAAGATTAAGACTACGCTTGTCGTGGAAGCATCCCGGTTCTCACTATCCGGAGAGATGGCGATTCAATCGATTGCAAACCAGTGCGAATACCCCGACACACACCAAGTCTACTAGATCAAGGTAGACCCGATCACTCTCATAAGGTGTTATGGGACGAAAGTCTCTGGCCTTGCCGGGCCACCCCCTCCTCCTCGAAAAGTACCAAGTGAGCGTGCACAAGACCGACGTCATAGTGCGCATCTTCTTGTACCCGATAAAAACCCTCTCGCAACCAACGCCAAAGGAGGAGCGATAAAGTTTAACATGGCCGGCCCATAACATTCTTGTGAGCTTCGTGGCATCACGACCCGGCGAGCCTACTATGTGTCGCACGCTCAACTTCCGACCACAGCCCGACAAAGTATGAGTCCTTAATCGATCAGGTGGAAAGGACCACAAGTTCCACCCAATCTCACATGTTTTATTAGACAAAGTTCTCGCTAAGAGCTTGTTAGTCACCCATGTGACTAACTACAAACATCCTCTCGGTGACCGGAAATCACCGCTTCACTCGCAATCACCATACCGAGCATTTATAACCTAGACCTCTAAATAGGATAGGATATCAACTTCAACAAGGATATCTCGTGGCAGCAAAGAACGGTTTCAACCACTTTCCTAAACTTAATGCATCAACATATATAAAGGACGCAACACAATTTAGTTAGAAAGCATAGGAAAGGGCAGCATGCACCGGACTTGCCTTCGAAAGATGTTAGAAGGTGCCTTGGGCACTTCCGCAGCTTTGACGACGTGTCCTCGCTTCTTCCTCAAACCTCCTTCTTGCTGCACTTCTAGCTGTGCACCTCTCCTTCTTGCTGCCTCCTCGATTCCTCGTGCTCTTTCTTTTCAATCCAATATGAATGTATATGCAAAGATGAATATTAAGGAATGCACATTTGACAGAAATGGATGAATGCATTATGATGTATGATATTAGTAAGTGGATATCTCTTTGCGTAAACACAATTATAACTACACAAGAGACCCTAATAATCTATATCAAGCAAAAACACCCTAATTCACTACTCACTAGAAAATGGCAGCTAGACATGCTGTTAGTAAAAGAGTCACACGAGAGAGTTCTATAACTCCAAATGCAGCAAACGAACACTCATTGAAAGCTAACGAAATTATCTACAAAACATTCCGTACCACCCCTGACCTGATTCTAACATCTGCAGCCTCGAAAACAGCAGCAATTACAGAGGCTCTGTTTTCTACATGACAAGCTACATGCAACTCCTATAACTCTCTCACCAAGCATGCAACTCTTACCAAATTTGACTAGCAAGCAAACAAGACCATAAAGCATCAAAATAACCTACCGATCAAGCTAAAGGATCTATACTATAATGTCCCACTTGAGGGCTCACGAAATCAACGGCACACAAAACAACGCCAAATGATTCGAGGGCCGAATTCAATGTTTGATGCATGGTTCGACATCTCATCGCGACGCTGCATCGCTACAAGCGAACAGCGTTCAACCCCATCGCTCGCACCCATCGAACACCCAAAAATTAAAATCAAACGCGGCTCCCTCATCTCTTCTCTACTATACGACGGAAACCCTTCCGAGATCGACGGGCGGATCGCCCGGTCTCGCCACGAGATCGACGGGCGACTGCCCGGCACGCCACGAGATCGACGGCCGACTGCCCGCGGACTCGCCACGAGATCGACGGCGGACCGCCGCTGACTCGCCACGAGCACACGGGCGCGCCGCCAGCGATCCTGAAACCGCCCCGCCGAGCACGCCACAAGACCTAGGCGACGGCGAGCAGTCCGACGCCGAGCTGGGGCTTGCAAAGGGCGGTGACGCCGACGACGGCGCGGGCGAGGAGGAAGGACTGGCCGCTGCCCCACTGGTGAAGTGGTGAGTAACCCGCGCAGATTTTGGGAATTTCTGATTTTTTCCCCTAAATCTAAATCAATGGATTTAATCATGGTCTGAATTGTGAGTGTGTCGCCTTGTGATGGTGATGGATGGGGAAGGAGGTGAAGCCGTGGGGCTGGAGCCGGCAATGTTGACAGGATGGCCTCCTCCTTCACGTGTTCTCTATTTACATAGGCATGCATAGGAAACATTTGATATGTATAGGAACATTTGATCTCCATGACAGATCCTGGAGACATGAGGCACGGGGCCTTATTCAGTTAGCATTAGCCCCTGATGTGAGTTCGAATTAGTGAATCCTCACTCATTTGCATCAGCTCAGTCTATAACAAAGTATTCCAGAAACTTGTTCTTTGGGAAATTAGCATTGTTGTTTACCTAGCTAGCATTCGATATCTGATTATAAGTTGCTGCATACATGGCTGACATTTATATCTGAATCATTAGCTGTAAGCCCCATACGAGTTACAGTTACAGTTAGAGCAGTACATGTGCTTCTATACATCGTGCTTCAAATAGGTTATGTGGATTCATGCTTATTTTTCTGGAAGTGATGGTTTTACTGATATTTGATGTTGCAAACAGAAATTGCTTAAATGAATTGTCCTGGAGGTCGTGAAGAGGATGAGTTATCCCAGTAGCAGGTATACTTGCCCTTCAACAATAATGCATGTTTGTGTGATTATCTTTTGAGTTCTGGAAATGCAGTTTATGTAAGCAAAATTAGCTACAGAGGTTGAGTGGCAGAGGCTTCAAATTAGTCCTCATGTTCAGTTACAAATTATTTCAGAGTTCAAGAAAGCGTACCGCTATTATTTTCTTACGGCATGTTCAGATTATTTTTTAGTTGAATAGCTGGATGCTGGGGGCACTTTGTTAAGTTTATAATGTTGTTATGACAATAATAATGATGTTCCCATAAGGCAACAATGTATAGGAGCCATGTCATTTTATATGATCTGCACCTTATCTGCTACTACACCTTTACTGAAACTATTATTACTGTGACTATGACCAGAAACTGCTTCAATCTTATTATGTTCTATCGAAACATAGGGTCTTGTTATTATTTCAATTGCAAATTTGAACTAATGAAGCCCATGAATTCCATGTCATTATAGCTGTTAAGGAGCACAAGTTTCTCAATTATAGGCCACGGCGATCAGGTTTGTGCACAAGTCCACCACGGATTTAAGTTGTGGACTATTTCAACAGTGAGCAGAATTTGAGTTCTATGTTTCAACAGTGAGCAGAATTTGTGCTGAGGTGAAATTTTTATGAGTTGTATGTTTCATGGATAAAGAAATGCATTTCAACACTTGTCAATTTGTCATACTTCCTTTCAGCTGTGCTTTCGAACAGAAAAAAAAGTGGATATATGCTAGAAGATGAAGCTGCCAAATATTGTGCTTGGCTGGAATTAGCACACAGGTACCAAATTTTGAACTTGCTGCTGCTGAAATAGATCTTTTGTACCAAGACATTTATGCTTTAGAGATAACCTACTGAAAACCTGATATGGGTATGCATATGCATGTGTGGGGAGGGAATGATGGAGCAATGTCCACCAGCATCAAAGCCATTTTGCTGTAATATGTATAAATAAATGGTGGATAGTGGTAAGTACGGACTTCTTTCCTTCCTCTTTTTTTCGTTTTATTGCAATAGTTATATGAACCAGGCTGCGTTATTTTCTTTGTGGTGGCTGGATCTAAAGAAAGCGTGAATCTGTTCTTTCAAAAAAAGTGGTTGACAGTAGGGAATTTTCCAGCAGTGTGCTGAAGAGCCTGAAAAAGAAAGGTGTGGGCACTAGCGATATTTAGACTTTTCAAGGTATTTTGATTTCACAGATTTTTCCCTCGGCCCCTACTAAACGTAACAGACTTGCAACAAAGACTCCACTGGTTATTTCTGCCCCTTTACTAAGGTATATTCTGGTAACATTTGTGTGCCCTTTTTTTTGTAATATGATGTGCCTTTGGATCTTCTTTCTCAGGTTATGGAAGTTTTAAATTCAGTCTGAATTATGATGTTAAAAACATATTTAGGTACTCATGTTTCAATTGATAGTTGAGTTTTGTTGATAACTCTGTCCGAATGTGGGATTTTCACAATTTGGGCTCGTGAGGAGCTGGTTCTCCATTTCACAAACTTGAGGGTCATAAAGCTGTTCTTTGTGTTCAGACATGTCAAGCTATGGCTGGTGATGGGCTTCGATCATCTTGAGGAGAAGACCAAGCTTCTGCTTGCTTTTCAGTGAAATGCACCAAGCGATATTTAGAGAAGCTCTGAATTCAATTTTGTGGGGGCCTTGAAAAGTTGAGACTTTTCAATTAATACTTTATTTACCCTGTTACTTTTTTGTTGGGCTTTGTCAATGCTTCCAGGGTGTGGATTTCATGGAAGCATACAACTGCGCTTGAGCTTCCGAGCATTTTTAATGACGAACTGGGGAGTTGGTTTGTTGACCACGGTCAAATGGAGCATTCAGTTATGGTGATTTGGACTGGATATTGAGTTTGCGGGAGCTGTCAATTACAATATTTTTGGTTCTGTAGTTACTTTAGTTTTTTATTTTGGCTAAGCCCACAAAAGTCTATTTTTCGTTTCTTGTTTTATTAAAAATGCAAACAGGATCTTCACGTATGCTGATGTCATTTGATTTTTTTTTTTCTATGCATCCTAGAAATAAATCCGTAGATTTAGCACGGGCATTATACTAGTAAATTAAAGTACATGAAATGACATGTCCTATCAAACACTACACATGCACATTATAACATGCAAGGCTAGAACTATACTAGTTTAATAAAAACACAAGACTAGCAAACCAACCATACCAACAGAACCTATTCATGCTAGGATCAACTAATAAAATGCCAATACACATGACCTTCATATAAACATGTATTTCTAAGCTATTTTATATGCAACACAATTATGATAATTACATAAACATTTTGGGAAAATTCTATAAAAATTACCAGAGCATCCTACTAGCATAACAAGGCTACCATAAAAATTTCATAGCATTATCATGCCTATACTGTCCTACCCAAAAATCACTATGAGACAATAAATCTAGGCATGAAAATACTTTGTACTATGAAAAGTGTGAAACTGCATAAACAGGGGCATGAAATGCTTCATAACAGTCACACATGCATGTACAAAAAAGTAGCATGGCAAAAACCCTATTAATTATTTTTCTATGAATTTCCTAAGAAAGCATGGTAAATAGCACATAAACCAAAAATCACATTTCTAACACAGAACATAGCATGTATAATATTTTTCCTGCACTATACATCCAAAAATATGAACATTTCATACAGGCACCCCTATTTTATCATGCACCAAGAATAAGATATGCATTTCTCTAATTTCATGGCATTTATTGGCATAAATATAAATAAATATAAAATCTACCAAAACATGGCATCTTATATTTTTCTATCATAGACCAGAGAATAACAAACATGACAAAATTTGGTTCACTCGATTTGGAGCTAAAATGGCCAAGTTATGAATTAAACAAGACATGCATGCAAAACGAAATTAAAAACATAAAGGATATTCCCGCCGACGGACGGGGCCCACGCGCCAACCGACTTCAAAAAGGGGCCGCGCTGGACTGGCCGGATCTCCGCCGTCGGTGAGCTTTCCGGGCGAGCCGTGGTACCGTCGGGTTCGTCTCGCCGAGACCTACGCGCGTTGGTGGTCGTGGCACGGGCTATGGTGGACGGCGATGGTCGACGGCGAGAGGCGGCGGGCAACGGCGCGGTCGTCGGCGTTCTCGCCGCCTCCGGTGACGCAGGTGGCCGGCGAGGCGGCAGCACGGGTGCACGGGTCGAGGCGGACCGGATCGGGCGGTTTATCGCCGTGGACGGGCGAAGTGGTGGCGTTTGACGACATGCATGCATGCCGGCTGGCGGCGGTTCAGACGGGCGAGCCGCGTTCCGGCGAAGTGGGGGTTGGGGTGGCTCGATCCATGGGTTCCCGAGCATCGGCACGTCGAGGCGAGCCTGGGGCGCGTTGGAAGGTCGAGAGATGGCTCGGGCTGGGCTGGCCACGGAAGGCCCGTCTTGGGCGGCGCGCTGCGGGCGGCGGCGTGGAAACGGCCGATTCGGCCTATTCCTCGACAGGGGGTTGCTGGTGGGTTGTACGCGCGTAGGGGGAGAGGTGAAGGAGCTGGTGCGGGTAGGAATCCAGCAGAGGCGAGGCGGGTGGGTCTTGGACGGTGGCGACGCGGTGGCGGACGGATTCCGGCGGGTTCGGGAATCCAGCGCGATCGCGCCGCGTTGTATGCGCTCTTACGGCTCGGCGGCTTGGCCTCGGATGTAAAGGAAAGGGAGGTGAAGCTTAGGGTGAGCTGGAGCGGGTTACGACGACAGGGACGAGTGAGGAACAGCGGCGCAGGGGGACAGCCGCGGCGGCGGAGCTGCTGCGCTGCTTCCGCGGCTTGCGAGCAAAGGGAGGGGAAGAGGAGTGCAAAGGCGGCGCAAGGGGACGCCACTGGGGCCCTTCTTCACGGCGCGGCGCTGACAGGATGGCGGGGAATCGCGACACGCGGCGGCGCGCCCCGAACGCGGCATGGGGTCCCCGTCGGCCCCGGCCAGAGCCGATAGGGGTGGTTTTCCCTCCCAAACCGACCATTTGCTAGTTCATGCATCGTTCGCCGAGATCCGTGCAGATTTGGCAAAAACTTTCTAAACATGGGTTGCTCAGAATTTCGTAAGCTACGTTTTTCTTCCACTACGTCATCTTCAAATTCGGCACCGCTTGAAAACCCTAGGCCAAAACATTAGCGCCGCTAAGGACGGCTCCAAATCCTAATCGATCTAAACTGTCCAGTGCATCGAGATTCGTGCAAAACTAGCCAAGGCTCATATTGAACGAAATGTTCCTCTCGAAATTCTAAGCAAAACATGTATAGAAACTGTCTCCTAATTCGGGCTTAGTTTGGAAACGGCGATCGATCGAAGCGCAACTACTCCGAGGTCAACTTAAACCCTAAGTTTGGCTCAAGTCAACTATTTTCGTCGTTTCGAACCTGATTCGCCCACTTTCATGAAACAAGCATGTGACGACTTATGTTCTACACTAAATTACCTACACTTATCGTGAAGGGTGCACTCGCATGCAAAACCTCCAACTATGACTTTGGAGTAAGATAAGCTAATTCACTTCCACGGTCAAACAAGGTCAAACTCAGTCAAACTATTCAAACTAAGCACGATTAGAGAACATGCCCCTTCTCCAAACATTGTTAAGAATAAATAAATATTAAACAACCAATTATGCAAGCATTTCATACATAAAATGATAAGGCAAAGCATGGCATGCAACACAAGCAAACATGGTATAAATGATACATGCATGCATGCTAATGATGCTTATGGTATGAAATGCATGTGCTAATGACATGCTTAACACTAGGGTGTTACAAATCTACCCCCTTAAAGAAATCTCGTCCCGAGATTTGGTGTTACTTAGCACTTGTTCGAAAACATGGGATAAGTCTCACGAAGATACTTTTGCTACTTCCTACGTGACATCGTTCTCATTACGGTCCTCTATTGAATCTTCTACTACCTTACAATCACTTTACAACTTGCTCTTTCTCTAACATCCTACTCAGATTGGTTCTTCAAAGTAAACCAAATTGGTGTTGACTTGATTTTCTCTGGCTTGATTACATTTTTCAAGTACTCCCAAATATCTCTCTCGTTGCAACCATGAAAGGAACTGAAACTTGTCTTCATCTGCCTAGATAACCGCACTAGCTATACTAGCTTTTCTTAAATAGGGACCTAGACAAGGGTCTATCAATCTTGGTGCTAACCTTCTTTTGATTCTGAGTCTTTAATTGCCCTTCATGGTTGATGCTTGAGACAATCATAGTCTCTATCTTGGGATCCAAAAATTTTCTGTGCTGGTCGGTATGACTCTTCCAATGTGTTGAGATTATGGCTAAAACTCCAGAATATCTCAACCATTATCATCTTTTCTCGACTTGAGAGATCTTGGAACTAACATTTGATTGAGATAAATAATGTTGATCCCTAACTGCTTTTGCAAACTATTCAAACTCGAGCATTGGGTGCTCTCTTTTATCAAATAAAAAGTGACATATGTCCATCAAATGTGACACTACTCATGTAGATGGTCAACAACTTCTCTTGATCTATCTCTTCTTGTAGTCTGTTAATGTTGATGTCAGTGACCTGCTCTTCCAAACATCATCTTATTTGCCACTGATAGACCTTGCATGGATAAGCATCACATGCAAGTTGGGGTTAAGAAAACAAGAAGTATCACACGATTCAAGAGGCAAAAGAGCGATTTTAGGAAGACTGATCTCTGAGCTCTCTTATCATTATTCATAGCATGACGATCTTCAATCATTGGGCATCCTTGTCTTCAAGCTTGAAACGTGCTCTCATTGTTCTTTGAGTTTCTGATTGATGAAAGAATTGCTTCAGTCCATGTTCATGTCCTTGATTATCTGTCTTTCAAGGGAACTTCAATCCAAACGTTATGCACATGGGGGGGTGCATCAAATTGAATCCTTCTTCTAACAAGGGGTTGTCAAGGGTGCAAGGTGCCTTCGAACTCTAGGCGTCTATACTGTGATAGCCTTCGGCTGGCAGGACTGGTAAGGCACTTCCAATTTGTTCTTAAGATATCAGCTCTACTATCTTCTTCGTCTCATCTTTGGCACATCTCGAGTAGAGGTCTATTCGGATTCTTATATCCGCATAAATACGGCACACCTCTAAGTAGGTTGGTAACACCAAAGCTTCAAACTATGTACTATCGCTAAAATTCTCAATACTTGTGTTGGGTATTTCACCTCAGGTTTCCTTGTTTCCAGGAGGCATAAATAATTACTCGTCCTTATTGTATAAGCGCACATTGAAACTTGTACCATAGGCACTTCAAACACATCAAAAGGTTCCTCCATGTCCATACGTACAAACACTAGAGCGGTTGTTAACAACTCTCATACAAGTACAGAAGTCGTCTCACACTTCAGTGTTTACACGAATTTCCTCTTTCATCTTACAACAACGTTGGCATGGGTTTGGGAATCTTAGGTCGGTTATAAATTTATAACCCACTAAAAGAAAAACTCCAAACCATAGTGACGAACGTTATTGTCTCCAGATTCATAGTCACTCGGATTATAATTGGATCCACAACAATATCGTCTTCGGTAAGACATATCCAAAGAACCGCGCTTTCTTCAACTGAATTTCCTATCTGGCTGAACTTAGCATAGTGCTGATGTTTGCTGAAGTCGAGCAACACTACCCTCAAGTGTTCTACATGGTCTCCTTCGTCTCGGGATATACCACAATGTTATCGATAAACACGACCACAAGGTTATAACTTGGGTGTGAATACCACTTTCATCTGGTACATAAAATAAGCTGGAGCAATTGTCAAGTCAATGGACACGACAAAAATACTCATACAACCCATATCTTGTGGAGTAGCGGTCTTCAAAACGTCTTGTGATCACATCTTGTATTGCTGGTAATTTCAACGAAGATCGGTCTATTTAGCATCCGACAATCGACCAAGAGAATGTCAATGCTAGGAAACGAATATTTGTCCCGATCGCTACGCATTGAGTGGTCGGTAACCCACACACATTCTAGAGGTTGATCCGATAAATCTTGCACTTGTAGCTTTAGTTCGGGTAACTCCTTTGATGGCATCTTACCTAGCCTTCCAAAAATAGGTGTTATTCCTGGTACTGATCCTGAGGCAAACTTCCCACCTTATCCGATGTGGTCCTAACAACTTCCGTGAAAATTAAACATCCGAAACTTACATACCACGATACGCGTCGATGTAATTGGTAACTTATAAGGTAGCGAAGACATGATGATGCATAATTATCTGAGTTCTTTTTCCTTCTTGGGAGTCTCTCAAATAGTTGGTCATCTCAAAGTATCTATAATTGCTCCCCATTACATTCATCCAACTGAATTCGCAATGATATCCTAACTCCAACGAGACGATACAATCCGAGAAGTTAAGATTTTCTCAACTCTCCATGATGCTATTGCATATATGTTCGACTCATACACAAATGTAAAGATTCGAGGTCAAACAAAACAAAACAAAAGCATTAAAATTGTTGATTAGGCACGTAGGGATGGTTACGGCCTTCTTCTTAGATCTCTTCAGTATGGTTGTACTGGAGTTGTCCGCAGTCTGGCTTGTTGGCTAGTTCTTCCTCGGGCGAGGACAAAATTTCAAAAGTGTCCGAGCTTCTCATAACCATTGTAGTTGTTTCCCATAAGGGATCTGTACCTAACATCCTGAGTCGTCTTGCCCTTCTACACTGGCGTGACATAGTATTTCTTGTAGCGAGGGTTTCCAGAGGGTGACTCCTTCGATAATGGTCCATATTGAAAACTTGCAACTAGTAGAAAATAGTCGATCACCAGGCAGTGGAAGTGTCTTTCTAAGCTAAGCCATCTATAAAAAGGGCTCCTTCTTGATCTTGGTGACAAACAACTGTTGTTATAATTGTCTTCCTTAGGCAGGCGTAAAAAGTTCTCTCGTATGAAGTTCCATTAGTATTCTCGCATCTTGACATTGAGTCCTCTCTAAAACTAACTGACTCCTTGGCTTCAGAGTTCTTGTGCTCTAGGGTATAGCAAGATAAATTGTCGAAGGTTTGTAGGTACCAAGTTATCATGTTGACATGCTGCATTGTCCTTATAAATTCATCCGCTACTTAGTGATCCCACTGATGTACTTATAAGCCTCACAAGATTTTGTGTGGCCTGAACTAGGTAATAGAAGTATTAACTGGGCAAATGGCACAATGGTGAGAACACCATACTCCTACTAATCCATCCAACAGGCAGGGGTAGATTTAGTCTTCAATATTTCATCAACAAAGCAGACCAACTTGCTTTCCAAAGGTTAAATTACTTGTCAGTTCCTCTGAGGCAAAAAGGGGTTGAAGTATCTGTAAAATCTTCTGGGGCGTTGCACTGATTACTTCGCTCTCATAGTGCCCACAACAACCCTACATGGTGTCACGCAAAATATTGTGTACTCTCCCGAGAGCTAGTTAAAGATCAGCTCCTGGTTAATGAGAGAGGGTGGTGGTAATTTTGCTGATTTTCTTCTTCTCTCGACTGAATGTAGGATCTGAGGCATCTCCACATGTCCTTAGTGGTGATTACAAGTTGATAATTCTGATAGTGACTATGGGTATTAAATTAAAGCTACACTGAATTTATTGGGAAGTCAACAAATAAAGGTAACCATAATTTAATCATCATATCACCATAACACTAATACACCAAAATTGTGTATGGTGCACGTATAATGCACAAAACTTCCATGTAGCTTGTATCCTTCATTAAATCCGTCGAGGTTGGTAGTTTACCTAATGAAGCCTGAGTGTTAAACCATTGCTTCTCTTCCAAAGGATACAAAGTTGATATAAAGTCTCATGAGAAGGATTTGGCTAATGATAAAGCTAAGATACATTTCTCAACATGGATCACGTGAGAAACTTAATCATCTAACGTATATATATGGAAACGAAGCATATCTATGGACGCCTAATGAAGCGTTCAACATGTCACCTCCATCATCGGCATCGCCTTCATGGACCGTGAGGATAGTGTGCCGTCAACGACTGATAATACTCCTTTCCTTGTAGCTATGTTGTATCTCATAAATCCTTTACACACCTCCAAATTCTCGGCTGTTCTCAACCGATCATTCTGACATCTCATTTCTGAAGTCATGTGTCAAAAAGAAAAAGACATCATTCCTGTTCTGCACTTGTACTTTAAAACACCGCTAGGTTGGTCTCCGTATAGGCCATACTATCTAACCATGGCTTTAGGTCCAACACTCGTTTTAGCACTTTCGTGGTTACTATAGGCTAGTCTCTCTAGGGTTCGAGCTAGTCATTGGCATTGTAGGTCCAACATCATAGCTTGAGCTGATTCTTCTTTTCCTCACCATTTGTGGTGTCTCAATTATCCTGACGTATTCTTTGACGTAGTTTGCAACCCTCGAAGTTGCTATTCCATCTCATTCCCCATTCTCTTAGGTTGCACTAGTTGACAAGTGATTACCTTGTGAAGCACGCTAGTGACCTTCCGCTTGTCCTCCTGATATTCCTTTGCTCTCACTTTCTCCTTGTTATCTACTTCCATAGTATTCCTGTACTAATACTCCTTGCCTTTGATAATCCAAAACGTGACGAACATGGTACTTAGGGTCTTGCATAAGCTACCATGCCCTCCATCTAAGTTGTACTATTTGACTGGATGCAATCAGCAACACTTTAGGTCATCTCGGGAAATTCTGGTATTGTGGTACCCTACGAGGTTCTAGGATTTCATCGTCAAAAGTCTCCTTAATGAAACAGCCACTACTAGCTATTTGGTGCAAGGGTCATAGGTAACAAGGTTTGGTGATTTTTTGGTGAGAGTAAGACTTAAGTTGGTCACTTTTTATCAAAAAGGGACGAGTACTTTAACAGGGGACGACCAGAGAAGAAAAGATAAGAAAAAGGAATGCATTTCAATTTTATTTATATGAATGCATGAATGCGATAACCATTATAAACATGATGCATGAGCGTAACTTACGCCCTCGCAGCATTAGGAGAGATTGGTTACTACTCGTTATAAGCGGTGGTACAACCAACGTTCTCTCAAAAGAAAACAAGTCGTAGCTAATCGATCTACACGATTTGCGTGGTTAGTGTACCTGCAGTTTCATTTCAGCCCACAATATATTGTTATGCAATGCATGAATTTAAATTGCATATACCGCTTCGGTCAGTCCACCCGACGGCATCGCATACCTTGCGAACGACACATTTTACACCCAAAGACACCTGTGTACCCATACACAAGTCTACAGGGGGCACTACCCGACCATGGAGCTCTCAAAACATTTTATTTTTACCCCCCTAGATCGGCATTTGTCCGATCATGCTCTCACAAACTCACATCCTTACCTTGGGGCGAGAGGCATTGAACACCATTTACCCGAGGCGTAGAGGTATTTCGACCCATACATGACTACTCAAGTAAGTAGCCCGTACTCATCTGGCGCACGGCAACCAAACACAAACAACAAAATATGATGCATTAGCCCAATCCCGTTAGTAGGGCCACCCCGACCGTCCTTAATTGGGCATGAAGGGTATGACCATGGCACTATTAATTTTGCAAATCGTTTACTCACACCACTGAAAAGATTTTATTTCGCAAACTTTTCACAAAAAAGATTAGTGGTTCATTTTAAATTAAACACCGGATCGGATTGTTAAGTACTGAACTAAGCTCGATGCCACGGCTGTGAGCCGACCAATTTATAAGAAATCAAGTATAATTCGCAATCACCAAGCAATCGCGAGCTACACTTGAGTCCATATAAACCCGGTATTCGAAATCTCGGAGTGATTTCAAACTCATCAACATTACAACCAAGGATCGTTGAGCTCGATGGTTCAAATCCGCAGGTATCTCAAACCAAATTCAATATATAATAATCAGAGTGCGATTGACACATTTATTTCAAAGTAGTTTAGAGTGCGGAAGCAATAGCTTTCAAAAAACAAGATAGTTGTACAACGGAAATAAAATAAGATAGTGCCAAACTAATGTCAACCCAAAGAGTAGCATGAGACGGGAATTATGGAGATTGCCATGCCCTAGGCATTATTCTTCACCACAAGAAGACACAAACGGCTCGAATTATGCTAGACGGAGTCACCGCAACATCGGGAATTAACCCGTGAGTACTCAATTGTACTCCGCAAGACTTACCCGTCTGAAAACCGTAAAAATAAGTAAAAGACTCCAAAGGATGATGCTTGGCTTTATCCGAGTCGCCGACTCACATTTAATTTCGTAAAATAAGGTTGATTAGTGGGCCTACACATACTACTTGAATTCTTCCAAGTTAAAAGGTTATTTATTATATACATAACCATAGATCCTGTATAGTCAAGGTTAAACATATGCTCAGCAATATAAATAACAGTAAGTAACTGGATCAGGATATAACTTGCGGCGACATGATAAGAACATTTAGTTGCAGTGATTAAGACTACGTTGCCGTGGAAGCATCCCGGTTCTCACTATCCAGGAGAGATGGCGATTCGAATCGAATGCAAACCCACCGGCGAATACCCCGACACACACCAAGTCTACTAGATCAAGGTAGACCCGATCTCTCTCATAAGGTGTTATGGGACGTAAAGTCTCTGGTCTTGCCGGCTACCCCCCCTCCTCGAGTACCAAGTGAGCGTGCACAAGACCGACGTCATAGTGCGATCTTCTTGTACCCGATAAAACCCTCTGCAACCAACGCCAAAGGAGGAGCGATAAAGCGAACATGGCCGCCCATAACATTCTTGTGAGCTTCGTGGCATCACGACCCGGCGGAGCCTACTATGTGTCAGGTACGTTCAACTTCCGACCACAGCCCGACAAAGTATGAGTCCTTAATCGATCAGGTGGAAAGGACCACAAGTTCCACCCAATCTCACATGTTTTATTAGACAGGTTCTCAGCAGTAGCTTGTTAGTCACCCATGTGACTAACTACAAACATCCTCTCAGTGACCGGAAATCACTGTCTACTGCAATCACCATACTGAGCATTTATAACCTAGACCTCTAAATAGGATAGGATATCAACTTCAATAAGGATATCTGTGGCAAAGAACGGTTTCAACCACTTTCCTAAACTTAATGCATCAACATATATAAAGGGCGCAAATACAATTTAGTTAGAAAGCATAGGAAAGGGCAGCATGCACCGGGCTTGCCTTCGAAAAGATGTTAGAAGGTGCCTTGGGCACTTCCGCAGCTTGACGACGTGTCCTGCTTCTTCTGAAACCTCCTTCTTGCTGCACTTCTAGCTGTGCACCTCTCCTTCTTGCTGCTCCTCGATTCCTCGTGCTCTTTCTTTTCAATCCAATATGAATGTATATGCAAAGATGAATATTAAGGAATGCACATTTGACAGGAAATGGATGAATGCATTATGATGTATGATATTAGTAAGTGGATATCTCTTTTGCAGAAACACAATTATAACTACACAAGAGACCCTAATAATCTATATCAAGCAAAACACCCTAATTCACTACTCACTAGAAAATGGCAGCTAGACATGCTGTTAGTAAAAGAGTCACACAGAGAGTTCTATAACTCCAAATGCAGCAAATGAACACTCATTGGAAAGCTAACGAAATTATCTACAAAACATTCCATACCACCCCTGACCTGATTCTAACATCTGCAGCCTCGAAAACAGCAATTACAGAGGCTCTGTTTTCTACCCCGACAAGCTACATGCAACTCCTATAACTCTCTCACCAAGCATGCAACTCTTACCAAATTTGACTAGCAAGCAAACAAGACCATAAAGCATCAAAATAACCTACTGATCAAGCTAAAGGATAAATTAAAGTACATGAAATGACATGTCCTATCAAACACTACACATGCACATTATAACATGCAAGGCTAGAACTATACTAGTTTAATAAAAACACAAGACTAGCAAACCAACCATACCAACAGAACCTATTCATGCTAGGATCAACTAATAAAATGCCAATACACATGACCTTCATATAAACATGTATTTCTAAGCTATTTTATATGCAACACAATTATGATAATTACATAAACATCTTGGGAAAATTCTATAAAAATTACCAGAGCATCCTACTGGCATAACAAGGCTACCATAAAAATTTCATAGCATTATCATGCCTATACTGTCCTACCCAAAAATCACTAGGAGACAATAAATCTAGGCATGAAAATACTTTGTACTATGAAAAGTGTGAAACTACGTAAACAGGGGCATGAAATGCTTCATAACAGTCACAAATGCATGTACAAAAAGTAGCATGGCAAAAACCCTATTAATTATTTTTCTATGAATTTCCTAAGAAAGCATGGTAAATAGCACATAAACCAAAAATCACATTTCTAACACAGAACATAGCATGTATAATATTTTTTCCTGCACTATACATCCAAAAATATGAACATTTCATACAGACACCCCTATTTTATCATGCACCAAGAATAAGATATGCATTTCTCTAATTTCATGGCATTTATTGGCATAAATATAAATAAATATAAAATCTACCAAAACATGGCATCTTATATTTTTCTATCATAGACCAGAGAATAACAAACATGACAAAATTTGGTTCACTCGATTTGGAGCTAAAATGGCCAAGTTATGAATTAAACAAGACATGCATGCAAAACTGGAAATTAAAAACATAAAGGATATTCCTGCCGCTGACGGACGGGGCCCACGCGCCGCCGACTTTCAAAAGGGGCCGCGCTGGATCGGGCCGGATCTCCGCCGCCGTGAGCTTTCCGGCGAGCCGGGGTGCCGTCGGGTTCGTCTCGTCGAGACCTACGCGTTGGTGGTCGGGTATCGGGCTATGGTGGACGGAGCGGCATGGTCGGACGAGAGGAGGCGGCGGGGCAACGGCGCGGTCGTCGGCGTTCTCGCCGTCTCCGGACGAGGTGGCCGGCTGAGGCTAGCCGCGGGTGCACGGGGTCGAGGCGGACCGGATCGGCGGTTTATCGGCCAGGGACGGCCGGCGGTGGCGCGTTGACGACATGCATGCCGGGCGCGGCGGCGCGTTCCGCTGCGGAGCGACCCGTTCCGAAGTGGGGGGTTGGGGCGGCTCGATCCATGGGTTCCCGAGCATCGACGTCGAGGCGAGCCTTTCGGGGCGCGCGCGTTGGAAGGTCCAGAGATGGCTCAGCCGGGTGGCCACGGAAGGCCCGTGCGCGCGGGCGGCGCCCGGCGAGGCGGGTGAAACGGCCCGATTCGGCCTATTCCTCGCATGACGAGGGTTCTTCCGGTGGGGTTGTACGCCGTAGAGGGAGAGGTGAAGGAGCTGGTGCGGTGTAGGAATCCAGCAGGCGGCGAGTGGGTGCTGGGCCGGTGGCGACGCGGTGGCGGACGGATTCCGGCGAGTTCGGGAATCCGCGCGATGCGCGCGTGTGCTGGCTCTTACGGCTCGACGGCTTGGCCGGGATGTAAAGGGAAGGGAGGCGAAAGCTTAGGTGAGCTGGAGCGGGATTACGGCGCGAGGGACGAGCGAGGAACAGCGGTGGCGGCGCTGGGGACAGCCGCGGCGGCGGAGCCGCTGCGCGCTGCTTCTGCGGCTTGCGAGCAAAGGGGAGGGGAAGAGGGAGTGCGGTGCGGCGCAAAGGACGCGTTGTGGCCCCTTCTTCCGCGCGCGGCGCGACGGGGATGGCGGGAATCGGCGGACACGCGGCGTCTTTTGCGGCCTGGGAACGCGGCATGTGGGGTCTGTCGGCCCTGGCCAGTGGCCAGATGGGGTGGTTTTCCCCTCCCAAACCTGACCCGCCGCTAGTTCATGCGTCGCTCGTCGAGATCCGTGCAGATTTGGCAAAAACTTTCTAAACATGGGTTGCTCGGAATTTAAGTAAGCTACGTTTTCTTCCACTACGTCATCTTCAAATTCGGCACTGTTTGAAAACCCTAGGCCAAAACATTAGCGTCGCTAAGGACGGCTCCAAATCCTAATCGATCTAAACTGTCCAAAGTGCATTGAGATTCGTGCAAAACTAGCCAAGGCTCATATTGAACGAAATGTTCCTCTCTCGAAATTCTAAGCGAAAACATGTATAGAAACTATCTCCTAATTCGGCTTAGTTTGGAAACGGCGATCGATCGAAGCGCACTACTCCGAGGTCAACTTAAACCCTAAGTTTGGCTCAAGTCAACTATTTTCGTCGTTTGAACCTGATTCGCCCACTTTCATGAAACAAGCATGTGACGACTTATGTTCTACACTAAATTACCTACACTTATCGTGAAGGGTGCACTCGCATGCAAAACCTCCAACTATGACTTTGGAGTAAGATAAGCTAATTCACTTCCACGGTCAAACAAGGTCAAACTCAGTCAAACTATTCAAACTAAGCACGATTAGAGAACATGCCCCTTCTCCAAACATTGTTAAGAATAAATAAATATTAAACAACCAATTATGCAAGCATTTCATACATAAAATGATAAGGCAAAGCATGGCATGCAACACAAGCAAACATGGTATAAATGATACATGCATGCATGCTAATGATGCTTATGGTATGAAATGCATGTGCTAATGACATGCTTGACACTAGGGTGTTACAAGCTCTCTTGTGCTTGAAGTACTAGTGCTTAGGTTTGTGTGACCTTGCATTAGAATTGACTATGAGCTCAATCTAGGCTTGTCACCTCACTCTTCTTGTGTAGGATCTCTTGTGAGGTGATTTAGAGTCTTAGTTAGAGGGGTGAAGTCTTGGCTAGACCGATAAGTTTAATTCGCATTTGTTTTCGGTTAGCCGGTGCGATTAGTTTTTAAAAGGGACTATTCACCCCCTCTAGTCCCCATCTCGACCCTTCAACCGGTTCCAATTATTTAAACCGACAAAGGTATCTCGCTTCCCATGAGAAAAGGCTGCGCTCCCCTGCTGCTGCGTCGACGGGTTAAATCAATGTCGATAATAACACCTGCCGGGTGAAATTTCAGACCGGCGGTGATTACGTATATATCCGCTGGGTGTAGTTTCGAACCGGTAGTGTTTTGCATTGCCAGCGGGCGAACACTACGCCTCGACGGCCTCACCATCTGCGCCATTGCACCGCTACCACGTTCTCCGTACCACGGCCACGGTGCTTGGTTTATGCGGTGCCAATTACCCGGCGGTGATCGGGTCCATATCACTGCCGGGGGTGCCATTTGAAACCGGCGGTGATCGGTCATTACCACGACATCTACCTCTAGCCTATAAAAGCGGCTAGTGCGGCCCCCCGGGTTTGCGTTCAGTTCTCTTTCTTGATACTCTTGATTCAGCTTGCCCGTTCTTCTTCCTCGATCTTCTTTGCTACTCTCCACATACATATCTATGGCCTCTCTATGGGAGAAAGCCCTCCACGTACTGAGATATCATTCTTATGCATCTTAGGCCACCAAAATGGTTCACAAGAGGTGCTACAAGAGTCTTCTCAAGATTGAGCAGCGCCGAAGGTTAGAACCGCTGTGATGTCGACGTTCCCATCCGGTTACGTTATTGGTTTGGGAGGGGGGACGGCCGGATTTACATGTCCATAAGAGACATGGCATTCTCCGGTGAAGAACATGTTAATCTATGAAAATCTCCTTCAATCCATTTTGGTCTCCTTTGGTGATCAAAAGGAGATTTTCATAGATTAACATGATCTTCTCCCCGAGAGGGCCTATACATGCTTTCTTTGGACTAAACCACAACTTTGCTTGTAAGGCATCCTTTGCCGTTGTGGTTTAAATGTAAATCCGAGTCATACCCTCCTTGTAAGATCGACCACAAGAAACCTCAAAGAGCACCGATGGAACGTCAACAGGCGCCGATGGGCTTAAAATCCCATCGGTATTTCATCGGCAAAGAATCACATTACCTTCGGCGTTTTTTTTATTTTTAATGTGTTTGTACACTTTGATGATAACATTGATCTCTTCGTGGAAAGGTCTTTGTTATCATATATGTAATCGGTTTTGACTCCTCTCTCTCTATATATATGTAATCGTGTTCCTTTCCAATGGATGTTTCCATTTATATATATATATATATATATATATATATATATATATATATATATATATATATATATGTATCATACTGGGCGCACTTCTTATTTTTTTTTCGACGCACTTCTTATTTTCCATGGACGAACATAAATATATAAATGCTCTATGTACTAACCGAAAAGTTGGTAAGCATCATTCAAACACACAACTTCGGTGTAAAAAGAAAGGTCCCAGAATTAATCTCATGGCGGTGAAATGGACTAAAATGTCCGTTTGAAATATATCAACTGCGGGGTTTTAATAGAGCATCGGCGGTGAAAGAGACTACACTACGGTTTGCAAATATGAAACCGATAGTGATGAGCCTTCTATCGCGTTTATCACGTAGGAAAATCTAATAATAAAAATATGGGCGAGAAAAACCTAAGATCTTGTGTGGGGGGCATAATTTGGGTGTACAAGGTTGTAAAAAAAATTCAAGACATTTCTACATTGTGGGAGTAGATATGCTTCACAAAGGTACATGACCCCTTTCATCGGAAGCATGACCGACAATTACATCCATAAGCTATGCCGGGTCATCTTCGTTCCGGTGTGGTCTTGGCCTCAAACTTTTTCTTAGATGTGCACATGCCACGTGTGAAGGAACCACAATGTTTGAGATTTTTGGACAAGGTTCGGTATTTTTTCAATTAAATTGAATTTCTACGCGACGACCCCAGTAATTACAGGTTGAACTGGGGTTACCCACTAACAGAGCCAGAGTGGTGCCAAAATTTCCCACATGGTCCCATGTGTCCTAGGAGGCAATTCAATGTGTAGGTTGGTGCAAAATTCATGAGTTTTCAAGCTTTAATTAACCTCCTTCTATCGCGTTTATCACGTAGGAAAATCTAATAATAAAAATATGGACCAGAAAAACCTAAGATCTTGTGTGAGGGCATAATTTGGGTGTACAAGGTTGTAAAAAAAAAATTCAAGACATTTCTACATTGTGGGAGTAGACATGCTTCACAAAGGTACATGACCCCTTTTCTCAGTACAATTAATTTATTACAATTGACACGGGTACAACAATCAAAGTGTACAAACACATTAAGAAATAACCACCTCAAAAACACCCTTCTAGCACCTATGACCGAGGTGGTTACAATGCTACACGTTATGCTTATCGATCTAAGTAAGGCGGGACCTCTGTGAAGAACCAATGTCTCTCCGTGTCGGCAAAGGCCCGACAGGAGACGGGGCTCTCATCTCCCGGCGACGAAGCACAAGAATGCATGCTACTTGGCTCCTGCTTTCCGTCTTCCGGCAGTCCGTGCAACAATGGCGTTGCACGAGCATCACACCCAAACTCCCCGTAAGCAACGTTGTAGCTTAATCTTCAAAAACACCCTTCTAGTACCTCTTTGTATACACCGTCTACCCAATGATAAAATGTTTATGTGGAGGGCTTTCTCCCAAATAGAGGCCATATATGTGGATACGAGAATGGGCAAATAACAGAAGAGGTCAGCCGGCGCACGGTTCGCCATACATGGCTCTCTGCGCGGGGCTGTTTTTATAGGCGGTGGTAGGTGGAAATTAGCGGTGGTAGGTGGCAACAGTGTAATCTTATCACCGTGAGCGTTGGTACGTGGTAAAAGTGTCTGATCACTGTCGGGTCAGCCGACGTTTATACCCGGCAATGAACCTATGATGTAACACTGCCGGGCTACTACTAAACCGGCGGTGATTAACTATAGAATGGGCGCGCGAGGTGAAAATTTCACAAGTCATTTGAACCCCGCGCCATTCGTTCCAGCCTCGACGATATATAATAGCTGGCGCGGCGAAATGAAATTTTCCCAGGTCATTTCGACCCCGCGCCCCAATCGTTCCCCACCAGCCTCGCCGACGGAGCACCACCACCACACACGCCGCAGTCGTCCGTCGCCCCCTACAGCGCCTCCTCCATTATCTTCTTCTCCGACGTCCAAAAGGCCGCGCCGGCGTCCTACGCCCTTCCACGGTGAGAACTAATTAGCCATTTGATTCCTCGAGATTTTGCCTATGAGAATGAGATATAATTCGCCGTTGTTCTCGCCTCGCCTTGCCCGCTTGTTCTTCGTCCCACGTCGACGGGGGCCGCCGCTACCGCACCACCGTCTGCGGCCTCCCGCCGTCCCCGTCTACGCCCGACGCCCGTGCACGCCGTGACCTCGAGCTCGATTCCACCGGAAGAACGCCACATCCGCGCCCTCTACTTCCTTCTAGGACGCTGCGTCTCGCACCGCCGAGACAAGACAAGAGCGCGCGGACCACACGGAAGCTTCGGTGAGTCGCGTCGATCCACGCCTTTGAGTTGTTCGTTGAAATGCCCGTGTTGATAAATCCAACCTGCTATTTCCTTTTTCTATTTAGATTTTGCTTTCAAATAGTTCAGGACCCTTATATATGCAATGATTGAATTTTAATTGGTCTATGGTGAACAAATTAGATTTAAACATTGTGGTCATTTACAGCAATGATTGAAGACATTCTAATGCTCGAAGTGTGATTGAAATGAGATAGATGTTGAAATTTATGAGTTTCGTGGTGTTGAAAATCTTGCTGTACAACATTTCTGAATGACATAGCATTAACATCCTATTTTGGCTGCATGTTTAGGCAAACCATGGCGTGGTATGTAGTGCATGTTGGTCAAGTGCCAGGGATCTATCGAAACTGGGAAGATTGGGCTGCTCAAGTCTCTGGCTACCCTGGTAATTGTTACAAAAAATACAAGACTGAAGTTGAAGCTTTCAGGGGCCTACTATGGTGAAAACTTTCACTATCAACCAGCCCTGGAGATCGATGAGAAGCCTCTCTCCAAAGATATGAAGATTAGGAGAATTGCGACTTGGCCTATGAAAGATGTCTTGATTTTATTTATGTCCATTGTGATTGTTTTTCTTATTTAGAAATTGATGTCCTAGGTGGAGTTAATAGTTGTATGTAACCTTTGAACCATGTAATGTTTTGTCGATTTTAATGTATATATGATGCTTTTTTATGGGTTTTAAAAAAGCTGAATTCCACGAATAAATTCAAAAATTTAAAACAAAAACGCCGGGTGGCATGGTCCCGACAGTGAATGAGAAACAAACCGGTAGTGTAACTATACAAAACACTATCGGTTTGAATTACTAACCGTCATCGACGACAGAAACATCACTATCGGCTGCATTAACCAACCGATAGTCTCCACTCTAATTACGCCGCCGGGTTGAAATCAGCCGGCGGTGTTCACGTAAAGTTCAGCGACGGGTCCATAGTAAACCGACATTGTTAGCTCTTGGATATACCGTCGTCTCAATCTAACCCGATAGTGACAAATTTACAGTTCTGTCGGTTCATTAAAGCTCGACAGTGCTCTCAATATCAACTCTACCGGCTGACTTCCGAACCTGCAGTGCTTGGATCAAAAATGCTGCCGGTCCGTGGAACACCCGACAGTGTTCGGTGACAGTGCGCTGCCGGTTCGATATCAAACCGGCAGTCTCTCCTCGCAACACCGCCGGTGTTTTGACCCGGTAGTGTTTCGAACCTCACATCACTACTGCTATGGTTCTGCCGGTTCAGTTTTCGGCAGTGAAGGGGGGTTGGAGCCCGGCAGTGATGGACAATTCTATAGTAGTGGTTTGGCAGCCCTTCAACAATCTGCTCCATAGAGCAGCCCCTCACCATGCGAGGCGTGCGACTGTAATTGTTCCGTAGCATGCGTGCCCTGGGGCAGCAGCATGCGCTGGGGCAACATCGTAAAAAAATACTCCTCTCGCAGTGAGACGACTTCCTATTATCAAATTGAAGCCTGCGCTGGAACGAGTTGTAACGGCTAATATGGGGGGAGTATCTTTATTTTAGAGCTATAGCATGTGACGATTCATTGATGCTTTCATCGTGAGAGCATCTCGCAAACCAAATACAGACCAAATTTTGGACAGCGATCAAGCTTGTCCTGTTCGGTGTAGCTAGTTAGCCCAGTCGTCCAAAACAAATTTTAGGCACCAATATTATTCAAACGTTTAGGTGATGATGAAACGAAGAATAGGCATAGGAAAATTAAATAGGTGTGGGGCACCAAACGACGGATACAAGAAAGTTAACTAATATCTATCCAATCAGACAACCTAACCTAGCTGTTCAACAAAAATAAACTGAACACGAAAACATCATGCTCTTGGTCTGTTTACTACGAATTTATCTGGTATGTCAGCCAGCTCAGACTGATGCCAAAGGCCCAACTGTAGAAGTAGAATGATATAATTTGGTGGTTGATGAAGTATAGTTGCACTTATTTACCTAAAGAAGCAGCGATGCATTTTTATTGTTGATGTCTATTTCATTTAAATTCATTTGGTGTCTAAAACCTGATATGATATTGAACATCTCGACAACATATTGATCGATTATCCTGGTATTAAGATGGCTTTTAAAATGACATTACATCTCTTCTCTTCAGTATCTGCAATTTTCATAGCATTTTATCTCTATACAAGGTTATATAAAGTGTTTAACCTATACTTTTCCGAAAATACCGAACACTATTGATTGGATAGTACGTGGAAAGTTGTTCAAAAACAATTACATAGCAGATCTTATATAATGTCGGATTAACATAAAATTTTAAATCAATTTTATATTTTATGAGATCTACAACGTTTTCGTTCACAATATTTTTATTTGAATCCATCTTGGAACCAAAATGATTGATATAATACATAGATCTACTAATCGATTGATTGAACATTGTATCCATTTTCAGGCACCAAAAAAAAATCTTCAAATGAAAAGGTCATGAATTGCAAAAGCTGTAGATCTCCTCGAGGATTGACTACCAGACACAGGCTTTTTGCCGAGTGGCAGAGACACTCAGCAAAGACCCTTATACACTTGGAGGTGTTTAATTGGTGAAATATTTTGGGTTAGCTCTACTGTAGCACTTTTCATTTGTATATGGTAATTATTGTCCCAACATGGACTAACTAGTCTCAAAAATTTGTCTCGCACTTTTCAGCCAAACCGTGCAATTAGTTTTTTTACCTACGTTTAATGCTCCATGCATTTGTTAAGAGATTTGATGTGACGGGTGCTTGTAGCATTTTTTGGGTTCACTTTTCGTGATCTAAATAGGGGCCACTTTTAAGTGAACTAAATAGAGCCAGGCAGCAAAGGACACTTTCGACAAAGGAAGTGATGGCAAAGGCCTCTTTGCCGAATTTTTTTGTCGATTTTTTAATACAAAAAGGGCCCTACCGCCCCTAGCCTTGGTCATTTTTCACGTTTTTTTGCAAACTTTGTGTCGGCTGGCCTTCGAACCCTTAACCATACGCACACTTATTGCTCTACCACTGCATGATATTACCACATGTGTCAATATTCCGCTTTAATTAGTTCTCCAAATATTGTACTAAACCGATAAAAAATTGCTTGTTTCAGGGCCCTAAACAAATTTAAATCAAAAAATTTCAACTAAAAAGATTCATAACTTTCGAGATCTACAATCTTTATATAGAAAGTTTCTCCATCTTTGAAAATTTTTGAATTTCAATTTTGAGATATTTAGGACGTAGTTTTGCATGACAAGATGAATTAAAATGAAAAAGTTGTCAACTACAAAGATTCATAACTTTTCGATATCTACAATTTTCATGTAGGACCATCCGAGATCATTTGAAAAAAAAACAAATTTTAGAATTTTGAAATTCAGACATAGCTTTGCATGATAAGATAAGATGAAATTCAAATAAAAAGATTTCAAATGTAAAGATTCATAACTTATCAAAATCTAAAAAGTTTATTTTGGTCATTTCTTCATCCAACATAGTGGTAGTAACATTGCTCACAAATCTTAATAATCTCACTTCTATTTTTTTTTTAGGATACTATAAGAGAAGATGAGATATAATGAAGAAATTATGAAAATAAACTTTGTATTTGAAAAACTTTTTCATTTGAACTTCGTTTGGGGCTCAAAAAACTGTTATAAAAATTGATTTGTCGAGTGCATGTTTTTGGCATACGGCAAAAGCAGTTGGCAAAGACTTATTTTGCCGTTTACTAGGAGACAACACTCAGTAAAATACATATTTGCTGAGTGCCACGAAAAAGGCACTTTCGGCCAAGACGCATTTTAGCGTCGGCCGAGAAACAAAACTCGCCAAAATACATGGTTTTGCGAGTGCCAAAGAAAAAGACACTTTGCAAAGACGCATTTTTGCTGTAGCCAGGAAACATCATTCGGTAAAATATATCTTGGCCAAGCACCAGGAGAAAGGCACTCGGCAAAATAGCTCTTTGCCGAGTGCTAGGGAGAAAACACTCGCCAAATGCATCTTTGTCGATTTGGTCGGCAAAGACAGCAGAGACTCTCACTCGGCAAAGAGCAGAATTCCAGTAGTGATTGTAACATTCATATAAATCTAATTATATTCGATCCCACATGTAAGAGTTATAAGTTATTATAAATAAGTTATGCAGAGGAGAAAATTCTACCAACCGTCCTTGTCCGCAAATATAGGCTCCATGGGTTTTAAGCACTAGTGAATGTGTAATTCTACAAAAGTAAGAAAATCAACGCCGGCATCGTCCAGCCCAGTGGATTGTAGATTAGAGTATATGAGGCAGTCATAAGTCTTGACAACCGGATCCGATCCGGGCCGGCTACTTCCATTCCCTAGACTAGCATGTGATGACACATTGATATTCTCATCGTGACCTTATCTCCCATTCCAATACAGACAAAATTTTGGACAGCGAACAAGACTGTCCTGTTCGGTGTAGCTAGTGAGCCCAGTCCTAAACAAATTTTGGCCGGCCATATTATTCAAACGTTTAGCTGATGATGTAACGAAGAATAGGCAAATTAAATTGATGGGCTAGCTAGCTATAGCAAACGACGGATGCCAATTAGACAACCTAACCTAGCTCTTCAACAAAGTAAACTGAACACAAAAAAACATCATGTTCTCGGTCTGTTTACTAAGAATTAATCTGCTATCAGCCAGCTCAGACTGACACCGAACGCCCACCATAGAAGTAGAATTATTGAAGTCTTGACACTGACACTGAAACCTTTCTCTAAACATCTGTATATTTTTTTTTTTTTGACGAACTGGAGGAGCAGGAGCCCTTACAGGAAAACTTTATTAAAACAAACATCAATATAATTTGGTGGTTGATGAAAGCACAGTTCCATGGCTGGACCGGGCGATGCTGGGTCCTGGCTGACTTTATTGTTCATGTGAAGCTTGTTTGGCTGTCATTTAGAACAAACATCTATATCAAATTCCATTAGAACAAGCTTGTCTGGTTGTCAGGCTACCTAGCACGCTCGACAGACCCATATCAGTTGTCTTCACTGTCAATTGATTTTTCCATCCCTAGTGTCACACCTAGCCCAGTTTAGAATTTGGCCCACGGTGGCCCATGTGTATGTTAACAGGCAATACTCTTTCATTAAGCTATCTTGTTGGACTTTTTTTTTTTTTTGACAAGAATCTTGTTGGACTTTGAGGTGTTACAAATGGTACTACAAAGAGGGGAACGCACTTGCGGAGGAGGCAGGAAGAGCTATGATCAATTCTTGGCTATGCCCAGTTCATAAACGAGACAAGAATAATATAACTAACATAATCTTAAAAAGGCATCTTAGCTCAAATAAAAATAGGATTTATGGAAAGTTGTACAAATGGAAGCGATCTGTAACTTTATTGTGCATGTCTTTTTCATTTAAATTTATTTGGTGTCTGAAAAATTGATATTACATTATAGATTATTATTTTATTATTATGATGGCTTTTAGATGACACTACATCTCTGTAGTATGTGCGATTTCCATGTGATTTTATCTCTAAATTTTACTTATTTTCCTAAAATATGAAACAATAGAGACTGGATAAAACCGAGGCAGTTTATTCACAGAATTATATAGCAGCAGATCTTATATAACCTCTGACAAACTCAAAAATTGTGAAATAGTTTTATTTTTTATGAGATCTACACAACCTTTTGGTTCCGCGAGAATATTTTCATTTGAATCCTGGTACCAAAAGAATTGACATAATATATAGATCTGTGAATATAGCTTTGAACATTGAATCCATTTTTGGGCACCAAAACTCTTGAAATGAAATGTCATAGACTGCAAAAGCGGTAGAGATCTCTTCAAGGATTTTAATTTTCATATTGATTTAATTTATTCAGTTCCAGATGTAAAGTTGTCGCTCCTCTTTCCGCGAAATAGACTCAGCAGCATTAGAGCAAGTCGCGTTCAAGTCTTCAAAGGTGTGCAGTGACCTACAGGGCATGTTAGCCGCCGATCAGGTGACATCAGTTGGGCCACAGCCTGGCTCACCAATGCGCCCCTCTTTTCTTCTTCCTCGTGTCGCCTTCCTCCTCCAGCTCGCCTCCACCCCCCACCGCGGGCCCTAGGGGCTCGCCGGAGCTCTGTCGAGCCCTAGGGCATCAGCCTTCTCCTTTCCCCCTGTCTTCTTCACCTCCCCTATCTTGTACAGCCGAGTTTGAGCTCCGGTAATGGTGACGGCCCCGCCACGACCTGGCCTGACCGTTCCCACTGCGGTCAACCGCACCTAACGCCGCCATGGTGCCCATTCCGACAATCGGCCTACCTACCTTCCCGACCCAACAATCTATAGCTCGAGGGAGGAGGCTGGCGGGGAGGCGGTGCCCACGGGGAGGCACCGACGAGCTGGCGTAGTGGGGGGGCGGGGAAGAAAGCGCCCGACGAGCTAGGGTTCCGTCGTCACCGTCCGCGGGGGAGGAGGCAGCGGCGTGGAGAAGGAGGAGGGGCGCGACCCGAGGGCCGCGGTGGGCCTATTGGGCCGGCCACCTTGGGGTGGTCGGCGTAATGTTAGCTGCCGACCGATGACCTGCCGGCTGAAGGCTGATGTCAACATTTTTTTCTTCGGTGCTACCTGGATATATATGCACTAGCTCTAGCTTGCAATATGACAGCACGGTGGTTTCCCATGGTTCCGTACTTTGGCAACCTTGTTTTCGAAAAGAACTTTTGCAAGCTCGTCGTCACAAGTCGCAAACAATAACCTTTCTTTTTGCTCCATGTTAATATATTCTATCCACTGAACAACAAACAATACGATAGCCTTGTTACATTAGAAGCACTGAGGCACCTACGAATATCGAGAAGAGGACAGAGGTTATACATAAATATTTTATTCTTTTGAGAATGAACGAGTAGTCCAACAGAAGTTGCATAAAACAAGCGAAGGAAACAGTGTTATCAAGTTCCAGCGTGGGCTGCGTTGTGCATCATGGGGTCGATCGGTCACACTCACCACAGCTAGGCCCAACGGCCCAAGAGAGAGGAAACACAATGGCTGTCAAGCTTGCACAATTGTTTGATGGGCCACTCACCTCAGTTGTTTGATCGGCCACTGGCTTCCTCTGTTTCAGCCTTTGCTGGCTTCAATTGAGCTGAGGGATTCTAAGAACAATTCTTGCGAGGGACGCAAAGGCTCCATCGAGATCGAGTACATCTAAATTTAAGGGCGGTTTGTATGCTTCTCTACTTTTTTTCAAACAAAAAAAAGATCAAGTGCAGAAAAAAGTACCATTCTTACACAGGTGCACGCTAATGTGCTGCGCACCGTGCAGCTGTGCACCTTGTGCTTAACACCGCTGAAGCCTTATTTTTTTGTTTTTTTTTCTGTTGAAGCCTTGATTTGCTGCATCATACTTTGCCTCAATTTTCAATCACCCTCCGTAGAGCCGCTGATAATTTGCTTTTATTTGCAGATGCCTGTTTTGTCCGTAGTTATTAGTGAAGAAACATCACGTACTGGGCTGACAAATACGTGACACAACAGTACAGTATTGATCCACTTACAGGCCTTTTCCGCCATATACAGACGGCAGACAGTAATCCAACTAGATAGAAATTGAGTAAGAAAACAAAATATAGAATTCTATCTGAATATGTATCCACATTCAACACAGGAGCTTATTATACTTATATATACAGGAATATATACACTGCAATCGCTGCTCAATCACTCTCACAAGATTATAAGACAGCAGAAGAGACAAGAGAAGAAGAAAAGAATAATCAAGGGGGGAACGAACGTCATGCATCTATTAATCACTCCACGCTGGCTGATCAGGCTCCAGCATGAGAGCAGGTTTCTTCAGATGCCTGTCAAGTTGTCGCTGGACTGACTCCTTGAGTCCGTCGTCAAAGGAACGCAGAAGCCAGACTTGCTTGAGGGAAGCCGGGCGCTCAAGCCCAGAAAACTGCATCTTTGAACCTTGAAGGCAGTGGAACTTGAGCTGCTCAAGCTTCTCCATGCCTCCCTCATCAAAGGTTACATGCAACTTGGAATTGCAGGCAATCTCGAGGACCTGGAGTTTGCTGAAAAGGGCAGTTGGGAATTTGAGCCCACCATCTTGTTGATCGATGCTGACGCGGAGGCGCAGAGTATGCAGACTTGGTAGGCGCCCGAGCCGCTGTACGACCTCTGCTGTGAACAATGCATCAATCATCTCTAAAGTCAGCTTCCCGAGATTAACAGCTCTGAAGAAGTTCCTTGGCAGCTGCTCTACATGGCCCATCATCTTTAGGCTCCGTAGGCTTTGAGGAATGTAGAACCCGTTCCAATGAACGAAATGGTTGTTCCTCTCGAACTGCAGTGACAAGGATTCCAAATGAGTCTTGCTTCCTAAGTAGTAAACAGACAATCGTCCATGGTTTCCGCTGATGCCACGGATTTCGAGTTTCTTCAACTGGGGAAGGGAACAGACGATCTCATGCAGACTGGCCTCCCCATCTGCAGTATTTACATGGACAGCACCCAGCGTTAGCAAGGCTTCCAGTCTCTTAATCCCTCTAGGTACATCAACACCACCACTGCGAGAGCCAACAACAGGTCCACCAAGTCTGAGGAACTTATTGGGCAAGCAGGCCGCCAGAGTGCTTGACCAGCTGCTACTTGATGGCGGCGTCGATTCCTCCTCCACATCATCCGTCCATGCAACGGTCGTACCTGCACGAATGTACTGCAGCTTCCTTAGCTTGGTGACGAATGGTGGCAACGTGGCAATCTTAGTGTCTCTGATATCCAGAGTTTGAAGCTGCAACAGGTCACTCACGGAGTCTGGCAGACGAGTGATATCACTCTGTCCTCTTAGGGAGAGGAACTTGAGACGAGATGGCAGCTTCCCAATCTCCAGGAAGTCACTATCACATACTGCCTGTGCATTCTCCAGATCCAGCACCCGAAGCACTCTCATCCTGTCTGACACGTAGAATGAATGAAAAATTTTATCAAATAGCGTCAGAGACCGCAGCCGTGATAAGTCCAAACTGGCGAACACAACCTCATCTCTATCCCAGGTGCTCCCTATAGCTAGGTGTTGTCCAACGCCTTCTGTGAGCAGGCGGCCTTGACCCTGCTTATCTAGTGCAGAGACTTCCAATGGAAAGAAAATGGTCTCTTCCACTGGCCGTGACATGGTGTACTCGCGGAAGAAGCCGTTGACTCGGTACCCAATCATCTTGCTCACATTCAGTACTGGCTGCATGATGCTCAGTGCGGCGACCTCGTCAAACATCTTCTCTGCATACTTCTCCAAGCTAGTGCTGTCAGTGCCTTTGGAGTAGCCTTCCGCAATCCATCGCCTGGTCAAGCGCCTCCGCTGAATGATGATGTCTTGAGGAAAGATTGATAGATACAACATGCATTTCTTGAGATGGCGAGGGCAAGCATCCAAATAGGAATGCATCGAGGCAAGTAGGCCCTGCAGGGAATCAAACTCTGAGTTGGTCGATAGCTCTTGCATAAAGTTGTTACTGAGATGCATCGACTCCTGTTGGAGCACATCACTTGGTTTTGTGGCCAAGTATCTTGCCACAGTAGTTATCACTCTAGGAAACCCACCGCACTTGAGCACCAATTCTCTTCTTTCCAGCATAGAGATAGAGCATCCTTTCTCCTCGAACGCCTATTACAAAAAAACGAAATCCCATTAGCATCAGCTCAAGCGCAGCAAATGATCATACAATTTGACAGAGAGCGGCAGGCAGGGTTTGCAGTACTAAATGGCTTGCTAGAACACTATGATGCACAAGCTGAGCTAGCTAGGGAAACAAACACAAATTTAAAATATTATTTAGTTTCACGTAAAGAGGAAAACAGAGACCTAAACTCGACGTAGCTTAATCTACATGCTAAGATGATCATCATATAAATGCTAAAAGTAGAGTACACATCGTCCTATTCAGGTGAGTAGTATTTTACAGAACCAAATATTTTAAAAAATGTTTCGCTTAAGAAAACAAATGTTCATGTTAGAACAAAATAGTCACGCCAATTGAACATTGTAATATACCGGATATTTCCCATCTAAAGAACAAATTCGCAGGTGAATTTATGTTCCACTAAAGAAAAAAAATTCCTAGCTTTAGGACAAAAAATGATCTGAGAATGAAAATGAATTTTGAAACAAAAATATGGGCTACTTTAGCAACAACCAACGGAATCAAACTGGGATTGATGGATAACCAAATTATAACTGATTTAATTTGTCAATATTTACCAGAAAAACAACAATGAAAATTAGGCATATGCACTGAATTAGAAAATATAAAAAAACTAAGAAGAAAGAAAAGGTGAAATGAAGCAGATGTTCAGGTCCACCTTTAAAAAAATTAAAATGCATTCTGCCGTAGCAACTGTACACCCACAGTTAATTAAGAATCAGTCAATTAGCTTGCAACTGCTCTTGCCGTTAGAGTGGCCAAGTTGGTTTCATTTCTTCCATGAGGTGAAACTAGCTCACCTGATTTAAATTTTCAGCTTGGTATGCTTACATTCTGGCCATTAAATTGATGAAATTGTTTACTTCTGATGAAAAAAAGTTCGTTTACTTCTGTGTCACGTCCAAGGTCATCATTGACATTGCTCAATGAATCGTTGTCTTCCTTTGTCAAGGAATTGTCTATATCATTTGGTAAACCCTGCAATAAAAAAAAAAAAGAAATGAGCAAATAAAACATATGAAGAAGTGTTGAATGAAACTGAAGTGCATTTCTAGATTTGACCAAACTTTTGTATAATCTTTTAATTTTTAGTACCAAATGATGTGTGGGTGCGAATTGGACTGTAGTCCAAATGATAGGACGGTCCAGTGGAACGCTACCCACCAGGGGTCAAATTCTGGTGCTTGCACCTTTTCATGGGATTTTCTTAGGATTTACCGGTGTTATGCATTAAGTGGTAGCGATGTTCCCGTCGATAATGAGGCGCCGATGGTGACTTTGCGAATCTCCGATCAGCCGGGTGCTCAGTCTTTCTGAGGTGCACATAAGGGTAGGGTTTGCGTACGTGTTCATAGGGGTGATTGTTTGTGCGTGTTGTAAGCGTTTGCGTTGTACTGTGTAATTCTAAAAAAAATGGTGTGTGGGTAACTTTTTAAAAAAATAGATTAGATCTAACTTTTGTATAATGGCAAGCTTTTTTCTGATAATGGATTTATGTATCTTGCGAGCATTAATATGGAGACTTCAAACAGAACCTCCGATGACTAATAGTTAGTAGATGAACACTAAGCTGAAAGTTCTAACATTTGTCAAAAGAAAAGCTGAAAATTCTAACATGTTCTCCTTACTCAGCTATCAATCTGGTCATCAACACATTAACAAACCAAAAACAAATTTAACTAAATGAATACTGTCATATGGCCATAATAACTAACTGAATATTTGGCAGATGAATAGTTATCGGAAATGATATAGAACATTCAAAATTCTTTTTTGTATATAGGACCATAACATATGGTCATTGCGGCGTAATATGTATGTTGCCCACCACATCGACACATAGTACGATAGTTGATTTTCACATGGCCATAATTACAAGATACTCCCTCAAGTATGGGCACAAGTAGGGATACAATCATATTTTCTTGTTTAGCTAATTAGTTACACGGTATTACATAATATTTTATTTTATTTTTCTCTAAAAATAGTTGTGTATACTGCATTTTAGATCATTGATGCAAATTTGCGGTTAGCCAATGACCCAAAATATATCCCTACCCACATCCGCATGCAAATACTTGGCATCGTCAACTTATTTGGTTCTGGAGTTTTATATTGGACCAATGTCTTTTTACTAGAGTATAGCGCTGTAATGTATAAGAAGTATGACAATATATACAAGTACAATTTATGACTAATTTAGAGATACAGTTTTTATGTTTCCAAAAGACCAAAACTAAATGTTTTGAATAATACGATATCAAAGTTTCGAAAGTTAGACTTCATTTTAGTCGAAATGTGTATTTATAACTAGACTAGAGTAGGTAGTACTTTTTAGAAAAAAGAGAACTTAATTAGTCATTGCTACCCATGGGTTGGATTTGTGTTGGAATGATGTGGCCTACGGGCTTAGGAAATATACGTGGAATCCTGACCTAGTTTGCAAGGTCCTACTAAATTGAGTGGCTCGCAGGTCATGTGACATAAGGGGAAAAAAAAAAAAGACTTCTCCTTGAAGTTACTGATTGTTTTTTGCTATTGGCCATTGGATGTTCCGGGCGTACCTCCTTGAAAAAGATGCAGACAGAATGCTGAGGTGATAGCTGAGATAGCTCCAGCATTCCGTATGGCTGTCCAGTACATAGGCTTGCAATCTCGAGCTGCTGTGTGGACACAATTATCCGACTCCCATTCTTTCTATCCGGCAGGTACGACCTGATGGCATGCCACTGCACCATGGTGGATATGTCTTCTAGGATGATGAGGTACCTATGCTTGTTGACTTGCTCCATGAACTCAGTATTGAGATCATCTCGGGCGACTTCTATCATCTTCAGCACATCTATACCTATGATTGTTCCGCCTTGTTCCTCGCAAGAGTTTGTGTAGAACTGTGACACAAAAAGTTCTTGATGATCTCGAGGGGATTGAAAGAATGTGTAAGCTTCACCCATGCACGGCATCTGAAGTTTTCAGAGATTTCTGAATCTTCGTATGCATTCTTGATGATGGATATCTTCCCATGATCGCCTCCAGTTCCATAGACCAAGATCACATGAAGGCTTTTGTCATCTCCATTGATCATCTTGACTAGATCCGAGCGGCCACGCTGCATCTTGGCAGCATCAATGACAAGGTTCAGGGTGGCAGCAGCTTTAAGCTGCTCCTGAACCACCGGTTTGGAGCCAGAGTCATCGCTAATCAGGTTGTAGCGTATGTTCCTCTGGCTTACGTCCACCACCCGGGCCCTGAGCATCGTAGTCATGGCCACCGCTTCGTCACTGGCAGTAGCTCTCCTGTCTCGCCACCACAAGACGGCAGCAGGCGTAGCCAGCACCTCCTCTTTGTCGTGTCGATGTGGAGGATGAAGTCGATGCTGTCCTCCACGTCGTTGGACAGGTCGCGAACCTGCCGCACCCATGTCCCCACGATCTGGTTCTTGACGCGCTCCTTACCGGCGGTGTCGAGAAACGATTGCATCATCTCGAACTCGCCCGTGATGAACACCAGGTCACGCTGCACGGTCTCCCACTTCTCCTTCTCCTCCTTGATGGCAGACTGCACCTTGCTCACCAGCGCCTCCACCGCCGCCTTGGAGATTCCGACGGCAAGATCCGCCATTCCTCTTCTTTGATGTGAATGCTATGTGTTTGTTTGTGTGGCAGAAGCTATAGCAGGTGGTTGGTCCGCTAATGCTCAGAGTTTGTGTGTATCCGTCGAGCGTATGGACATGCGGTTATTATAGAGGAGACGCTCTTTATGTAGGAAACATCAAATCTGGTGCCTGAAGGAATGCACATTCCCCTTGTGTCAACGTGTGCTGGAGGCAACCTATAGGCACTCAAGGCATTTGCCAACTTGTGCAGGAGGTAAGCTATAGGGACTCAAGGCATTTGTCCTAACCACGCATGTCTATATGTACAAGATAAGCACATATAGTTTCTGCTAGTTCCTCTTTTCACACGGCATCTCTCTTTTTGCATTTTTGTGTGGCATAAGCAGAAGACATCATCATGTGATGCTTGCTTGCAATTGGAGTTATTCTTCGAGGTGTGCAAAGGTTCAAGGACCAGTACGACCTCGCTCATTTCAATGGACCAGCCAACGTGTATGTATCCATGGAGCTCTGTGCTCGATAAATAAATTTATCATTTCCAGCATGTGCAAATTATTTTGTTACCTATAAGGATTCAAGATATATTTCTCGTGACAATGCACATATGGTAAATGTTGCACACAACACAAGTTGTGTGATGCATCGGCGATGCTTGCTCATTTCACAAGAATCCCTCTTTGTGTTAGCCTTTGTGTTGTGGTTGTGGAAAGCAGCAGATCTAAGCAGGCAATGCTCGCGGCTAAGGCTAGGAATTATTCAAGGTGTGCACAAAGGCAATGGAGAGAACCGACAAATAAATCCCATGTATATAAGAACACACAGAGGCTGAAGCAAAGAACCTTTTGCTTTTCAGTGGTGTCCAAGACACCGCATAAGTAACTCAAGGTGACAAGGCATATATCTCTCCTTAGCAGTACATAAACCCTACTCTTATAAGCAACTCTGAAGGACTGGGCCAGTAGATCTAGAGATTACAGAAGTCACCATACATTGGCGTGCAGTAATCGTGTCCCCCATACATCGCTTCGAATCAAGCTGGTATTGTATACACCTATACACGCAAACTAAGGGCCTAAGAGCATCTCCAGTGGGAACCCTCAAATTGCAGCCTTAAAATTTCATTTGCATGGTGGCTTGAGAAAAATAGAGACCCCAAAATGACTCATAGCTCCAGTGGAAGGACCGACATGTCAGCGGAAATAGCTGCCCTTCTTACTCTGCCTGCATCTCGTCCATGGCTACAGATGACGATGTTCGTACCCGGATGGCGGGCAGAGAGTCGGGGGAGGTCCGCTGGTGACGCGCCGCACAGTCGAGGCCAGGTTGCCGGTGCTGGCCACACCTGCGTCGGGGAGCCACGCCATAGCGGCGTGCTAAGAGCGAACCGGCATCATCGGGCACTCCTCTGTGGAGAAGAGGCTCTGACTGGGCCGACGGGAGCAGTGATGCCGCTGGGGGATGCGGCGAGGGGATGCTGTCGGTGGTGGAGGCGCCCCGGGTTGTGGCGACGTGGAGCGGGGGCTCGGACGTTGGTGGAGGTGTGTTGGGGAGTGCGCCAAAGGGGATGCGGCGAGGGGGCGGCGGGGCGGTGCGTGCGGGCCGACAGTCGATGCAACGTGGCCCAAGCCAAATGGCAAACTCACAGGCTGTGAAGCTCTGCTGATTTCCGCTGGGCCTCCGTGCCAGTTTCAGCAACCAAGCAGGTGTGCTCGCGGGTACCGGCAGCATGACAAGCCGACGTGTTGGATCCTCTCGGGTTGCAGTTTGTTTTGCTCATTGTTGCTGCGCGCGGCGCGGGAGGAACAAAAATGTAGTTTTTGTTGTCTTTCTGTTTGCTTATATTGGACGCATGCATGTCGGATGGCCCATTCCATGGATAGACGCAGTAGAAAACAGACAAGTCCCTATGGTTTGATTATGTGGCTTGTGGCTTCCTCTGCTTCGGCGTCAACGAGCAAGCACGGCATACTTAGGCTTGAATGCATTTGGATGCTGTGCATGTCTCTATGCATGCAATTCAAAGAAATAAATTTGGGACGGTTATCGCCGTCGGTCCTTCCAGCATCGTCCGGCGCCGCAGGAGACCAAGCCCAGCGAGCGGTAGCAGGCCATGGGCTTTCGCATCTCTGGGCCAAACCAAAACACAAAATTTCCTTTTCTTTGTTGGGTGGAGCAGCGTGCGGCAGAAAGGCCAGAGAAGTATCCGTGGGCTTTGGCTTCTCTGGGCCGAACGGAAATAACAAATTCGCTCGCACCGCCGCCGCTGCCATTCCCGCGCTAAGAATTCGGCAGGTCGGTGCCTAGTGCCGCGCTGAAAGAAAACACAAATCTCACAGGATCTTTTATTTAAGAAACTTGGAGATCTGTTGTTTTGCAAGAAATTCTTTTAATTCAAATTTTTGAAAAGGACACAAGCCAAACTACAAGTTGGACTAATTGCCTTCTGAATGGCAGGGCTAGCGACCGTTGAATTGGAGAGGCTGGTCATGCATGTGAGAATTGAAGGTGTTGTCTGGCAAAGCAAATCACACTTCCACTTAACGCGAGCGACCCTGTGCTGCGTCTTTTGGAAGAATATATAGGGGCCGGGCTCATCTTTCGAGATGGTGAAGAATACAATTATGGGAGAGCTAGTGATTGTTTTAAGCGAGGTTTCTATTCACCTCAACTTCTTTTTTTTTTATCTTAAAACAGAAAGACAAAAATACCATTACTTGCAGGTGCTAGCTGAAACCACGTAAATATGATGGGAGCGATGCCTGTTTTTTTCCGTAGTTATTAGACAAGAAACAACATGTACGGGGCTGACAAAAACATGGCAACAGTATAGTAATCATCTTCTTATAGGCCTGTTCCGCCATATACATACGACAGACAGAGTAATGCAACTAGAAAGTAATTCGGTAAGAAAGAAATATAGAATTAATTCCAACCGAATAAGTATCCACATTCGACACGGAAGCCTTTATTATATATACACAAATATATACACAACGGTCAGAAGATAAAACCATAAGTAAGGGAACAAGAAGCGAATAATTAAGGGAATATTCCGATGACGACAGCAAGCGTAATCACGATCTTGATGCCTGGGATGAACGCGGCTGAAGCTCCAGCTTTGGAGCTGGTATCTTCCGATGCATATCCTGATGCATGTCAAGTTGCCGCTGGACTGATTCCTTGAGTGCGTCGTTGAAGGAACCTAGAAGCCACACTTGCTTGAGGGAAGCCTGGCGCTCTAACCTTGAAGGCAGTGGAACTTGACATGCTCAAGCTTCTCCATGTCCATGATTCCCTCAAACTTTACATGTAACTTGGAACTGCAGGCAATCTCGAGGACCTCGAGTTGCATTGGACGCAAACTTGGAAACTGGAGCTCATCATCTTGTTGATCCTTGCAGACGCGAAGGCGCAGAGTACGCAGATTAATTGGCAGGTGCCTAACCTCTGATGTGATCAGTGCATTAGTCATCTCTAATGTCAGCTTCTGGAGATTGGTAGCAGCCTGGATGTCTCGTGGCAGCTGCTGTACATAGCCTATCATCTTTAGGCTCCGTAGGCTTCCAGGAAAGAAGATGTCTTCCCAATGAACGAAATGGTTGTTCCTCTCGAACTGCAGTGACAAGGATTCCAAATGCTTTAGGTTCCCAAAGAAAAGAGACATTCGTCCATGTTTCCTACATATGCCAGAGACTTCAAGTTTCTTCAGCTGGGGAAGGCGCCCCAGTTGAATTGCCTCCCCGTGTGCAGTATTTAAATGGATAGCACCCAGCGTTAGCAAGGCTTCCAGTCTGTTAATCCCTACAGGTACATCAACACCTCCACTCCGAGTGCGCGACCTGCTGCTACTTGAGGGCAGCGTCGATCTCTCCTCCTCCTCCGTCCATGCAACAGTGGTACCTGCATGAATATACTGCAGCTTCCTTAGGTTGGTGAGTAATGGTGGCAGCGTGGCGATGGAGGTGTCTCTGATATCCAGAGTTTGCAGCTGCACCAGGTCACCCACCGAGTCTGGCAGACGAGTGATATCACTCTGTCCTCTTAGGGAGAGGAACTTGAGACGAGATAGCAGCTTCCCAATCTTCTCGAATTCCATATCCCAAACTAGGCTTGCATTCTCCAGATCCAGCACCCGAAGCACCCTCATCTTGTCCGACACGTACAATGACCGAAAGATTCGAAACACCGTCAGCGACCGTAGCCGTGAGAAGTCCAAACTCTCGAACAAAATCTCATCTATATCCCAGGTGCTTCCAACGGCTAGGTGCTGTCCTATGCCTTCTGTGGTCAGGCGGCCTTGCCCATGCTTATTCTCCAGTGCAGAGACTTCCACAGGAAAGAAAATGGTCTCTTCCACTGGCCGTGACATGATGTACTCGCGGAAGAAACCGTTAACTCGGTACCCAATCACCTTGGTTGCCTCCAGTACTGGCTGCATGATGCTCAATGCGGCGACCTCGTCGAACATCTTCTCTGCGTACTTCTCCATGCTACTGCTGTCGGTGCCCTTAGAGTAGCCTTCCGCAATCCATCGCCTGATCAAGCGCCTCCGCCGAATGATGGTGTCTTGAGGAAAGATTGATAGATACAGCATGCATTTCTTGAGATGGCGAGGGCAAGCATCCAAGTAGGAATGCATCCAGGGAAGTAGGCCCCGCAGGGAATCAAACTCTGGGTTGGTGGATAGCTCTTGTATAAAGTTGTCACTCAGACGCATCGACTCCTGTCGGAGTACGTCTCTTGATTTTGTGGCCAAGTATCTTGCCATAGTAATTATCACTCTAGGAAGCCCGCCGCACTTGGCCAATATAATATTGGACGCATCGCTCTCCAGGTATACGTATTCTTCTTTCTCCTTGAGCACCTATTATTTGACAAGATTGAACCAGAAACCCCATTAGCACCAATTCAAGCGAAGCAAATGAACATGCATTTTGACACAGCGGCTGCAGGCTTGCAGTGCTAATGACTTGCTACAACACTTGTAAAGAAATATTTCTCGATAATGATCAATCATTGCGAGACAGATGGCACACAAGCTGAACTGGGGAGACTAAACACAGATTAAAAATACCATTTAGTTTCTTGTGAAGAGGAAAACAGAGATCTAAAAACTAGATGTGGCTTAACGACGAACTTGCTAAGATCATCATCTAAAAGCTATAAGTAGAATACACATGCTCCTCTTCAGGTGATTGATATTTTACAAAACCGAATATGTTAATGTTTTGCTTATTAAGAAAACAAATGTTCAGCTCAAACAAAAAAGTCATGCCAATTGAACCATGTAAATGTTCCAGTTAAGAAAAGAAATATATATTTCACAGGTGAATTCAATGTTCAAAAGGACCCTAGGTGGCCTCTAGGCAATGACCCATCAGCTAGAGCCTAAGCGAGCCTAGGCATTTTAATGTTTTAATGTTAATTAATATACATACATGTATTACCTTAGATATCTTAAATAAAAGAAGAAGGAAACCTGGTGTTTCATAGTTCAGGGACATTGAGATGGAAAATGGAATCGTGGTTATAATCACAGTAAAAATTTGTATAGATCAACACACAAATGAATTTGGGTAGAACCGTAGAAGATAACTGAAACTAAAACCATGGAATGTCGTTTGGGAGCAAACACACCTTTTCGAACAGCTCACGTGCTGCATTAGGTTCTAGACCTTTGACATTGTAAACTGCATCATTAGATGATACTGCACAATATTTGGCGACCCTTTCATCTGAAGTTATGACAATGATACAGCCTCCAGAATGTCCATGTTGTGTCAAGTTAGATTTTATCCAATCCCAGTCTTCCTTGGACTGCAAGCCGTCAATTACGATGAGGCATTTATGTTCATGTAAAAAGCTGCAACACTCTTGGATAGGATCTTCGGATTGAAGTGGTTCTAAGTTAAAATTCAGAAGTAAGCTTCGAGCGAAGTTTGTGTGATTGAATGGATGGCGTACATTGATCCAAGCATGCTTCACAAATCTATAACTCTCCTTGAGATTGTTGAATATGTATCTCATGATAACTGATTTCCCAACACCAGGCATCCCACACAGGAAAATTAGACGACGTTCCTGGATCTGGTGAAAGAGTTCATTTACTTTTCTGTCACGCCCTGGGACATCGATATTGAACAATGAATCATTGTCGTCCTTTGTAAAGGAGTAGTCTGTCTCATAGTGTAAACCCTGCAAAAATTGAAAGAGATGAACAAAGAAAACATGTTAATGAGGCAAAGGATTTTGCATCGATTAATTAATGACTGGGAGCTCGGGGTCGTATACAATATAGATTTGGACACTAGGTCACTTGGACCGGCTGGACCCATAGGATTTCATCGCACAGTTTCCAAAAAGTGACATTAAGAATGAAATGAGGTCTCTCAATGCACAGTGCTACTTCATAGTTTTATGGACTAATTTAGCATTTAATTCATATTACAGTGGTCCTGCCGATGCACTATAACTACATTTGCACACAGAACCTTACGGATTTGACAAATCAATTAAACCCATAAAAACAAAACTTTCTCCCTAGACATTTTGCATCAGGAACCTGGTACATGTTTATAATTCATTTTCTTCCCTCCCTACATCTTCTATGATTCCGGCTTGGCCCAATTCCGGCGGCGGCCAAAGAGGGGCGCCGCCTGATCCCACGCGCATCCATGCAAGCAAGGTGATGTGCTGACAGCATTGGATCTGTGAGCGCGGGCAGGAATAGTGGATGGGTGTGGATCATAGAGTCGCAAGGCCGAGCCGAGGCAGACCAGCGATGGTGCTCCCTCCAGTGTCGGGCACGGTTCTGGGATTCGACGAAAGAATCCGAATTTCGGTGAAATTCGTCCATTTCGTGAGCTCAAAACGAAATATATGCATCATATTCCAAAAATTCACCGAATTGACTCCGAATTTCATCCGAATTTTCCCGAATTTCGCCCATTTCGGTTGGGACCGAATTTTTTTTTCCAAAACGGATCCCAAAACCTTGGTCGTGGGAGCAGCGCCCGCTTGGCGGCACTCCCTCTCGGACCGGCGTCGCTGTGATCACTGAAGATCTCTAGTTCGGTTTTGGCTAATTGATGAAATCCTAGGACTAACCTTTGTACTTAAGTGTGAATTAGTAAAGGTGGTCCTAGCCAAGTGATGGAGCAAGATGATCATGGTGATGGATAGAGATAATCCACAAGATGATCAAGCGCTCATGCTTGGGAAAGAAGAAACAGAAAAACAAAAATGGCTCAATGCAAAGGTATATTGATAGCCATTTTTGGTTTGCACTCAAGACACCATAGAGGCTGTGAGTTGTTTAGGATAGATAGCCAAAATATAAAGAGGGGAATTCTTTCGCAAACTTTGGTTATCATGTGCCTCTAGGTGTTGGTCATTTATGTCGATGCATTAGGACCTAGAATGCTAACTTCTAACCTTGAAAATGCTTTCCAAAAATGTTAACACTCTTGCTCATGGGAGATACATCAACTGGTTGGCAAATTGAAAGCAAGGGTAAAGAGAATTGATTTGGAATTGTTGAATTCCACCGACCGGACGCCATGTCGAGGACATCGGACGCAGGGCCAGCGTCCGGTCGGGCGAGGGCCAATTCTCGACCGAAGTCGGCAGCGGTACTCAACGAACGATCTATATTGTAAGTCACTTTTGCGCGTCCGGTCAAGCCAAGGAGCAGGACACGCCACAGAAATGTTGACCGGACACCTAAGAGGCAAACGACCGAGCACTAAAGCTCAGCGTCAGGTCGAGCCCAGAGAGGTCCAAACTGTGGAAAATGGCGACCATATGCGGCAGGTGATGGTGGACAGGACGCGGGTTGCGGCAGGTGCTTGGCAACGACATTTTTTACGAAGACAGGGTAGTTGAACTGACATGCGCGTCCGATTATGCGTACTAGCGCGTCAGTTCTGGTCTAATGGCTTGTTTACAGCCACGAGCAAGAAGAATTGATAGGACGCTGGTTCTGTGTCAGGACAGGCGGTTGCACGTCCGGTCAGCAGGAATCAGCACCCCTTCTATGGATAACAGTTCAGTTCAAAGTGGGGGCATATAAATATGAGGTGGCCGACTCTTTGGGTTTTCTCTTGGCATTTCTCATCATCTTGTGATACATTTGAGCTGAGCTAACCTCCTCTACTCAACTCCTCATGCTTGATTGCAAAATCAAAGCGAGATTGAGTAATCTTAGAGCATCGCATTGCTTAATTCCATCTAGAGGCACTTGAAGATCATTATGACCAGCGGAATTCTTATTACTCTTGAAGAGTACCGCTCCTAGTCAGCTTGGAGGTTGTTGGAGGCATTGGGAAGATAAGAACATTGTTCTCGCCCACCTCATAGCGATTGTGAGAGGGTTTGTGATCTTCCAAGGTGGGGTACCGAATTGATACACTAGTGGATTGCACGTGTCATTGAGTTAACGCACTTGTGATTGGTGTCTAGTGGCCTTGCGGGGCACGGCAAGAGTCGCCACCTAGAACCATCAAGGTGTTAGTTGACACAACGAAGACTAGTTTGTCAGTGCACAAGTGAACTCCGGGTGAACAAATCAAGCGTCATCTATATTGTGTTAATTGATATTCTTGATTTCTGGTGATTGGCTTCATCTTGATTATCTTCATCCTGGTGATTGGTTCTTTGCCTCTACACATCAGTACAAAGAGCAATCGTCTCCTTGCACTACTTTCATGTATATTGCTCTCTTGTGTAGCTTGGTAGAAGTAACTCAGTTGTTCAGTATCATTGCTAGGTTGCTCATTAGTTGAGTGCCATAGAGACTATAATTACTAGAATTGCAATAGGTGGTTTGCCTAACAATTAGAGCTAAGCAAAATCGCTATTTAAGCCGTTTGTTATACAAACCATTTTGCTTAGTGAATAGGTATAATTTTAAATAGGCTATTCACCCTCCCTCCAACCATACTAGGACCTTTCACTCCTGCCCATGGTCAGAGAGCTGCACCCGCGCCGGTAGTGCTCCCAACCGTGGACAAGGGGCCGCGCCCGCGATGGCGCCTCCCTCTCGTGGCTGGCGTCGCTCCCACACATTGCTGGGAGCTGCACCTGCGCCAGCGATGCTCCCGCCTGTGGCTGAGGAGCCACGCCACGATTGCAGACTTTACCCGTGGCAACTGCAAGGAGAGGTATGGCTTGTCCCCGAAGCTCGCCCGCGACTGAACTGTGTAGCCATGGTAGAGCGCCGACGCTCACATCTGCAGAGCTCGCGTCGACGCTCGCGATGAAACTCCGAATTGGCCTCACTGCAAGTTTCATACAATTTTTGATGTTTTTCGAAATGGTGATCAAACGTTTTATCGCCATGAAATGTTCTCCTTCTCTCTTCTCCCAATTTCATGCAAGGCTTCTCTTTTGGCTGACGTGGTGCCCTATTTAATGTGCATGACATTCCCATGAAACCTCCAGCCTTAATGCAAGATTTACCTCCTGAATTCCTAGAAGTGAGAAGTGAAACTTAGTGAAATGGATCTCTCTCTCAGTAGATAGTTTCACGGCACAGATTTTATAGGGCTATTTATAGCCTTCTGTGGTGTCTCTTTCCTCTCTTTCCTGCCAATCATTTTCCTCCCGGACGCAGGCATGGCCGGATGAAGATGAAAAATTGCGCATGAAACGAACTAATTAATGGCTCTCAGTGAAGGTGTCACCTGATTTCCAAGGTTTTCGAAACACCGATCATTCTTTTTTGTTCCAATGAAAAGTTTTCTCTCTCTCTTCCTCGACACATGCAAAAGTTCTATTTCTGCTAATGTGCCACTATATTTAATTAATGTGCATGAAACACAATGGAACCTGCATTCGACTGTCCTAAGTTGGACCTCACGTTGTGAGCAAACACAAGTACCGGTGTTTAGTTCAGGAGTTGTCCACTGATACAAAAGGAAAGCAAGTATAGCACGGCAGGAATCAAACAGGACTAGAATAAGCACTAGTGCTTAGTGATTGCTTTAGCCTATTTTATCTAAGGATGGAGGTACGTAATTTATATCAACATTTTGAAGTGGTTACATTACTTATATAATAGCAAATGATGTGTGGGTAACATTTTACCAAATAGATTAGATCTAACGGTTATTCTTGTTAATGGCCATAGATTATATCAAGTAGATGGCCAGATAATAGGATTTATGTTTCTCGTGAGTATTAACATGGAGGATCCAAATTCCAAACAAAATCTCCAATTACTAATAGGTAGTAAGATGAACTGCTGAAAAACTAACAAATTCTCGTAGCTATTAATCCATCAGCACGTTAACAAACTAAAACAAAACTAACTAAACAAATATCATTATAGGACCATAATAACTAATATAATTTTTTGGCAGACAAATATTTATCAGAACTAATATAGAACTTTCAAAATTCTATTCTAGATAGGACCAGAACATGTGGGGCGTAATATATATAGGCTGTCACATGGACGCATAGTAAGATAGTTGATTTTTACTGCCTCAAGTAGGGACGCAATCATATTTTCTAGGTTTACCTAATTAATGATGGTATTATATACTATTTTAGTTCATTTCTCTCCCTTTAAATTAGTTTGTGCATACTGCTTTAGCATATTTTGCAAGCTTTGGGTTAGCCAATGGCCCAAATAAGTGGAGCATGATCCCTACCCTCGTCTCCATGCAAATACTTGACATCTCAACTTATTTGTACTACTACACAAATCTTTAATCGTGGTGGGCAAAAACGATTAACCCTGGCAGTTTTCGCAACCGCCTCGAATAAAAGGTCAAGGTAAATGATAAATGTCCTATTTTCTGAGGCGGATTGTTCCTGCCACTGTTTATCAAATAAAAAGACAAAAATAGAAAAAAAGAAAACCTACCATACCAGCCCTACCGGGCCCCTGGATCTAGGCCGCCGCTGGATCTGCCCTCTCGCCGCTGATTGATCCACCCACTGATCTGCTTGCCGGTGTCAAAAGAGAGGCGCTGCAGCCGCCGTAGCCGGGATCAAGCTCCTCCTCACGCCTCACTGCCGGATCTGACTCCTCGGTGCCGGGAAAGGTCGATCCACGTTGGAAGAAGGTGGATCCGCGCTGGGGAAGGTCGATCGATGCCAGAGAAAGGTCCCGAGCCGGAGGAGGTCAATCCACATGGTAGGAGCGCCAAGGAGAGGGGGCAATGTTGTCGCCGGGCGCATGAGCACGAGGGCTGCCACCGCATCCTCCGAGTCTACAAGCATGGCTCCTGCCGCTGGGTGGGTGCACAAGGCCACCACTACCGCCGACAAAGCTAAGAGTGAGGAGCTGAAACCCTAGGTCTTGTGTATGTATATACGTGAGCTCGAACAGGGCCTCTTTGACGGGTGGGCTGGGTGGCTAATGATTTACCAAGGCAGTTATGTTAGGATAATCGCGACCCGGAAGCAGTTATGTAATAAATGCCCGCCTCATTTAATGGATTTTACAAGGCGGTTTCTTTTAACCGCCTCCATTAATGAAGAATGACTGCCATGGTTAATCGAGACATTAACCGCGGTGGTTTTAAGGTTGCCCACCATGATTAAGATTTTGGAAACGCCTCCCGAAAGATTTTCTATAGTATTGTTGGTTCTCGAGTTTTATCTTGGACCAATAGTATGATTGTAATGTACAATAAGTATGAAAATATATATATAGAAGTACAACTTACGACAAATTTAGAGATTTGTGTTCCCAGAAGACCAAAACTAAATGTTTTGAATAATATGATATCAAACTTTTGAAAGTTAGACCAAATTTTAGTAAAAAAATGTGTATTTATAACTAGAGGGACTAGGTAGTGCTTTGTAGGGGAAAAAAGAGAAGTTAGCCAGCTGCCCATGGGTTGGATTTGTGTTGGAAAGACGTGGCCTACGGGCTTTTGGAAAATGTCGATGGAATTATGACCAAGTTTGCAAGGCTATACTAAATGAGTGACCTACAGATCATTGCAACATAAGAAAAAAAAAAGAAATGAGAAGCCTTCTACTAGATATTACTGGTTGTTTTTATTATTAGATCCGGGCATACCTCCTTGAAAAAGATGCAGACAGAATGATCAGGTGAGAGCTGACATAGCTCCATCATTCCATAGGGCTGTCCAGTACATAGGCTTGCAATCTCGAGCTGCTGTGTGGATACGATTATCCGACTTCCATTCTTCCTATCCGGCAGGAACGATCTGATGGAATGCCACTGTGTCATGGTGGATATGTCTTCTAGGATGATGAGGTACCTTTGCTTGTTGACTTGCTCCATGTATTTATTATTGATAGCATCTTGGGTAACCTCCATCATCTTCAGCATATCTATATGTACAATTGTTTCATCCTGTTCTTGGTAAGAATTAGTGCTGAAGTAGAATTGAGACACAAAGTTCTAAATGATCTCAAGGGGATTGGAAGAATGTGTAAGCTTCACCCAAGCACGGCATCTGAAGTTTTTAGTGACTTCTGAATCTTCGAATGCATTCTTGGTGATGGATATCTTCCCATGATCACCTCCTGTTCCATAGACCGAGATCACCTGAAGGCTTTCGTTAGTTCCACTGATCATTTTGACTAGATCCCAGCTGCTACGCTGCATCTTGGCAGCATCGATGACAAGGTTCGGGGTGGAAGCAACTTGCTGCACCTGAACAACCGGTTTGGAGCCAGAGTCGCCAATAAGGTTATAACGTATGTTCCTCTGGCTCACGTCCAACACCCGAGCTCTGAGCAGCGTCGTCTCGGTGACAGCTTCATCCACCGGCAGCGGCGGTACCTCAAAGCCTGCCCAGCCACAGGACGGCACCAGCCGGAGCCACCAGGAGGACTTCTTCGTGGGGTCGAGGTGGAGGACGAAATCGATGTTGTCCTCCACGTCATGGGACAGGTCGCGGACCTGGCGCACCCAGGTCATCACGATCCTGTTCTTGACGTGCTCCTCCGTGGCGGTGTCCAGGAAGGACTGCATCATTTCAAACTCCCCCGTGATGAACACCAGGTCCCGCTGCACGATCTTCCACTGCTCGGCTTCCTCCTTCATGGCGGACTTCACTTTGTCCGCCAACAGCTGCACGGCCGTCTTGGATAGCCCAACCACAAGGTCCGCCATCGCTGTTCTTCTGGTGTATTTGCCTTAAAGCCTTCAAGGCCAAGTTTTTGAATCGAGAAAATTTTAATCAGATCATTATCAAGGGTAGGCCAAACAGATACTAGTAGATAAATAATTATTACTACTAGTAAAGAGTAGTATGTGCTTAATTACCAGAAAGATGTGTCCGAGCTCCAAGCAAACAAAACTAAGCCGTAGGGATCACAAACTCTGTGGTATTGGCCGCTGACGTAGCTTCAGTGGAGTATGGAATGCTGGACGTAGCGGCTCTAATAGAAGCAGAGAGGAAGCATGCCCTATTGAGATAACCCTTAGCAGTTGCGCTTTAGCTGTCTCGGGTGTGAATTTCGTGTTCATTTTCTATTGTTAAGCCGCCCTCAATTTTGAAAACCTGCCGCTTAGCCACATGCGATACATATCTAATACTCCATTCTGGCACGTCACAGAAATCCGCGGTTACAAATGACAAAAGGATGCATTGATGCTTTCATCGTGAGAGCATCTCGCAATCCAATACAGACAAAACTTTGGACAGCGAAAACAAGCTTGTCCTGTTCGGTGTAGCTAGTTACTAGCGCAGTCCAAAACAAATTTTAGGCACCCATATTATTCAAACGTTTAGGTGATGATGAAACGAAGAATAGGCATAGGCAAATTAAATTGGTGTGGGGCACCAAACGACGGATACAAGAAAGTTAACTAATATCTATCCAATCAGACAACCTAACCTAGCTGTTCAACAAAAAATAAACTGAACACGAAAACAGCATACTCTTGGTCTGTTTACTACGAATTAATCTGCTATATAGCCAGCTCTGACTGATGCCGAAGGCCCAACCGTAGATGTAGAATTATATAATTTGGTGGTTGATGAAGCATAGTTGCATTTAATTAGCAAAAAGAAGCACCGATCGATGCATTTTTATTGTTGATGTCTATTTCGTTTAAATTCATTTGGTGTCTAAAACCTGATATATATGATATTGAACATCTGCCAATGGGGTCCTAGCCTAATGGTTAGGATACTCGAGCGGCACTCTACAGGACCTGAGTTCGACTCCCCGTGGGAGCGAATTTCAGGCTGTGGTTAAAAAAATTCCCTCGTCAGTCCTGTGTGCCAAAGCACTAGTTAAGAGCCGGTCCAGGTCCCGTAGGGATCGAGCTGTGGGCTCGGATGGTACACCGCCTAGGGGTTACGGTGAATACCAGCCCAAGTCCGCTCCGGGCGATTGAGGATTGTAGTTCCCATGGGCTAAAGGCTCCCCGTGTCGTATGGGACCGGGGGTTCGGGGGATTTTCTCGGTTGGGGAAACCGGTTTCTTCTTCTTAAGAATAATGCCGGTGGGGCAGTTTTTTTTCCCCACCCGACCGAGTTTTTATGATAGTGATCATCTAGACAACATATTGATTATCTTGGTATTAAGATGGCTTTTAAACTGACATTTTATATCTATACAAGGTTATATATCTATTCATAGCATTTTATATCTATACAAGGTTATATAAAATGTTTAATATATATTTTTTGAAAATATAGAACACTAGAGATTGGATAGCATGTGGAAATTTGTTCAAAATCAATTACATAGCAGATCTTATATAATGTCGGATTAACATAAAATTTTAAATCAATTTTATATTTTTATAAGGTCTACAACGTTTTAGTTCACAATATTTTTATTTGAATCCATCTTGGAACCATAATGATCGATATAATATATAGATCTACTTAATAGATTGATTGAACATTGTATCCATTTTCAGGCACCAAAAAATATCTTCAAATGAAAAGGTCATGAATTGCAAAATTTGTAGATCTCCTCGAGGATTGACTACCACAGGCTCTTTGCCAATTAAAGACCCTTATACAATTGGGGTTGGTGTTTAGTTGGTGAAATATTTTGGATACAATAACAATTTTGTTTGTATTTGGTAATTATTGTCCCACCATTGACTAACTAGACTCAAAAAGATTTGTCTCGTACTTTTCAGCCAAACTATATATGCAATTCGTTTTTTTATACCTACGTTTAATGCTTTATGCATATGTAAAGAGATTTGATGTGACGGGTATTGTAACACTTTTTAGGTTCACTTTTCGTGAACTAAACAGACGAAAGGCAGCAAAGGACACTTTCGGGCAAAGAAGTGATGGCAAAGGTGTCACACTCACCAAAAAGGATTCGAAATGGACGCAACATGGCTGAATATTTAATTATTAAATAGTTTCATTAGGTATTTTATTTAATCAAAATTAGAATTGAGTATTCAAGACTAATGAGTCCGCCCGTTAGCAATTGTAATCCCTCATATAAATATGGGGGCGCACCGCTTTGTGAGAGTTAGAAAAGAATAAGTTAGGGTTAATACCCTCGGCTTCTTCCCTCCCCAAAATTGCCGCCGCCCTGCGCCACCTACGCCGCCACCTCCGGCCGCCACCACTATCGCCGCCCTGCCGGGCCGCTAGCGGCTCTTTCTTGCTACGTCACGTCCCTCGTCATCCCCTCACATTGACCGGTCGACGAGCGATGATGATTGGTATTCGAGAGATCATGTATTCCTATGGCCTCAGATTGGAGCAAGCAAGTCCTGGAGGAGGTTCACAACGCCTTCAATGGATTCATCACCGCAGCGGGAGGCCGATCAACATCCCCCGCCAAGTATGTACCCCCTCTCAACGCTCCCCATTCTTCTAGATCGATGATCCGTTTCTCTCACTGCGCCTCCAACTCATCATTTCCTCGGACTACGGACAATAATGATCAACCCCCGATCCCCCAAAAACGACAGTTCAACATACCTAAGATGATTTTTCTGAATATGAGGGTAAGGGTGATCCGACTTATTGGTTGTATAAATGCAATAAATTTTTTCTAGCTCAGAAACCAAGGAGAACGGTCGATACAATTGGCCTTGTTTCACCTGTAAGGAAATTAATTGGCTTGGTTTATTCGTTGGGAGAAAGAACTGGGAGCACCAACTTGGCCTCAATTTTCAGCAAAGAATTACTAGACGATTTGGTTCTCCATTACAGCACAACCATCTAGGTGACCTAATTGGGACACGCCAATTGGGAGATTTGGATGCCTACACAAATAAATTCATCTCCACACTGAATATGGTGCAACATCTTTCGCCTCCGCAATAGGTAATGCTTTATACTGTTAGATTAGCTCCTTTGATACAACTGGAAGTGCAATTGCAAAACCCTCTGGACTTGGAAACTATGATGGCTCTTGCTAGACGCCTAACCTGCATTCGTCTCTCAGAGAAGTAGTTGCCAACGGGGATCATATTACAAATGTTGGAAGGTATGATGATGTTTATTTTACTATTGCAAATAAGAACTTCAATGCAGATTTCTACGAAAGATTAAATTAGGAGGTTATGATGTTGTTCTCGGAGTTGATTGGCTCAGCTCACTTAGTACTATCATTTGTAATTTCAATCAATTGACTTTGCAAATCTGGTGGAAAGGACAACTAATTATTTGGCACAACATGTCCAAAGGAGACGAGCGTCCACCAGGTATTCATATTTTATCTTCTGATCCTCCATTGGAACCACTACTACAGAAATTCCAGGATCTCTTCCACGAACCTTCCGTCTTCCACCTCGAGACGCTATGACCACTACATCCATCTGAAGGAACCAACTACTCCTACAGTTGTTCGCCCTTATCGTTATCCACGGATATAGAAGAATGAGTTGGAAAGATAGTGTCAATCTATGCTCACGCAAGGTATAATTTTGTATAGCACGCCGCTCTTCTCTTCTCATGTTATATTGGTTAAAAAGCAAGATAGCACATGGTGGTTTTATGTTGACTATAGAGCTCTTAATGATAATACTCACAAAGATAAGTTTCCTATACATGTTATCGCTGAACTATTGGATGAGCTATAAGGAGCGAAATTCTTCACCAAATTGGACCTTCGGTCAAGTTACCACCAAGTATGCATGCACCCATCCGACATAAAAAAAAAAACGGCTTTCAGGATGCACCATGGACACTTCGAATTCTTGATGATGCCATTTGGTTTATGCAATGCGCCCTCTACCTTTCAAGCCCTAATGAATGATATTCGGGACCATACCTACGCAAATTTGTTTTAGGTTCTCTTTGATGATATCTTGATCTATAGTAAGACTTGGTCTGAACGTTTGAATCATATTGCGGAAATCTTTAAAGTGCTACAATCCCACAACATATTTCTCAAAAAGTCTAAGTGCAACTTTGGACAATCTCAACCGGGGTTATTTTGGACATATCATATCTAATGTAGGAGTTGTTGTTGTCGAAAAGAAAAATACAATCGAGTGTCGGATGGCCACAACCTACAACCTTACGAGAACTAAGAGGATTTTTGGGACTTGCGTGGATACTATAGGAAATTATTATGAATTATGGTACAATCGCTAGACCACTTACTAATCTTCTAAAAAAAAAAGACTCATTTCATTGGACCCTCACCGCAACAACCTAGCGTTTGAACATCTTAAGACGACATTGTCCTTGCACCACGTACTTCAGTTACCATATTTTGATAAACCATTTGTGATAGAATATGATGCATTAGGAACATGCATGGGAGCTGTTTTACACCAAGGGAATGGTCCGATAGCCTTTTTCCGTAAGAAGATGCCTCCTAAATATAATAAAATGAGCAAGATATGAAAGAGAACTCGTTGGCTTAGTTACCGCTTGATTAAGCATTGGAGACCTTACTTATGGGGGCACCCCTTTGTTATCGTCGGATCACTACATCTTAAAATATATTTTGGACCAACATTTATCTACAATACCTCAGCACTAGGATATGATTTCACTATTGAGTATAAACGTGGGAACAACAATGTGGTTGCCAATGCACTATCTCGTCAACGTACTATAGAACCTTCACTAATGGCTATCTCAGGAGTTCAATTCGGGTTATTCGATCAACTCGGAGGGGAAATGGCCTTAAGTGATGAAGCAATCAGCCTCATTGACTCAATAATTAATAAAAAAAACCCCTTATGGGAGGTACGTCATGGTTTAATCTTGTTCAACAAAAGGTATGGCTCTTCCTATCATCCAAAAACACCTTCAACCAGTTCTACATGCAATTCATGACTCAACTCATGAGGGTCTGGAGAAAACACTACACAAATTTCGTCGACCTCTTTGTTAAGAATGATAAACGTATTATACAACAATTCGCTATTGAATGTTTAGTATGTCAACGCAATAAAAACGTAACACTTACATCCAGCAGGCCTTCTCCAACCATTGCCGCAGTACCAAAATAGATTTGGGAGAACATATCTATGGATTTCATTGAAGCTTTACCAAAAGTTAGAACAAAGTCGCTTATACTTACAAAGGGTTGATCGACTATCCAAGTATGCTCATTTCATTTCTGTTGCACCCATATACCGCAACTTCAGTAGCTCAAAGTTTCTAGTCAAAATTGGGAGGTTACATGGTCTACCCAGATCCATTGTAAGTGACAGAGATGTGGTATTCACAAGCCAGTTCTGGCAAGAGCTTTTCAGAATAACAAACGTCATGTTAACACCTACCTCAGCTTATCATCCTCAAGCAGACGGTCAAGCAGAAGTGGTTAACAAAATCATCACTATGTACCTCCGTTGCTTGACTGGTGACAAACCTAAAGATTAGGTAAGATGGCTACCTTGGGCTGAATTTTGTTATAATTCATCATAACATACCTCAACAAAAACAACACCATTTAAGTTGGTCATTGGACGAGACCCCCATGTATTAGAGGCTACAACCTGTGTGAAACTACTCTTCCCGCTAGCTTGATAATATGTTATCTCAGCGTGATACCTTCCTTGAGCAAAGAAAGGTTCGTCTACGCTTAGCTCAAGATTATCATCATAAATATTTTAATGCTAAACATACGAACGCGAATTCAAAGTTGGAGACTATGCTTGGCTCAAGTTATTATCCGGATCAGCTACTACTATCTCATCATCATATAAAGTCAAGTTATCTCCTAAATACTTTGGACCTTTCAAGATCGAAGAAAGTCATCGATCCTGCTACATATGATTTGGATCTTCCATTGGGGACTCGAATCCACAACACTTTTCATGTTAGTATGTTGAAACCACACCGGGGAGATTCCATCAAAAACCGCCCGAGCTACCTTGCCTACATGAAGGTACTCCAGTCCCCGAACCGTAACTTATGTTGAAATTGAGAATCCGCTAAGGGCCGCCGCAGTCTTAATCAAATGGAGGAACTGACGGCGGCAACTGATGCTTCATGGGAAGATGCGTAACTTTTTCACAAGATCTATCCAGATTTCAGCTCGAGGACGAAATGAATCTCCGAATAGGGAGAGATGTCACACTTTCGAAGAAATGGATTCCAAAATCGAAGCAACGTGGCTGAATATTTAATTGTTAAATATAGTCATTTGGTATTTTATTTAATCAAAATTAGAATTGAGTATTCGAGACTAATGGGCTTGGCCCGTTAGCAATTGTAATCGCCTCATATAAATATGGGGGTAGACCGTTTGTGAGAGTCGAAAAGAATAATTTAGGGTTCATACCCTCGCCTTCCCAAATCCGGCCGCCACCGCCCTGCGCCACCTACGCCGCAAGAATCAGCGCCGCCGCCCTCCTTGGGCTGCGCCGCATGAGCTCCCCTTCCCTCTCTTTCTTGCTATGTCATGTCCATCGTCATCCCCTAGCATTGATCGGGGTCGACGAGCTGTGACAAAAGGCCTCTTTGTTGAACTTTTTTATCAATTTTTTTAATACAAAAAGGGCCCCACCGCCCCTAGCCTTGGTTATTTTTTCACGGTTTTTACAAACTTTGTGTCTGCTGGCCTTTGAACCCATCACCCTCACGCACACTGGCTGCTCTACCACTGCATGACATTACCACATGTGTCAATAAGTTCCCTAAATATTGTACCAAACTGATAGAAAATTTGCTTGTTTCAGGCCCTAAATGAATTTAAATCAAAAAAATTTCAACTAAAAAAGATTCATTAAAATAAGTCTACAATCTCTATACGTAAAGTTTCTCCATCCGAGGTCGTTTAAAAATTTTGAATTTCAAATTTGAGATATTTAGACGTAGTTTTGCATGATAAGATGAATTAAAATGAAAAAGTTGTCAACTACAAAGATTCAAAACAATTTTCATTTAGGACCATCCGAGATCGCTTTGAAAAAAAAAATCAAATTTAAAATTTTGAAATTCAAACATAGCTTTGCATGATAAGATGAATTCAAAGAAAAAAGCTTTCAACTACAAAGATTCATAACTTATCAAGTTCTACAAAGTTTAGTTTGGTCATTCCTTCATCCGACACGATGGTAGTAACATTGTTCATAAATCTTAATAATCTCACTTCTATTTTTAGGAAACTATAAGAGAATATGAGATGTAATGAAGAAATTATCCAAATAAAATTTGTATTCGAAAAACTTTTTCATTTGAACTCGTTTAGGGCCTCAAAACTACTTTAAAAAAAAACTGATTTGTCGAGTGCTTGTTTTTTGGCATACGGCAAAATGCTTCTTTGCCGAAAGTGCCAAGAAAAAAACAATCGGCAAAGACTTATTTTGCCGCTTACTAGGAAACAACACTCGGTAAAATACATATTTGCTGAGTGCCACAAAAGACACTCAACAAAGACGATTTTTGGCGTCAGCCAGGAAACAACACTCGGTAAAATACATCGCTTGCCGAAAGTGCTAGCAAAAAGACACTTAGCAAAGACGCATTTTGCTGTTGCCAGAAACATCACTTGGTAAAATACATCTTGGCCAAGCACCAGGAGAAAGACACTTGGCAAAATAGCTCTTTGCCGAAAGTGCTAGGGAGAAACACTCGCCAAAGGCATCTTTGCCAAGCGGTTTTTATTTTTTGTCGTGGTGTTTTCGATTTGGTCGGCAAAGACGGCAAAGACTCTCGCACTCGGCAAAGAGCGGAATTCGGTAGTGATTGTAACATTCATATAAATCTAATTATCTAATTATATTCGATCCCATATGTAAGGAAGAGGAGAAAATTCTACCAACCGTCCTTGTCCGCAAATATAGGATCCAAGGGTTAAGCACTAGTGAATGTATAATTCTACAGAAGTCAGAAATCAACGCCGGCAGCGTCCAGCCCAGTGGATCGTAGATTAGAGTATGAGCCAATCATAAGTCTTGACAACCGGATCCGGCCAGCCTCCATCCATTCCCTAGGCTAGCATGTGATGATACATTGATGTTCTCATGGTGACAGCATCTCCCATTCCAATACAGACAAAATTTTGGACAGCGAACCAGACTGTCCTGTCCGGTGTAGCGTGAGTCCAGTCCTAAACAAACTTTAGCCGCCCATATTATTCAAACGTTTAGCTGATGATGTAACGAAGAATAGGCAAATTAAATTGATGGGCTAGCTAGCTATAGCAAACGACGGATGCCAACTGGACAACCTAACCTAGCTCTTCAACAAAGTAAACTGAAACATCATGTTCTGGGTCTATTTACTATGAATTAATCTGCTATCAGCCAGCTCAGACTGACACCGAACGCCCAACCATAGAAGTAGAATTATTGAAGTCCTGACACTGAAACTGAAACATTTCTCTAAACATCTGTATAATATTTGGTGGTTGATGAAAGCACAGTTCCATGGATGGACTGGGCGACGCTGCGTCCTGGCTGTAGAGATCTGTAACTTTATTGTTCATGTGAAGCTTGTTTGACTGTCATTTAGAAACAAACATCTATATCAATTTCCATTAGAACAACCATGTCTGGTTGTCAGGCTACCTAGCACGCTCGAGCGACCCATATCAGTGGTCTTCATTGTCAATTGATTTTTTCCATCCTTGTGTGTCACACACTTGGCCCAGTTTGGAATTTGGCCTAGGTGGCCCATGTGTATGTTACTGGGATATTGTGGAGAGTTTAGTCTCACTTTACTTGCTAAAGGTAGGATAGATCAATTAATAAAGCTTCTAGATCGACCTTGTCAAAAAAAAAAAAAAAAGCTTCTAGATCGAATCCATCCCACCATCTTCGGAATAATCTTTTTTATGAGAAGCGAAAACGAAAAAGCGTAAGCGGGGATGGTGTATAGAAACGAGGGGAATGTGGCCGCCCATGTTAGTGAGGGATTCACTTAGCGTGCCGAGTGGACCTTACATTGATGCAGAGTGGACCTTACATTGATGCAACATGCAATACTCAGGGCTGGGGTGTGCCCCATCTTCTTGTAAGTTGGGGTGTTATAAATGGTACTCAGGGCTGGGGTGTTTCAAATGGTACCACAAAGCGGGGAACACACTTACCGAGGAGGCAGGAAGAGCTATGATCAATTTTATATCTAAATTTTACGATTTTTTTCTAAAATATGAGACACTAGAGAGTGGATAAAACCAAGGCAATTTATTCACACAATTATATAGCAGCAGATCTTGTATAACCTGTGACAAACATAAAATTTGTGAAATAGATTTTATTTTTATGAGATCTACAACCTTTTAGTTCACAATATTTTCGTTTGAATCCTTCTTGGTACCAAAAAAGAATCGACGGCCGTAGCGGAGATACATGGAGGGTGGACCGGGAACCCGCTCACCTCCTCCTGATGCCGACAGCCAATTGTTGCTTGGGTCAACTAGCCCAGTACTCCCTCTGTCCATAAAAAGAACATCACCGTGGGATGCGTGTCATAAGTTTGACTTAATTTGTAGAAAATACGTGCAACATTTAAATTTTCAAATAAATTTGTTAAAAAACTAGACTTGAAGATTTTTCTGATGATGCTAATTACTTAGCACAAATGTTTTTATATTTTAATATATAATTATCGGCATTTATGTCTCGAAGCGCGGTGACAATCTTTTAGGGACTGAGGGAGTACGTACTAACGGGCCGTGGTCTCTCGTCGGATCGTGTCCCTCTGCCCAGCCCGGCCAGATTCTAAATTGCGCTCGCTTGTCGGCACAGCCCTACACCAGAGACGATTTTTTGAATCCAACGTAAATAAATCCGAAAAATTTGAAACTTGGCACACGGATTTCAGTTGTTGCCCGTGGTCAAACCAGACGACACGTGAAGTACTTAAACCACGACAAGAGGAAGAGTGAATGGGAATCTGGAGTTTTTCACTTCTTATATGGTTAAGAATGAGTGGTCGAGCAGCCTATTCCCAAAATAACCTGCCAAAATTTCGAGTATCGTTGTTCAAGATCTTAGAGCATCTCCAATGGTTTGGCAAATTGCACTTGGCAAAAGTTACAATTTGCCAAGTCTCATGACATGTTTGTCAAGTTAAATCAAACTTCATCTCTTACGGTTTGACATTTTTAACTTGGCAAAACCCAAATTAGAGATTGCATGCGACATGCACGGGAGAGAAGCAAACAAGGCGCACGTAGGAGAGGAGTTTTGCCAAGTTGAGATTCATTTGGCAAATATGCGCGGTTTGGACCCTCAATTGCCAAGTCTCACCAATTTGCCAACTCAAATGCCAAACCATTGGAGAGAAAAATTCATAGATTTTGACATAAATATGGAATGCCAAGCCCAAATAGCAAACCACCGGAGTTGCTCTTAGGGAATGTACAATCCACAAACGGTGAGTCATCTATAGAATCTCGAATTTATCATATAGACAGATATGAAGACAGCTCATACAACTCAAGGGTTCGCTATAAGCTATTTAATGTTGTGCATGTAGGTTAAGATCAAATACAAATGTATTTGTGTATACCATTTTGTGACTATTTGTTAGAATAATATCAAGCATAAATAATTAAAACATGATTACAATATTTTTAGGAACTATAAATAAATTTTGTATACTACTTTGTCGATATTTGATAACAGTGGTGCATTACATTACCATGGAGCACTAGTAGATAATAGTCACATGTTCACATTTAACTTTTTTTGTGTGTGATTATGTTCACATTCAATTGTGAAGCATTCAGATACCTAGTCCAACATTCAGATAGCTGTTCAGTAACCTTCAGGATCCAAATTAAGATGTTGAAAAAATACCTTAAACAAAAAGCAAAGAAATTGATCCCCATCTTATAGTTTTCTCTATATTTTTTAGATTTTGGGACTGACAAGCAACTGTCATCAAGTAGCGTTTCCATTCTATCAGTGTTTCCATTCAGTTTTGATAAAAATAGTTTAGGACTAACAAGCAATTGCTATTCAGTTTCCAGATAAATTTTGACGAAAAATGGCCAATGGGCAATGACAGGCTGCTCTTTAGATTCCTGCATATCAATATATTCAAACTGAAATCAAATACTGAATTCTTTCAATCAGATTGGCTGCATGGCCAATCATGCTGTACCCATCGCAGGAATCGAACAAATGCAATGTCAGGAAACAACTTCATCAATATCCATGTATAATCTAGCAGAAATTTAACAATCCACCGTAGCGGCAGGCACTAGCGCTGACTCATGGGGTCAGGAGCGGATGCGAGAATGAGTCGGCGCGGGCAGCGTTGAGGACAGAGGAGGCTATGAGGCTGGCGGTAGGACATGATCGAACAACAACAGGCCCGGCGGTCAATAGCGCCATTGCTTTGCTCCACCCTCTGGGCACTTCCAACACTGCCGTGCTCGAATTGCTCAGGAAGAAGAGATGCATATAGAGATGGAATGATGTATATGCGATGGCGGGGATGAGTTTGGCGCCAGTGAACTGCCATACACGCGGGCGCACCAAGATCCCACGCCTGTATGGTCTAGTGACGACACCCGTACAACGCAGCTTCCACCATCGTGTCCTCCTCGGAGCACGGGCTGTTGCCGTCGGCTCACGAGAAGACGAGGGTGCCGTCTCTTTGTGTTTGCAGGGGCGTTTTTGCAAACCTTGCATCGCAGAGACGGCTCCCAGAGCCGTGCTGTACATGCCCTTAATAGTCACATTTGTTACATTTACAAAGCCTAAAAACTAGGCTGGGAAGACATGGATTGCAGATTGCCCATAGATCTAAAAAAAAAAAAAAAAAACTATTGCATTTTTCAGTTTTCAAATTGCAGATCCTAGAACAAAAAATCAAAATCCAATCTAAAACCATCCAGAAACCGTGTTTTTACGCTAAGAGTTTTACAACTGGATAAGGATCATTTACGCAACAAACCCAACAACATCCAGAAGATTCTGTTGCTTTTTTTTTTTCTCTAGTCACCTTCTCCAAGGAAACCAAGAGAAAAATCTACGCCTCCGATTTGGATTTTTAGTGTTGACTAGTTAAGCGCCCGTGGCGTTGCTACGGGATAACTAAATTTTATATAAAAACACATGGATCGCATGGTAAAAGATAACATTACTATGAAATTAAACAATGATATTAAAGTGACATTTAATCTAGGCCAGTTTTGTGAAAGTAACACAAATGTTATCCTCCACCCTTTTCACTCTATAGACAATGATCAAGGCAGCAAGGTTTCACATATATTATGCATAGTATCGCGCCCGTGCCTTGCTACGGGATAATTATTTTTTGTTAGAAAATGGATCGCACGATAAGATAACAATATTGTTAAATGAAATAGTGACATTAAACTACCATTTAATTCAAAACGCAAAGTTCATAAAATAGCATCAGAAATCAATATTATGTTCTTGCAGTTAACTTAGATAAGAAAAGAAGGAACCCAACAATTTAAATCATCAATTCTCAGTTCAAATAAAAGCGACCACAAAAAGGTGAAGAATTGTGTTAAATGTAGAATTTTCACAGTGCTTTTGTAAAGAAGCTTATTATGCTAATGCAAAGAAATTTCAACTTATATGTATAATATATTGATTGCAGTAGTAAATAACAAAACCTATTGTGTCTTCTGGAGGGGGCGGCGCGTCAGCTGGAGGGCAACTGTGTCGAAGTGGCTGGGGGCGCCGCTGATCCGGCCCACCCCAGCACTGGTCAAAACAGGGGAGATGAAGGCGGCGACACGTCCCACACCATCGATCCGGTTGATACTACGCCGATCTAACAGCGCCAACGTTGATCCAGCCGAGGGAGACAGAGCGAGAGAGCTAAAGAAAGTTTCTAATGAAGTCCTTGCTTGCTTCAACTTTCTAATGAAGTCCTTGCTTGCCCCAAGAGGTGATATTCGGGCATCAAAGTTACTAAAGAAAGCCAACATATTCAAGTGGTCACACTAAATTGGTGATGATAAATAGATGATGCAACCAGCTAGCTCTTCACTCAATTCAACAAAATCTAAACAACTTCAATAAAGTAGGTGGACACAACTTGTCATCCTCGATGCATTCAAATTCTGGCAACCATGCAAATCACCTGAAACATGAGACCATTCTCTAGTATGGAGCAGATCAAGAAACTCACAGTGCATATGGTGTTCCTTCTGTAGGATTTTTTTTTGTTTGTGTAGTAGCTGGTAGAGAAGCCTCCTCCTTTTCTGAATCCCCTTGAGTGAAAATTGAGTGCAAGAAATTAATCAAATGGCAATGAGAAACGCAAGAGGTTCACAACGGAAAGGCCCTCCATGCGCACAGACCACATAGAACATTGTCCAAGCAAATCATCAACAACAAAAAGAACTATTCCAATGCATGCTCGAATTTGTCTCCAAACCTCGTGAATCACTTACCACTGGGGCAGGAGCACGGGAGTGGCCGGCACTCTAGCATCAACAATCAAGAAGGCTGGAACCCTAGATAAGAACAAAAGAAATATGACAAAATTAAAGAGAAGGGAAGAGGAAGAATAGGCAGCGAGTTGAGGTTCATCAACCGGCTGCTTGCTCGATCATACAATATATATCGCTCAGCGAATTTGTCGCTCTGCGAACACATGGTTGATTTATTTCAAAAGTGTTTAGTTTTGATGTAGCGATTGTCAACAAATAACATTCTTTCTCTATTTTCTTTTATCTTTTCTCTTCCGGCTATGGTTCACCGGCACACGTGGAGTGTGTCGAAGACGTATCTCTTGGTTCGTGATGTGCGGGTGTGGAGCTCGGAGATGGTAGCCGACGGAGAGGTGAAGGTGCCAAGGAGGACGTGCCGGGCCGACGGACCGCGGAGGTGAAGGGACGGACGTGAGGCTTGGACCGAGGGACCGGGTGCCGGGCGGCTAGCCATGGTGGTCGATATCCGGGACATCGACGGATGCAAGAGGACGGGCAGGACCGTGTCGATCGGGTCAAGACGGCGAAGCGCAGGCAGAGCGGGAGCTCGGATGACTTGGCGACTTCGGGCGGTCAAGACGGCGGTGACACGTGGTCGAGGAGGTTTGGTGGTTTGCCCTCAAAACCATCGGCGCTGGTTTCGTGGTTTGGGCCTCAAAACCACGGGCGGGTTTGGTGGTTTGGGCCTCAAAACCACAAAGCGCTGGTTTCAGCGGGTTTGCGCCTCAAAACCCGGTGTTCCGGCGACGGAAGGACGGCACGCATGCGGCATCGGGAGATTGCGTGGAGGCAAGGCTACCGGTGAGGAAGGCGCGCGTGGCCGCCGGATCGAAGATTACCCGTAGTCGACGGAAATAGCCTTAGGTTACAAAATCGACTCATGTATCCTAGGGGGTAGTTTAGGCGAGGGAATAGGGGCTATTTAGCGTAGGCATACCCCTTCATCCTCCCTTGCCTCTCATTTTCACAATTCCTAGTTAGGGTTCCGCACTAAGGTGTGAGAGGTCCACCGCTTTTGTATCGGATTTGCGAGCAAGGGGCTAGTTGTGATTAGCCCGTCACATGGTGACGTTTGGATCGATCCGATCGGTGTTCTTTGTTGTCCATGAGCTGTGATTTTCGTTCTTCACTTGTTCTTCCCGAGTTCATCCTCTCCCCCTATTCTCTTCGCGATTTCTTCGATTTGGGCACCGCTCGATCTCGTTTTTCTTTGGCGCTGATTCGTGCTAGGGCGTGATAGGATCATTTCCACCGAAGGGTTTGAGCTAATTCCTCACGAGCACGTAGATCGGGCGAGTTTCGATCAAGGTGACCTTTTGGGTGTGTTCTTCGTGGTGATTCGCGATTTCTCTCGATTCACTCGGCCAATCTCGAAAAATTTCCAAGGGGAAATGGTCACCCACATGCCTAGATGCTATGGCTCAATTCTTGTGACCCGAGGTTTCGATTTGAGTGAGTTTGGATCGATTTTGGGGTGAGGTCGCCGGGCGGCGCGGGCTGTTCAAGCCTTCGGCGGGGTGACCGGACGCCGGACCGACGCCGACCAGGGTTGACCGGACGCCCCGGCCGGCCCGCGTCAGAGGTGGTCCGCAAGAGCGATCCGACCGATGCAATCGGGCCCGGACGCGCCCGCGAGTCCGGGCCGCTGAGTCCGGGCCGTTGTCCCGGCCGCTGCTGACCGGACGCACTCCGATCGGGCCGGACCGGACGCACGCACTGAGTCCGGCCACCCAGAGGTGCCGTTTTCTTCCCGTCTCTTGCGTGATTGTTTTTTGGCTCGGCTTCCGGTTGATCCGCTGTGAGTCTAGAGCAAACTCTAGGTCATCCACCTTGCATCCAAGGTCGTGATCATACCGTGTGGTGTGTGCTTTTTGCTCGAGGGGTCGTGAGAGCTACAAGTCATCTAATTCGAAAGAATTTAATTGAGGCTCCCATTCACCCCCTCCGGTCGCCGCTTTCGTCCTTCAATTGGTATCGAGTAGGTTAAGGATCAAATCCACCTTAACCGGTTCTTGATCCGCTGAAGGCGACATGGAGAGGTTTGGTCATTTTGGTGGCAAGCCTCCGGAGTTCGATGGCACCAATTATCCCTATTGGAAGATTAAGATGCAAGCGCATCTCATGGGGATAGATTGGAGAGTGTGGGAGATTGTTGAGGATGAGAACTACCAAGTGCTTGCCGCCGAGTGGGTGAGGATCAAATAGCCCAACACAATGCCAACAACCGAGCGAGGAGTGTCTTGTTCTCTAGCCTCAAAGATAGCGAGTTTGAGAGAGTAGCCACTTGTGAGACCGCTAGAGAGGTGTGGAAGACTCTCGAGAGCTACCATGAGGGAACCCCACAAGTCAAAGCCCGCCTTTACGAGACCTACAAGAGAGAGTACAATAACCTCATTCAGCTTGATGGCGAGTCCATCGATTCTCTCTTTGCTAGGTTTCGAGACGATCTCGCAACAAGCTTCAGGCGAACAAGCCTTCTGAGAGGTTGGACGAGCACGAGAAGGCGATCTTGCTCTTGTACGCCTTTGGATCGGAAGGTGTGGGATGTGAAGGTGTCCGCGATCATGGAGTCCGCCAACTACGACACCCTCACTCCTCGACGAGCTCTACAAAGAAGCTCAAGTCTTCGAGATTGAGGCTCGATCCAGCGAAGCTCAAGAACCCATCTGCGCCGAATGTTGCACTCGTCTCGGTAAGAATGGTTCCAGTTCTTCGCTAACCCTTCACGATCTGTTTTGCCTTGTCTTCTTTGGTGTCTGCGGATGACAGGAGCAGATGGAGAGCCTTGGGGATGATGAGCTAGCTTTAGTCATCACCGATTCTCGCGGTTCCACAACAACCGCATGAACCGTCGGCGTGGCGGTGCTTCCAAGGGTGGATGCTTCGAGTGCGGAGATCCGACCACTTCGTTGCCGCCTGCCCCAAGAAGAACAAGGACAAGCACTCCGGCGACAAGTACTACGACTCCAAGCGAAAAGGACAAGCGTGAGTACATCGCCGGCAAGAACAAGTCCAAGAAGGGCTTTGACAAGGAGGCGATCAAGAAGAAGTACCTCAAGCGTGCCAAGCAGCACAAGCACGCCTTCCTTGCCTCCCTCAAATACCTCGACAACGACTCCTCGGATGGGCAATCTTCTTCAAGCGATGAGGAGTCCGAGCGCAAGGTCGAGGACAAGTTCAATGGACTTTGCTTCTTCACCAACTCCAAGTCCGAGGGCTTCTGCACCATGGCACTCGACGGAGCGGTGACCGACAGTGTCAAGGCACACGCCGACGACTCTTCTTCTCCTTCCACCGAGGTACCTCCCACAATCGAATCTCTCTCTGATGAAGTTGACTCTTTGGGCGAGGCGCTTGTTTGTCAAGAGAAGTTGCTTAAGCGTGCCGCTAGGGAGAGAAAAGGAGTTCAAGGAGAAGTGGGAGATGGCGGTGGACCGAGATAGAGTTGCTTAGGAAGCTTTGGCCGCCGTCTCTCGATGAGACCGAGTGTGATGCTTGTGCTTTGTGCATATGTCTAGTATCATGTCTTTGCAGTCCAAGTATTCTCGCTTTGTTAGATGAGCATGTTGATCCAAGGCTAGGCCTATGTTGTTGAGTGCGTGCAAGTCTTGTCCTGGCTTGCAATCTGAGTTGGCAGAGAAGGTTGCCAAGCTTGCTGTGCTTGAGAAGGCCAGCTCAGATAGCACTATGCTGAAGTGTGCTAAGTGTGAAGCTTTGGAGTTGGAGCTCATGTCTTGTAGGCATGACAAGGGAAGAGTTGAAGAGGAGATCACATATCTTCGCTCTCCGTCCCCGAGTTGGGTGTCTAGTGGAGAGCCGCAGCTTGGCATGATGATGAGTCAGTTCAAGAGGGGGACTGACACATCGGGATTAGGCTTTGCTATAGGTGGGAAGGGTGAAGTTATCTATGGCAAGGTTGGTCAAGGTAGTGGTTTGAGCTCGAGTGAGAAACCAACCAACACTCCTAAACTGACCAAGGCCACCCCACCTAAGCCTACCAAACCCATTGTGCAAGATGGTATTCTCCAAGAACCCACCAAGACTCCACCTCCCCCAAACAAGTGTGGCTTCCCAAACCGAACCACCTCAAGAACCCACTTGACACTTTGCCCAGGGATCCCTAAGAAACCCTTCCTAAGGCCAAGACCACAACAAGAGTGAACCATCCACCCAAGAGAGTGAACCAACAACCACCCAAGAGAGAGGTGAGGTATCACTGTGAGTATTGCCAGAGAGATAGTCACTTGGTTGAGTTTTGCTTTAGGAGGAAGAGGGATGCTAGGCGTCAAGTTGAGTTCGAGAACCGTGACTTGTATCACCCACCACTTGGCATGTATGAGAGGGGTGTGCAGTCGGTTCAGAGGCAGTTTGCTGGGCCAGGAGGTAGGAGGCCTCAAAGGGCTAGGCCACAGTTTGTGAGACCCCATGGTGGTCGTGCTCCGCGAGTTGATGTTGATCCTCGCTTTGGGAGCTTTGAGTTTGACACGAGGAGAGCACCACACTTTGTTGTGCGTGGTGAGCACTTTGGGAAGAAGGGTCATGGGATGTTTGTTTTGCCTAACACCTATCTTGTGCAAAATGGTCAACACTGGTATTCTCCTAAGTATTCTAACCCCAGTGTTGTGCCATTTGCTCATCCCATGTTTTTCCAATGATGCAAGTGACCAAGTCTTGGGTTCCCGAGTATATGCTTGTTAACCCTTTGGGATCCAAGACTTGGGTTTCTTTGTCCTCTCATGTGTAGGTATGAGGACATGGGGTGGAGAACACATGCTTGATGGAACTTGATCTTTTGTATGGCGTGATCAAGACTTGATGGTTCTCTACACTCACTTTGATGGCCTCCAAGAGGCATGAGCTTTAATGTGACGCCTACATATACTTTGTGAGCTATCATTTACACTCATACCTTGTACTGTCATGTTTTTTTTTTTCTTGTTGTGGTATGTGGTAGTTGTTCATTTGCTCACTTGTATATTGCTTGCATGTATCATACTTGTATCATGCTTTTATATCCCCTTTAGCATGTATTATCTTGTGTATTATATGCCATGCTAGCCTTTGTGCCCTTTTGTTTCCTAGCTCTGTTTTGCTAGGTGTCTTTGGTTGAGGGGGAGTTGAGAGTTTGCTATCTTTTTTGAGGAGCAGTTTTGTAGTTGATGTACAGTTGTAGTGCTAGGTTGCTTTTACTTTGTGCATCTTCTTGTATCATATTGCATTCATCTTGTACATTTTTTGCATCTTGAGCTTCTTGGTTATATTGATCACAATGAGACTATGCTCTGTTTAGTGTAACAATTACATGTTGGTGCTTATAGCTTGTGCTCTTTCGCTCACTTGGTATATGTTATGAGCAAAGCTGTTTTTCATGTGAACTTGCTTAACAACGATGAATCTTGCAAAATGTTCACCATTGAGATAGTTCCTAGCATGTTTAAGTTGTTGAGATCCTTTGTGCTTATCATGTATGCTAAGGTGACTATGTCTCATTCATCGAAGTTATACACTTGCTTAGATGACCACATGCTTTCATATACTAAAATCTGAAATCTAAGTTAAGTGTATGGAAAAGATCGAGATGGGTCCATACCGTCCCCACATCCAAGTCTTGGGACTGCTTCTCATTGCACTTGAGTTGAACCCGAGCTTGGTAGTGTTTGACCCGACCATTGTCTTAAGCTTCGATTGCTCACATGCATAGGCTTGACATGGTTGATTAGTAAGGCGTGACGGTTGTGGATAACCACTCGCACTCATGTCTTTGGACCAATGCTTGTATCCGCTAAATCTCGATAATCTTAAAATGTTGTTGGCAAGTGTTGGTTCTTTCTTTGGCATGATGGATAAACTTTGCTTGGGGTAGTCCTCTTGATATACATGTGTAGCACTTGGTAGATTTCCAGCTTACTTATGCTATGTGCTATTCTTTGTGGTGGACACCTTTTCTGAAATGCTTAAAACTGAATCAAAATGCTTTCAAGTCATATCTCATATCTTTTGATCAGTTTGAGCACCGTGTTAAGCACTTGATTTTGTTGCCATGACACTACCTAGAGCATCTTCTCATTTGGATGACTATAAACTTGGAGCTCACTCATTGCATTTTGCATGCATTTTTCATCGCTTGATTAGTGCATGTGCCAACAAGGGGAGAAAGATACAAAGACAAAGGAATTGTGAATTGGTATCTTGAATTTGTATCTTCGATGACTGCACTAGTCAAGGGGGAGTAACTCGGGGAGTATCTCTTTACCACTTTGAGCTAGATGTGTTGAGCCTTTGCCTCTGTCTTGAGGGTCTAGCTTGTGTGTAAAAAGAAATTGGTAGAGATTGGTTTGGAGCTGTGCTAGTGGTGTTGAGCCTGTTCTACCTCTTCTTGAGGACTAGCTGTCTGTTTAGCTTGGTTGTGTCGAGCCTTTTGCCCATGTCTTTGGGAACCAAGTTTTTGCTCCATGTTTGCTATCCAGTTAGGTTGTCTTAGCTTGCCTGGATGTGCTTTCTTCTATCTTAGTTCTGTTTTGTGTTGAATGTTGACAATGCACTCATCAAGGGGAGATTATTAACACATGGTTGATTTATTTCAAATGTGTTTAGTTTTGATGTAGTGATTGTCAACGATCAACATTCTTTCTATTTTTCTTTTATCTTTTACGCTTCGGCTATGGTTCACCGGCACACGTGGAGTGTGTCAAGACGATCTCTTGGTTCGTGATGTGCGGTGTGGGAGCTTCGGAGATGGTAGCCGACGGAGAGGTGAAGGTGCCAAGGAGGACGTGCGGGGCCGACGGACCGTGGAGGTGAAGGACGGACGTGAGGCTTGGACCGAGGGACCGGGTGCCGGCGGCTAGCCATGGTGGCTGACATCCGGGACATCGACGGATGCAAGAGGGCGTGGCGTGGACCGTGTCGATCGGGTCAAGACGGGCGAAGCGCAAGCCGAGCGGGGAGCTCGGATGACTTGGCGACTCGGGGCGGTCAAGACGGCGGTGACACGTGTCGAGGAGGTTTGGTGGTTTGCCCTCAAAACCATCGGGCGCTGGTTTCGTGGTTTTGGGCCTCAAAACCACGGGCGGGTTTGGTGGTTTGGGCCTCAAAACCACAGCGCTGGTTTTCACGGGTTTGCGCCTCAAAACCCGAAGTGTTCCGCGGACGGAAGGACGGCGCGGGCGGCATCGGGGAGATTGCGTGGAGGCAAGGCTACCGGTGAGGAAGGCGCGGTGGCCGCCGGATCGAAGATTACCCGTAGTCGGCGGAAATAGCCTTAGGGTTACAAAATCGACTCATGTATCCTAGGGGTAGTTTAGGCAGGGGAATAGGGGCTATTTAGCGAGGCATACCCCTTCATCCTCCCTTGCCTCTCATTTTCACAATTCCTAGTTAGGGTTCCGGACTAAGGTGTGAGAGGTCCACCGCTTTTGTATCGGATTTGCGCAAAGGGCTAGCTGTGATTAGCCCGTCACATGGTGACGTTTGGATCGATCCGATCGGTGTTCTTTGTTGTCCATGAGCTGTGATTTTCGTTCTTCACTTGTTCTTCCCGAGTTCATCCTCTCCCCCCTATTCTCTTCGCGATTTCTTCGATTTGGCACCGTTCGATCTCGTTTTTCTTTTCTTACTTGATTAGTGCTAGGGCGTGAGAGGATCATTTCCACCGAAGGGTTTGAGCTAATTCCTCACGAGCACGTAGATCGGGCGAGTTTTGGATCAAGGTGACCTTTTGGGTGTGTTCTTCGTGTGATTCGCGATTTCTCTCGATTCACTCCGTCAATCTCGAAATTTCCAAGGGGAAATGGTCACCCACATGCCTAGATGCTATGGCTCAATTCTTGTGACCTGAGGTTTCGATTTGAGTGAGTTTGGATCGATTTTGGGGTGAGTCGCCGCCGCAAATGGGGCTGTTCGCACCCGCGCCGGGGTGACCGACGCACGACCGACGCCGACCAGGTGACCGGACGCCCGCCGGCCGGTCGTTTAGCAGAGAGGTCCGCAAGAGCGATCCGACCGACGCACCGACCGGACGCTGGACCGGACGCCGCCGAGAGTCCGGCCGCTGAGTCCGGTCGTTGTCCCGGCCGCCTGCTGACCGACGCACCGACCGGACGCTGGACGGACGCCACCGCTGAGTCCGGTCGGTGAGTCCGGTCACCCGTGAGGTGCTGTTTTCCCGCCTCTTGGCGCGATTGTTTCGCTCGGTTTCCGTTGATCCGCTGTGAGTCTAGAGCAAACTCTAGGTCATCCACCTTGCATCCAAGGTCGTGATCATACCGTGTGGTGTGTGCTTTTGCTCTCGAGGGGTCGTGGAGAGCTACAAGTCAACTAATTCGAAGAATTTAATTGAGGCTCCCATTCACCCCCCTCTCGGTGTCTTTCGTCCTTCAGTCGTTGTGGGCTATCAGATCGGTGTCGTCGCGTGTGTGCTACTGGCAACGTCAATGACGAGTGGCGAGCAGGTGAGGGCCGCGACACAAGAGGATGCTGTCCAGGGCTGTGCACGATGGTGAGTTGATCGCATGATTGATCCTGAGGGCTATGATGGCGAGAATGACCACGTTGATGATGACAGTTTCCTTCTTGATTGGTTGCATGGACGCATGACTTCCTTCTTGGTTGCACATATGCATAATGAGGACGCCGTAATGCATGACTGATGGGCAGTAAAAATCGGATTAAGAAAACCCGGAGAGGGGCACGAACTAAAAATAGCCGATTAAATCCTGATTGGCATGCATGATTAATTGGGGCCACAAATGACATGCGGTGATTGGGGGCTTTCCTTCCCGGTCAAGGATCGCATGCGTAAATCTCTTTCCTTTCTGGCAGTAGATCGCATCACGGGAGGGAGAGGGTGGGCGCGGCCTGGTATCGCACGGAGGCAGAGGGGGCGGTTGAAAATTTTTACCGCACCAAAAATGTCCATGTTTTGTTCTTTATAGGTAGTAAAGATGTTGTGAGCTCCTCCCTTGTCCTCTTTAGGCTCTATGGTTCTTTCATGAGGACACGAAGAATGGGGATGTCAATATTCTGATCGTCCTTTTAGCCTCTAAAAATTAGTATCTACTAGGAAGACTGATGTTTTTCAACCATCTTTGGACGTGGCTAATTTCCAAGGATAGTTGGTGTTTCCGAGTCTCTAAAAGAGGCCGCTGGTCTAACGAACAGCCTCTTGAAAATTTATTCAGATGGAGCCACATCTAAAATAAAAGGAAGGCACCTTTAAAATTAATTTTTTAGATGGTGATGCATATCCCCGTCTAGAAACCATTACGTACTATAGATGCGTTTAAATAGAGGTGGTTGGAGAAACTGCCATTACTATTGATTAGTTTGACCAAGAGTAAAAATCTCCGATATATATAGTGGATAGATGTAGGGGATAAGGGCATGTACAACCCACAGATGGTTCGCCGTCTGTAGAACCTCGAATTTATATAAAGACAACTCATACAACCTACGCACAAAGGGTCCATGCGTAAGCTATTTAATGTTGTACATGTGTCTTGAGATCAACTACAAATGTATCCGTGTATACCATTGTGTGGCTATTTGATAGAATAATATCAATGAAAAATAACAATACTAGTGGAGCGACAATTACGTTCACATTCAGATGCAAATAATAGTACACACACATCTAGTTTAGTTTCACATTCACGTGCACAAAACACATTATAATAAATTGGTTCATTGCAACCTGATCGACTGGATTGTAACAGACAAAAAGAAAAAGGGTCAGTCTGTCCTATTTTGCTGAACCTGAACTAACAGGTTGTTTTGAAACATTCAGTCAACAAATGGTTTTCAGACTTCATGTCGCCTCCATCAGATATGACTTCATGTCGCCTCCATCAGGACTTGATATCAACACTTGGCTACAAGATACATCCAAAAAGTTTTCAGAGATTGCATGCCACACCCAAACTGTACAGGCAAAGCAAAGAGATACAACCACAAGGCAAAGAGCCAAAAGTACATTGCACAGATATTCAGTTTGCTAAAAATGCATAGCCGAATTCAGTTTGCTAAATAAATTTGCACTAACAGATAACTGAAACTTATCTAAATATTCAGGATAAGTAGATAACATTCGGTAGCACCTCTGTTTACATTTTTTTTTAAAAAAAGAGTGGTTTCAGATCAGAATTCATCCAAATACATATACAGGTTGCTAGTATGAGCTTAACAAGCAGGGGGTGTGGATTGTTTATCATTTCAATCTTTTCATTCAGACATTTAGATAGGAGAAAAATAAAAGGTTCACAGGTTTACCTTTTCAATCAGTTTCAGGGAAAAGGGCCTTCATAAGACACTTCATCATACTAACTCGCTGCGCCTTTTCCTCAACAGACATTGAACTTGTATCTTGTGAGGCGAGGTTGTTATAAGTCTCCATCATCTTTGTCTCTTTCTCAAGCTTTCTTCCTTCTTTTGTAATCTTTTTTGCGCAAGTTGGGCAATTTTGGTGGCCTCTAGCTTATCCGAACCAATCTTTTCCTGCCTATCCAATAACTTCTTGCGCTTCTCATTGTTTTCCTCCCGGAACTTGGTATACCTATCAAATTTGTCTAAATCAATAGGAGACTCCTTTGAGAGACCATTATCGCACTGTTGGAACCCCTTTTAGCAGCTAGAGCTGCCTTTTTAGCTGCCTTCGACCAATTGGTCGCTGTGGCGTGTCATCATCTTTTTGTCATCGAGTCTCCTTCCAGGTGAAATGATTTCCTTTTACATGCATTCTTCAGGTTTTTTCGTTGTATGTTTTCCACTTTGTCTCCTCTCGGCAAATTTTCCAAACCTCAAACAACGTAAAAGGTCCAAAGAACTTCTTTGCTGCATCAATCCACATTCATGCGAATATCCACTAGTAAATAGTGAACGAGCCTTGAAGTAAGCGCATTCAAAGAGGTTTGTCCACCTGTTAACTTTGTGCCATCTATCCTTACATTGCTTCACACTTCTTCTTCGAAGTGGAGAGGTACTCTTGTTGTACGTTTCGACAACATCACCCCAATATTGGCCACCACTCTTATCCGCTCCACGTAGAGTCGGTTGAGTGTTTTATCCAAGCGCTCATCAGGCTAACATCCTCGTCCCTCAGTCCACATGATCCTCTTCTCGGTCCCTACAGGTCGTTGTCATTGCCCAATATGTTTTCCGCTTCTTGAGGTGAAGCGTCAACATTGATACAGGGGCAGTGCGTTCATTGCACCAACCAAATGAGAGTTATTTGGCAGATTGTTGAAGAAGTTCATAAAACCACCAGATGGGTTGACCCTGCAGGAAAAAGATTTTGCAATTATCACCTGACACAAGCAGAATTACTATATCAACATCAACTCTGCATTATTTTATTTGGCTGTATCATGTTGTATATATGAAAAACAAAATACAGGCTATGGTCAATGTGAGCATGCAACATCAACTCTGCACCCTGTCAACTTTCAGTTAACTGTTTACAGTCCTGGTGTGCAACATTCAGTCCTGAATGCATCAACATAGTTAACTAGCACGCTTCTGAAGAACTAGCACTTGCATTCAGTGCCCATCCAGAGATCGACATTTAGAAAGCACATCAGGCATGTCTTCGCCAAGAAAGATATTCAGTAGTAATGCATTCAGAGTTTCTACAAGAAGTAATGCATTCAGTAGTAATGCATTTAGAAACTAGAAACTCTTGCCCACCCAAGAAGCAGTAGTAATGCAATCAGTAGTAATGCTTAGCATTCAGTTTGCTAAAATTTAGCCTCATCTACACGGTTAGGATTAAGAAAGTACATGTACTTTATATGTACACAGCATCCAAATCGTTTCAGTTTGCATAGCCAAATTCAGTTTGGGAAAATCAGTTTGCATAGCCAACATATTATGTTAAGCACAAAACAGAAATTACCATGATCCAGGAGAAGAGGCATCACCGCCGGCCGCATCCAACCAAGATGAAGAGTTGGGGAAGCCACCTCCGTAGGATCCATCCAAAGCTGGGGGAAGGGGAATCCATCCATGGGCGTTGAAGAACTGGTGCATGGAGGGGTTGCTGCCGCCACTGGCCGGCCACCGCGGCGAGAGAGCGGGCGGCGGCGCTAACCCGACACCGCGACCAAAGGGGAGAGCTGTCGCCGCCCGACCGGACACCGCGACCTTGGGTACGGGCTGGGGCAGCCACCTCTGCATCCGAGGCCGACGGAGTGCCTCCCTTCTTCTCTAGCTAGCTGCGGCCGCCCGTAGGCATGTCTGAGCACCCAAATCCGATGAAAAATCCGGGCGAGTGGAGTTGGAGTTTGGAGGAGGGGAGATTGGGGAAGAGAGCAGCCTTTATACTAGACGGACCTGGATTTGGTGGGCAAATCTCCCGCGCTTGCTTGCTCAGCGCGGGATCCGCAGCGGCGTCGACTTCGAGGACGGGCCCGAGGGCGCATAACGGGCGCCGTGGTCGCCGATTCCGCCTGGGAGAACGGGACATCCCCGTCGCCTCGCCAGACGACGCAGGACCCGTCGACTTCGCAAAGAAGGGGCTTTTTGAAAAAAACCATCTTATAGACGGGTATACCGATGCGTTGTACATGCCCTAAGGAGCTAGTCAAGTGGGAGGGGTGCAGTGGAGACTGTCTTTTGAGTGAGTGGATGGGCCGGCCTTAGACTGCCCTACGCAGGATTTATTAGACACATAATTGTACCATCGTGTCTAATAAAAAGCACAAAACAACGGATGATGTGTCCTTTAAAATAAAAAGTTCCACACTTCATTGGCTCTTCGGACGACTAATGTGTCACAACATCTTTGCGAAGATATTAGATAGTGGAGAGAGGAGTCACGCTGGGTCCGCCAGTGAGTCAGCTCCTACTATATATCACGGCCAAACTGCACATTCGCCATAAATCCATCTTCCATAGCCACTGATCTGTCTCTCTTCTTTACTCAGCGAAATGGAGAAGGAGAAGGAGAAAAGTGAAGAGCCTTGGGTCGGCCGCCGCATCCTCAGGGTCGCCGCCGGCGCCGCTGCAGTTGCCGCCGGTGCCTTCTTCCTGCTGTCCTCGGTCCGGGACAAGGACGACCAAACGGCAGATGATACCACGTCAAGGCCCAGCAAGACGATGAAGGGGCCCGGCTCCGGTGGCAGGCAAATGTCCCGCAACAAGTTCGAGGAGGACCCCTCCAACTACTTCAGGACCGGGCGTCAGAAGGGATACAAGTCCGCCGTTGACGAATTCCAGTAGCCGGCGACGTAAGGCGAAAAGCAGTATACAGCTCCTCCTGCCTATATATAGATATATGCATGTATTGTGTAGTTCCGGCTTCAAGCTTGCAGTATAAACCTATAGATATGTGGGCATGTAGCCATGTAGGAATATAATAATACTATATATCTAATTATATGTACTACTTACGTGCATCATATCAATACCACTATATATGTACCATGATGTGTAATAATTTTCGGAATTGTTAGACTATATTTAGCATTTGTAATGGGTCGTAGTCCACAAGATCTCTCCCCTTCCACGTAGGCATGAAGACTGTAACTTGTGGCTCATAGTGCTTCAGCACTGCTATATGTACCTGCGTTACTTTCTGAGCAATATTCATCCATCCACTTGTGTTCCACAATCTTTCATGGTAATCAGAGCAAGGCTTTGATTTTTTTTTTCGCTTCCGCACAGCACGCCCCGGGGAGAGATCGCTCTCCACCAGGGGCAGTGCCCTTCAGTAGGTCGCGGCAACGGCGTGCCTCTCGCGTGGCCGCGAACCAGCCACCTTGGCATCTCGCGTCGTGGTTGCTGATGAGCGGCCCGACATTCCACGGCTTCGCGCCTCCGGATGCGCCGTCCTTCGCGTCGTGGCTGCGGCGGCCCCTCGCGCGGCACCACCTGTGCTCGAGCGGCCTCGCGCCGCGACCGCGGCCCGGCGTCCGGCGGTTTCGCGCGATGACTTCACCATCCGCCCGGCTTCAGGATTTGTCCCGGAACTCGCGAATGGGGCCGCATGTCGCACCCCCACGGACGCTCGTCGCGCTCCGTCGCGTGACACGGCTCCGCGAATGGCCCTCCGGATCCCGACGCCCGCGAGGTTGGAGCGCGCGACTTCTACTGGCTCACCGGCTGGTGACCGCGGCCAGTGGTTGGACCGCCCTGCAGCGGTGGACGCGGGGCAGGCGGCGCTTCGAGGCATGGCCGAGACGCGCATCCAGGCGGCCCGGTGGCAAGATCCAACCGCACCAGGCGGACCGGCGGCAAGATCCAGCTGCACCAGGCGCCACCGACCCTCTACGCGGTCCTCGGTGACCCCTTGGCGCGGCGCGGCCTCCTCCCTGCCCCGCGATCGCCCAGTCGCCGCGCGGTCTCGCGCTCCCGCGACGTGGTCTGCTTCCTGCCCACGATCGCTCGCGTGCGAAACGCGACTCATGCCGCCGCGCTGCTTCCCTCCGCGATCCGCGTGTCTCGCAGCAACCCCGCCTGCATCTGCATGCCCCAACTCCTTCATGCAACCACACCCACCACGGCGACCACGCATGCAACCATCCACGAGCGGACCAAACGCCCTGCGATGCCGTCCACTCGCTGCTCCTCGCCGCGCCTTGCGCACTCCGCATTCCCTTTCCTTATTTTAGCCATTTTATTAAGCATTGCTTGCCCCTTTCCTTATTATAGCACAGTAGCCGCTTGCCTTTCTTTAGCATCGCTCGGCCGCCTTCTTTTTGCCCGTCGCCGTATCGACACCGCATGCCTCTTCTTCGAAATCGTCACCAGCTGTTCATCTTCACCACCAGTGTTGCCTGGGCTGGCGTGCGGTGCGGGTAGGGGCACCACCCGCAGCGCCGCTAGACCCCCTCCGCAGCACGGTCGCCACGCCGGTCGTCCTCGACATCTCCGCCATCACTCCGATCTGTGCGGCTTCGTCGTCCGTCGTCTCGTACGTGCGCCCTCGGTCTGATCAGCCGACCAGCGTACGCTCGCGACACGTGCGGATCTTGGACGGATGTCAAGTATGGCGTGCACCACCGAGCAATAGGGCTGCTGCTGTGTCGCCTCTTCGGGCCGCAGCACCGCCGCCCGTGTGTCCACTTTGCCGTTGCATCTACACCGCCGTACCCTGTGCATTGACAGTTGTGCTGCGTCTCGCGTCATCGCTGGGCTGTGCTCGCTGACGCGTCCGCCTCCGTCTGCACAAGGTCTTCGTCTTGCTGATTGGGTCTTCGTCATCGAGCTGCCGCCTACCTCGTCGTCGCTGAGCATCGCTCGCCGTCCCTCACATCGTCGCTGAGCATCGCTCGCCGTCCCTCGCATCGTCGCTGAGTCACACTCGCCGATGCATCGCTACCGCACTGCTTCTCCTTCGTCCAGCACAACCACATGGTTGGGGCCCTCTTCCTTATACGCTCGGTATTGGCAACACCGACGCGTGCCTTCGTCCCCGAGGCATTGCTAGATCTGGCAAATCCAGCTACGCCTCGGCGCACAGGCGACTTGACTGCATCGACTTTGGCATCGATCCTCCCGTTCCCGCCCCGTCTGCCTCGATGCGTCGTCGCCTTTCTTCTACATCCACGACGGCCCTGACAGCGTTGACTTCGACATCGCCTCCTCCCACGATGACTGCCTCGACGCGTCTCCGTCACCACCATGGCGCCCCTCGTGCGCCTGCAGCTCCATCGACAAGGCAACCCGACCACAACTACGTTGACCGCGGCATCTTCAGCACGACTTCATCGACCACGGCTTGTACGCCCTCACGCTCGGCTATGTCGACATTGGCACCAAGGGCTATCATTTGCATGAGTCTCGCAGGTTTTCTCTCCAATCGCAACGTCTGCACCGTGCCAACTTGTGACTGTGGGGAGTCGGTTTAAGTTCTTCTCCGGTCTCATTGTTTGCTGTGCTCCCCGCTGCGATTGCGGGGAATGTTAGACTATATTTAGCATTTGTAATGGGTCGTAGTCCACAAGATCTCTCCCTTCCATGTAGGCATGAAGACTGTAACTTGTGGCTCATAGTGCTTCAGCACTGCTATATGTACCTGCGTACTCTGAGTAATATTCATCCATCCATTCATTCTAGTATTCCACTTGTGTTCCACAATCTTTCAGGTATCAGTTGTGGCCTTCGATTTTTCCCCTGAATTAATGTATTGGTTGTTGCTGCTTCACCGAATAAAAGGCATTGCGTCTTTGTTCGTCAGTCGTCGCCGTCTCTATTCTACTCCTTCATACTAGCCTTCTATTCTACCGGGATTTTTTGCGTAGATCTGAAATTTCTCAGCCGGTGGAGACAAACGTGTTTGGTTCCGAGTTACATTGCCTTTCCTTGCTATCCTGGGATGGTGCATATAGAAGATAGGATGTCTTGCCATCATTGTCTGGAAATGGATTTAATGATGGAAATTAATATTTAACTGTCATGGTTTATACAAAAACCATTTGACACATATATAAACACATAAAACATCATTTGTAACTGTTGACCTTAGCCTTATCAACCTAGAAAGAACATAATTGTGGCACAGTGTCATGTTTTAGTACCTTTTAAGTTTGTCCAATCATAGATAACAAAGTATCAATATTTAAGATAACGAACAAATATCATTAGATTAATTGTGGAGTGTATTTTTATATTAATTTGATTTGGAGATTAGAAAATGAATATCATTTACAAAAAAACATGGTCAAATGTAATTACTTTAACTATCACGCAACCCATAGTTGCAGGTTTTAGGACAGAGGAAGTGAATTATTTTCTGTATCATAGAAAAATAGTCTTTTAGGGCAACCACAATTGCTAACTCATAAGCTAGATCTAAGTATATTGTTTATATATTCTAATACAAGAGATAGAAAAGCTAGCTCTTGATGAAGAGCTAAGCTCCTACAAACATTTCAAGAGCATGTGACATTGTCATACGGTTTTTTTTAATTAACTTCTATTAAAGAACCCAATCAACAGTGAATTTGAGTAGTATGGCACACCTAGTGTGCGATTCCGCAAGGGCGTCTCCATCTCCCATGTCGGAGTAGTTGATGCAAAAGGCATACATCTGCTTCACCTTCTCCGGATGTGTCTGACCCAATTTACCCAACTTTCATCTAAACGAGTCCATTGTCCGAACACTTGTGTACTTTGTCTTACTGCAAAGCTGGTTTGTACCACTTTAATGTTCGCCTGTTCTTCAGTTGGGACATATCGGTTCATTTATTTCTCTAGATATATATCCTTCTTCCACATTCTCCATAAACTTAATAACTTCTGAAAAAAAAGAACTCTTTGAGACCGCATAGCCTGGCCTGCTGCTCACCAGGCCGCAGCCCAACCCATTCCCCGATATCTCCCTTCGCTGGCCTTTCTCGTGGAAGCCCACCAGTCCTAAGCCCAGCTATCCATCCCTTCACCCACACCCGCAGCCCCATCCTTCCCCTGCCTTCCTCCATCCCACAGGCTAGCGGGCCCCACCTCCGTCTTCTCGGCCCAGCTATGTGCAAGCCCGCATTGATTTTCATACATAATTGAATTTGATAAAAATCCTAACAAGGATGTCAACAATATATATCAGATTTTGTTAAGCAACCGACTCAAGCCAAATTTGAGTGTCAAGAATACCCAACGGCATGCATGTGGCTTCCTGGGCTGTACTAACGAACACAGCCATGATCTAGAATCCGCTTCACCAGAGTATCCTGCGTCTTCACCTCGAATCACCCTTTGCCGCTGCATGCTTTTGTCGCCTATGACCCATGATACTGCCGACATCTTGGAGGAATCCCAGCTTGTGCACAAGTTGGAGCATCTGGATAATGGCGACTTAAGTCATAAGCTTCGTCCCATGTTGTCCAATGCTGAGCCTGAGGAAGAGCAGTCCACTATACCTGAAATTTGGTCAGAGTAGATGAGCCCTTGTTGATCAACATGGAGTCCACAATACAGTTAGGTGCAGATTCAGTGAAAAGATCGGACTCCAGAAGTTCCACATCTGCACAAGGAACCACCGTAGCTGGAATGTTTTTCTTGAGCTATGTATGATACATACAGCACATGGTGAATTTTAACAGTAAAGGGCAAGCCAACTTGTAAGCCACAATTCCAAGTTTCTGGAGAACTTTGAATGGGCCAAATAGAATTTGTAAGCAAGTTTCTGATTGGTTCGCTGAGCAAGTGAAGCATACCTGATTTCCTGACTGAAGTATATTATTGCCTAGGGATTGAAGTTTAATTTTAGCAGTAGATAACATGTTCATCATCAGCGGTGGAGGAGGCCTGCAACGATGAGGCGTGGTGACTAGTGGAGCACAGTAGTGGCTAGTTCCAGAGGAGGTTCTGCATGCGCCTCTGGTTGATCGATCGGTTCACTGCATGTTTGCATATGCATGGACGCGATCGCAATGATACCGAGGATAAAGCACTCAGGTTGTAATTCCTACCTGCTGTGGTATTACAAGAGAACAAAACTATCTCTCTGTATCTGTTCATTGGTTGTGTATATACAATCGGTGCTGTGTTTTGGTGTCAAGTGCTTCTGCAGCTGACCATGGCTACCCAGATTTGGGATGGGGATTTCTTTTCTTTTGTATTTTTAGAGGTGGGCAGGAGATAGAACATGCATGCGCAGCATATTGTGCAACCATGCCAGATGGCCATGGGAGGGAGCAGTAATGTGTCTGTGGCGATGACAGCTAGCTATGCTTTGATATGAACCCTGTTTTAGTTCATATAAAATTCGAATTATACAATACATAGTGCTATTTTGTTAATCTTTACATATAAAACCTTAGTGTTATTATAAATTCAGTGAACAGACTGTACAATAATACTTACAAAAATATGAATTTCTTCTTTTTAATACAATTTCGATGTACGTAGATTTATTTCTTCCCTCTTGCAACGCACGGCATGTTTACTAGTATGACAAGAGCATTTTACACCTTCCTAAAGGGTACATTCACTAGGCACCGGGGCAAAGAAATGAAAAGACGACAATAACAAGAAAGAAAATATTACAGATCGAGTTCCATGTTGCATGCATGCACTGAACCATTCAACAGGCCATATTGGCATTGGATACAGGAGATGCCCATTGTTCACAGGGATATATATATATATATATATATATATATATATATAACACAGGCCCCGCCACCGCCAGGTCAGGGCTGCTTGTAAGTAGTAGCCGGCCCACGATGACTGGGGCCATGACCATCCGAATGCCACTGAAGCAGCATCCAGGCCATGGATGTCACTGCACGAAAATTATACCAGGTTAAATATCAGTGCCAGTTTTAGCAGTAGCAGAAACAAATTGTGTTGTAAGTACCTGCGATGAAGGTGAACGGGGCGAGACTAGCTGCAGGGATGGTGTGGTACACCACGCACTCGACGCTCAGGTAGCCGATGGCGTAGACGAAGGAGAGGAACGTGGCTGCGTACAGTGGCTTGCTGTGGAGGTTGAAGGCGCACATGAAGCACAGCGTGGAGGACAGCAGCGTCCACACGGCAACGGTGCGCCCATGCACGTCTGTCACTGAAGAGCCCAGGTCGATCATACGGTAAAGCATAAGCATCAGGACATGCTCTCAATGAAGGTTATTACACGCACTCTCGGATAAGATGGCAGAGCAGAGCGACGCGGAGCCGAAGAAACAGGAACAGGTGAAAGCAGAGCGGAAGGCGCCAACAGCCATGAGCCACCAGCCCAGTGCGGGCATGCTGCGCTTCTTCAAGGCTCTGGCCATGGCGGCTTGATTGGGTTCCCAGGGCAACAACGACCGCACATATATCGAATACTATATGCTGTTTAATATGCCTTGCTCCATTTATTTATAGGATATCGAGTAGTACCAGGCAGTGCCAAAAAAAAAAAAAAAATCCAAGTTTGGTTAGCGAAAAAACATCAAATTCTATATATTTCAAATTTTACGGTGCTTGGAAGTAACAAGAGCCCTCCGTTTTGCTAGATCTAGCAGTTTAACAATAGGAGGAATAAGTCGTGGGGCAGAGCCAAAAATACGTGGACCCAGAACTTGTTTTTAATTAGATGCGAAGGGTATAACAGTATTTTTGTATCGTCGAAGCTGCTGGTCTCACAGGTAGAGACAGGAGCAGAGTCCATGGCCCCTTCACTCCCAGCCACCGTCCCTTGCCGGAGCCGGCGGACTGCGCCTTGCTGCCCTTGCCGTGCGGAGCTTGCTCCGGCAGACAGCCACTGCCGCCGATCCTCTGCGCTTGGAAAGCCTCAGTGAGCATTTCTTGCGCCCCTGCGACCTCCCCGTCTCCCAGAAATCCGGTGCCGCCAGCTCCGGCGAACACGAGGTCTTGGGCATGGCTGAGCCGAGCGCGAAGCGCGTCCTCCCGCATGAACGTGCACGCGCATGGCCTCTGCGCGGCATGGGCGCAAGCAGCCGGATGGCCATGTGGCGTGCTGTCGTGCGTGCTCTGTTTTGCTCCGTCCGGTTGCTAGCATGGTGATGTCACCGTGTCATCATGCCTACGCAATATACGTCCATTGTCCTTTAGAAAAATATAAATCCAAATACATCATAGATACACATGACATGTACTCCAAGCGTCCATTGTCCTCCAAGCGTCGTGACAAGGAGAAGGGCCAAAGCAGCTGGCGCAGCCGCAGCCGCCGGGGCATGCCGGCGCGGTCCGCACAGGTGTGCGGAACGCCGGAACCGGAGCGACGGCCGACGGGATGCTGGATGCGGACGTCGACGGCACCGTTGCGCGTCGGATCTCTAACGTTCGAAGCTCGCCGCTCGCATCGGGTTCGCGTTGGGGAGAGCAGGACGTGAGGAGTGTTTACTAAACTACCCTTAATTACTCCTCGGGCTCTACATAATTTTCAAGGGAGGAAATGGGAGTTCCACCCAAGCACCGTAACAAAAATATTAGAGGCTTCTCAAGACTGGAAGTCATGACCTAATAGTTAGCAATAACACCGTACCTCTCTATGACTCTATTGTGAAAATATTCATGGATAGCTATCATTTTGTATATCAATATTCCGTAATCCTATATTGAATATTTGCGACCTAATTAATTTTGAATGAAAAAAGTGTTAACTACAAAGTTTTAAATTTTGTCAGGTCCTACAACTTTGGTATATAGCGCGTCTCTCCATCCATGATATGTTATTTCAAAAATTCAAAAATTTAAATCTCAAAATATCTGATTTTTGAAAAGTATTTGAGACACTAAAAACTTAAAATAAAAAACTCATCAACGAAAACATGTAGGCCTTGTTTGGATGCAAGTGTATGCACCTCAATCCACATGTATTGGAGTGGAGCTTAATTTAATTACCCTCCAATCCACTTCAACACACGCGTGGATTGAGACGAATACACCAGCATCCAAACAACGCCGAATAAAGTGAACACATTTAAGATTGTTTGGAAATTCTAAACTTTAAATTTCAAAGTCTTTAAACATAAAACACAAATTCATGACTCTGAATAACTTCGAATGAAAACTATTCAGCTACAAAATTGTAGATTTTATTAAGGGCTACAGGGCCTATATATTTGAGAGACCTTCAGCTAGAAAAGTATGTCCAAATGATCGATCCAACATAGAGTAGCTCCATCGTGGGAGCTGGGCTCCCACTAACCTATTTGGGAGACCTCGACCATGGATGTAGATGCATATGCAATTTTAAAATTCTACCTAGGTGCCAAATAATTGAAACAAACAGTAAGCCGTAAAACCATCGTTGTCTTGACTCTGAGATGCGAGCGCAGTAGCGCACGCATATGGATGGATGGATGGATGGAGCGGCATCGGGTATAGCAGGGCCGGTTGGGGGGTGGGAGGCCATCTAGATCTGCGACGTTGGGGGTTGGCCTCGCGTTGGCGTTGATCGATGGCCTTGTGCTGCGCCGGGAAGATGGAAGCGGTGACGCCGGATTTGGGCGTCTCGCTATGTCACCCGTGGACGCATACATCGAGTTCCTGGGCGCCTCTGATGCAAAACCGTCGGGTGGGACGTGGCGCTCTCTCCGTTGCTGCCACCTCATCCAGGTAGCTCTTCTAGAAACTCGCTGAAGGCAGTGCTTCTTTTCGGATTGAGACTAACGAGCTACTATATAGCAACAAAAATTGTGCTCAATTGGCCGCGTTCTTGCCGTGGTCATACGAGAGCAGGTTGCTTCCTAGATGTGCATGGTTTGTCCAAGGAAAATACAGCATCAAAGGCAAATAATGCACTGATACGGTCTAGGGCATAATTCTTTTGCAGATAATTTCTGATTAAATTCGGATGCAGGCCAAATTATTACTTCACAAATCAGAGCTGCCTGCAAAAGTGTTGTTCTTTGTTTATCATAATTGATGGCATCAATTCTTTACTTATAAGCCAAAAATCAATATATTCACAAATCAGGGGGCCCGCGGTCTCCCCGCCCCTGATCCTGATCCGTCTTGTGACCTGGAGTTCCTTCCGTTCGGCGCTGCCCTACTCCGGTCCCCGCCCCGATCCCGTTTCGTGCTCGTGCTACCGCTGTCGGTCGCGCCGCAGGGTGCTGCTGTCGAGAGCGCGAGCATGCACACCCACTGTGTTCCCCGCCCCCCCGCCGATTTCCGCATTTCTTAGGGTTTAATTTCTGATTCGCTGGGATTCCTCTCTGTTGATCTCTGGTTTTTTGGGTGTCGCAGATTGGTGATTCGAGGACGCGCGTTCCTGGTTGGCGCAACCTTCCCTGAATCCTTGAATATCTAAACTGTTATCTTAACTTTTTGGGTGGAACTCTAATTGCCTGTAGCTTGGTCGCTTTGCTTGATGTACATTTCTATGCTAGCTTAGTGAATTGTGAGGTAGTCTGTAGCTTAGCTTGGTGAATTGTGCTGCGCAAGAAAAGAGATCCAAGTTGGGAAACTGTATTTCTGTAGCTTATGGATTTTGCTAGTGAGGATTTTTACATTTTCTTCTATAGGAGAGAGTTATTATCTATCACAATCCATTCATGGATTTAAAAGCGAGATTAATGGACTTCAGACATAGAAACTATGTGTAAATGGATCATGAAGTGCATAACATACAATTCACCTTAATATTTCACAGTTGTTTTTAAAATTTTTGACATTGCTACATCTGGAACTATGGACAAGGATTTTTTTTTTTCAAATTACCAAACTCTTGCTCAGCAGCAAACACCAAAGGTATAATAATGACTTTGATAGCAAATCATTTTTATATTGCCATTATGAGCCTTATGGGATTACTTTTGGTTTTCTGTTCTTGTGTGCAGTTCTTGGTGGTTGCTTGTGCTGACTCCAGGGTCTGCAGCTTGCCCTGCGTGCTCGCTGTCTAGCCACTGCATCTTGCCCCATGCAAGCGGCCTGCTCCAGCGTGGTAGCTCGCCTCCGTCTAGGTGCTGCTGCAAGAAGATAAATTTGTGTTCTTTTCCTGATATGTAATTAGGTTCCATTTTTTACTCTATTAGAGCATAGATGCTTTTAGTGCAGTAGTGCAACATTTTTGAAAGATAATAAATTTCATAGATGGGGATAAGAATGCCTTCAGTGCTGTTATTAATTTCATTGATGAGATCAAATCATGCATAACTTGGTACAAATTTATTCTGTCCATGATTTGCAGTGTGACCTTTCTGAATCTGGACATCTATGTATGTCCTGATATTTCTGCTCTACAATTATTTTTCATGACCTTTCATTTGGCTTCTTTTAAATTTGCTATTGAACAATGAATGCATGATTGTATATCATCTTCGACATGGTAAACAGTTTGTTTTATCTGATGGTGAAATCTGTATAGTGGTGTTTTGTAGCCATGCTTTCTGATCTACTACCTCCATCCCAAATTATAAGTCATTGTAAGAATATTGGAGAGTCAAAGCATCTCAACTTTCATCAAATTTATATGATAAGATAATAACATCTATGATACCAACTAAGTATCATTAGATTCTTTATTAATTATATTTTCGTAGTATACTTATTTGATACATAACACAGTTGCGCACAACCACATGCTCATACTTATCCTTCCAACTTGCAAGTTCTTCAAGGTCATTTGCAGAGGGCCTGGCCTATTATGACTAATCAATTATGTTTTATAGTCCATTTCCATTCACACGATTCTGACTTGGGCCCCCAAAGACATGACAAGCTCTCTCACACATGTGTCTAACTTTTTCTTCGCGGCACACCAGTGTGTCCCATCGGCGAGGGATCGCCGGGGCTCACCGTGGCGTGGCCGTGGGTGGCGGCGGTGGCTGAGGGCGGCGGCGCTAGGGCTGGGGTAGGGGCAGGGCAGCGCGTGCGGGGGGGGGAGAGGAGGAGGCGGGCGGCCGAGAGATTGAGAGCTAGGGTTTAGTCTTTCGACTATTCCTTTCTTGATTGCAATGATTACATGCCACTAGTATTTATAGTCGCAACAAGACTTGACTCCTAAGCAACCTCGGAGATCCTTATCGGATTTAGATTCTCCTTTCCTAAAAAAACCCAAATGCAATCTCTTATCTAAACAACTCTTTCCTAATTTACTAAGGCCCAATATGGAAACTAAATAACGATGATGATGATGGCGACGGTGGCTGTGGCGTCTTAGGCACCCCCCACCTCCCATGTGCACGCTGTCCTAGGGCATGGCATGAGGCCGGCCGGTGCGGCCTCTCAGGCCCTTGATGGCCCATTTCCTCCACCGGGTTGTAAGGTCCACGTTGGATGTGTGACAAGATTCCCCTTCTGCACTCGACGCGTCCCTCGTGCGGAAACACGACACAGGGGGTGGCTGCTCAGTGGAGATACTCCGTGCTATCGTTGTCCTGCATTGGTCGACGCCGGGCGACGATGATCGATGTGGCGGGAGCCGAAGTAGCTGAGGGTGTGGGAATAAGATGTTCCCGTGCTTCCCATGTTGTTGCCGGCGTAGAGGAATTAGCTCGAACGGTGGAGGTGCATGGTCGACGGTGTTGTAGTCAAGATGAGCATGTCGCCGAGAATAAACTCACCATTTGCGAGGGCATTTGGTGAAGGGCGAGGTCCGTTGTAGCGGAAGCCAACATGGATGTTCGCAATGTAAAGTAGCTGACCGCCGAGGTCATTGATGACGATGGTCGTGGTTGGCAAGGCGGTGCCCTATGTCCATGGGTGCCCGAGTAGCACGGGCCGATGGAGAAGCTTTGTGGTCTAGTGTCGCTGGCATGGATGTCATCGCCCCCAAGGATTCCCGCTCCCTTTGAGTAGTGGAGGAGTCACCGAGATGTAGTAGCTTGTATTGTAGAGAATGACATCATGCTTTAGCGACCTTGCCGGAGCCACGGCCTAGAGCTTAGTGGGACGCGACAACGAGTTGGAACTCGTTGTTGTCCAATCGCTGCTTGATGTAGCATGGTAATGTTGGTGATGTCCTCGAGGTAGAGTGGCCCCGGTTGCCGTGCCTGATCATTGTTGGTGATGTCGCTGGGGTCGGTGTTCCTAATAAAGTCAGGCTTTGGAGCCACTGTTGTAGATGCCGGGTCGCCTACCTCCTCAGTAGGTGTGGTGTGGTGGTTGTCATTGCCGAATCTTTCTTGGGCCACCGTACTTCGCTATTGTCGGGCGAAGTGCTCGCGAGGTGTTGGGGCCTATGGACACCATGCCCCTAGGACGCGCGCTAGGAGGGGGTGGCCACCGCCATCTCCTAGGGGGCGGTCTGATTGATCAAAGGGCGTGTAAGGAGTGGACTCGGTGGAGCTTTGCCGGCGATGCCAATGCATCGTACGTAGGCATTGAATGTGTCGATGTAGTAGTTCAGATCGACATCATGTCGCAGGGGAAGCCATGTCGCCAAGTGAGTCATGGCTGTGAGGGGCGAAATCGCGGGTGAGGTCCTTAATGAAGGTGTCCCACTCACGAGAATGGCGCCTCCTTTGTTACAAGAATGTACCAAGGATGAGCAGCACCTATCACAATAAAAGTTGCATACCTAATGTGTTGGTCCGACGGTAGGCGTTGCAATTTGAAGGACAACTGCATCTGATAGATCCATAACATTGGTTCGGTGGGGCCATCATAGGTTGGCACTGTCAAATGAGCCTTGATCTGTGGATGAGTAGAGGGCACCGAGCCCGGTGCCCGGGTTGCCATCGACGGTGGTTACGTGGGCGCCGGGCTGATCGGGAGCTGGTATGCCACGCCGAAAACCGACGGCCGGACGCGGCCAGTTGTGGTGCTACATCCGGGGCACCGTGTCATCTATCGCAAAAGGAGGGAACAAAACTCGTAGTTGTGATACGGTGTTACCTCCCCGTCCCCGTTGGATGGTTGAGCCGATGTCGGCAATCCCCTTTGGATGTGGGTCCTTACCGTTGTACCGAGCATCAGGCGACAGTAGGCTGCCGCTACCGTTGGCATCGGTCATCTTGATGGTTATGACTGGAGGATCCTTGTTGTTGACGATCCGAACTGGGCATAGCAGCAAGAAGGGCCGCCAGCGTTGCTTCGGGGTGCCACAAACAAGTTGTATGACACCTCCCTAACAATTTCCGGGCTACATGATGACAAGGATTCCTCCATCATGGTGTTGATGAAGGATTTGTCGGCGATGATCATCACTTGATGTGCCTCCACAACAAGTTTGTTGTTGTCGTCAGCGACCAGATCTGACCTAGCTTGGATTGTGGTGCCATAGGATTTGGCTTGCTCAACACTCGTAGGGTGATGATGTCGGGTGTTGCTGTCGCAAGGTCAATGATCGCGGTGGTAGTATGGTCAACCTATTGCATGTTGTTCTCCGACACACCTAAATCTGTTGTGGATGGAGAAGTGTTGCGCCCATTAACGGTCCTTGAACTTCCTTTTCCAATCATCGAGGGCCTTGTTAGGTCATTTGTGGTGTTCTCCGTGGGATTTGCAGACTCGATGCGAGTCAACTTGGTGTTTGTTGGCGGTCATTATCAAGTATAATATACCGCCAACCTTTATCCAATTCACACGAGAAAGGAGCAAACTTATGTTACATATACCTTTACTTCTAACCTAGTTCCACTTGTATTCGTATAAATTATGTTTTGCGGTGTATAAGAGTGGAAACAGGTACAAAGTTGCCAAATAAATTAGAAAGCGTTATTGAATAAAAGACGCCAAGGAGTAGATCAATCAAGAGGACCAAACCCAGCAGCACAATTTGGCCCATGCACCATCATAGGCCCAACATTTGAAGGACAAAACGCGCAGAGAAGGCCGGGGGGCCGGGAGGCCCACCAGGGCCGGCCGGCCGCATCGCGGGGCGGCGGCGCAGAAAATTTCGGGCGCTTTTCCGCCCTTTCTCCGGGCGGTTCGCTCACGGACTTCACGCGGCGGTTGCATGTGGTGCAAACTTTCATTCCCGCCAAATGCCCCTCGAACAAGGATGGCCCTCCATTCTCTCCTCTCTTTTCCTATATAAAGAGACCCCCTACACCATTGTACACACACATTCTACACTTGAGCTTCATCTTCCACACACATATTTTGTAGTAGTGTCCCTCTAGGCGTTCTCCACCTAGTTGTACAAATTAGAAAAGAGGAAGAGAGTGAGAGGAGAAGAGAAGGGGAAGAGCCGGGTTTGTCGGTTCCGCCTCACCTTTTGTACCTCTCTACGAACCGATTCACAATCAGGTTATCTTGTGGTATTTCTAGTGTTATTATTTAACTAAATTCAGTATTGCTTTATTTTACTTACCGGATCTCCGTTCGACCGAAGGTTCTAGTTTTCGCGCGAAACTAGTTTAAAGAATCGCTAGCGTAGGCGTGGTGTCTAGGCTAGAGTTTACCCGAGATTGCGCCCAACACTACGAATAGCTGTGGTAGCCCCCGGGGTGACAGTCCGACCAGGTGCCTTTGTAGTCCACCACGTGCGTGTTGGTGTTTTCAGAGAGCTTTTGGCTGCCTTCTCCGACATTACCGTTTCCCGTCTTTTTTCGAGAATCGAAAAGGAACAGCCGCCCAAGTAAGTAAAGTCTTGTAAGCCTAAACCTTAGTATTTAGTAATATTAGGAGAACCCCTTTCTTCCCACCAAAAATATTATTTCTACCTTGTCTTGGACGACCTTAATTCTTCCTAGTTCACTTCTCCCCCGTGGAAATCGATACCACTGAATACTCCGGGTGAAAGCTACAACGGTACTTTCCGCGGCGCTTTCGCGGATTTATCTTTGTGCGTTAAAAAATACCAACAAGCTTTCGCACCGCTTCGCCGGGAACGTTAGTCGTTCTAGGATCGAACTAAGTCGTCCGTGTATCTTTTTATTTTTACCACCATTTTTATGCACCTTACCACCACCATCACCACAACCACATGGACTCAACGCCTATCTATAAACATTCGGCTCCAAAGGGCGATTTGTTGGAGCCTCCACCATCATCCCATCGATTCTTACAAATGGCTTTGAAATTAATTTCCCGCTTTCATAGCCATGGTTCGGGACCAACCCTTCTCCGGGCACGATAATGAAAATCCATATAGCCACCTTCGGGAATTCGAGCACCCGTGTTCTTGCCTCATTTTATCCGGCATGACACAGAGACCATTAAATGGAAATCAAGTTTCCATTCTCCCTTTTGGGAAGAGCGAAACAATGGTATGCTCATACCATAGGAGGTGTTCACGGAAAACCGGGTTGAACTTTCGAGACAAATTTTGTCTTGCTTTCTTCCCCGATTCCCGAAGTCGTTGCCCTTCGAATAGAAATTCTCAGATTTAAACAAAAAGAGAAGGAGACTCTAGGGGCATCCCGGGCCAGGTTACTAAGTCTTATAAATACAGGCCTGGACCTCTCTTTGCCGGACCAAGTCATTCTTTGCCACTTCTATCTTGGTCTTAGCAAGGAGGATGCTCTCCAACTTGACCTCTCTTCTAGAGGTTCGTTTGTGCATAAATCCATTAGTGAGGGAAAGCCATTCTAGAGAAGATCTTAGAAAACATCCCATACACTGGTATTTATGATGAGTTTCCGTAAGATCCAATAGATTCAAGCCCCCGACCAACAAAAGGGAGGTATCTTACAACCGAATTTGAAGTTCCTTCAAATTCTTCTCATAATTCGGTTGTCGAGGAACCTCCCATTAAGGGAACTTGTAATCACCCTTCTTGGGATGATGAATCCCATCCTTATGCATGTCCCTTTGAATTCAAGGATGACCATTTCCTTGATAATGATTCTTGGAATGCTTTAGAAATTCCCGCATCGAATCATCATATACCTCGAATTCCTATATGAGACATCAAGAACACTCACAACACATAGAGGGTGAACCAATTCATATAGAAGACATTTTTACACCTTCTCCCCTATGCCCACACACGATGTCTTATCGAATTCATTCCTGATCATCACCGGGAGAGCGTGAGACAGTCTCGCAATAATAATTTCGATCCATATTTTGCGGATAACTTGATCTGTCATGAAAAAGAAAGTGCTCCCCACAAATAAGAGATTTCATCAATGAACATGCAAGTTACATTCTAAATGTCCCATCCATTCCATGCTCATATGAAAAATCTCCCCGAAGTCGATCCATAACTCAGCCATCTTCACCATGATCTACAACCCCTTCTCGCTCTCGGTTCATAAAAATTTTGAAAGGGTTATTGTAGATGCTTTTTGTATACCATAAATTTTGCAAATTTCGTGGGTATCTCGGCATGAGTTTGCAGGTCAACACTCAAAGGTTGGTGTTGGAGGGGAAACCACTTCACCAACATTGGTTTCAAATTTAAAAGGTTTCCCAAGGACGAGCTTTCGTCTTTAAACAAAGCACTTCCGGGAGATAACCCGTCCTTATGTGATTTACCTTCAATAAAATTGTTCTTTTCAAAAAAAAAAAGAAGAAAAAACTCTTTTTTACCTCCTTTTAATCTCTATTTCTTGTTATAGAAAAAAGCACTTTTCCTATTAATAAAAAGCAAGAACATGTTATCAAGCTAGTATACACCTTCGGGTATTCTTGTTGCTAACCATTTCGGTGGAGACAAAGAAGAACGAAGAAGCATACAATACTTGACGAGCACGAGGCACAGTTGGCGTTCTGGCACCACATGGGGTACTACCCCCCCTAACCCATAGGCCATCGGCTAGCTTGGGGAGGACCCCCACGGAGGTAAGTACCTACCGCCCCTATCATTTTATTTTATCTCTTAGTTTTTCATTTTCATTTCCTTTTAAGTTTTAAAAATGAAAAGAACAAAAATATGATTCCACTCCAATATGTAGTATAAGGATTTCTCCGAAGTTGAAATGATGAATAGATGCTCGTCTATAGTTCAATTTGCACCTAATTCATAACATTGTATTCCCCAATGTTTAAGTTTATTGGCTTAACTTGTCTTGTCCTAAAACTTAATGATTTGTGGGTATGCAAACACATGATTCTTCTCTAAGCTATTGCCGGATATGATATGGTAAAAAAATAGAATCTACTATGATTTTGTTCTAAGAGAGATTCATCATTCGGAGAATAATTTCCAAAATTCCTTAATGATCAAAATTCTCATGATAGCCTATGTGAGACACTGGCATACGCTTTTGATCAAGATTCACATTCACATTGCCAAAAATAGGTTATGGGCTAAGCTAGAAAAAATGGGCGTGTGTCCGGAAAAATAAAACAATGGGTACTTTGATACCCGCCTCTAAAAAAAAAGAGAGAGAGAGAAGAATAATGGACAAGTGTCCGAGGGCGAGTAGAGCCCACTTCTCTAAAAAGAAATAAGAGCTAGCCCATACCTTATCAAAAAGAAATAAAATTTCGCTTGCACATCTTGATCAAGGCTTATGACTTGTTTCTCCTTATGGTTTGCACACCCGAGATGATTTAAGGAATCATTACAAAAAATCTCATGAATGATCAATCAAAGAATGAATGACTAGTGTTTCTATGAAAACCGTTCTATCTTGCAATAACCCAAGAGTTTGGAGAATGTTATAAGCCCCATATGATTTAAGTAAACAAGGATAGATAAAAAAATGCCAATTTATTTAAACAATGGAAGAATACTTTATTATGAGCATGGTACATTTTGACATATATCGGCATTGTAGCAACTCCTGATCAACAACCAAACACTTAGCTATTTGCTCGGGGCGAGCAAAGATTAAACTTTGGGGAACTTGTTGGCGGTCATTATCGAGTATATTATACCGCCAACCTTTATCCAATTCACGAGAAAGGAGCAAACTTATGTTACATATACCTTTACTTCTAACCTAGTTCTACTTGTATTCAGATAAATTATGTTTTGCGGTATAAGAGTGGAAAGCAGGTACAAAGTTGCCAAATAAATTAGAAAGCGTATTGAATAAAAGACGCCAAGGAGTAGATCAATCAAGAGGACCAAACCCAGCACAATTTGGCCCATGCACCATCATAGGCCCAACATTTGAAGGACAAAACGCGCATAGCAGGGGAAGGCCGGGGCCAGGAGGCCCAAACCCGGGGGGCCAAGACACCGCGGCGCGTCGCGCAAAAAATCGGGCGCTTTTCCCCGCCTTTCTCTCGCGGTTCGCTACGGACTTCACGCGGGCGGTTGCATGTGGTGCAAACTTTCATTCCCGCCAAATGCCCCTCGGAACAAGGATGGCCCTCCATTCTCTCCTCTCTTTCCTATATAAAGAGACCCCCTACACCATTGTACACACACATTCTACACTTGAGCTTCATCTTCCACACACATATTTTGTAGTAGTGTCCCTCTAGGTGTTCTCCACCTAGTTGTACAAATTAGAAAAGAGGAAGAGAGTGAGAGGAGAAGAGAAGGGGAAGAGCCGGGTTTGTCGGTTCCGCCTCACCTTTTGTACCTCTACGGAACCGATTCACAATCAGGTTATCTTGTGGTATTTCTAGTGTTATTATTTAACTAAATTCAGTATTACTTTATTTTACTTACCGGATCTCCGCTCGACCGAAGGTTCTAGTTTTCAGCCAAACTAGTTTCTCAGTAATCGCTAGCGTAGGCGTGGTGTCTAGGCTAGAGTTTACCCGAGATTGCGCCCAACACTACGGAATAGCCGTGGTAGCCCCGGGGTGACAAATCCGACCAGGCCTTTGTAGTCCACCACGTGCGTGTTGGTGTTTTCATAGAGCTTTTGGCTGCCTTCTCCGACATACCGTTTCCCGTCTTTTCGAGAATCGGAAAGGAACAAACTCAGTAAGTAAGTAAAGTCTTGTAAGCCCGAACCTTAGTATTTAGTAATATTAGGAGAACCCCATTCTTCCCACCAAAAATATTATTTCTACCTTGTCTTGGATGACCTTAATTCTTCCTAGTTCACTTCTCGCTCCCGTGGAAATCGATACCACGAATACTCCCGGTGAAAGCTACAACGGTACTTTCCGTCGCGCTTTGCGATTTATCTGTGGTATGCGTTAAAAATACCAACAAGTGTTCATGTTGGCGACATGCGCATCAATCTTGTCGAAGCACGGTTATTCATGGCGGTGGAGAGGTTCACGACCGCTTCTTGATGTTGGTAGTGGTCAAGGCCATGGATGCCCGAAGGATCGTTGTGGTCTCCGGATACCAAATGTTAGAGGGTTCACCGGGGGCTCACCGGCCAGTGCACTACTACAAATAAGAGAGATATAGTATCACCAACTTGTGTTATTACAGGTTGAAAAAGTGTTTCTAGCTCTCTTAGTAACACATTTTTGTTTGTGTTCCAATTGACCATGTTTCTATAGACTGGTTTATTGTAACACATTTACTTGTCTATGGGAACATTTGTTTAGAGTTACAACGATTTTTGCTATAACACTCTTTTGGCTCTAGTAACACTTCACGCTATGGTAGATCACATAGTTTGTAACACATTTATTTATCTATCGAACACTTGCCAAGTGTTACGATGATTGTCCGTTGTAACACTTTTTTTAGTTCTAGTAACACTTCTACATTAGGGTAGAGCACAAAGATGGGACACAGGGAACACATGGTTTGTAACACTTGTTTATATCTATTGTAACATATTTAGATTATATAAAACAAATATTTATTTCATCTATACATATGGAGCACAGATTATTATAGAATCACACAAACATGAAACTTTGCAAAATCACATAAACCACATATTTCAATATATAATCATAGCAAGATCCACATATCATAGGATAATTTCAAACATTGTGCTTGTTCAAATCAAATCATAGTATATATACATAATGATATGGCTCTAGAGAGCAAACACAAATAGTCCATACTAGAAACAAAAATTCTAAGAACTAGCAAGGATTCATAAAGTCCATTGCTTCTTCCATTCTTTGTACACATCAATGTGTGAAGTCAACCATTAATCATTTCAACCTGCAAAAAAAAATATAAGCTGTAACATTACAAAAGGCCACATGTGTACATTGATGTAAAATTAAAAAAGGTAGTTTGAAGAAACAAACATCAAAGGCCAAGCAATTGAGACTTCTTTGGCATGAGCATCACCAATATTGTTGTAGCCAGGCGCCGGCCTTACTATTGGCTCATCTTTTGATATAGGATGATCAATACACACTTTGTAGAATTGTCTTCTCTGTCTTAACTCCCCGAATTGCTTGGCTTCGGATCGGTTGCTCGGCCATATTAGCCTTATTAGGATATTTTGAAGTCATTAGTAGCACTATGGATCCAACCTACATTAATTTGGCATAATATGTTAGTGACCAACAACCCTTAGTTGTACATCAAGGTCATGCAGTTAGAACAAGTGAATATTATGTCTGTCTACCTTCATTAGAGGAGATTGCGTGTGTGACGCTTGTACCTTGTAGCCTTGACATGAGCCATCTTCTGGTGTGCAATGGTTCTAGTCTCTCCGGCCATCCGTGATCACCCTTACACATATAAAATCAGGTATGAAATAATAAGAGAAAAATTCTACTATAATTATAGCAAAGTGTGGTTCATAGATACCTTTTGTTTATTTGATATTATTCTACTTGTGGCGAACTCCTTTGACAAGAATCAAACTTAACGGAAGAGAGTGACTTTATGGATGAATAAGTATCAAATTCACAAGAAAGTGACTTTACCAATTCATCCCTGTTTGAGGAATCCCTCATTACGGTTAATTTTGAAACAATATTAAAGCCAAAAGACTAGATTAGGTGAAAACATGGAAAATAGAGCAAATACCATTCTTTTAGAATGCACCATTTGATTCTGAGAATTGTTATGGTCACTCCTAGCACAATTTCCCTACAAAGGATATAAAGTTTGAGTTACACATTTCAACATGGAGTTACAAATTAAAATTTACATTCTCACCATCACGAATTGTGTTAATCTATGATGGTTTTCATGAAAACCGCCACGCGGGAGTTAATCTGTGATGCTGAATCCATGATGATATCTAAAGTGTTTGCACTCAAGTTTTGAGCATAGATAACAATATTACATGACAATGTGTTGAAAATTCTTGAGGACCAAAAAGATAAAATTCTTGATCAACCTACATAGCGGTAGGTTATTGGATTCGTGCAACAACATAAAAAATATCAATATTACTCACATTTCTTTTTCACATCGAGCTAACCTTTTTAATCTCTTACTCATTGCTACTTGGTTCTTCCGATGACCACAACGTGATTGATTAACAGCCTAGACGACACCAAGGTGCGATATGTCACGTGTCGCCTATGAATAGGAACGTCCACATGTATAAGTTTCTTTTGTAACACTTGGACTGTAACACTATTTTATGTTACTACAGGGCATATATTTGTAACATATTTGATATGATCCACTTATTTGTTACAACGTAGTACACTTTTGTAACATTTTGCTTGTAACATTAATTTTGTGTTACTTTAATTATTGTCGGTAACACATTTTTATAAAAAAAGTGTTTTGTGTTACAACCGAAGTCTCAGAACACACTATTTTGTGTTACTATGAAATTTTATTGGAACACATTGATGAATATGTTACAAGAAAGTGATACAATATCCCTGTTGTGTAGTAGTGATGGCCGTGGGTGGCGGCGGCGGCGCTAGGGCTAGGGCAGGGGCAGAGGCAACGCGTGCACAGGCGAGAGGAGAGAAGGCGGCAGCTAGGGTTTAGGCTTTTGGCTATTCCTTTCTTGATTGCAATGATTACATGCCGCTAGTATTTATAGTCCTAGCGAGCCTTGACTCCTAAGCAACATCGGATATCCTTATCGATTTGGATTCTCCTTTTCTAACAAACCCAAATGCAATCTCCTATCTAAACAACTCTTTCCTATTCTACTAAGGCCCGATATGGAAACTAGATAACGATGACGGCGGCGGTGGCTGTGGCAGCGGCAGCGCCCCCACCTCCCATGTGCGCGTGCCCCTAGGGCATGGCATGAGGCCCAACTGGCGTGGCCTCTTGGGCCCTTGATGGCACGTTTTCTCCACCGGGTTGTGCTGGTATTTCTTAGCGTAAGTAGATAAGTCCGCAAGTGCACGAAATTACTGTGGTAGTCTTCACCCGGAAGTATTCAGGGTATCATATTTCCACAGGGAATGGAGGTATTCTCTTCTAGCTAATTTGTCAAGGACAACACAAGGGTAGAGATGAAAGGGTTGAGATGGATTCTTATAGCTCTTAGGTCTTAAGGATAGCGATACTCTACTTCTACTTGCTCACTTCGGGCACCGGATCGCACCTGGTCTGCCTGGTGATGCCGGCCTCCAGCTCTACTCCGTAGCCGAACATGGAGGGATGCTAAGAACGGACAGGGCTGTCACCACCTGCCGCCACCCTCACTTCCCGAGGCTACAAGGCAAACGAAGGTAGCCTCTAGCCTAGACACCACGTCTATGCTATAGACCACTACTCTAGCATCGTACAGGGTATCCCGTCTTTATCAGGGGCCCTCTACTAGAGCATCCACCATGGGGACGGACGACGAACCCACAAACCAGTAAAGGTAAAGCTCAACTAAACAAAAGGCATAGAAGACCATAGGAACCACAAACACTTACTTAACCAAGATCCCATTAGGGACCAAGTTCATGCCCATAGAGGTACAAGCTCGGGGAGACACCGACAAGTCCGACACTTCCCCACTCTCTTCCACACATCTCGCTTTTGCAACTCTAGCTAGCTACTAGGGCATAGCCCTTTTGGAGTGGAAGCTCAAACTAGAAGTGGTGCTCTTGATCCTTTGTGTGTTGTTTTGTGTGAGGGGGAGAGCATCTCCTTTTGTAGGGGTTTGAACGTCGGTTCACGCTCCAAAATAGCGTTCCCCACATGCAACCGCAGCTATGCCCACGGGATGAACCACCACGAGGAAGCTAGGCCTGAACCACCTTAGCCCCGGTTCGGCGGAGTGGGGGTTCTGTTCGCGGTTTTAGGGTTCTTTCCTGTGGTGGTTCAGCCAATGAACCACCACGAGGAAGCTAGGCGTACCAATAATGGAACAACATGGATTCAAATCCCCTTGCATCAATCGGCTTAGAAACTTTTGTTTTTCATTTGATTTTTAAAAATGTAAATATAGCTGAGCTCCTCAAATGATTCTCTCAAATCACTTAATTTGTGGTTGGTTCCACACCAAGGCATATCAAAGTGTTCCCCCTTTTTTTTTTTCTTCTTTCCTAAAAAGCTTATATGGATCTTTGGGTAGGGAAAGATATGAAAGCATACTTACTGCATATTTTCTTGGGTCAAAGCTCGGATCCAAGGAGAAAGATGCCATACCCTTAGATCAAGAAGTGCATGTGTGTGGATAAAGCCATATCAATCTATACAATACTCCTAGATATGAGTGATCTCTCTCATAAAAACTATATTCTTGAGAACATGGCTATCATTTTTTTTTTTTTGCATGAGCCTTCATGTGCTCATCATTTTTTTTATACTTGGACCTTCCCGTGTCTATATATCTTCCTCTTTTTTTCTTTCTTTGGGACCTTCATGTGTCCTTATATTTTTCATAGCACATGTCTCTTAAACCATATATTGAGAGAGATCTCTATCTTGTAGAACATGGAGTACTTATTTCTAACACATATATTTTTGTCCACTCCCTGTAGGAGCAGGATTTTTTGGTGGATGAAAGCATGTTTTATCGTATTCCTAGTGTAGGAATAGCTCATATATATGGCGTGTACGTGATCTTGATCTTGGGGGCATGTTAACTTTTTCAACAAGGGTCAACAAGATTTGAGCAAAACTCAATGCAGAAATAGGTAGCATATATATATGGAGGTTTGAAACTTGATGTACTAGATATGGCTCGGTAGGAATTCTCATATCATTGAGGAGCATGCTATTTGATTTTTTTTTTTTTTTTTTGCAAACAAATCCCAAGTTCATCATATAAAAGACCAAGGTTCATATCATCCCGCTATATCACATATTCCAATTACTTAGATAGCATGGGGTCCCTATGATAAATTGTTCACAAGTTTTAGGAATATTAGCGAGGAATAAAGAGTATGCAAATTTTATCAAAGGATAGCACGTAGAGATGATCTATCAAGAGTTTTGTCTTTTAATTTGTTCAATTTTAAAGTTCAAAACTTTAGTGATGTGAGGGTGGAGTTGCACAAACCACCATTGAAGATGAAGGAGTCTTGTTAAGTCTAAATTGGATTGACCAAACCCGAGGTTCGTCCAAATCAATCAAAACCTTTTGCCTTATGCTTCTTGCATCATGGATCACTTGATGTTGTGCAACGTGTTGGGGAGGTCTCAAACGTTTGTTCATTAGGGCTTGAGAGATCTCCCCACACTTGTTCTTGTACCTGTTTTATTCTAACAAGAAAACAAAACAAGAGAAAAAACAAAAGGCTCTACTTGGTTTAAAAACCGGGAGCTTTTCGTTATGATTTTTATATTTTATTTAATTAATATTTATTTATTTTATTATTACTAAAAGTTTGCTCACCGAACTTTTATTAAAACTCAAACAAGGCTAAGATAAAGTTTGCAATGTAAATCTAGCCTTAATTTATCTCCTAATTAGAAATTACTTCTCTTGTTTATGAAAATAACTCAAAGTTCATTAATTAAATTGCAACACCATGTCAAATTTTTGATTAAAGAAGGTCATCTTAACCTAAGCACCATGCTTAATTTAAAATGACCTATGGATGCACCAATTGAATGTATCCAAACTAGAGCATACAACATAAACAAAGAAAAGGCATGTTTGTGCATGATCATATGGAGACAAGATTGAGTAAATGAGTTGGTGAACAATTATTACCTTTGCACCCGAATGTACTTTCCAACAGCGTTTATGGATGAAATGTCAAAGTTGTTGCAGCGGTTTTGCATGACGGCTTTTGCCCGGTGCATCTCAAGGCCAGGCCATCCACACTACTTTGTTTGTGTCTGGGCCATGGGTCTTGATGGTGGTAGCAAAGGATCGGAGGCGAGCCCTTCTTGCTTGTGGAAGCAATGATGGGTGGAGTCAGGCGGCACACTTGTACTTATCTTTAGATATGTGGGGCTGGCCTCATTTTTGTCTCTCCTCCCATATTTGTTTCCTTTTCTTTTCTTTTTTCTTCCTTTTTTAATATATCATTTTTTATCATCTATAATTTTTTTCTTTTGCTTTTTTTTTGAGCATGGCAAAACTGACATCATCTTTTTTTTTTTCAACCATGATGACTCTTGGTGTGTATGAAACTCCCCGATGAGACGCTCATCATCTTCCCCCCCACACTTGGACTTTTGTGTAAAAGTCCAATGTAGAGTCGATCTCCATTTGAGTATGTTTCATCGCCCAAGAACATCAAGGCTTGTAGTTGATGCAACTTCCATGTTCTCAAGCATCATATGCCCCTTGCCCTTCTTGTTCTTGACCTAAAATGGTTAGCGTCAAGAATACTCGAAAGGTGCATAGTAACTTGACAACATGTTCTTGCCATTATTAATAAGATTTTTTTTTTCATAATTTTTTTGTGACTTTAGCATAATGAGCAAGGCATAAGTGTGAAACAAGGTAGAGAAACCAAGGCAGAAATGAATGAAGCATGTCATGAGATATTATATTTTTTAGAGTAGTCACCCCACAGTTGAATTTTGCATGACACAAAATCATGTTTGGATGGTTACTCTCTCCATCAAATGTGCTTCATCGTTGAATGATGTTTGGTTGATTGTACCTTGTGGTTTTACCCCTTCATTTTTTTATTCAAACCTGAAAGGTTAGTGACAAAAATACCCGAAGGAGCAATTTCACAAAAATGTCCTTAAACTCATTTTCAAAAGTCATGTTATTATCATTAGAATTATCTCGTGAAAAGGATTTTTTTATGATAAGTATGGTAAGATTTTTTTAAGATAATCCGGGGTATCTCTTGGCGAGCTTTAAGTTATGGTCTTAAGCTTGACCGTGGTAAAACATCTTGCGAGTTATTGGTGGTGAAATTCCCGCCACCACTTAAGAAATTAGTGTTACTCTCAAGCTGCAAGGTTAGCGCCATCGTGCTTCTACGAGACTTGCAATGTTTGTGATAAACATAAGCATCCACAACCATCCTCTTAAAAAGTTTGACAATAGGAATCAAGAGATGGTTGCGATCCTCATAGAAGCAAAGATTGATTAGAAGCAAAATGAACCCTAGAGATCCAAAAAGGGCATGAAATATGAGAAGTCTCAAAAGAAAACTTGACATGCTCGTGAACAGATTCTTGCTTAGTCTCTAGAGTTGTTGCTTCATGTATGTCCATGGCATCGGAGTTTTGTGAAGGATCAACGTTGATTTTTGGTCATAATCGAGAACAACGTTTTGATGGCCAGAGGGACTTGGCTTTTGTTTGAGCGAGGGTAAAGGTGCACATTCTATTTCATAAGGATGTGAACTGAATGGGGATATGAGTTACTCCTCCTCAAACACATCACTGTTGGGATGTTGCTTTGCCACTAGACTTTTGGGGCATGGGTTTGGAGTGACGGAAGCAACTTCTCCCATCAAGGCTCCCATGGGAAGGTTTTTCTTGAAATTTTTTTTGAGAGGGTAGCCTATCGGTTTGAAATCGAGGATGAGAAAGATATGGATGTCCAAAATAACCTCGGTTTTGTTAATTTCCAATCACACGGCCCCTGCGATCCCACAACACTCAAAGATAAGCCCTAATGGACTTTTGAAAAGTTTATCAATCAGGACTAGTGGTATGTTTCCCAAAAGGGTTTCCGCTAAGAATTGTGACATGATATTAGTCCCGACCGTGGGGTTGTGTAGGGCCTCCACGAAAGTCCTCTTTAACGAACAAGGAGTGGTCTTGGAAGGTGAAAGAATCTGAAATGCTTTGGTAGAATGTTTCACTTCCATTAACCATTTCCTTGATGATTTAGTTATAGGTAGGACTCCGGTCGTTGTGTGGTTTTTTGTGCCATGAGAGGTTCGAGGTATTGCCATAATCTTTGAATTCAATGGGGAACTCTGAAGGATGAATTTTTCTTTCCTTCGGTGTTCGTGGTTCGGGCAAGGTCTCAACAGCCGATCCTAAGGATGGTAATGGTACAGATTCCGCTGATGAGGGCTTCTCAAAGCTTGACATGCCCTTGTTTTAGCGGGGTTTGGGTTTTACGATAGGAAAAGTGTGCTTCTCTAGGATGTGATCAAGATCTTCCTTTGTTCCGTCATTGTTTGATGTGTAAACGACCCTCCGGCAATCATGTCAAGGCATAGGGCAGCGTCTATGTCAAGACCCGAACAAAAGAGATGCAAAAGCACACTATCGGGTAATGACAAGTCTGGGCTAGCATTTATTAACTTTGAAAACCTGGCCCGGCTGCACCTATGGATTCCTTCTCGCTTACGCTTTCGAAATTGAGGATTGCCCTTGGTAGGAGTTGATACGGGACTTGGGGAAGAATGCAAGACAAAAATTGTCTTTATGTGCTTCCCAATCTACATTCGCACTTCCCTACGGCATTAGTGAACCATTGTTCCGCCTCCCTATGAGGGGAGAATGGAAACAATTTCCACTTGAGAACTTCTTGTGCCATGCTAGGAATGCAATGTGGCATGAACATATCTCCTCGAAAACTTGTAGGTGGCTAAAAGGATCTTCGTTAACAAACCCTCGAGAAGGGTTGTGCCCTAACATAGGCTTTTAAAGTTGGGTGGAGTTCATAGCCGGATGAAAGTTTTGGTTTTGAAAAAAGATGGTGGCTCTCACGAACTCCCCTTTGAAGCGTAAGGGTTTTGAATTTGAGTTGGCTTCATGATGTAAAAAAAAAAAGGAATAACTATTTTGATTTTTTTATATAAAAAAAATGAGGACGAACTAGGTTCGAAGAAGATAGCAACCGTTCCGAGCAACGGTGCGGAAAGCTTGTTGGTATTTCTTAGCATAAGTAGATAAGTCCGCAAGCGCATGGAATTACCATTGTAGCCTTCACCCGGAAGTATTCAGGGTATCGTATTTCCACAGGGAACGGAGGTATTCTCTTCTAGCTAATTCATCCAAGGACAACACAGGGATAGAGATGAAAGGGTAGAGATGCATTCTTATAGCTCTTAGGTCTTAAGGATAGCAATACTCTACTTCTACTTGCTCACTTCAGGCACCGGATCGCACCTGGTCTGCCAGGTGATGCCGACCTCCAGCTCTACTCTCTAGCCGAATGTGGAGGGATGCTAAGGACGGACAGCGCTGTCACCACCTGCCGCCACCCTCACTTCCCGAGGCTACAAGGCAAACGAAGGCAGCCTCTAGCCTAGACACCACATCTATGCTATAGACTACTACTCTAGCGTCGTACAGGGTATCCCGTCTTTATCGGGGGCCCTCAACTAGAGCATCCACCATGGGGACGGACGACGAACCCGCAAACTAGTAAAGGTAAAGCTCAACTAAACAAAAGGCATAGAAGACTATAGGAACCACGAACACTTACTTAACCAAGATCCCGTTAGGGAGCCAAGTTCATGCCCGTAGAGGTACAAGCTCGGGGAGACACCGACATGTCCAGCACTTCCCCGCTCTGTTTCTCACATCTCGCTTTTGCAACTCTAGCTAGGTACTAGGGCATAGCCCTTTTGGAGTGGAATCTCTAACTAGATGTGGTGCTCTTGATTGTTTGTGTGTTGTTTTGTGTGAGGGGAGAGCATCTCCTTTTGTAGGGGTATGAATGTCGGTTCACACGCCAAAATAGCGTTTCCCCACATGCAACTGCCGCTATGCCCATGGGATGAACCGCCACAGGAAGCTAGGCCCGAACCGCCTTAGCCCCGGCCCCGCCGGAGGCGTCAAATGAGCCCGGCCGGCTCCGTTAAGCGGCCCGGCCATTTGGCTACCTTGTTGGTGGGCTCGGACCGTGGAACCGCAGGGGAACGACCCAAAATGGTCTTGGAGTTCGGGCTCTTCTCTTGTTTGCTTGATTGCGCCTTTCGGAAAGTGCATTTTGGTCATTTTCGTGTTTATCCCCAAAACAAGTGAAATAGCAAAACTTGTGGAAATGTTAGTTTATATGCCCTACTCTATGGTTTTAAATATTATTTATCATATTTTATAAAAATATAGTTGGTGATAAAATATGAGTTAAGGACCGCCAACAACTCCGCCGGTTGTTGGCGGTCCTAACACACATTTATATCGATAATATTTCAACAAAATATAACAAATATGACTACCAAACTTAGGAATAGTGTTTATAACTAATCGGTTCCACGAGTTTTGGTTGTTTATCTTTTTTCAGTGTGAGCATTCATGAAAAGCATGGAAATATAACAAAGATACACAATTACAAAGTATATTTCCATTATACACAAGTCCAAAAGGAGCAAGGCTCATAATCAAGCCAATCGAGCCCAAGAAGTAAAGGCCCAAATCGAAGTTCGGGTCCGGGTTTGGACTCAAGGAGCAGCCTGGAGCATTTTTGGCATAACTTCCTCATCCGAGTCCGTTTCATGTCACCTAGGACTTTTTTGAAAGCTAACGATGAGGCCTACGAGCCCACAAAATTTGAGGCCCAACGGAGCTGACCCTAGACTGGCTGGAGCCCTGGTCCTGCTGGACCCCCACCAGCCCGTTCGACCCCATCTTTCGCGTGTGACCTCCAACCGACATTGCCAAGGCGGTTCCAGGCGTGCATGCCTGCTTTCGCGTTCATAGAAGGCGCTTTGCTCCATCCATGTAGGGAGGAATCTTCCAAAGAGCCCCTCTCCTCTACCTATAAAAGGAGGTGTTCTCCCCCCTCATTTCACACAACACACACAAAGGAGAAAGAGCACTTACACACTTGAGCTTCATTTCCAAAGGGCAATGCCCTAGTAGCTATCTAGTGTTGTGGAAGCGAAAGTGAGAGAGAGAGCGGGAAGTGCCGGACTTGCCGGTGTCTCCCGACGAGCTTGTACCTCTACGGGCATGTACTTGGCTCCTTAACGGGATCTTGGCTAAGTAAGTGTCCATTGTTTAGTTGAGCTTTACCTTTACTTGTTTACGGGTTTGTCGTTCATCCCCGTGGCGGATGCTCTTGTAGAGGACTCCTGATAAAGATGGATGTTCCTGTATGATGCTAGAGTAGTAGTCGATAGCATATACATGGTGTCTAGGCTATAGGCTACCTTCATTTGCCGTGTAGCCTACGGTAATGAGGTAGGCGGTGGGTGACAACCCCTCGTTTGTCCCTTTGTACTCCTCCACGTCCCGGCTATGGAGTAGACTTGGAGGCGGCGCATCACCGCGGACCGGGTGCGATCCAAAGGGGCGAAGTGAGCAAGTAGAAGTAGAGTATCGCTATCCTTAAGACATAAGAGCTATAGGAATCCATCTCTACCTTTCCATCTCTACCCTTGTGTTGTCCTTGGACAAATTAGCCAGAAGAGAATACCTCTGTTTCCTGTGGAGATACGATACCCTGAATACTTCTGGGTGAAGGCAACAATGGTAATTCCGTGGCGCTTGCTTGAGACTTATCTCGCTTACTCTAAGAAATACCAACAAGCTTTTAAAGCCATTGCCGAAACGGTTGCTATCTTCTTTGAACCTAGTTTGTCCTCGTATCTTTTTATAAAAAACCAAAATAGTTATTTCTTTTCCTTTTTCAATCATGAAGCCAACTCAAATTCAAAACCCTTACGCTTCAAAGGGGAGTTCACAGAGCCACTATGTTTTTCAAAATCAAAACTTTCATCCAGCGATGAACTCCACCTAGGTTTAAAACCCTATGTTTGGGCACAACCCTTCTCAGGGTTTGTTAACGAAGATCCTTTTAGCCACCTACAAGTTTTGAGGAGATATGTTCATGCCCTGTGCATTCGGGCATGACACAAGAAATTCTCAAGTGGGAGTTGTTTCCATTCTCCCTCATAGGGGAGGCGAAACAATGGTACACTAATGTCATAGGAAGTGTGAATGCAGATTGGGAAGAACTTAAAGACAATTTTTGTCTTGCATTCTTCCCCAAGTCCTGTATCAACTCCCTACTAAGGGCAATCCTTGATTTCGAGTAGAACAAGAAGGAATCCATAGGTGCAGCTAGGACTAGGTTCTCAAAGTTAATAAATGTTGGCCCAAACTTGTCATTACCCGATAGTGTGCTTTTGCATCTTTTTTGTTCGGGTCTTGACATAGATGTTGCCCTATGCCTTGACATGACCACCCGGGTCGTTTACACATAAAACTATGATGAAACAAAAGAAGATCCTTGATCACATCCTTGAGAAACACACTTCTCCATTTGTAAAACCCGAAGTGAGCAAGTAGAAGTAGAGTATTGCTATCCTTAAGACCTAAGAGCTATAAGAATGCATCTCTACCCTTTCATCTCTATCCCTGTGTTGTCCTTGGATGAATTAGCTAGAAGAGAATACCTCCGTTCCCTGTGGAAATACGATACCCTGAATACTTTCGGGTGAAGGCTACAATGGTAATTCCATGCGCTTGCGGACTTATCTACTTATGCTAAGAAATACCAACAAGCTTTACGGCACCGTTGCCGGGAACGGTTGCTATCTTCTTCGAACCTAGTTCGTCCTCGTATTTTTTTTATAAAAAAAAAATCAAAATAGTTATTCCTTTTTTCTTTTTACATCATGAAGCCAACTCAAATTCAAAACCCTTCTGCTTCAAAGGGGAGTTCATAGAGCCACCATCTTTTTCAAAACCAAAACTTTCATCCGGCTATGAACTCCACCCAACATTAAAAGCCTATGTTCGGGCACAACCCTTCTCAGGGTTTGTTAACGAAGATCCTTTTAGCCACCTACAAGTTTTTGAGGAGATATGTTCATGCCTATGCATTCCTAGCATGGCACAAGAAGTTCTCAAGTGGAAATTGTTTCCATTCTCCCTCATAGGGGAGGCGGAACAATGGTTCACTAATGCCGTAGGAAGTACGAATGTAGATTGGGAAGCACATAAAGACAATTTTTGTCTTGCATTCTTCCCCAAGTCCCGTATCAACTCCCTACCAAGGGCAATCCTCAATTTCGAGCGAACGAGAAGGAATCCATAGGTGCAGCCTGGGCCAGGTTTTCAAAGTTAATAAATGCTAGCCCGGACTTGTCATTACCCGATAGTGTGCTTTTGCATCTCTTTTGTTCGGGTCTTGACATAGATGCTGCCCTATGCCTTGACATGACTGCCGGAGGGTCGTTTACACATAAAACAATGACGGAACAAAGCAAGATCTTGATCACATCCTAGAGAAGCACACTTTTCCTATCGTAAAAACCCAAACCCCGCTAAAACAAGGGCATGTCAAGCTTTGAGAAGCCCTCATCAGCCGAATCCGTACCCTTACCATCCTTAGGATTGACTGTTGAGACCTCGCCCGAACCACGAACACCAAAGGAAAGAATAATTTATCCTTCGGAGTTCCCCATTAAATTCAAGGATTATAGCAATACCTCAAACCTCTCATGGCACAAAAACCACACAAATCGAATGAAGTCCTCCCTAGAGCTAAACCGCCAAGGAAATGGTTAATGGAAGTCAAACGTTCTTCTCGAAGCAATTCAGGTTCTTTCACCTTCCAAGACCATTCCTTGTTCGTTAAAGGGGACTTCCATGGAGGCCCTACACAACCTAACAATTGAGACTAATATCATGTCACAATTCTTAGTGGAATCCCTTTTGGGAAACATACCGCTAGTCCCGACCGACAAACTCTTCAAAAGTCCATCGGGGGCTTATCTTTGAGTGTTATTGGGATCACAAGGGCCATGCCAATGGAAATTAACAAAACCAAGGTTCTTTTGGACTTCCATATCTTTCTCATCCTCGATTTCAAACTTCGATACGCTACCCTCTTGAAAATTATTTTCAAGAAAAACCTTCCCATGGGAGCCTTAATGATAAGTTGGGAGAAGTTGCTTCCGCCACTCCAAACCCATGCCCCAAAAGTCTAGTGGCAAAGCAACATCCCAACAGTGACCCATTTGAGGAGGAGAAATTCATATCCCCGTTTGTTTCACATCCCTATGAAATAGAACACGCACCTTTACCCTCGCTCAAACAAAAGCCATGTCCCTCCGGCCATCAAAATGTTGTTCTCGATAATGGCCAAGAATCAACGTTGATCCTTCACAAAAACTCTCATGCCATGGACATGCATGAAGCGTCAACTCTAGAGGCTAAGCAAGAATCTGTTAATGAGCATGTTAACTTTTCTTTTGAAACTTCTCATGTTTCATGCTCTTTGCGGGTTCTCCGAGTTCATTTTGATTCTTATCACTTGCTTTCACGAGGATCACAACCATCTCTTGATTCTCATCGTCAAACATTTTAAGAGGATGGTTGTGGATGCTTATGTTGATCACAAACATTGCAAATCTCATAGTAGCGCGATGGCTCTAACCTTGTAGCTTGAGCGTAACGCTAATTTCTTAAGTGGTGAAACTGGGAATTTCACCACCAATAGCCTGCAAGATGTTTTCCCGTGGTCAAGCTTAAGACCATAACTTAAGCACTACCGGGAGATACCCCGGATTTTCTTAAAAAATTTCTTACTTACTATGCTTAAAAAAAAAAACTTTCCTATTCATAAATAACTCTAACAATAATAACATGACTTTTGAAAATGAGTTTAAGGACATCTTTGTGAAATTGCTCCTTTAGGTGTTTTTGTCACTAACCTTACAGGTTTGAACAAAAAGAACAAAGGGGTGAAGCACAAGGTAAAATCAATCAAACATCATTCAGCAATGAAGCACATTTGATGGAGCAAGTAACCATCAAACTTGATTTTGTGTCATGCAAAATTCAAGTGTGGGGGTGACTACTCTAAAAAAAATATCTCATGACATGCTTCATTCATTTTTGCCTTGGTTTCTCTACCTTGTTTCACACTTATGCCTTTCTCATTATGCTAAAGTCACAAAAAAATATGATTTTTATTAATAATAGCAAGGGCATGTTGTCAAGTTAGTATGCACCTTTGGGTATTCTTGTTGCTAACCATTTCAGTCAAGAACAAGAAGGGCAAAGGGGCATATGATGCTTGAGAACATGGAAGTTACATCAACTACAAGCCATGATGTTCTTGGGTTTGAAACATACTCAAATGGAGAACTCGACTCTACACCGGACCTTTACACAAAAAGTCCAAGTGTGGGGGAAGATGGTGAGCGTCTCACTAGGAGTTTCATACACACCAAGAGTTATCATGGTTGAAAAAAAAAGAAAGATGATGTCAGTTTTGCATTGCTAAAAAAAGTTAAGAAAAAAGAATTGAAAAAAAAAGAATATATAAAAAAGAAAAAAATTATAGATGATAAAAAATTATATACTAGAAAAAAGAAGAAAAAGAAAAGAAAAGGAAAAAAAAATATGGGTGGAGAGATAAGAGCAAGGCTGGCCCCACATATCTAAAGATAAATACAAGTGTCTTTGCCTGACTCCACCCATCATTGCTTCACAAGCAAGAAGGGCTCGTCTCCGATCCTTTGCTACTACCATCAAGACCCATGGCCCGCATACACACTAAGTAGTGTGGATGGCCTGGCCTTGAAATGCACCTGGGCAAAAGACGTCATGCAAAACCGCAGCAACAACTTTGACATTTCATCCATAAACGCCGTCGGTAAGTACATTCGGTGCAAAGGTAATAATTGTTCCCCAACTCATTTACTCAATCTTGTCTCCATATGATCATGGACAAACATGCTTTTTCTTTGTTTATGTTGTATGCTCTAGTTTGGATGTATTCATATGGTGCATCCATAAGTCATTTTAAATTATGCACGGTGCTTAGGTTAAGATGACTTTCTTTAATCAAAATTTGACATGGTGTTGGAATTTGATTAATGAACTTTGAGTTATTTCATAAACAAGAGAAGAAATTTATGATTAAGAGATAAATTAAGGCTAGATTTATATTGCAAACTTTATCTTAGTCATGTTTGTGTTTTTAATAAAAGTTTGGTGAGCAAACTTTTTAGTAATAATAAAATAAATAAATATTAAATAGAGGATAATAATAATCATAATAAAAAGTTCCCGGTTTTCAAACCGGTAGAGCCATTTGTTTCTTTTCTCTTGTTTTGTTTTCTTTGTTAGAATAAAACAGGTACAAGAACAAGTGTGGGGAGATGTCTCAAGCACAATTGAACAAACATTCGAGACCTCCCAACACGTTGCACAACATCAAGTGACCCATGATGCAAGAAGGACAAGGCAAAAGGTTTCAAATTGGATTTGCCGAACCTCTGGTTTTGGTCAATCCAATTTAGACTTAACAAGACTCCTTCATATTCAACGATGGTTTTTGCGCAACTCTACCCTCACATCAATAAAGTTTTGAAATTCAAAATTGAACAAATTAAAAAGACAAAACTCTTGACACACCATCTCCATGCTATCGTTTGATAAAATTTGCATACTCTTTATTCCTTGCCAATATTCCTAAAACTTGTGAACAATTTATCATAGGGATCCCATGCTATCTAAGTAATTGGAATATGTGATATAGCAAGATGATATGAACCTGGCTCTTTTATATGAAGAACTTGGGATTTGTTTTCAAAAATTAAAGAAAAATTCAAATAGCATGCTCCTCAATGATATGAAAATTCCTGCTAAAGCCATATCTAGTGCATCAAGTTTAAAACCTCCATATATATGATACTTATTTATGCATTGAGTTTTTGTCAAATCTTGTTGACCCTTGTTGAGAAAGTTATCATGCCCCCGAGATCAACACGCCACACATATAAGCTATTCCTACACTAGGAATACGCTAAAACATGCTTTCATCCACCAAAAAAAAAAAATCTGCTCCTACACCGGGATTAGACAAAAAGATAGGTGTTAGAAATAAGTACTCCATTTTTCTATAAGATAGAGATCTCTCTCAATATATGGTTTAAGAGACATGTGCTTGTGAAAAAATGCCAAAAAAAAAAAAAAAAAATATAGGGACACATGAACGTCCCAAGAAAAAAAAAAGAGATATATGGACACATGAAGGTCCAAGTATAGAAAAAAAAAAATGATGATGAGCACATGAAGGCTCATGCAAAAAAATGATAGCCATGTTCTCAAGAATAAGATTTTCATGAGAGAGATCACTCATATCAAGGAGTGTAGTATATGTTGACATTGTTCTATCCACACACATGCACTTCTTGATCTAAGGGGTATGGCATCTTCCTCCTCGGATCAGAGGTTTGACCCACCAAAATATACAGAGTAAGTATACCTTCATATCTTTCCCTACCCAAAGATCCATATAAGCTTTTTAGAAGTAGGAAAGAAAAGAAGGCAGCACTATGATATGCCTTGGTGAGGAACCAACCACAAATTGAGTGATTTGAGAGAATCATTTGAGGAGCTAAGCTATGTTTACATTTTTCAAAATCAAATGAAAAACCCAAGTTTCTGAGCTGATCAATGCAAGGGGATTTGAATCCATGTAGTTCCATTATTCAATTACCCAAGATAATGTGGTAGACACTTCAAAGTTGACAAGTGTAGGTGAAGCATGGAATAACTTGTATGCAGGTTATATATCAAGGAGATGACCCATCATAGTCATGAACTTTACTTGAGAACGCGAGCAAAGGACTAAGTGTGGGGGACTTGTTGGCAGTCCTTAATGCACATTTATATCGCCAATATTTAAACAAAATATAACAAATATGACTACCAAACTTAGGAATAGTGTTTATAACAGTTAACACCAAAAGCGTCCCGCGGCCGCATTACCACGGTAACTAATCGGTTCCACGAGTTTTGGTTGTTTATCTTTTTCGAGTGAGCATTCATGAAAAGCATGGAAATATAACAAAGACACACAATTACAAAGTATATTTCCATTATACACAAGTCCAAGTGGAGCAAGGCTCATAATCAAGCCAATCAGAGCCCAAGAAGTAAAGGCCCAAATCGAGTCCGGGTCCAGTTTGGACTACAGGAGCAGCTGGTGTATTTGGGCATAACTTCCTCATCTGGAGTCCGTTTCACATCGCCCAGGACTTTTCGGAAAGCTAACGACGATGCCTATGAGCCCACAAAATTTGAGGCCTAACAGAGCTAACGCCGATCCGGCGAAGCCCCTGGTCATTTGGACCCCAAATGACCCGTTCGGCCCCATCTTTCGCGTGTGGCCTCCAACCGACGTTGCCAAGATGGTTCTGGGGGTGCATGCCTGCTTTCACATTCGTAGAAGGCGGTTTTCTCCATCCATGTAGGGAGGAATCTTCCAAAGAGCCCCCCCTCTCCTCTACCTATAAAGGAGGTGTTCTCCCCTCATTTCACACAACACACACAAAGGAGAAAGAGCACTTACACACTTGAGCTTCATTTCCAAAGGGCAATGCCCTAGTAGCTATCTAGAGTTGTGGAAGCGAGATGTGAGGGAGAGAGTGGGGAAGTGCCAGACTTGTCGGTGTCTCCCTGAGCTTGTACCTCTACGGGCATGTACTTGGCTCCTTAGCAGGATCTTGGCTAAGTAAGTGTTCATGGTTCATATATTCTTTTATGTCCATTGTTTAGTTGAGCTTTACTTTTACTTGTTTATGGGTTCGTGGTCTGTCCCCGTGGCGGATGCTCTAGTAGAGGACTCCTGATAAAGACGGATGTTCCTGTACGATGCTAGAGTAGTAGTCGATAGTGTAGACATGGTGTCTAGGCTATAGGCTACCTTCGTTTGCTGTGTAGCCTACGGTAGTGTGGTAGGCGGCAGGTGGTGGCAGCCCTGTTCGTCCCTTGTACTCCTCTACATCTGGCTATGGAGTAGAGCTGGAGGCCAGCATCACCTGGCAGACCAGGTGCGATTCGGTGCCCGAAGTGTGCAAGTAGAAGTAGAGTATTGCTATCCTTAAGACATAAGAGCTATAGGAATCCATCTCTACCTTTCCATCTCAACCCTTGTGTTGTCCTTGGACAAATTAGCTAGAAGAGAATACCTCCGTTCCCTGTGGAGATACGATACCCCTGAATACTTCCGAGTGAAGGCTACAACGGTAATTACGTAAACTTGCGGACTTATTCCTTCACGCTAAGAAATACCAACAAGCTTTCTGGCCCTCTACTAGAGCATCCGCCATGGGGACGGACGACGAACCCGCAAACAAGTAAAGGTAAAGCTCAACTAAAAAAAAAGGCATAGAAGACTATAGGAACCACGAACACTTACTTAACCAAGATCCCATTAGGGAGCCAAGTTCATGCCCTGTAGAGGTACAAGCTTGGGGACACCAGACAAGACCGACACTTCTCAGCTCTCTTCCTCACATCTCGCTTTTGCAACTCTAGCTACCTACTAGGGCATAGCCCTTTTGGAGTGGAAGCTCAGACTAGAAGTGGTGCTCTTGATCCTTTGTGTGTTGTTTTGTGTGAGGGGGAGAGCATCTCCTTTTGTAGGGGTTTGAACGTCGGTTCACACTCCAAAATAGCATTCCCCCACATGCAACCACCGCTATGCCCACGGGATGAACCGCCACAGGAAGCTGGACCCGAACCGCCTTAGCCCTAGTCCGGCCGGGGTGGGGGGTCGCCGAGCTTGGGGCGCTCCGTTCGCGCGGCCGGCCCATTTGGCTGCCTTGTTGGTGGGCTGGACCGTGGAACCGCAGGGGGAATAGTCCAAAATGGTCACGAGTTCAGGCTCTTCTCTTGTTTGCTTGATTGTGCCTTTTGGAAAGCACATTTTGGTCATTTTCGGGTTTATCCCCGCAAAACAAGTGAAATACCAAAACTTGTGGAAATGTTAGTTTATAAGCCCTACTCTATGGTTTTAAATATTATTTATCATATTTTATATAAATATAGTTGGCGACAAAATATGAGTTAAGGATCGCCAACAGGTTGTACGGTCCATGATGGGCGTGTGACACCCACCGTCCTAGGAAGTATGTAACTTCGAGAACCCATTTGTCATTTGAAAAAGAGTACACCCTCAGTCCCAAATTATAAGTCGATAATTCCAATATCAAATAAGTACAATCGACTCTTCATTAATTATATTTTCATAGTTACCTATTTGATGTCATAAAACTTTGTAGTTCTCTTTATATATAATTTTAGTCAAAATCGAGATGCTTTGATGACTTTTTAAGAAACTTGGAATGACATATAATTTGGAATGGAGGGAGTACAATCCTAGCTTGATGAGTACATGTGCTATTTTATTTTTAGAAGAGGAATATATTAATATCCCAGATTCTCGTCAACTAAAGCATATGGCTGTTCATTATTACTTGTCAAGTGGAATTTCGAAAACAAACTTTTGAGCCATCAAGGCGATAGAGTTTTCAAAACAAAAAAACTAAAGAGCAATTCTATTCTTTGAATCTCAGTAGTGTCTTGCAAACACCTCCATCGTGGCTTTCTCTCAATAGTCCTACAACCCATCTTCATCATATGGCGATCCTCTTCCTTACGAAGTAAGGACCGATTACCTAGTCCAATACTACCCCTTGAAAATAACCTGTAAATAAGATGGTGCTAGGGCTTTGTCAAACAAAATATCATTCCATGTTAACCAAAGCACCTAGCAAATGCACTTGCACCCACACAAATATGAGACTTCATTTTCTGTTTAACCCTTCCAGTCATCTTGTAAACAAATTGTGTACACTATTTAGGGGTTTTAGGTTAAAGGAAACATGAGCAGTTCTCCACATAAATTTAGAATAATGATAGTCAAAGAGTAAATGTTGTATGGTCTTGTTGGAGAAACGAAACAACTCTTCCTATCTCCTTGCCCTTTACTGTCGCCTAGCTAAATTATCTTTCATTAAGATTACACCCTTGTACAAGTACCACATAAATAATTTCATTTTGAGGGGTAGTTTAAATTTCCAAATTAAACTGTTATAAGGTGAAACCTGTACACCTAACAAAGCTCTGTACATGGAATTGACTGGAAACAACCCGTTCTGATGCAGTCCCCACACAAAAGCGATCTCTCTGGTTTCTTACATGTACATCTGTGACCATGGCCACGATATTGTGCCATGCTTGCAAATTAACTCTCATTAAAGATCTTATGAAAGCTAGATTTAACAGTATCATAGACAACACCGACCTAATAGAAGCACTATTCTTTTTTACAATGTTGTATAGTGTCGGGAAGAGCGTTTTGTGAGGACGAGACGCTATCCATGAATCCTCCCAAAAACTCACTTAGGATCCATCACCTAGATCAAACCTACCCAACGAAAGGAACTCATCCTTGACCATCATAAGGCCAGCCCAAAACCGAGAGTCCCTAGACATGTATTGAACCCGAGTCAAAGTCTTGTCCCTTAAATATTTATTTTTTAGCAATTGTTGCCAAACCCCCATCACCATTTATTAGTTTAAAAAGCCAATTGCTTAGGAGGCACTTATTATGGATACCTAGATTTTGGACTCCCAATCATCCTTGGTCTTTTGGTGTACATACTACCTCCCATTTTGTCAATCTATATTTTTTTCTTGTGTTTGTCACTTTGCAAAAAAAATTGAGATCTAATATAATCAATTTTTTTCAAAACCCCTCTAGGTATTTAAAGAAATACATCATGAACATAGGAAGACTACTTATAACCGAGTCAATGAGAACAAGCCTTCCTCCCACTTTGAGAGCATCTTACTCCTCCAACCGCTAAGTCTTTTTTTGAAATATTTCTTCAACATGTATCCAGTCCTTATTCAATAATTTTTGATGATGTACAGGAATTCCTAGATATCTAAAAGGGAATGGTCCTTCATTACATCCAAAAATTTGTGTATACACAATTTGATTAGCATTAGCAGCTCCAAAACAAAGCAATTTGCTCCTATGGAAATTGATCTAGAGTCCTGATAACCGCTCAAAAGCACAAAGCAAGAGCTTCATGTTTTTGCCCTCTCTAGATCATTGTCCATAAAGATAATAGTGTCATGCGCATATTGAAGGACTGAGAGTCCTTCATCGCCAAATCTTGGAACCACTCCTGGATTTGTTAGGCCTCTATTGCTTGTCGAAAAGAATCACCAAACATATCAACCACTATATTAAACAAGATAGGAGATAACGGATCCCCATGGCGCACTCCTTTTCTTGTTTGGAAATAATGGCCTAAATTGTCATTGACCTTTATTGCAACACTCTCTCTAGACATGACTTTTGAAATCCATTCACACCAAACTGGGTGAGAATCCTTTCATTCTGAGGACTTGTTTTATAAAAGGCCACTTAATCTTATCATACGTTTTTTGAAGTCTAGGTTTTGGATCACCCCATCTTGTTTTTTTTTTTCTATGCAGCTCGTGTATTGTTTTGTGTAATATTACAACACCTTCCATTATATATCTTTTCGGAATGAAGGCTGTCTAAGATGGACCTATCAGTTTATCTGCCACTTTCAAAATTCTAGTTTAACACCTTTGTAAAAACCTTAAAGGACACATTTAAGAGGCAAATAGGCCTGTATTGTTGTATCCTAGTTTAAATTTCTTGTTTTGGGAGAATAAATTTCGAGCTCAAGCTCTAAGGAAACGTCACAGCCTTCTAATCTTAAATTGCCACCGTTCCATGGGTGATCCACCCCTAATCTCAGACTCCCAAACCTGTTTTACCGTACATGTGCTATATGGACTAAAAAAGGTTTGTTCTATAGATATATGATGTGCTTTGATCATCTATATATGACGTATGGAGGTAACAGGACATGCTTTATCCTTCGTGAAATGTTATGCGTCCCTGCGTCTAATTATTGGTGCCATATTTTCTATAAATCTAATCAAATTTGAGAAAGATTAATCAGCGCGCACCTCATAGGGTCTTTCTTCTTGGACAGAGCGAGTACATCTTTGCAATGTTTGGTTGGTTCTCAAGTAAATAAGAGAAAATGGAATTTAACTCACTAGGGTTTGATTGATGTGTGGGATCACTGATTGAGATCGACATCGTTTTGGTTGGACGACGTGGTAATAATGGTATTGTGGAGAGACATGGATCAGCGATGAATAGACCACTATCAAGTAAATAAGGAAAAAAGGAATCAAACTCAGGGGTTTGATTGACGTGTGGGATCACCGATTCCTATGTCTGTGATGCCGTTTGATACTGTTTCTGGTAATTCGGTCTAGAAACGGAATCGTTTCTTGTGATTCAACTCAGAATTAGAATCTTTCACATTCTTAATTAGTTGAGAAAAGGAATCTTTCACAATCTTAATTTTATCTTATTGGCACGGCGACAGTTACGCATACGACCACATGCTCGTACTTATCCTTCCAACTTGCAAAAGTGCTTCAAGGTTACAACTGCTCAATTATGTTTTATAGTCCATTTCCATTCACATGATTCTGACTTGGGCCCCAGTACGTGACAAACTCTCTCACACATGAGTCTGTTTCTCTTATTGTGACACAATGTGTCCCCCCGTGCTAGGAAGGGTGTAACTCAAGAACCCATTTGTTATTTGAAAAATAGTACTCCCGCCGTTCCAAATTATAAGTCATTACTTTAAACATTTTTTTGAGCATCAAAGTATCTCAATTTTGACTAAATTTATATAATTAGATAATGAAATTTATGATATCAAATGAGTATCATAGATCCTTATTAATCATATTTTCATACTATACCTATTTGATGTCATAAAACTTTTGTAATTCTCTCTGTATACAATTTTAGTCAAAATTGAGACGCTTTGATGACTTTTCAAGAAACTTGGAATGACTTATATATAATTTGGAATGTAGGGAGTACAATTCTAGCTTGATGAGTACGTGTGCTATATATCCTAAAAAGGTTTGTTCTATAGATATATGATGCTTTGATTATCAATATATGACGTCGGAGGGAATAGGACACACTTTATTCTTAGTGAAATGTAACGCGTTGATGTGTCCAATTATTGGTGACATATTTTCTATAAAGTTAATCAAATTTGAGAAAGATTGATCACTCATAGGATCTTTCTTCTTGGACAGAGGGGTACGTCTTTGCAAGTGTTTGGTTGGTTCTCAAGTCAATCAGGGAAAATGGAATCTAACTCATTGGGGTTTGATTGATGTGTGGGATCACTGATTGCGATCGACTTTGCTTTGGTTGGACGATGTGGTATTAATGGTATTGAGGAAAGACATCAGCAATGAATATATAGACCGCTATCAAGTAATTAAGCGAAAATGGAACCCAACTCAGGGGATTGATTGATGTGTGGGACGACTGATTGTGATCGACTTCGTTTTGGTTGGGTGACAAGGTAATTATTGTATTATGGAGAGACATCAGCGATGAATAGACCGCTATTTGGTCTGATTCTTTTGCTCTCCAGTTTGGAAGTGCTCTGCACATTGTCGACTTCAATAGTGAAGCATGTCGGTTTTCGGTACTACATCACCATCAGGTTTTCCTAATCTGAGGCAACTTCATCTAGTAGGCTTGTGTGAATGGGAGGAGTGGAATGGATGCAGCCGAAGCCGAGAGAGCATGAGAGTTGTCACACACAACACACAACATGGCAATGCCTGCTCTCCAGAGTCCCGGCTGAAAATTAGTAACTGCAAGCTGAGCTGTCTTGGGCCGGGTCTCGCCAGCAGCAGAAGGCTTGCTTTGAGAGAACTGAAACTGCACAATCTAGCCAACCTGACACATGTAGAGAACTTCGCTTCTGTTCACCATCCATCAGATCGCGATTTGGTCTAACAGTTACAAGCAGTCTGTCTAAATGTTCTACAGAACCTTCTGCAGTGCAGGCAGACGATCCGCTGGAACATGCATTGCCTAGAATTAATCAGTTTCTTGACAATTTAGTTTCCCAATTTGGATTTCAAATATATGTGTACGATGTTCATGATGATGATGATTAGGAACAAGTCATGACCGGGTCATTACATGGCTGCAGAGGTAGAATTTAATTCCATCCTAGTTCATGAGATACAGAGACTTAAACAAGCTACTAGTGAATTCAAGGATTTTGCGAAAAATTGATGGCGAGACCAAGGCATGCATCTACAAACCCAATAATGGGATAGACTAAAAGAAAAATGCGTGATCATTTTATCCCTCCATAAAAACGTGATTTGCGTAAGAAATTGTTGCACTTGCTAAAAACTCTGATATTGCTAAAATTTGTGATGATGTACTGAATTTATCCACTACACAGGCTATAATAGAGCAACATTTAGTGGACACTAAATCTGAGTTACCTTTGTCACATATTTGTTCTTCTAGTGCTTGAAGAGTTGTGTGATTGTGCTTCCATTGTACAAGTGCCATGTTGGGGGGAAGCCAAATATTCATAACCCCCATAGATTTCGGTCACGACTATCACCAAGACCCTGACATCATCAGCCGGTGCACCGAAGACATCTTGGGGAAGCCAAAGATATCCTCCGGCCTCAGTCAAGCGTGCAGGGAAGGCACTGGCCGATGATGTCTTCGGGTGGCCGAGGATATCTTCGGGCGTGAGCACACGCCTCGGCGGAGCGCTGCTCGAAGATGTCTTCGAGCCCGAAGATATCTTCGCCCTCAAATGCGTAGAAGGGAGAAGCAGCGGGCGGAAATGCTTTCGAGCACCGAAGATATCTCCATCTTGCAAGTGCATTATTCGTGGGAGAAGGCTGGAGTCATCCTCGGGGCCACCGACCTCCGAAAATGTCTTGGGATCCCGAAGATGTCTTTGGACAAGTGGTCTCAAACAGGCGGTTATGCGTTCGAGAACAATATCACTTTGGGTATGCAGCTTGGCAGGTCATGTCCACGTGGGCGCAGCGGATGGGCCCTACACGGAGTGGTTGGAGCCCAAGGCGCGCAAAGGCTCTGAAGCCCTTCCATCCCGGGAGAATATACTAAGATGCTGAGTAGGTAGAAGGGCAAAAGGGTCATGTAAAATTCTATGGGCAACTATAAATAGCCCTGCCCGGGACAGTGTAACGGACGGATGGAGAATTAATACAAAGAGCATTATTGTTCATTTCGTTTTCCACTTCGTGTATCCTTTCACAACCTTAGTTCGGCAACCCGAGGGCTACCTCAGGGAGGGGTAGACCAACATTGGCGCCCACCATGGTTGTCGCGAGCTATCCATGGCGCGAGGAAGCGAAAGGCACGGCCGCTCGACCCGAACCTGTCGCCCGGGACTGGTTTGCGAAGCCGCCACCTTTACCGAACGGCAACGATAACAAAGAAGACGCCGGGCGGGTAGCTCCGGAGGTCCGCTGGACCGACGGACGGGCGGGACAGAACTTCGGTTCCCAAGAAAAATGAACACCGGAATGGCGGCGGCGGCACGAACTCAAAGACGAGATCATCACCCGGGGAAGAATCCTAAAAGAGTTGAGTGATCGGCAAAACGAAGTGCGCGACCTCAAGGCTCACCGAGATCTTGCCGCTCAAGCAGCAGCGAAAAAGCATAGAGAACAACTAACCCGAGAACAACTCAGACAAGCCGAAGTCGAGAAAACAAGACTCATTCTAAATCAACCAATTCCAAGAGCAAGTCAGAAATCAAGTAAGGGGGCGAAGTCGAAATGTAGACCAATACCGTAAGCCACCCTCGAACACCCGATTGAAGAAGATAATGAAGGAATAGATCCCACATCCCCATTGTCGGCCGGAATTACAGCGGCATCCCTAGTCGCCAAAGCTATAAACCAAGATTACCCCCTTTCGACAGCAAAATAGACCCGAAGAAGTTCATCGCCAGCTACGAAGCCGCGGTCCATTCGGCAGGAGGAAATGCTGCAATTCTGGCAAAATCTCTCATCATGGCAGTCGAAGATATCACTCATGAGTGGTATGTAGGCCTTCGGCCATTATCCATCGAAACCTGAAACATCTCAGGGCGAACTAACAACCACATTTGAGGGTTTCAAGTCAAGAAAAAAGTATACAAGGGACTTTTACTCCAAACTAAAACAAGAGGAAGGTGAATCACTTTCGGTCAATACCTAGACAGGATAATTCAGCTTCAGGCTCAAAATCCCAACGTATCTGACGAGGTGGTCATCGCATCTGCAATAGAGGGCATGGACATTGGTCAGTGCGCATCAACCTTAGAAAGAGAAGAACCAGAGTCAGTGAAAGAGCTATTCGAGGAAATCAGAAAGTTCGCAAGGGCCGAAGAAGGCCTCAAGAGAAGAAAGGCAACAAAAAGAGGAGCAAAACAGCAATCACCGAACCCTGCAACTTCCAAAGAGCGGTGAGGAGGGGAAAAATACGCCGGGTGAACACCCTCCACGAAGATCCGAGCAATTACCCAAAATTGGGCAAGACACGAATATCCAAGCCCAACCAAGCACAAGACCACCTCAATCAAATAGAGGCAGGCGTGCCCCGGAGGGAAGGGGACGCGGAAGAGGAAGAGGAGGTCCGAGAGTCCCTTATTGCTTCATTTACGGCGAAGACACCGGCCATTTTAGCAGAGAAAGAAAGTATGGCCAAATCATGAAGGAGCAAATGATGAAGGACAGCCAAGCACCAAAGCATGTATTTCATAGTACCAGGGAATCATCTGTAGACCAGGCGAATTCCCATTTCGCACCCTACACATATCAATATGGTTACTCACAGCCCTTTCAGCAGTAGTACACTTGGCAAATCCCCAGATACTTTCCATTACCACAACCATCGCAGAATTAGGCACAATCAGCCGCAGTCTCATCTCCAGCAAACCTTGAATACCAGCTGCAGACAAATCAAGCCAAACCTGAAGTCAACAACGAAAACAAAATAGTGAATTCTGTGCTTCAGAGCAACGACCACATATACGCAATCACCGGAGGCTCGAATCTCGAGCATGAAAGCAAGAGGGCCAGGAAGGATTATGAAAGAAGAGTACATACAGTTTCCCCGAGACTACCGCTAAACAAACCAGCCTGGTCGCTTGTCCCCATCACATTCGACGAGGACGACTTCCAAATCGAGATTACCCACACTGCGATGCATTCGTAGCAACGGCAAACGTGGTGGATTATACCTTACACAACATTTTAGTGGACAATGGGAGTTCAGTAGATATTCTCTTCATCAAAGCTTTCAAGAGCATGGGAATGGACAGGCGCACTCTCCAACTAGCAGGTAACGCTCTATTCGGATTTGGGGGAAAGAGAATAGACGCAATCGGCTAGAAAGACATCATGGTTACTTTCGGAGATGACAACAGAATCCGCACCGAGAAAATCACTTTTGACATAGTGAATATAGACTACCCTTATACAGCTATCTTTGGAAGGGGGGTAATCAGCAAGTTCGATGCCATAATTAAGCAATGCTACCGTGCCTGAAAATGCCATCACCCTTCGGAGTCATAACTATTCGGGGGGATCAAGAGGCAGCACGCCGAATGGACAGAAAGCCTATTCCAAGCTACAGCATGATCAATGAAGTAACTCTCTCCGAAAAGAAAAAATACGACGAAGAGAACAAAAGTGAAAATCCAAAACAGCCGAGGGTGGACACAGCCGAAGCAACAACCAAGATGCCCTTATCGCAAGCATGCCCTGACAGGTGTGTCATAGTGCGATCCGAACTACAATCAGAAGAGAAAGCAAGCCTGCTGTGTTTCCTAAACAAGAACAAAGACGTGTTCGCCTGGTCGGCGGATGATCTCAAAGGAGTAAGCAGAGACTTAGCTCAACACAGCCTAAATGTCGAAAAAATAGCAAAATCGAAGAAGCAAAAACTACGAAAATTATCTGACAAGCGAAGCGAAAGCAGCCTGCGACCGAAGTCCAAAGACTGCCGACGCCGAGTCATCGAGGCCGATACAATACCCAGAATGGTTAGCAAATTTGGTCTTGGTGCAAAAGAAGACAAGCACTAAAGACATCAAGAAATGGCGAATGTGTGTCGATTTCACTGACCTCAACAAATCTTGTCCAAAAGACCCCTATCCACTTCCGAGAATAGACACTCTAATCGACATCGCAGCCGGTTGTGAGAGAATGAGTCTACTAGATTGTTTCTCAGGATATCATCAGATATGGATGAATCCAGAACATGAGGAAAAAACAAGCTTCATCACCCCAGGAGGAACTTACTGTTTCAAATGAATGCCCGAAGGTCTGAGAAATGCAGGCCCAACTTTCTCAAGAATGTCAGATGAAGTGTTCAGAGAACAGAAGAAAAAGAAGAATCTTGTCACATACGTGGACGATATCGTGGTGATCAGCAATTGCAAGGACACGCATGTCGAGGACCTCAAGGAAACCTTCGCAAACTTAAGAGGAAGTGGACTTCGGCTAAATCCGGAGAAGTGTATATTCGATATCACCAAGGGAAAGATGCTGGGATGTTAAGTCTCAGCAAGAGGAATAGAGGCAAACCTAGAAAAAATCACAGCAATCCTAAAAATGAAGCCTCCGAACAGCCAAAAAAAGTTACAGGGACTAACAGGCCACATTGCAGCTTTAAGCAGGTTTATCTCCTCCGTCAGTCAAAAAGGACTCCCCTTTTTCAGAGCCCTAAAAGAGAGAGTCTCCGAATTTGAGTGGGGACCTGAACAGTAGAAAGCTTTCAAAGACCTAAAAGATTACCTGACAAAGCTGACGGCAATGTCCAAACCTTCCCCGAAAGCAGTTCTGCTACTTTACCTCGCAGCTTCGCTAGTCGCAGTAAGTGCGGTTCTAGTCGAGGAAAGAGAACACGAACACAACCTCAAGCAATTCCCCGATGTATTGCATTTCTGAAGCCCTTTAAGCCCGCAAAGCTAAACTATTGAACTACAGAAAATCGCATACACCGTGCTTATGGCATCCCGAAAGCTGAAACCTTATTTCCAAGCACACAAAATCCGAGTCATCTCAGCTCAATCCCTGGAATCTCTATTCCAAAACAGCAAAGTGGTCGGCCGAATAGGCAAATGGGTAGCCGAACTGAATGAATTCGTAATTGATTTCGAACATAGATCAGCTATCAAGTCACAAGCAATCGCGGGTTTCATAGCCGATTGGACACCTTCGGTAGCATGACAACACACTCAAGTTTGATGAGCCAACATGGTCAGTACACCGTGATGGAGCCCGGTGTGACAAGGGGCTGGCATCTCGGCAATTTTAACTCCACCTTCTGGTCCCCAATTCGCACGTAGCAAGACTGCAGTTCCCCTACGACTAACAATATAGCGAATATGAAGCAGTGTTGCTGGCACTCAGAAAGCTGAGAGCCTTGGGCATAAAAAAGGTGCATCATCTATTAGGACTCAATGGTAATCAAAGGCCAAGTAGAAAAAGAATACATGGCTAAAGAACCCGTGCACGCCAAGTACTTGCAAGCAGTCAGAAAAATGGAGAAGCATTTCGTCGGTTTCACCATAAAACACATACCGAGAAGTGATAACAGAGAAGCAGATGAACTCGCGAAAGCAAAGACACAAGAGATCCCAACCCCAGGAGATGTTTTCTATCAGCTATTAACAATCTAGGCAATCAGAGATGAAGAAGAAGCTCCAAGAGCAATACACGCCATAACAAGCCAAGATTGGAGAGCACCCATTTTAAGCTTATCTTCAAGGCACCTATGAACCCGACAGCAAACATGAGGAACAAAGAATGATGTCCAGAACGAAACATTATTCTATCATCCAAGGCGAATTATATAAAGATGGCATTGTAGCCCCAAAACTCAAATGCATCAGCATCAAAGAGGGCAGGAAGCTACTTGGTGAAATTCATGCAGAGCTCATAGAGGACCACATGAGATAGCCCACGAGCAATGAGGCAGGGGTTCTATTGGCCAACAAAGGCCGAAGACACCAAGCAACTAGTGAGAACATGTGAGAACTGCCAAATGTTCGCGAAAAGCGAACGCCCTAAGCAAACCCAAATGTAATCCATAATCCCGACATGGCCACTGCAGAGATGGGGGGTTGATATAGTCGGTCCCTTGCCTCCAGCTCCAGGAAACGTCAAATATGCAGTTGTAGCCCTCGAATACTTCACGAAATGGATTGAGGCTAAATCACTAGCGATGATAACTTTGGGAACGCTGATCAGCTTCATCTGGCAGCGGTTGTATGTTGTTTAGTCCCAAATATATAACGATTGACAAATGAAAAACAATTCGACTCAACCGAGTTCTGAAATTTTTGCAGTGACCTAAGCATCAAGCTAAGCTTCGCCTCGGTGAACCACCCGCAAAGCAATGGAGCAGTCGAAAAAGCCAACGGCCTCATCTTCTCAGCCGTCTCAAAGTCGCTTTGGAATGCAAAAAAGGGACACCGGCCAACCGAGATGGTAACTGCAGTTTGGGGTCACAACATTTCCTTGTCAAGGACCACAGGCTTCACCTCATTTCGCACTATATGGCGAAGAAGCAGTAACTTCAGAAGAACTCAAGCTTGGGTCTTTGCGTACCGAAATAGCAGCAACCACCAATATGCAGAGATATGTAGAAGCAGAGATAGCCGAACTCAAAAAATTACAAGCGGCCCAGAACTTAGACAAATATCACAGTGAAACAAAGAGCTGCCGAGACAGATCAGTTCTTCAAAAAAACATTCATGCAGGAGACATGGTTCTAATCAGGCACCCAGACAAACAGGGCAAATTGCAATCACAATGGTATGGTCCATTCATCGTCTCAAGCGAGATAAAGTCAGGCGTATTCCAGCTAAAAAACGAAGATGGTGAAGAGATCCCCCACACCTAGAACGCGGATAACCTCCGTAGATTTTACCCATGACACCTCGCTTCGAGTGGAGTTGTAATTTTTTTTCATTCCTTTTTGTAATTTTACTTTCCGAACAATCTAGGGACTGCACTCTTTTTCCTCGCAGGGGAAACCTCTCCGGGGGTGTGAGGTTTTTTAACGAGGCAGTCCTGTTTTGTAATTTTCTTTATTTCCAAATTAAATGAATCTTTTCCCCACATCTCGCGCAAGATTTACAATAACCAAAAACGAGGTATCACTAGACACCTCCAATATTCGGATAAAGCATCTCAGCCGTTAATTTACAGAAGAGATCTGCAAACACGGTCAATATACCGAATAAAACTAACTGATCAACAAAAACAAGAGTCGGTTCAGGCGAAAATGCCCACGTCGCCAAAAAGCGAAACCCTTGGTTCAAGACAAAAGCGTCTTCGCTCCAAGATAGGCAAAGAGCCTACGGTTTGAGAAGGAAAAAAGACCTATCCCAAACCAAAATGGCAAATATTCATTAATAATGCCCAAAAGAAGCACGTGCTGATAGCACAAATCGTACCCGATCACACAGGGCACATGCAATCTATCAATGCAAAGATCTCATCATACAAACTTTCATACAACGAATCAAGCCACCTTAATGGCAACATCACAGCCATAGTACAGCAAAACCTGTATATAAAGAAACTCAAGTGCACCCCAAAGTCTCAAGAAAATTAGAGACAACTCAAATACAATCCAAGCAGCAATAGCTCAGAGAGTGAGCAATCAGAGGGACTTCGGTCCATTAGAAATGAGAGGCTTCGGGAAAGCTGCTAGCCTATTCGCGCGCAGAGAGAGCTGAAGGACAGTTTTATCAGGTAGCGCTTTGCACTTCGTTCACAGGCGCCCAGCTATCTGGCGACTTCTGGAAGAAGCAATTCGTTGAAGGATAGTTCTACCAAGTAGAACTTCGCTTTTCCCTCGTCGGGCACAAACCATCCGAGAAGCGGGCAACTGGCTTCTCGTCGAGGGGCAGTCCTATCAAGTAGAAGGATTGTCCGAAGTAGCTAAAGCTGAAAGCCACTAGGCAGCGACGATGAGTCGAGTCGCGAAGACTCAAAAACTATGGCCACAATAACATAATCAGGAGGGCCTATATGATCGCCTACTCCTGCAAGCAATCTTTGGCACGGTCGAGGTTCACAGGAGTTCAGGGCTGAGCCCGGAGAAAATAGCCGACAGAACCACCGAAGATGCGCAACACAAAGAACTCGAACCCGCGCAAACCGAAGTGCAAAGCTCCTGGTCAAATCAAATCGGCCAAAGTTACATTCCGAATTGCTACAACTTCATTAAGAATTGCTCTCGCCATCCTCCAGCTCGCGCAAGGTCACCCTGATACTCTTGCTCTTCAAGAAAATCTTGAAGCGAATCCAGGAAAAGCAGTAGAGCTAAGAAGGCCAAAAGCACTTTCATCTTTTGGAGTAATCTCCGTACTTGTAAAACGTAAAAAGAAAAACAAACATATAATATATCCAAAGAACAAAGATATGATGATTTCGCAAATCGAAGTGTTCCAATTCCCAAAAAAAGGGGAGGGCGTTCTTTCACAGTTACAAACTTTAGCAAATCAAAACACTTCATTTAGCGAAAAAAGGGAAGGGCGTTCTTTCAAATAAACAAAATATTCTAAGGCTCGCTTATCTAAAATGCCTACTGTTACAATAGCGATATCTCAGAATCTCGGGAATCGAAGGTCCCTCTTTGGGCTCTCCTTTTTGGTTCCAGTAAAACAAAATTTCGTCGAGAAGATTGCGGGACGAAGATTGAAATCCTTCCAAAATGCCTCAACAAACTCCGAAGTACGCCGAAGTTTCTCGGCGTGAAGACCCATAAACTCCAAAAGACTTCTTTCCGGATTTCGTTGCTTAAAAACCCGCCACGATGATCCGCTAACACCGAAGTTACCAAACTCCGCTTTCAAAAAAGGTTCATCAACAAAGTGCGCAGGCCCCTCGTCGGGGACCAGCGCAACTGATTATAAACAAGTATTGTTTAATACAACATTCAATATTACAACATCCTCCACAGACTCAAACAAGTCTACTACGGTTTAACTCTCCCTCACATCCTCGGCCGAGGTAGCAGCACCTTGGGAGCCATCAGCTGTAGCCCCCGAGCTTCGAGTGGCATCGGGCGAAGACGCTGCACACCAGAGAAGGAGCTGGAGGGGTAGGAGCATTCGCGGCCTCCGCCTGGTTACACGCCGTAATGAACTCCATCACCTTGGCCCGGATCCTCTTGCCATCATCGGTATCCTGCGTCACGGGCGGTAGCGAAACACAAAAAATTAAAGACACAAAATTGTGCAAGCAAACACAAACCGAAAACATATTAGTACAAACCAACCTTAGCCCAGGTGAGAGCCGCTCGAAGAAGAGCAAGGTCCCGACCAGCCGGAGTCCAGAAGCCATCAAAAAATTTGACGGCCGAAGCATTGGTAGCTTCGTTTAGGACCCAGTATGTCTTGGAATCCTTGGGCTCAGCGGCATCAAGGTGGGTTCATCTAGCTTTAGTAGGAGTGTTGATGTTTTTAAGTGCTAAAAGAATAAGAAGGATTCCGCAAGTGCATGGAACATCATTGTAGCTTTTCCCTAGAAGAGTATTCTAGAGTATCGTATCCACGGGGAAGCTAATAGTAAAGAATTCTAATAACTCACAATCATGTATCTACTAACTTAGCAAACCAACTAGACTAAAGTCGGGGTAAGTGATAAATAATAATAATAATACCATAAATAATAAAGCATAAGAATACTATGCTAAATGAATAGATTAGCTAATCAAGAGGACAACGGAAGAGATCAAGGTTCCTAGACACTTCTCTATTACTTTGGTTCTAAGATAACTGAAGCATGGATAGATATAGCAATCACACTAAGCACTTTGGAGCAGCAAGTACCTTTCCAACTCTCGAAAAGACCGGGAAGAGTTAGTTGGGGGAAGGCTGCCAAAAGCTCTATGAACATCAACCCTAACGTGGTGGATTACAAAGGCCTAACAGAGCTGTCACCCCTTACAGGGGCTACCACAACTAACCGGAGGATTGTGCGCAACCTCAGGTAACCTATGGTCTAGACACCATGTCTACACTATCGATTACTACTCTAATTACCTAGCATAACTAGAGCACTCAATACGAGCAAAGATCCCATGCAATGAATAAATACTATACTAAATATGAAAAGCATAAAAAGTAAATAGAGAAGATAAATATATATTAAAGCATAAGTCTTGTAAAGTAAAGATACAAAGACATACCAAAACTCTGAAGACTCTCCAGAATCAGAGCGCAGCTCCACTCTCCCTAACTCTCAACTAGATCTAATCTATTACATTGGAAAGTCTAACCCTAGATCTACATTGAAGAGAGAGAGTTCCTCACATTGGGACCCCTCTCTAATCAATGCGATGAATAATGAATTAGGATTTCAGGGGGGAGCCCCCGCCCTTGCTTATATAGGTCGGTGGGATGAATCTCAGCCCCCTTGGATCAAACCGAATTGATTGAACGGTGTAGATCTACTCCATAGGTAGGTTGTAGGAAGGTTCCGAAGCGTGACACGTGTCTCCATAGGGGGTGCCGGCGTGGCCCCACTTGTCAGGCCGCTCGGCCCGACATCCTGACATGTGGGGTCTGGCCTTCGCGAGTTGTCTTCTTTTGTCCTTTAGACCCTTGGAATTTATACTAATCGGCCTAGTTTGATCCTTTTCTTCTGTTTCACTATTTCTTCTCTTTTTCTCTCAGATTCTCGCTATTCTCCTGGAGTTCACTTGCAAAACCGAAAGTGTGCAACAAAACTCGTGGAAATCATTAGTAATAACCCTATCTTCTATTGTTCTTGTTCTCAAATGTTCTATCATTTCATGGTAAAATGTTAACGTTAACTACCGTCAACAAGCTCCCCCAACCTTACCTTTTGCTAGTCTCTTAGCAAAACACATATATACTATAAGGCAAACTTGGATTAGGAGTTGCTACGATACTTTCATTCTTATAGAGTACACATGCTTTCAAAAAGAAACTCTACTCTGGATTGGATAAACTTATTCTGACTTCAAACTCACCCTTATTACCAAACTATGGAGCTTTTACTCTCACTTGGGTCTTTAGTGATTGAAAGACAGAACAATCCAGTCAATGCACTTTTTATCAAGTCTTTGATCAACTAATATTCCAGAGTTTTCATAAATTTTCAAATAAAACTCAAAGCTCAATTGAATGGCACTCACAATCTCTTAATATGTGGTATTTATGGAGCCTCACTAGGCATTAATAGTGTTATGCCTTCTCTCTTGAATATGTAGTATTTTTGTGGAACAAGGCTAAATGTATTAAGCCTTCTCTCATCTCTCACTCTCTTTCTAAAAATGGCTTATGTGGAGCTCATAGGAGTGGCACTCTTAAATAATATAGCATATTTGCAAAGGATATATTGTAGTTCAAACAATGGATCCATAGAGAGTTCAGACAGTTAAAAACAGAGGTAGCATGTGTAGAGAATATGGTGGATAGGTGTATATTTGGTGGCTAAACCTAATTCTACTTTTACTCCTTCAAAGATATGAACAAATCTCTCTTTTGAAACTTGGAAACTTGAGAGAACTTCGGCCGCAAACTTTTCTCTTCTTCTTTTTTAAGCTTTTTTTTCTTTTTCTTCCAGAGAGGCGGGCATCTAAGTACCCATTGTTTTATTGTGGACACTTGTCCTTTTTTTTACTCTCTTTTTTTTTTTTAAGCAAATGACCCAAATCTCTTTCCACTCGATAAACTTTTGAGAGATAACAACAAAACCATTTGGAGTAAATAAACATGGGCTTCCTATAGTCTTATGGAGTATTTATTCTCGTGTAGGAATAAAACATTTGTAAGTGGATAAAGATGGAAAAAGAATGGTATTGCGATCATCCCCATGTAGGAACAATGCATATGTATGTAAGTGGAAGGTGGGTAGATAGAACTTGTCTTTTCATGACTAAACTCTCACAAGTATCAAAGCAAAAGCTTGAACTACTCAATCCAAAGCAAACAACGTATGTAACATGAAAGTTTTCCTAATCTAAATATCATAAATATGGCTTTGGTAAGAATTTTAACACTCTGCCAAACAAGAGCTCATCATGAAAGATTTTAACTTTTCAAAACAAATCTCCAGATATAGTTTCACTAGGAACAAGATAAATAGTAGCTCCTACTTTCTCATATCTTATCCCCCAATTACCTAGACTTAGATCAAGTGTATGCGACCCACAAGTCGGTATAGAGCAAATTTGAAAGCAGGACAATTATATCCAAAACATCGGAGGAATTTCAGATTAAAAAACAAGATACTAAAAACAATTAGAGCAGAGCAACTATTCATCATTTCCAAAGCAAACTTTATTCTTAACACTAAACTTATTAATCACACCTTAAAAACATGCATATAAAACTAAGACAAACATTTATTTTATTTAAAAATGTTATGCATCTTTTTTTATGTCTCTCTTTGTTTTAAAGCAAGCAATCATATGAGCTAGTAATAAAAAGGATAATAAAGAGATACTTATCTTACTAACTTGGGGTGGCCTCTCGCCAAGCTAGGTTGACGGTAGGTGCTTGAGATGAGGTTGATAGATGGAGGTGATGTCGCCCTTCCTTGGTGGAGCATTGATGATTATGACTATTGAATGAATGCTCTATCAAGTAGTCAAATGCCTCTTTACGTCATGGCTCATAATTCCTATTGATGAAACTCAAATAGACAAGAAAGCTAGTGGAACTCGTTAAGCGTTAGCGTTGGATAATTTAAGCTTTAATTGTCTAGAGCTTCTTAATAACTATAGATTAAATATTCAAAATTAAGTTTTAACATGAATTAAGCAAAATTAATATTTTATTTTGCATCTTAAGTTTGAGTTTTATTGTGCTTGTTCCCAAATGTTCTAACTATCGTCAATAAGCTCCCCCAAGCTTACCTTTTGCTAGTCTCTTAGCAAAACACATATATACTATAAGACAAACTTGGATTAGGAGTTGTTACGATACTTTCATTCTTATAGAGTACACATGCTTTCAAAAAGAAACTCTACTCGGATCGGATAAACTTATTCTGACTTCAAACTCACCCTTATTACCAAACTATGGAGCTTTTTACTCTCACTTGGGTCTTTAGTGATTGAAAGACAGAACAATCCGATCAATGCACTTTTTGTCACGTCTTTGATCAACTAATATTCCGAGTTTTCAAAAATTTTCAAATAAAACTCAAAGCTCTGAATTGAATGGCACTCTCAATCTCTTAATATGTGGTATTTATGGATCCTCACTAGGCATTAATAGTGTTATGCCTTCTCTCTTGAATATGTAGTATTTTTGTGGAACAAGGCTGAATGTATTAAGCCTTCTCTCATCTCTCACTCCCTTTCTAAAAAATGGCTTATGTGGAGCTCATAGGAGTGGCACTCTTAAATAATATAGCATATTTGCAAAGGATATATTGTAGTTCAAACAATGGATCCATAGAGAGTTCCGGCAGTTTGAAAGGCTGCCGAAGTGACGATGGCGCAATGTTTCTTCGCCGGGGGCCGGTTCAATTCAGATCCGGGGCGTGTGTTCTTCTTCTTCGGATTTGATCAAAAATGAAGCAGAGTCGGTCGCCGGGGCGGAGTCATGTGCTTTCACAACCCAGTTGGATCCCATCGCCTATGAAGAACTCGCGTCCCGCATACAAAAAAGACAAATAAAAAAAAGTCAAACATCCAAAAACCAAAAATAAGCATACAAGAAAAACGAAATACCATATCATGGAAAGCAATCCCATGACAACGAGAAGGACCGCGAACTACTACGCCGACGCCTCGAGGGGCTTCGCGAGAAGGTGACCTACCCCAACATCTCGTGGCTCCATAGGTCCAGCCCTTTCCGAGATCACTTTCCTCTGCCTAGATTCTAAAGCAGAGGTGCTTCGGGTCACATAAGGGCCAGGCCTTTGGCTTCCTCGACCACCTTGAGCACCCCGAGTAGCTCGACCATGCCCTTGACCGCGTCCACGACCTTGGCCCAAACCATGACCAGGGGAAGAGGCTAGTTCCGAGCAGCTTCCCTCGCTAGTTTTTTCCGTTCCCTCACTTCAGCTAGGTCCTCATGCTCAGGGTACTCAATGCCCATCAAATCAAAAATCATGTTCAGCCGAGGAAGGCCGGCAAGGCTTTGCTCCTTAACCTTATGCTCTTTTTCTCAGTATAAGGGCCGAGAACGAGCTTTGTCAAATGTTCTATTTCTTCAACATATTCCTCATCACACAAATAGATCTCTGGGCAAGAAACCCTCGGATCCAGGCCATGATATCCTCCTCGACATTCCTCACGGACAATAGGCGGTCATCTTGGCACAATGGCCAGAAATCAATAGACATCCCCTCTTCGACCAGGATCTCGGCTAATCCGCTTTTTAGAGGTAGCCAGAAAAGGCTTTCTTGCAGACCTCTTCGGCCTCCCCAAAAGCGGTAGCCTCCCCAAGCCGAAACCCATCCATGGGAATCATCTTGGAGACAAGGACATTGGCCTTCGGTAGGCCATTCGTCATTGCATTCATAAGCTCCTCCTCCTCGCATACCCGAATATAAAACCAGTAATCAGTCCAATCTTCCCATTTATTCCAACAAGCGGTTAGCAATCTTGATTGAGCCACTTTGCCTCTTCGGGGATAAAATTGTATGAACCAAACTCATTACGGCGGTGCGAGGGTCATCCTTCTTCATTTGATATGCTCTCATAAACGAGGCTTTCGTAGTTCCGCACGAACAAGTTCACATTTGGGGTTTCCCCATCATCTTAGCGACCATGGCAAATACATGTAGCCAAGCAATCCCATTTGGCGTAAGCTAATGATTCTATAGATTGAAGCATTCCAGGACCTCATCGAAGAAAGGCTCAACGGGAAATCAAAGTCCAGCTTTGAAAAAATCCTAAAAAATGACTGCCCTCATAAGGTTCCAGATCCGAATCAATTCGGACCCCAGGCTTAGCACAAAGGCATGCGAAAAAGGAGTAAGCAATCCACGTTCGCGATATTCATTTAAATCTGAATCAGTAACCGAGAGATCTCCCAAATTCGAAGCTTGGAAGGATCTCGTTTTTCCTCGGGCTCGGTACAAACATCGGCTGATTCGCCAGGTCTCACCAGCTTCAACTAGGATATCTTAGTCCCTGTCGGCACCATCAACATCGATAAACCGAGTGATTCACTCTCCAACTCAACTTGAGCAGCCATTGTGCGAATAGGCGTTGCCTCCGCGTAATGTTGGGGCTATAAGCGGGAGGAGCATTCGTTGGTACGGATGACCTTTCGGATGAAGTCCCAGACGACGACATCGTCGCCTCCCGAATTCAAGCTTGAGGAACCGGATGAACCCGAAGAACTCGACATCTATTAAAAAGGGAAATTGAAAGCGAAACTCCAAACCAAAAAAACTAAGGAAAGAAACAAGAGAAAACAACATAATGCAAAAAGCACAAAGAGGAAATTACTCACCGCGAGGAGTCCACTGGGCGAAGAGGAAAGCTTCAAGCATGAAGACCAACCCGAAGAAGGGCTCCGAATTAAGGGGCTACCCTTCAAGCTACTCGGGCAAGTGCGTAGAAAAAATGAAACCGGGGGGGGGGGGGGGGGGGGTTTATATACCACCTGCATCGTCCAACGGTCATGATCTGCTTCGTCTCTCCACCCCGCGCACACAAACCCCGACGAAAATTAATAATAAAATAACAATTTATTGTTCAAAAAAATCCTCTCCCGCCATTTGAGGGCGTTCTTGTCGCGTCCGAAGTGGCGCGCCCCGCCCTGAAATGGCCAGTAGTGCGTGGCTTTTCGGGGCAGGTCCGACGGCTACCGTTGGGGGGAGCCAAATATTCATAACCCCCATAGATTTCGGTCATGACTATCACCAAGAACCTGACATCATCGGCCGATGCACCGAAGACATCTTCGGGGAGCCGAAGATATCCTTGGGCCTCGGTCAAGCACGCAGGGGAAGGCACCGGCCGATGATGTCTTCGGGTGGCCGAGGATATCTTCGGGCTGTGAGCACATGCCTTGGCGGAGCGCTGCTCCGAAGATGTCTTTGGAGCTCGAAGATATCTTTGGCCCTCAAATGCATACAAGGGAGAAGCAGCGGGCCAGAGATGCTTTCGGAGCACCGAAGATATCTCCGTCTTGCAAGTGCATTATTCATGGGAGAAGGGGGGAGTCATCCTCAGGGCCACCGACCTTCCGAAAATGCCTTCGGATCCCCAAAGATGTCTTCGGACAAGTGGTCTCAAAAGGGTGGTTATGCGTTCCGAGAACAATATCACTTTGTGTATGCAACTTGGCAGGTCATGTCCAGGTGGCGTGGCGGATGGGCCCTACATGGAGTGGTTGGAGCCCAAGGCGCGCAAAGACTCTGAAGCCCTTCCATCCCGGGAGAATATTCTAAGATGCCGAGTAGGTAGAAGGGCAAAAGGGTCATGTAAAAGCCCATGGGCAACTATAAATAGCCCCGCCTGGGGCTGTAAAACGGACGGATGGAGAATTAATACAAAGAGCATTATTTTTCATTTTGTTTTCCACTTTGTGTATCCTTTCGCTTCCTCAGTTCGGCAACCCGGGGGCTACCTCAAGGAGGGTTAGACCAACATGCCACAACTGTTGAATGAGATTGATTCTTTTATTTTGGAGCCATGTATATATTTATGCTTGAAAGTGCAAATTTTGTTCTCATTACTACTTAACAAGGATGAACTGAAATTGCCATGGTTGTCTAGATGTGCATATAATTTTATTGGAAAATATTATTGCAAAGGAGAGTATATGATGCATCATGTGTATATTTGTTCAAATCTGAAATCTCCTTTACCACAGGCTAAATTTCAAGAAGAGGAGCAAGTAGTGGTTACTACCTACAACATATGCTCCAACTAAGACTAAACCAAGGACAGTTTCTTGTCAAGAAGGAGAGGATGATGAGGACATGACTGAAGATCTCTAGTTTGGTTTTGGCTAATTGATGAAACCCTAGGACTAATCTCTCTACTTAAGTGTGTATCTAGTGTGAGATTGGTCTAACCAAGTTGTGGAGCATGGTGGTCATGGTGGATGAATGGAGATGATCCAAGAGATGATCAAGTTCTTGGACTTGGGAAAACAAGAAAGAGAAAAACAAAATAGGCTCAAGGCAAAGGTATAACCATAGGACCATTTTGTTTTGCACTCAAGACACCATAGAGGGTGTGAGTGATTTAGGATCGATAGCCGAACTATTAAGAGGGAAATACTTGAAAACTTCGATCATCATGTGCCACTAGGTCTAACATCATGACAATGCATTTATGATCTAGAGTGCTTACTTCTAACCCTTGTAAAATGCTTTGAAAAATGCTAACACACATGCACTTGGAGTACACTTTGTGTGGTTGGCAAGTCGGAAGCAAGGGTGGAGTGTTTGTGGCTTGGATCAGCCTCAGGTTTGGTAGCAGACGCCGCAGCTGACGATAGGCCTCAGTGCGTCCGCTGCACGCCACCGATGTGGAGTTTTTCGCGGGGGTGGCGGCGGACGCCACGGAGCATCAGCTGCCCGGTGCGGTGACGTGTCCGCTGGCCGATTTGAGGCTCGAGAACCTCTCGGTGCCTCTGGCGACGCTCACTCTGTGCGGGCGGGCCGACACGTCTGCGGGGGCGTCCCGAGCTCCCTCTGACAGCCACGGCTGGTAGCCATTGGGAAGGCGGGCGACGCGTCCGTAGCGGCTCTTGGCGCGACCGCTGCAACATTAACCGGCGCGAGGGGGAACACTTAGACCGTTGAGGATTGACAGACTTAGTTTGAACTGAGGACGCGTGGCAGCGATCCTCGCAGTGGACGCTAGGCACCGGTGTGTTGAGCCCCGCGGGTGCGTCCGAGCCCGGGTCTCGGGGCTAACGGATAGGAGAGCCCTTGGCTCTCTATTTAAGTGTGGTGGCCGACTCCTTTGGATCTCTCTTGCTCATTTGACACACTTGACATCCTTAGAGCTTGGCCAAACTCTCTCCCTCTCACTTGCTTGCTTGGTTGCATATTCGTTGAGAGATTGGGAGTGATCTTGAGTGCATTTGCTTGATTGTTGCATCTAGAGGAACTTGAAGATCGTTGTAGCCGGTGGATTTCTTGTTACTCTTGGAGAGTACCGCTCCTAGCCGGCTCGGTGATTGTTGGAGGCGTTGGCAAGAGAAGGTGAATGTTCTTGGCCACCTCCCGGTGATTTGTGATCTTCTCCTAGTCTTTGTTGGTATTTGTTAACTTACAGAGAATTAGATCCGCAAGCGCACGGATATCCAAAGGAGCATTTCACCCGGGAGGGTTTTAAATATCGAATCCACGAGGAAGACAAGATTAACAATTCATTTGATTAAGGATAGTGATAGAAGACTAATGAGATTCGGTGGTTTAGCATTTACTTAAACAGGGGTGAGCCAATAAAAGATAATAGTGATAAGGTATATAAGACAGTGAGGTGCACGTGGTGAACAATAGGATAAGATTAATTCCTAGTTAGATTAGGATTGGATTTATGACAAACGGTACAGTTCTTATGTAGCATACAAAGAATTTATGAAGTGGAAATAAACAGGCATAGCATAAGATCATATATATATCAAAACCATAAATAAAAATGTGTACCCCGAAGATTACTTAAGAAAATCAAGAACGAAACAAGATCATCCCAAGAATCATTATCGACTAGTCTTATACACGGGGAGGATTGCAAAGGACTCAATAGTGCTTGTCACCACTACGATCTACCACACGACCCGGCATATAAGGTGAATCCGCAAATAAATTATATCTAAGCACCATGCTTACATACTCTCTATTACCTAGCATACAAATTGTAATATACTAGGAGCTCTACTGAATAAGTACTTCGAATTACCATGAATAATGATTATATCAAATATGCTATGACTAGAATAAAGTGTAAGTAAACTAATTGTATGCATAATAATTAAATAGCACGAAGGTGTATGAAAACAATAATTATATTGATCCATAGTGTAACTTACTTTGATCCGAGAACCGGAGCATACACTCTCTCTTCTCTAAACCCGACTTTCTATCTAAACTAGGCTCAAAGAGCTATGAATTAGCTATCCTATCTCGTGGTGTCTCCTCGTCTTCTCCTGTCTTGGCTCTTCCTTGATCTACTTCTTATTGAACGTGAAGCTTTAGATCAACTTGGACTTGTCTTGACTTGAGGGGTCTTGGGCTGTTTATATTTGGGTCTTCCTCTGTCTCTTCAACTTCAACAGGCGATGTGGTATTAACCTTGAATTAATCCCGCACTTCTTCCATCACCCTCGGATCAAACCGACTCAAATCAACCGGTTTAGATTGCATATTGGAGGCGGTTGAGGAACGTTCGAAGCGGGGCTGAGTCGGCGGCTGGGGGGCGATCGGCCCCATTATTACCGATCGGCCCGGGGGGGTCTCCCCTCCGGGTCCCGTCGATCGTCGTGTCTTCTGGAGTATTCTAGATGATGTATTTTTCGGTTCCAAGTTTCGTTCACGCCGGGAGAGATCCGTAGCCTTTCGGACTTGTTTAGGAGTTGGATTGCGTTGCGTTATGTCGGTTGTATGCCACGTCATTTCTGCTGATTTTCTTTAAGTCCCCGCAAATCACAACTTTACCAAAACTCATGGAATTCATTAGTAGAAACCCCTAATAAGGTTATCTAATTTTATTTTAGTTCTTTTCCATGAATGGTTGATGCATAAAAATATGAGTTAGTGAGCATCAACAAACTCCCCCAAGCTTACCTCTTGCTAGTCCCTAGCAAGGCTCGTAATGGGGTTACCAAAGTAAATCTCAACCAAGGTAGGATGAAGAATTTAGAATCATAAACTTGCTTATATTTACTTGAGAGCATGGGGTTTTTATCATCATGAATCTTGGACTATTGAAAGATAGAACAATTAAGTCAAACACCATGTCTCAAGTCCGTGGTTTCACTATAACTCTGAGTTTTACAAAAGATTATAAAGTGAAAGCACAGAGTGCTCCTGTATGATAACAATTAGTAAACATTTAAATTCTTAGCCTTTTTCTTGCCTCTTTTGTTTCTGAAAATATATCTCTCTTTTTATGGCAGTAAATTTAGGGGAACCTTTGGTTACATGACAACTTATTTGGAGAGGTGAGCTCTTCTCACTTTCGTATTGACTTTTTGTCACATTCTTCTCTCTCCTTGTCTTTTTCTTTTCTAGAGATGTGAGCTCTACTCGCTCTCGAACACTTGTTCATTTTTCATCTCTTTTATTAGGGAGGTAGGCCCTTCTCGCCTAGTAGAACACTTGTTCATTTCTCTCCCTCTTTCTCATCTCACTTTTCTCTCATATATTTTTCTTTTTATTTTATTTTTACTTGTCATGCCCAAGTCTCTTGAAAGCATAGAGAGATATATAACAGAAGCAATTTTAGCATATTTTCAACAAGGCATTTATTTCATTTTATCAGGCTTATGTCATACAGGAGACACATTAAAATTTTCAAAGATTAATACTCCAGAATTTAAGTGTCACGTATGAACAAGATAGATAGTAGCTCAACTTTTATCATATCATATCAGTCAATTGCCTAGACTTGAAATTTAAGATCATACTCCCACGTAACTCAAGTTCAAAGCATGTTTTAGAATCTAAACAATTATATCCATGTTGGGAGAAATAAATATGGTAAATTAGGCATTGATCACGAGAGGAGCAACATCTATCATGTTCTTATAGCATAATTCATAGATCAACATAATTATCATTCTCATTTTTTTTTATGAGCACACCTATATATATATATATATTAAAAAACCAAATATTATTTATACTAGCTAGATAAACTCAAATATAAATATATAGCTAAATAATTAAAAACCATAATAATATAAATAGATAGATACTTACCTTGGGGGCACTCCTTTCCCAAGGGTCAGCGATAAATACCTCGGGGGCACTCCTTCCCCGAGGGTCCGACAGATTGGTTGTTGGTTGGTTGATTGGATAGGGTTTCCCCTCACCTGTGGTTTTTAACGGGGACCACTCCCCCAAGCTGCTTGATGCACTCACCTATGTCCCATACGGCCGAAGAGCCTTTCCACTGTTCAGTGTTGGTCTCCACCGTGTCCTGGATGTCATCCAGCTGCGTCCCCCTTTGTTGCATCCACTCTTGCTGATTGTACAAGATGTCGGAGTGGGCGTTCTGAGTGTTGATTAGGTACGCAAGCTATCGTGCACACCCTGGCGGGATACTGCTGGATCGCGGTACTCATAACCTGCAAAAGAATGGCGGGCCGGCATAAATGCTGTACGACTACCTTCTGGTATTTCCTGTGTAGGCAGCGGTCCTCCTGGGTAGGCGCGGCGTGGATGTGGTGGCACGAAGCCCTCGTACGCTTGGTACGCTGTACCCTCTGGAGTTTGGTCAGCTCCTCTGTATTGGGATGTTGAAGCTCTGGATGACGCGGAAGGCTGACGTTGGACCGGCTGTGCCTGTGTATGTATCAAGAAAGACTGCACAGAGTATATGCCTAATCCCGGGTTAGGTAACGGGATTGCATTGTTGTTATGAAGGTAGTAGTATTGTTCTCGGTCTTTTCTTACCCAGCGGCCCTGCCGGAAATAGTCGTACCCTATGATTTCTCGTGGAGTGGTTATGTACGTGATGGTGGTGTTGTCTCCCAGCAGGCCTAGATCATTAGCTATACGTGTGATTAATGAAGTGCAGCTTATCTCTCCAACTAGGTTGGGGAGTGATAGCCAATGCTCTACCAATGACTTAACAGGTGAAACGGATGTCCTCTTTACAGCGGCATATAAGAATGCCAGCTCTGATGTTCGTACAGTGATATTGTCCTTTCGTGGGAAAAGGACAAGGGCCATCCATTTGTGTAAAAATCTTAGTGTTGGGAGGTGGATGTCATTTGTGCGAGGTCGGTGGAACATACCCTTCCCAAAGGATTTCGTTCCAAAATACTTCCCTGTTGAAGTCGCTTAAGGTGGAGGTTACATTTATGGGGCAGCGACTCAAAACCTAGTGCAAAGACTGAAGTTGTCTCCATGTCATCGTGTATGTCTCCGCTTAATAACCGAAAGGTCACTCGGTCCCATCCTCGGTGTGATCTAGTGTGCACAAAAATTCTATTGTGAGAAGCCGGCACCCCCTCTCGGAGGTGTCGTAGAAAAAGAAGACCATCCCAGAATTTGAAAGATAATATTGAACTCGGTAAAATTCCTATACGGTCCATGAATGTGTTGTCTAGCATGGGAGTGAGTATGAAATCTCTATTCTTAAGTTTATCATACCTACTCCTCTCGTCTCCTGCTTGCAAACGAAGGTGCACGTCCAAGGTCAGAATTTTACCTTGGCTCGGTGAAGGCATCGAGATGGAGAAGCTAAAGGTGATGGCGTTGCTCTCGTGTCGACGCTCATTGATCGCTCGGAACCAGCCCGAGAGTTTGAGCGTGACCGTGCGAAACCTTCCAAGCAAGGACGACATTTTCTCGGGATTTGGCTAGAGGATTTCTAAAGGATTTTTCTTCTAAGTTTTCTCTCCTCTAATTCTTTCCTTCTCTAATCTGCTCGAGGCAGCTCTTCTTCTCTCTTCGGAAACAAGAAATTTGAGTTGCTTGGGATGAGAAATGAAGAGGGCTGGCGGCTCTATTTATAGGCCAGGAGGGGGGGCCGATCGGCCTGGTTATTGGGCGGTCGGCCCACAAGTGGGCCCCTTCGGGTGCCCCTCTCCACCATCTATTCTTTGCTGAAATTCCACGCTAGAAAAGTATATGTTAGGTCAAGTGGATGTATGCTGGTGGAAATTGGATGGTGGAGGAGAAAAGGGAATAAAGAAAGTGGTGATTTGATGTTTTGTCCCTATGACATATGGGTCCCACTTGTAAGGTTGTAATATTTTTGTATTTTTCTGAATGAATAAATAAAACAGCAATAAGTAAAAATTATTTTTGTGCCACCACGTAAAAAGTAATTATACGGGTTTTACTCCGCATAAATTATTAATCATGGGGCGTAAATTTTCTTTTTACGGTAAATGTAAAAAGTACAGAATTTTAAATTGCAGAAAATAAATGCAAGAAATAAAATATTTTTGGATTTTTAAAATTTTTACCGAATTACCCGACGGCGAGGGTCCGTAGTTAAGGTCCTCGAACGGAGACCTTCCATCTTCTAGTCCTCCCTCCTGCATCCTCCATCGGAGAGGATGGTTCGTCCGGCATCTTCTCTTGATTGATCATGTTCGCATTGGTGGCGAGTTCTGTGCCCGGGTTTGAGGCGAACTTCTTCTCCTTTCCATTGATCTCAAATGTGATCTCTCCAGCGACGTTGATGTTGGCGTTGGCGGTGCTTCGGAATGGTCGTCCGAGGATGAGTGAGACCCTCGAGTTCTGGTGCATGTCCAAAGATAACGAAGTCGACCGGCACAAAGAATTCCCGGATCCTCACCGGAACATTCTCGGCGATTCCTATCGGGTAGCGAACGATTGATCTGCTAATTGTAGACACATTGATGTTGGAACCAAGGTAGGGTGCTTGAGCTTGTCGAAGACAACCTTGGGGCATCCTGCGACACTTGCTCCAAGATCACGCGAGTGCGTTGTTGAAATATTGATCTCCGATTGAGCACTCTATAGTGGGGCATCCCGGATCCTTTCTCTTGATGGGTAATGTGTTTAGGATTGCCGCACTACATTCTTCTCATTAGCTTGATGATCTCCTCGGGTTGGTAGTGGTCTCTTCTTGTTCGGGATATCTCTTATGTACTTAGCATATGTAGGGACCTGCATGGCATCTAGTAGAGGTATATTAATATAAAGTTTCGGATTACCTCTATGAATTTGCCGAATTGATCATCAACTTGTGGTCTTCTTATTCTTCTTGGATATGGTAGGAAGTTAGTGTCGTGAAAGTCTTGTCCTTCGGGTTCTTGGCGCACAACTTCTTCTACGTCATCATCCTTGTCTTCGGGAATGTTGGCCGGTATTACGGGTGGTGCAGGAATTGCAGGTGCCGTAGGTTTCCTAGCCGATGGTCTTACTTGCGCCTTGGGTATGGTGGATCGGTAGTTTGCTTACCACCTCTCGTTCGAATATTATGTACCTGCTCATGATTAGTGGCAACAGGGCATAGCGCAGCAGACAATTTTGATAATTTTGATTCTAATTTGATATTAAAAAGCTACTTGCTCTTTTATCATAGCGTAGAAGTTATCCATTTTAGCATTTATATCTTCTAGAATTTTATCATTAGCAACTAACTTTTTAGAGAAACCATCATTAATTTTAACTTGCTCTTCAATTAATTCTCGTAAAGAAGGTTGCTTGATTTTATTACCCTAATTAAAATTATTACTGAATACTTACCCGCGTAAGTTGGTCGTGGTTGCGGTTCTTCTTTTTGGGTTGGTGCCGATTCGTGAACCACCAAGCTTGAACTTCTTGAAGAAGCATTCATGTAGTCTTGTAAAGCTTGTCGATCCTTCTTGTAATTGGCTCGCTCCTCAAGCCGTTTAGTAGCACATCCATCCCGGTTGATACGCCTTCAAATCTTCTTGTTCTTCTTCTATTTCTTCATTTTGATGACAGTATTGGGTGTTCTTCAGGGGTCCAGCCTTGATTTTCTAATATTTTGCACATAAGTATGTCGACTTTCCCCCTGGTGTGAGTGATAAGAATGATCCTCCAAAGCAAGTGGCGTCCGATGATGCTCTCTTGGTTTTTGAATTAGTCCATGGTAGAATCCTTGTAAGAGCATCCATTCCTCCATTCCATGGTGAGGGCAATCGATATGTATTCTTGAAAACGTTCCCATGCCTCTGAATAGATTCTCCCTTCTGCTGCTGAAAGTTGGTAATTTTTCCACGCAAGGCATTGGTTTTGCCTATGGGAAAAATTTTTGCTAAGAATGTGGTTGAACATTTCTCCCATGTGTCTATCTTTTGTTCATTTGAGTAGAACCATTGCCTCGCTCTTCCCCGATAGTGAGAAAGGGAATAAACGGAGCAGGATCATGTCCTTGGGAATGTTCTTGATGTTGATGGTGGCGCCTATCTCCATGAAAGTCCGGAGATGAGTGCTTGCATCTTCATGTGTCTTTCCTTCAAACGGGTTAGCTTGCATCATGTTGATGAGGCTTGCCTTGAGCTCGAACTCATGATTGATTGGAAGTGTAGGTCCAAAGGCGAATGTTCTCGATGTTTGGAGCAGAGAAATCTCGCAACGTCTTTTCGTGCATGGCTTCGGGAACTTGGTGTTGCTAGTTGACTTGATTCGGATGATGAAGTGTAGTGAATCACAAATCAAACCTATTAATACCCCTCATGAGTAAGATGGAAAAAGACAATAAACGGGTAAATCTGTTTAAGCAGGATGCTAAGTAGCAAATCCACACTTAGTATTCATCTATCAATAATCAAAAAAGAAAAAAAGTTATCTAAATCTTCCCGGCAACGGCGCCGAAAATGCTTGTTGGTATTTGTTAACTTACGAGAATTAGATCCGCAAGCGCACGGATATCCAAAGTGAGCATTTCACCCGGGGAGGGTTTTAAATATCGAATCCACGAGGAAGACAAGATTAACAATTCATTTGATTAAGGATAGTGATAGAAGACTAATGAGATTCGGTGGTTTAGCATTTACTTAAACAGGGTGAGCCAATAAAAGATAATAGTGATAAGGTATATAAGACAATTGAGGTGCACGTGGTGAACAATAGGATAAGATTAATTCCTAGTTAGATTAGGATTGGATTTATGACAAACGGTACAGTTCTTATGTAGCATACAAAAGAATTTACGAAGTGGAAATAAACAGGCATAGCATAAGATCATATATATATCAAAACCATAAATAAAAATGTGTACCCCAAGATTACTTAAGAAAATCAAGAACGAAACAAGATCATCCCAAGAATCATTATCGACTAGTCTTATACACGGGGGAGGATTGCAAAGGACTCAATAGTGCTTGTCACCACTACGATCTACCACACGACCCTAAGATATAAGGTGAATCCGAAAATAAATTATATCTAAGCACCATGCTTACATACTCTCTATTACCTAGCATACAGCTGTAATATACTAGGAGCTCTACGAATAAGTACTTCGAATTACCATGAATAATGATTATATCAAATATGCTATGACTAGAATAAAGTGTAAGTAAACTAATTGTATGCATAATAATTAAATAGCACGAAGGTGTATGAAAACAATAATTATATTGATCCATAGTGTAACTTATCGATCCGAACCGGAGCATACACTCTCTCTTCTCTAAACCTGACTTTCTATCTAAACTAGGCTCAAAGAGCTATGAATTAGCTATCCTATCTCGTGGTGTCTCCTCGTCTTCTCCCCTGTCTTGGCTCTTCCTTGATCTACTTCTTATTGAACGTGAAGCTTTAGATCAACTTGGACTTGTCTTGACTTGAGGGGTCTTGGGCTGTTTATATTTGGGTCTTCCTCTGTCTCTTCAACTTCAACAGGCGATGTGGTATTAACCTTGAATTAATCCCGCACTTCTTCCATCACCCTCGGATCAAACCGACTCAAATCAACCGGTTTAGATTGCATATTGGAGGCGGTTGAGGAACGTTCGAAGGTGGGTCGAGTCGGCACAGGGGGCGATCGGCCCCATTATTGGGCCGATCGGCCCAGGGGGGTCCCCTCCGGGTCCCGTCGATCGTCGTGTCTTCCGGAGTCTTCTAGATGATGTATTTTTCGGTTCCAAGTTTCGTTCACGTCGGGAGAGATCCGTAGCCTTCGGACTTGTTTAGGAGTTGGATTGCGTTGCGTTATGTCGGTTGTATGCCACGTCATTTCTGCTGATTTTCTGTTAAGTCCCCTGCAAATCACAACTTTACCAAAACTCATGGAATTCATTAGTAGAAACCCCTAATAAGGTTATCTAATTTTATTTTAGTTCTTTTCCATGAATGGTTGATGCATAAAAATATGAGTTAGTGAGCATCAACAAGTGCCGAATTGATACTCTAGTGAATTGCTCGTGTCGTTGAGTTACCTCTCTTGTGAGTGGTGTCTAGTGGCCTTGCGAGGCACGGCGAGAGTCGACACCTAGAACCATCAAGGAGTTGGTCGACACAACCGGAGACTAACTTGTCGGTGCATAAGTGAACTCCGGTGAACAAATCAAGTGTCATCTCTTGTGTTGATTGATTCCAGGTGATTGGCTTCATTGCCTCGACACATCGGTATAACAAGCCTACACCTCTCTAGTATTACTTTGATATATATATATATATATATATATATATATATATATATATATTATATTGTGCTTCTCAGTAGCTTTGTCTAGAATTGTTAGTTGAGTAGATATATTTAGTTGTGTTTAGCTCTCGACCTAGTGTTGACACAAAAACGTCGCTTTGTGCCCATCACACTGACAAGCCGGAAACGCTAGCTTCTGACCGGGAGAGCGGACGGTCAACTCCAAAGGCGTGCCGATCAATTTGACCTGTAATTGACAAGGAAAACCATGAGAGCAGAACGTGCCCGGCACGAACCCACAACATGTAACTACTTAGATTGAATCTAAGCCCGGCTATATGTAAACATGAGATTCATCTCTCCTTCGGTGTTTACATGTCACCTTGCCGTGTGAGTTAGATCCCGAGTGCAATAGATCTATCCAACACGGCAAGACGAATGTGGAAGCACCGGAGGACAGATGAATCTATGAAAAAGATGAAAACCGAGCCGCATCAATCTAAATAAGGCAAGATTTATGGTTGCAAAACAATAAATAAACAACAACAGATTCATTGCAACACATGGATAACTTAATGAATTCGTTAGATCTTGCCGAATCCAATGAAGCCGATAACTAGCCCCAAGCTAGATCTTAGCCTGCCGCACGACTCATGACCTAACAAAGAACCCTCTTGCCTACGCTTAAATCCACCGCATGATACTAAGCATAGAAACAAGACTACTTGCATCATATCTAAATCCACCGCATGATACTAGACATGGTGCAAGGTTGCCGGTACTTACCGAGGTCGACGGATCGATTGTTCCTCGTGCAGTAGATCGACGACGTGACTTGGACTCGATAGGGTTGGCACGGAGCCGGGTTGATTGTATTGATTGTGAATGTGTTTTACAATGGTCGAGGGTTACTATTTATACCTTGGACGTGACAAGAGTTTAGTCCTACTACGATTACAATAAGAAAACCCTAACTTGACAAGATAACTTGGGCTCTAAGCCCGTTCGGAGTCGATATGGCACGCGCGTCATGGGCTTTTCTCCTTGGGTGACTTGCTCTTGCCGTTCACCACCTTCCCGAATGTCTTCGTGAATGTCTCAAATATTGTGCGGCGCACCATGCTTGCTCGCTGAATACCTTCCCGCGAATGACCTTATTAGCATCTTGTACTGGCCCCACCTGTCATTCGGCCTTTGCCAAATTTTGGTGTTAACACCTAGTTGGTAAAGTAGCAACCTAGAGATTGTGTGAATTAGAGATCATAACAACTAGAATTACAAATAGGTGGCTTGCCCAACCGTAGAGCTAGAGCAACTACATTTAAGCCATTTGTTGGACTAACAAATTTGCTCTAGTGTATTTGTAGAAATTTTAATAGGCTATTCACCCCCCTCTAGCCATATAGGACCTTTCAATGACACCTATGGATGTTCCCACGAAATTGAAATACAAGGTGAGCTCATTCCTATATTATTTGCTGAATGACATAAGTAAGAATTTATTGCTACCTAATGTTGTTGCTTTCAATATGATTGGAAACAATGATGATGACCATTTAAACTTGGTAAGGGCACTTCTTCTGGGCTCTATAACAGATGGGACATGGATACAACATGCGGAAGATCGATCTTGGAGTGCAAACTCATCAAAGTCCAACATTCAGTTTGTCGATAGCCTGATAGTGCTTCATAGGGAAGGTCATAACACATCCATACGGACTGCGATAGAGCTCAATGAGCACTTGATGGAAATCTTGTTTGAGGATATTTCAAATAGAACTGCTCCCAGCTCAATAATACATCGACAAAGTCTTCAAATCATCAGGGCATACTGTAATTGTTCCTGTTTGGTGCTACGTCGTCATCGCTGGCCTATTATTCACACTTGGGACCTTGGCTCAAGTTGCAGCACGCCCCAGCCATGTGGACCACCAAGGAAGTCCTTGGAAGTACTCCCCCTTGGCCACATCATTAGGAGGCCAGCAATGGCGTCCAAGTCAAGTTGGAGGCCTAATCCGCATCATGTTTGAGTCCATCTCAGAATCTAGGGCCAACCTACAGTAAAACATACGCTCCAGATACATACAGACTCAGTTTTCAACGCTCCACCTATAGATGCAAAGATAATTTGATAAGCTAACTAATGGCTGTGGTTTCACACACCACGCATGGCATGACTGTGAGCAACGGTCGGTGTCGCCGCTGCCGCCAGCTTGCCTTTGAAGGGTTCACCGTGTCCATACTACCACATGCTGCGGAAAGCGACGCAAACACCAAGAATGGAGATGCCGCTTTTGTCTCACTGATGTAGTGGCTGATCTGTCACGAGTCGTCGCTATGGCTTGGTTTCCACGACCCAACCACTGCCAAGTGCAAGCATGCAGCTTCACAGATGCTTTTGCGAGTCTTGGCCGAATTGACCTCCAAGTGCCCACCCTGTGTGGGATGATCGCCGTGGCCACACCAGGGCTGCCAGGGTGGCCACAGCAGCTGAACCGGGGCAGTGTGGGGGTGCTCACAGTGGCCGCACTCGGAACCGCTTCGCCGCCCTCCATGGCTGGAGTGTGGCATCGATCCAGGTTTTGAAAGCGTTGAGTGTCTTGTCCGATGCCAAACACAGACTTCTCGATTTGTTATGTATTCAGACATGGGCATTCTAGTCTTCTGCATGTGGGTCCACAAGATAGTTCATGGTAGGGGATGCCTAAGGAGACGGTGTTGTCAGTTAGGGAAGAAATTTTTCAGGAATGGACAAACAAATAAAAATTGAACTTTAGGCTCCAAATAAGGAAGAGGAAGTTTCCCTAGTGTCAGATAAGAAATTTTCTCTTGTTTATATTAAGAAAAGATCAAAGTTTCAAAGATTCATAGTACTGTGTTATTGTTTATTTTTTTTTGTTTGTAAGGAAAAGCAGAGTTGCTTTAGTAGGAAAAACAATAAAACACGGAAAGGCCATTATGGGACATCACAGTAGACGGCCAATTTACTAGGTGGGTGTGGGGGGGGGACAAAAAAAAAAAGATATAGATATAGATATAGATAAGGTAATGGTCTTATCCCTCTAGGAAACAGATCTCCCACAAAATTTAAATAAAGTGAATCCTAAAATTGGATTCAGATAGGGTAACACAGCAAATCCAGCCTAGGCTGGTTTACGCTTTTTTGGCCAATGACTACTAGCAAAACAGTCCAGTCCAGTTTTTTCTAATATGCCAATCAGTTCAGCTCGGTTTCCTATTGAAGGTCAAAAACTGCTGTCAACAGTGTCATATTTTTTCTGATTGATAGATTAAAGCATATTTCTACTACTTTTAGAAAATAGAAAACAACCTCTAACAAAAGCTAGAAGACCGTATCTGGTCTTAAGAGTGGAAGGACGTCGGGTACCTGATTTTGATATTTAAGGTCAAAATCGGACTGAATTGCAAATTATTTGAGGTCCAGAGCACCCCCAAGAGTTCCAAAAAAACTCTCAATCAAGGATTTTTGGTAAGAATGAAAAAACACATCTCCAACAACTCTCAATCTTACCATCTGCCAATCTTTTGGCACTTGGAAAAATGGATGCCCGCGTGAAAAATATGTGTACCTCCCGCCACACGGATCCTCCTCGAAGCGCGGGGAACCTTCACCTGAGGTTGGGGGCAGCGGCGGTGGCAGCATCCATCCATCGGAACACGGATCCATGTTCTAGTGGCGGCAGCACCCATCATGTCGTGGGCGACCGCTTTGAGGTCGGGTGCTCAATCTTGCCGACCTCCAGGGGCCTCGCCATTAAGGCCGGTGATGACGTGTGGGGCTGGTCGCTGGACCGGCATCTGAGGCTAAGGTAGAGGGCGGTGGCCACCAGATACTGGACGACAGCAGCAGCGAGTCCGCGGTGACGAAGCCCAAGGGCAGGTGGCCATGTACATCGGTGGCGGGGAGGCACGGTTGTTGCCACGGTACGTGGTGCCGGTGTGCTTGAACCACACAATGTTCGGGCGAGTTGCTCAGCAAGGCCGAGGAGGAGTTCGGGTTCCAACCATGACCATCCCCAGCCCGCCGCTACAGCCCGAGTAGGCATGCCCTGGCCCCCGCAGGGAAGAAGGGCTTCAGCAGCTGGTAGGCTTTAGTCGTTAGGGAACAAGAGAGGGAGGACCCTGACCGTCGCCGGCATGTGGCGAGGCCTATGGTGTACATATGTGTTTCCATCAGAATGGCTGCCCAGCATAGCTGATATTTTTCTTTTCGATTACTGGTCAGTTTTTTTTTTTTCAAATTACACAACTACAGATGCAAACGCTCAACACGCACGCATACTTTCCCAACACACGTACGCAGACACTACCTCTATGAGCACCTCCGAAAGACTATGCCGGCACGAGCCTTGCTATCGGCGGAAACGTCGCCAACCACTAAAAGCACAATGCCATTAAAACATGAAATAAAACCTATGCGCTTCCTTGCAAATCATCCCACTGTCGCTAACCGTGTGTGATGATCCACCATGTTTGCCAACCGAGGTGCGATTTCCTGTGGAAAAAACCAACACGTCTCGAAGAATGTTTCCTATGGGTCCAATTTTTTGATATTTTAGGACTCAGTTTTGGGAAACTGTTGGAGAGACGATTCATTATTGCTTGCTCCCAATTATTTTTGACGACTTAAAAAACTCAAGGATTTTGGGAACTAAAATAAAATTTGGAAACTCTTGGAGGAGATGCTCTCAGAAATGGTGTATACTAGTTTTGATTATAAGCTCTGTGCGCAACAGACTAACAGGAGGGGCCATTCTGTCCATAGTGCTTTGTTTCTCCTATAAATAGGAATCAAATCCTGTCATGCATCCTGAGCAAAAGCAAACATTAGTTGAGCGCGAGCAAGTATTTGTTTCAGAGTGAGAGTGCTAGTGGTACTGGCGGCTGGTCGAAGGAAAAGGAAGAAATGGCCTCTCCGCCTGCCGGTGGCGCTGCGGGTGGCGATTCATACCAGGTCTGCCCCCTATTCCGAGGCTACAAGCCAGTGTATAGTCCCCCAGTTCGTTCACTCGGCTTGCAGACCATTATTATTACTTCACGTGACTGACCTCTGCATCTGCTCCCTGTCTTGAATCTGCAACCTAATGACTAGATACATCCTATACATGGCAAAAATTAATGAACGCTACAGGATGATTGGCCAATGCATTTCTTACCCCCAAGGCCAGACATGAATGACGAACGGTCGTTTAGGTCAACAACTAATGGCTTATTAGTGATAACGGCCCAAAAGTTTTGCCCAGCTCACTAGTTTGGTTTCTTTTGCAGTGTACCTAATTTTCTTTAACAATTGTTTCATGCCTGTTGTAGCAGAACAGAAAGCATTTTTTTTTCATGTCCTCTGTTTTTCCAGCTTTTGGGAGAAGCTGATGGCTCGACACGGGACACTTATTTTGAATAGGCCAAAGCAGCTGAATGCACTCACCTCCACGATGGTATGTTAAGAGTTCACTAGTATTAAAGTACGTACCATGTTTACTTTTAGAATAGTAGGTACAGGTTGATTGTTCTTTCATGTTGCAGATTAAGGGACTACTGAGGTGTTTTGCTATTTATGAGAAAGATGATGGAGTTAAATTGTTGATTATGAAGGTATCTCATACCACTGTGTTTCTATCGTAATTCAATATTTAAGGAGGTCAATGGTCAAACTTAGATTATACTTCGTCCATTTCAAATTGTAAGTCATTCCAAGAATCTTGGAGAGTCAAAGAATCTCAAGTTTGACCAAAATTATAGAGCAAACTACAAATATTTGTGATATCAAATAGGTATATTATGAAAATATAATTAATGAAGAATCTAATGATACTTAGTAGGCATCATGAATGTTATTATCTTGTCATATAAATTTCATCAAACTTGAAAAACTTTAACTCTCCAAGATTCTTGGAATGACTTACAATTTGGGATGGAGGGAGTAGATGTCTATTAGGCATTATTTTGGAGCTTTGACAGGCTCCAAACTTGGATTATAGATGTCTATTAGGCACCTCCTCTATTGATCTTTTTCTTTTCTCAGAATGAATTAGAGTGAAACCACTATTTTTGGTTTGACTGGCTTCAGCTCCCCCTTGCACTTTAGCAAGGATCTTGAGCCGTTTAGGGCCATGCAAATGGGTCTAAGTGTGTGTTTCTCCAATAGAAATTACCATGTTGCAAGGGACTCAAACATAACATGAGTAGCCCAAGCTAGCATATCTCAAAATAGATAATACGTAGAGGTAGATGTGGTTATATTATTCTGTTCTGAAGCACTTTACTCTCTTCCAATTTTAAGAAGCACGTGATTCATATATTGAACTTGTGATGTGATAATCAGGCTTGTTGCCATGCTAAGAATTGCCAAAATGTAGGGGACAATATCTGAAAATTGAGCTGCTTGTATTCCAGTCATCTAACATCGTTAGACTCCCCACAGAGTTTACTTTAACTTGCTTTTCTTTCTTCTATTCAGTTTGTTTCTCATTTCCTTATATTAACTATAATTTTACAACCTTTGGGAATCATCTGTTGATCTTAATATTTGTCACATGTTTTCAGGGGAAAGGAAGAGCATTTTGTGCTGGAGGTGATCTTATTGGTGGTATCCAGTCTGTGCAAAATGGTAACTACTTCTGATGTTACCAGATTCAACACCTATGTTACATGTTTCAAATAGTCTAACGTTGTTCTACATGTTCTGTTGATTGTGTTGTATGTTTAATTCCTAAATCAGAAAGCTGGAAGTCGGGTGCTGATTTCTTCCGAGATCAGTATTTATTAAACTACATAATTGCAACATATATCAAACCTCAGGTGAGTTGAATCATTTCATTGTGATTCATTGTAATGATTCACTTCTCTGTTCATTGCCTCAAAAAGCTTAGAAAATTTAACTATAGGTTTCTCTTCTTAATGGAATTGTCCTGGGAGGTGGTGCTGGTGTTTCTTTACATGGAAGATTCCGAGTTGTCACTGATAACACGGTATATGATAGAAACCAAACTCAAGTGACATTTTTTTGCATCCTTATTTTTTAAGCTCCGCACCACATTTTCAGCCAAACAGGTGCAGCTCCAAAAACTATGCTCCATGAAAAAAGTTGCAGTTGTGAGAGCACATCTCCTGGAACTCTAGTTTTTAGTGTAGATGTTCCATGGTGGAGTTTGTAGAGCAATCCCAAACAGGCCCTACAGATTGCTTAAAGTTAGGAAGCACAAAACGTTTACCTGTCTTGATGTAGCTTGAGATCTGCTTGTTTAAGGTTCTTCTGAATATAGACATTCAGGCATAATATTCATCCCAAAAAAGAACTAGCATCACTGCCTTTCAGTACCTTTTTTGATGAATATCGTATCTCAATGTTTATTGGACTAAATTTCAGTTACGGTGCAAATATTCCTTTTCGTGAACTTCATGAGTGCTGGTAGTTCTTTTGCTCATTTGGAATATGCAGAATCATTCTTTTATTTTTATTGGAATGTTGTTGCATTTCAACTGCGAAAAATATGGATCATTTACATTTTGAGTATTCATGCAGGTTTTTGCAATGCCAGAAACAGCTCTCGGTCTATTTCCAGATGTAGGGGCCTCATATTTTTTGTCTCGGCTTCCTGGCTTCTATGGTTATCTCTCTTCCTTATTCAGTTGAAGCGGCATGTATCTAATATTGCTAGATATTATTAAGAGTACAGGAATACTACGCATCCTCGATTCTTCTTTAATTTACAGTAATAGAAATTACCATGCGCTTAATTTATATTTTTAGCACGTGTGCTTCTTGTGCAAATGATCTTTGCAATTACGTAAGTAATTGTGGATATATAATCATATCAAGTGACCAAGTTTCTTGTTTTCTATTTGACTTTTTGTTCCATTATGTTAATTAGTTGTACTTGGTGAGGTCAGCATTTTAGTTGGCGGTAAAGGTAGCTCCGGAGATCTTGTTAACTGAAATGATTTCTTAATTTTCTGCAGGAGAGTATGTTGCTCTCGTTGGTGCCAGATTGGATGGTGAAGAAATGCTTGCATGTGGTCTGGCAACTCATTTTGTCCAGTCAAATGTAGGTTTACTTGTAAAACATATATTTTAACTCAGCTGCCAAATTTAATTATCTTCAAGTTGTGATGTTTACTGTTATATTTATTGTTATAGTTCTTTGGAGCATTCTACATAAATCTTGATCTTATTGGAAAAGCATGTGCATGTATGTGGTTTATCAGTCTACAAATCCGAGTAAATATTCTTTATTTCTTTTTCCCAGAGGCTACTATTGCTGGAAGAATCGCTTAAAAACTGGATACCTCCAATACTTCTGATGTGTGTGGCACCATAGCTCAGTTTGCTGAACAGCCATCACTGAAAGAAAAACAGTTCCTTGAATAGGTAAGAGTGTGTCTCATTGAATGACTGAAATATGCCTGATTTGAAATTTCGTTAATATTTTATTATTCTCTGGTGCACCCTAGGATGGAAATCATCAACAAATGCTTTGCTAAAAGTACAGTTGAAGAAATTATATCCACTCTTGTGAGTTTATTACGGTAACTTCAGGTTTTTCATGGCATGTTATCTTCTGAAAAATTAAGAAATGCATATTTGTCATGTCAGGAGCAAGTAGACTCAAATTTGGCTGATGAATGGGTTGCTACCACAATTCAGTGTTTGAAAAGGGGCTTCTCCTACTAGTCTGAAAATCACTCTGAGATCGGTATCGCTTACAAGTCACATCATATCTGTACTACTGGCCTACCACCTCAGTTCGTCCAACGTAGTTGTTTCATTATTTGCTTTGTAACATGGAATTCAGATAAGAGAAGGGAGAACACAAACTGTTGGGGAGTGCTTACATCGGGAATACAGAATGGTGTGTCATGTCTTACGTGGTGATTTCAGCCGAGACTTCTATGAGGTGATTAAATATGGACATCATCAACACTTTTATCTATACTTGTTGTCATTGCACAGAAATGTCTCAGTACCTAACACCAATTCCCCATTGCAGGGATTCAGGGCTATACTTCTAGATAAAGATCGAAACCCAATGGTTTAGATAATTTCAAATTTAGCACATCTGCATTCAAATTTAATGCTGACAGCTTATATTATCTGATACAACCATTAGATAATGGTGATCTTTTTTGGGTGACTTGCAGTGGATGCCTCCAAGGTTGGAACAAGTGCATGACGAGGCAGTTGAACAATATTTCTCAAGAATTGATGATCCACAATGGGAAGATTTGAACCTACCCGCCAGACATTCCCATGGAATAATTATTGAGTCCAAGCTTTGATGGAAGTCTTTGGTGAACAGTTTAATGGAGCTTCTCGATTGTGGTCAAAGTAACACAGCATGTCATGTTTGAAGAATTTGTGTAGATTGACGACTGCTGCTGAAACAAAACAGAATATGTTGGTATAGGTCAACTTATATCACAGAAGATTCTCTTTGTTGTTTCATTTATATATTATAGGGCTAGACAATAACAGCCAGCTTATCTCGTTTTGCCAGTCGGGATGGCTCGTTTATAGCTCAGAGCCATGGTAATAAAGTACTACAATATATGTTGTTTATCATGGGTTTGTAACGACTGCTAGTTAGTGGGTCGATATGTGGGACATTCACTACTTAGCACTCTAGACATGGAGGATTATCCTAATTTGAGGTTCTAAGCCCCACGTCCAACAGCGAGTTATTCATGTTAGAATGCTCAAGCTGAGTCCTTACAATGCGACTAGGGAGCGCTAAGCTTGTCCTGATCTAGGGTTGATCGTTGTTGAGTGAAGTCTCACCTGATCGAACCCTCTCTTGAGGAGCACCTACCCTACGTTATCTTTTTGATGAAGGGTGAGGGAAGAACAAAGGGTTTGGTTTTGCAGCTGCCTTGGCGGCCAAGGTGGCTGTAGGGTCTCATATCCATAATAATCTTCTGGATCAATGGCTGCATCTGCCATCTCTCCCTTCAATTTAGGGTTTAGGGTTTAGGGTCTTCGGTATGCTCGTGTGTACCATCTGGCAAAGGATCGGGCAAAACCCGAGCACGCCTTTTGCCTCTGCTTAGGACTTAGGGGCTTTCTCGACCTCTAACCTCCCAATTGACGGTGGTTCAGGCCTGATCCTCAGCTCCTCTGCTAGTCTGAGCTAATGGCAGGACTAGGACCCACACCCCGAGTGGCCATAGCTCGGGGCTCTTGATGGCGCCCGACCAACCAATGGGCGGTGCTGTCACCCACTCCTCCGACAAGGTCACGTGTGTGTGACATGACACAAAGTGACAACTCCCTCCACCGGCTCTAGGGGCTCGGGGGGGCTCCTGGCCTGCTTGTCAGCCCCTCAAAATCGGATGCCTTAAATCACCAAGGAAGCCTCGAGAAGGCTCACCTGATAGAGGCTAGTTCAGGCCAACAGTCCCCAATGGTCAAAGCGTGAGGACAGAGCAACTAGATGGCGCCTAAAGCTCCTCCGACTCCGTGACAATGCCGTGGTCCATCCACAAAGTAGCAGCATCCTCCTAGACTAGAGCGCGCGTATACCATAGACTTAACCCCCAAACCGCCTCATACCTGAGCTACCTCAGAATATAATGGGAGGTCAGATCCTAGAGCGGGGAGGACAGATGGTTCCAATCGACCCCACTCAACTTAGAGCTCTGCACCGAGAGCAGAGCACCTCGAGGGGAGCCAACATGTCCTCCTCCCTACTGTCTTCTTCCCCTCTGGCCAGGAAGCAACCTCACCGCCGATGAACTATAGGATAGTATCGAGCGATACCCTTCCAAACCTCTCGTGCACTTCTTGTTGTAACCCCCTAATTTTGGTCCTCTTTAATACAAGAACAACTATTGTTGGACGTAGGGCTCCGACTTAAACCAAGATACATCAATGTGTCTTCCCTAGGTTCATGAGTCCGCCCGCGCCATCAAAGACCCACACACAATGGCACTCGATGAACAACAATGCTTTCCTCAGTTACCATCCTGCGATAGCAAGTATGCAACCTAACAACCGTCGGCCCATTACTGGCCAATATAATCTGCCTCGCCATCAATTATCTGATCAAATTGATAGTGGAGATCCCAAAGTCGTGAATACATAAATCCTTACCATTTAACTATATACCATCCTTATATGTGGAAAATACTCTATTTAACTATTTATCATTCTTATAGGGGAAAACATTTATGTAGCTTATATATAGGCCACCCTGAGTTTCTATCATTAGGTAGCACAAAATTTCAGCTGCCATTCTCTTCGTAAGGAAGACCAATGTTTAAATATTCCCCTCTACCTTCCGTCCTTCTCCATATCCTTCCCTTATACATACTGCCTACATTAATTCTCCTCGGTCAACATCTCACACCGATCGAGCGGATGATGACCACGACATCGCAACACACTTGACGCAATCAGCTATGAAGGTAGCAATTGTACCTCGTCCTCTACTGGATCCCAATGAGATGTTTTGTGATCCTACCCAAGCAGACCGTGCATTTGGTTTAGGGCGGCGAGGCCTCCCTCTTCAGCCTCGTCGTCAACCTCTATTTCTTGAACGATGGGATTGATAGGGTGCTGCGGTCGGGAGGAGGTTACATCCCGCACAACGGTGCCCGCAAGACCGCTGCACGGTGCTTGTGGCACACCCGATCTTTGGCAACCGGGTTGTGGGGTGCAGCTGGCCTGGCTCCTAGCAGCGGTGGTCCTGTCCACCGTGTCACGGGTGGCAACAGGTTCCCCGGCCTAGGTTCTCCGTCTCTTGTGTCATAGTGAGCTGATTAGGTGTGTGCAATGGGATCCGCCTTTGGCGGCGCCAATGTAGGGGCTTTGCTTGGCCTCTTACCTAAGCTAGGGAGTAGTGTGGAGGAGGCTGAAGGTACCCCACATAGGAGAAGTAAAGCAAGGGTCGGGACAAGGGGGAGGGAGACAAGGGATCATAATAAACTTAGGAGTAAGGGCCCATTAATGTATTCTCATTTGCGAAAGCCACCCCACCGGGTAGTCGGGTACTTGTCATACCGGGGTGGCATGATGAAACTAGAAATTGCTCTTGTTAGGAAACGTGTCATACTACAAGAGCACTGGGGGCCATGAGTCATTACACCAGCCCATTCCAACCGCCGCTTCTCACGGTCTGCGGGGGAACATGCGTCATACTACGAGAGCACAGGTATTCAATTAGCCCGCCGTCCACTTCAACCACTCTTCTGATCGTCGTGGGGGACACCTTCTCTAGGGATTGCAATCCCCTGTTCTCCATCCCCAACACAATGTTGGCCTCGTGAGAGTCCCTTCGTTCGATGGGTTTTGTGGTCGATGCACCTACAAAGACACATGTTGCCTGGAGCATGTTGCCTGGAACAATGATAGCAACAATGATAACAATATTGGTATTAAAATTATTTTGCCACTAATGCGACTAGTCAAGATTCAATTACTTTGCCACTAATATATGGCATAAGCATTATTCTATAAGACTAGGCAGAAATAATATAAATATGAAATAAACTAATAAACAAACAAAGGTTACTTTTACATATAATTATACCAATTATAGCATTTTACCTAGGTATTACCAGGGTTGTCGATTTATATTTATACCACTTTGGGAAGGTCTAGTTATAACTGAAATACATAGTATTGATAACTCCTCTATACTATAAAATAATAATGAACCAATAATGAATAAGCTTCTACTCAATACTTGAGGGTAAGTCACAAATAAGATAAAGATAAATTTAAAGATATATAATGATAAGCACATTGATCAAGCATCATAATGATAAGATAGTCACCAGTATTCTAGTATAAGAAAAGCATAGGCATAATATAAGGAAAACTTATGTGTAATTATAACTACAATTTATGATTTACTCTAATTAGTGCAAACATCTAGCTATCATTGTTAGCAACATTACTTTATATCATACTTAAGAAACATCAACTAAGAAGGTTCCAATAATGAGATCTTCCCTTTGAAATGACACATGTTCTACCATTCACTATATGCGGAGAGAGGATTACAGAGGACTCAATAAGGTCATCACCCATACGATCTAGCATGTGATTCAAAGATATAGAGGGCAATTGCGATATAACATATCTAAGCACCATGCTTACATAAGTTATAACACTTATCCCCCGTGCACAATAAGATAAGCTTTATACAAACTTAAGCATAACATCCATAATAAATAACTAACTCTACTAGACATATTAAAAGTAAACAATAAACATTGCAATCAATAATATAACAAAGATAAAGCACAATGTCATAAGCAAACTTGAGTATAACATAAATATACCTAGAGAATGTTCCGGACGTAATCTGAATTCCAAGCCTTCTTAGACTTGATCTCCTTCTAATCTACTACTAATTAGCTAACTCCGCTCTAGAACTAGAACTACTCAAGAACTAGGGTTTGTGGCTCGATGACTTGATCTCTCGAATTATAATAATGATATCTTGAATTAGGGTTTTGTGGGTGAGCTCTGCCCTTGCTTATATAGCCTTGAGGGATGAATCGTTGACCGTTCGATCAAAAAAACTTAATTGGATGGTGGAGAAGCAATCTCAAAGGCGGTTGGAGGAAGCTTCTAGAAAATGAGGACATCGTGCCAAAAATGGGGAGGGCGGCCGCCTTGGCCTTGTCAAGTCGCGGGCCCCACCTTGTGTGTGGCGTCTTTTGGGGTCTTGTGTATGGAATATGGTGGATAGGTGTATATATGGTATTTGTGGCTAATTCTAATTCTACTTTGCTCTTTTGAAAATAACTCTCTCTCTTGTACTTAGAATTTTCTCAGGAAAAACATGGGCTATCTTTATTTTTATTTATTATTTTTTTTTTTTTTTATATATTTTAGGCGGGCATCTAGTACCCATTGTTTTAATTGCTGGGACATTTGTCCATCTTTTACTCCCTTTTTTCTTCTTTTTTTTTTTTTTTTATATATTTTGCATAGCCACATGCATCCTTTGAATACAATAAATGATTGGAGAGATAACAATAAGAACTTAGAGCATTAAAGACAGGGGTTTTCCTATGGGGTGTATATTTTTGGTGTTTTCTCCCAGTGTAGGAGAGAAACATTTTTGTGATGAACATGGATGGAAAATATGTGAATGATTGCGCTTACTCCCAAGGTAGGAATAATGCATATGTGGACTGGAGTGTGCAAGTGATTTTGGTTTTAAAAGCATGACAAGACTCTCATAAGGCATTCAACAAAGGTTGACTGAACTCAATGCAAAGCAAGCAGCTTAAATGCAAAAAGGCTTCCTATCTTCTAAGAATATTATTTCTGGCTTTGGTAGGAATTCATATTTTGTCATACAAGAGCTCATCATGTAAATTTTCAATTTTCAAAATAAATCTCCAGAACTTAGTAGTGCTTAGGAATAAGATAAATAGCAGCTCATCTTTCATGAATCATATCAATCAACTACCTAGACTCAGCACAAACTTATGCCTCCACAATTTAGGTTCAGAGTAAATTCTCTAATTAAAACAACAATGTTTAAAACTCAGGAAGATTTAAGTTTGGAAACTAGGTACTTGACTAGCATAATAATAGAGCAACTATTCATCATCTCCAAAACAAATTTTAATGTTCATCAAGTTTTTATTTAGTTCTAGCCTAGACTATCTTAAATATATTCTAATATATATAACTAAATATTTATTTGGTTTTGAATAATTATGTATCTTTTTATTGTTTTTGAACAACCTAACAAAAGACTCTATGACTTTCGTGGACCTTCATGTGCCCACATATTTTTGGTATTTTATGACTATATAAAATAAACTTAATAATCGCCTAGGTGTAGTCACCTGATAACTAGGGGATGCTCCTCCCCCAAGCTGGATGTTTGTAATACTTGGTGTAGATGTCCTTTGAGCGAGCTACCCAGTAGCAGACCTGGTGGTTGCCACCGATAGACTCTCTCCTTGTCATAATATTGTTCCTGCATAAATATATTCCAAACAAAGAAACCAAAACTCGAGGCTCGAATTTTTAATAACGGGTTAGCGGTCAGCCAAGGAGTAATTGATTATCTTTAATTTTATGTTGCCAAATTTTAGCAGGATTTTTTCTTTTCTCTTCTTTTTTGAATTTTTTTTTATGATGCAGGAATTAAATATGAATGCTATTTTTATTTTTTTATTTTTTTTTTATGCCACCACAATAAATACTCCTACGGGGAATCCCATAAGTTTATTCATATGGGGCTTATGAATTTATGATGCCATAAATAATGCAGTAAATATTTTTGTTGTTTTTATATTTTAGTGTGCAAACATAATTATGCTACTATGTATTAAAGTAAACTTACTAGTGAACTTAAATAGATAACTACCATTCTAACCTTATGGCTAGGGTACGGAATTTAAAGTCTACCGACAAGACTCTAGAGGAGAATACTTACTTGGTTGGTTCATTGTCTGAGGTAACCTCAGTCAATTCCCCGATCTTGTGGTGGTGCAGCACGTGCTTCTTCTTTCTCCTTCCATCTCTTTTCTGTTTCTTCTGCTTCTCTCTTCTCCAGCTCCAGCTCTTCAGCTCTGTTTTCCTTCTCCCACTTTTGTAGTTGTGCTAGGATCTCTTCTTTTTCTGCCTTGGCGACTTGGTCCATCCTTTCAGCTTCCGCTTCCCACTCACTCCAGCGTGGTGCTTGTATGTTCTCTTCTTGCTCCTTGTAGCAGTCTTCATACTTCACAATCTTGCCAGGAAATTCCTCCCATCCACAGTGAGGCTGGACAGCCTGACGGCGGCCTTGGCGTCTTCTCCTGTCGCGTTGCTTCCTGATCTGTTCATGGTTAACAAGTGTTTTGAATTGACAGCGTACCTTTCCAGTAGGCAAGTTGAAGTGGATCTGTCCGGACCCAATGTAGATGTTCGCGTTGGCGGTGTAGAGAAATGGTCTTCCCAGAAGGATCGGGGATTCATCGTCTCCCTGCATATCAAGAACTAGAAAATCTGCAGGTATATATTGCCCTTGAATTCTTACCATGACATCCTTGACCACTCCTTCGGGGAACCTTAGTGATTGATCCGCCATCTGCAACTGAATATATGTTGGGTATAAAGGTAAATCAAATAAATCATCATATACCTGTTTTGACATTACGTTGCAGCCTGATCCGGTGTCGCAGATGGTGTTGGGGAAGGTGGTGTCTTTGATTGTGCATTCAATAATTGGTATACCTGGATCACCTCTCTTTGTTGGGAATGGCTTGGGTAGCATATGATCATTTTCTGTATTGAGAGCAGTAATTAGTTGGGTAGTTTCCTCAGGTGCATGCTTGATCTCCCTCCATCTTCTATTACTCTTGTTCTTTTTCTTCGGCATTGATTGCTGTGATTGCTCTTCTTGTTGATGGAATTGTTTCGGGGCTGCAGGAGCTTTCAGGATGCGGTTCTTGAACGTGAATCTTTCCTTCTTGTCCTTGATGGATAGGACGATCTTGGCGTGCTCCGCATAGATGATGGCTTTTGTTGTGCACAAGAATGGTCTGCCCAAAATTATGGGTGCCTTCTCATCTACTCCTGTCTCCATGACCACGAAATCAACTGGAACATATGATTGTCCCACTCTGATGACAACTTCTTCTAGTACTCCCTCAGGGTAGCAAATGGACTGATCTGCAAGCTGCAAACGCATGTTTGTGTACAACAGGGGATCATTTAATATTTTCTCATAGATTACCTTGGGCATAATGTTGACACTAGCGCCGAAATCGCAGATAGCCTCTGGAAAGTTGTGACATCCTATAGAGATAGGAATGACAGGCCTTCCAGGGTCTCCCATCTTCTCAGGTAGAGAGTGGTCAATCCACTGTACATCTGCAGGCTCAATATGATAATGGGTTGCATTGTGAATATCAACAAGGTTAGCAGTTTCTAAATCTTCCGGTTGGCCTGGAATCTTACCTTTCTCAATTGGAGGAACAGCAGCAGCTAACTGAGCCAATTGTGATTCTAACATTTTATTAAAGCTGTGCTGATTCTTTATAGCAGAAGCAAAGGTGTCCAATCTAGTATTTATGTTTTCTAGTGCTTTATCATTTGAAGTTATCTTTTAGTCATTTGATCTAGCAATTTAGATTGGTTAGCAACTAAATCTCTTAAAGGTGGAAGATTGTAATTATTAAAATTGTTACCTTGGTTGTTACCTTGGTAATTACCTTGTCGAGGCATCGATTATTTGATTCCACCCTTGATTTTGTTGAGGACGATAGTAGGTGTTGTTGTTGATGAAGTTCACATCCTCTTGTAATAGTAGGGCAATTCTAGCCGAGTGCCCGTAGTCTCCACATTCTTCACATGTCATATGGGAATCATTGATGTGCATGACTTCCTTCTTCTCTATATCGAGCTTCTTCATAATGAGGTCTAGCTTGGCAGTGACCATGTCAGATTCCTTGAGATGATGGATTCCTCCTCCTTTCTTGCGGGGTTGAGTACGTTCTTCATTACAGCTTGAATTTGAGGCCATCTTCTCAACAAGTGCTTTAGCATCTGAGAGCTTAAGTGACAGGAAAGCTCCTCCAGCTGCAGCATCAATAGACTCACGGGTGCTAGGGACAAGCCCGTGGTAAAAAGTCTGCATTAATAGCCACTCCTCTATCCCATGATGAGGACAGTCTTCTATGTAGTTCTGAAATCTTTCCCATGCTTCAGTGAATGATTCATCATGTTGTTGCTGGAAACTTGCAATTTTCCCACGCAGAGCATTTGTCTTTGCGGTAGGAAAGAATTTTGCCAGGAAAGCAGTTGAGCACAGGTCCCATGTAGTGTTCTTGTCTTTGTTGTTGTAGAACCATTGCTTAGCTTTCCCCAATAATGAGAACGGGAAAAGACGGAGTAAAATAGCATCTCTTGATACTCCTCTGATCGTGAAGGTGCTGCAGATTTCTAGAAAGTGTTGTAAGTGTGCACTTGCATCTTCATGAGCTTTTCCACAGAATTGGCTGGCTTGAACCATGGTAATGAGTGCGTGCTTAAGCTTGAATCCATTCTCCCCCAATGTTGACTCGGTCCAAATCGGATGTTTGCTGTTGTTGGGGCAGAGAACTCACGCATTGTCTTCTCAGCCATGTCTTCAAACACAGGAGCTAGGTTTTCTCCTAATTGCTCTTTCCTCGCTTTGTTCTGTTCTTCAAATTCTTCTTCCAAAGGTTGGAGCCGGATCTTCTGAAAGCAATCGGTGGTGTCTTTCTGGTGACTTTTTGTCCCTTGTTTCTACAAACTTCTTTCTTCTAAGGAGCTTCTCGGATCGTCGGTGAAGTTCTTTTTGAAGAGAAAAACCATTCATTCATCACCCTACATAAGATAAACAAATGATAACAACGAAGGGTGTACCTGTTTGAGTTAGAGATCGATTGGTAATATGACTTTATCCATTTTGTATATATGTTATCAATATTTCCTAAGTTTATTGTGCCTTCCCCGGCAACGGCGCCAAAAATGCTTGTTGACACTTCTAACGTCAATACAAATTAATGAGATTAGAAATGCATGGTATTAAAATTAACTTGTCATTAGAACTAGCCACTTATTTATCACTAACATTCCTAAGCATGAATTAAGTTGTCATCCCTAATTATGATGCTGGAAATATAAATATAGATTTACATATATTATTCAATACTACTAGGCGTAAATATATATATATGAATATAAACTAAGAATAGGTTACGCAGCGGACGAATAATTATACCATTGTAGCATTTTACCAAGGAGTATTACCAAGTTGTCGATTTATATTTATATATATATACCACTGGGAAGGTCTAGTTATAACTGAAATACATAGTATTGATAACTCCTCTATACCACTATGAAATAATAATGAACCAATAATGAACAAGCCTCTACTCAATAATAGGGTGCAAGTCACAAAATAAGATAAAGATAAATATAAAAGATATATAATGATAAGCACATTGATCAAGCATCATAATGATAAGTTAGTCAGCAGAGTATTCTTGTCTAGAAAAGCATAGGCATAATATAAGGAAAACATGTGTAATTATAACTACAAGTTATGATTTACTCTGAGTAGTGCAAACATCGGCTATCATTGTTAGCATCGTTACTTCATATCATATAGAAACATCAACTAAGAAGGTTCCAATAATGAGATCTTCCCCTTCAATGTGACACATGTTCTACCGTTCACTATATGCGGAGAGAGGATTATAGAGGGACTCAATAAGGTCTGTCACCCATAAGATCTACCATTGACTCGGCATATAGAGGGCAATTAAGGATATAACATATCTAAGCACCATCTTACATAAGTTATAAACACTTATCCATGCACAATAAGACAAGCTATACAAACTTAAGCATAACATCCATAATAAATAACTAACTCTACTAGACATATTAAAGTAAACAATAAACAATCAATAATATAACAAGAAAAAGCCACGTGTCATAAGCAGAAACTTGAGTATAATATAAATATACCTAGAGAATGTTCTTCACAAAATCTGAATTCCAAACCTTCTTAGACTTGATCTCCCTTCTAATCTACTACTAATTAGCTAATTGCTCTAGAAACTAGAACTACTCAAGAAGAACTAGGGTTTGTGGCTCGATTGACTTGATCTGCGAATTCGTATAATGATCCTCAGAAAGTGAATGAGGGTTTAGTGGTGAGAGCTACGCCTTGCTATATAGCCTTGAGAGGGATGAATCACGTGGCCATTGGATCAAAACCCGACTTAATGGATGGTGAGATGCAATCTCAAAGGCGCTTGGAGGGGGGAAGCTTCGAATCCAGGACACATGGTGACAACGGGAGAGGCGGGACCGCCAAGTGTCGGTGCGGGGCCCCACCTTGTTATTGGCGTCTTACACGGGGATTCAAATCCTTCTTTTCTATTCTAGCCATCGTGTTTGAAATGTTCATTTGTATATAGCCATCTCTTGGTATTTTTACGTTTATTCCTCTGTAGATAAAAATTCACACAACTCATGAAAAATATTAGTATAAACCCCTATCCTCTAGTGTTCTTGTTCTCTTTGAATCATTTCTCATGTTTATTTATCCTTAAAACTTGACGCTATCCACCATCAACAGAGCACCACCCGAGCAAGGCCGTGAGGGTCTCACCGGTCGTCCATGGGCCTCAAGCGATAGAGCCGCACTTCAGCGGCTTCCTTAAGCGAAGTCGAATATGGCGGTTGAGTGTTCATCCCCTATGGAAAGGGTAGGTTAGGTTAGCGGCGTCGTGGCATCCCGCCAACACTATCAGCTATACTCCGGTGATAGGCACCCGCTGTCGCCAAAGGCGGCGATGTGGACCTCACCGTGGACCAGCCCGGTGGGTGCTGGACATGTCCAAAGGTCTGGGTAGAGTGGCTATGATCTCTCAGTTTTGCTTGAGCCACCAAAGTGCTAAGTGTTTCAGCGGTGATTAGCATAGGTGCTTTGTGAAGACAGCGCGAGTGGTCCCGAAACCATCTCGGCGAACTACTTGGAGCGTGGGGAAGGCTCCCAGGGCTATCCCATGGAGGTACCACATCCAGGTTGCCCCTTGCGGGGCTTCCTTCTGTGGTTGCAAACGGTTACTTGGGGGAATTGAGGGCTTCTCGATACTTTGGTAAAACTACGAGTCGTCGATAGAGGGTTGGCATCTATACCAATCTTTAGCATCCGCATTTATATTTTTGTACTTGGAGTTTGTGTGATTTATATTTCTAAGCTTAGTTTGATAGATAGTGATAGGATTAGGATTAGGCTGTATAATTTTTGTTGTAAAAATGACAATACACCTAGCAGAAACTTAATTCCACATCTAGACAGTTTTTAAGTTGCCTAATTCACCCCCTCTTGAGTGTCACGTCACGGTCCCTTCAAACATTTCTAATATTTGACGCGTTTAACTTATAGAACGAACCTAGATCAACTTGTATTTACAATAAGAAAAAAGTACAAAAGTACTACTAAAAGAAAATGTGTTAAGAGATAGACGTGGTTCAATTCGATCAATATTAGGACCAGATTGATGTATGACATGGTGTGATCAATCAGCGTATATTTTGAGTCCTCTTTCTTATCCACCTGTTGTCCCTAAATTTATGGATATGTGATGCTGGCCTGTCATCTGGTTCTGAGTTCCCTAGGACTAGTAGTGCTATATATTGATCAATCAGCCTGGCGTAGTGATGATTCCAACGACTAGTGCTATATATTGATCCATCAGCCTGACGTAACCGATGATGCTATTATTTTGGTGATGGCCTACAACCGCCTTGCCATGGAATGAAGTTTATAAGATATTTTGAAACTTGAATTTTAGTAAGAAAGCATGAGCAGTTGAAAGAATTGTTGCTGAAAGGTTTGTCCTGCTGAACGCAACTCCCGTGATGGTGGTTTGTGTCGGCTCTCCGGTTTTGGAGGGTGCTGCACATTGTCGACTACCATCAGGTTGAAAAGTAAAGCGTGTGGATACTACATCACCATCGGAGTTTTCCTAATCTGGGGCAAACTCCATCTAGTGACATTGTGAATAGGACGAGTGGGAATGGGCTGAGCCGAAGCTGAGCGAGCATGTGAATGGAGACAAACAACACACACCGTGGCTTGCAATGCCTGTTCTCAAAGAGTCCAGTCTAAAAATTAGTAACCGAAGGAACTTTCTGTCATCCACGACAGGATGACCACAATATCAGGATACAGAGCTGCACTATTTGGATGAGTGGGACGCCTGCTGGCCTTGAAGCAACGACCACATATGGGCCATGGCGGCTAGGACATGTGAATGATTGCTGCAACTCTGACAGGTGTCACTTGTAGCAGCCAAGGTGGTTAACATGTCATCAAGGGTTGATCTTGATCTCTACTGCCTCCACACTGGACGTTAGTGTCAATTTCCTGAGGGGACGAGGGGGCCTAAATCCAGACTGAGACTGAGACTGAGACTGTCTCTGAAAATTCAGAGACATCTTGGATTCTTTTCTCTGGCACAGTGTCACCTCCTGCACTCCATCCTTAAAAAGTTGGAAAGTATCTTGATCTCTCATATGCATCTTTTTGGTAGACTCCCTCCTCAACTCGGTACCCAGCTAGTACCAGGGCCCTTACATGTTAATATATATTAATAAAAGAAAGTATATAAAGGAAGTTCAAGAGACAAGAAGGAAGCAGTAAATGAAGAAGTTTCTGGTGGTACAGTTACCTCTTCTTCAATTGGTGTGCTTCTGTGGCGATCACAGCACACCACAGCAGCAATGCAAGTGGGGGCGCGGTAAACTATGACAACAACAGGGCCTCCCACCATTTCCACGTAATCTCCACAAGGCAGACATGCAGTAGAATTCAAGACGACACACTCCTACACACCATGGCCACCAGAGCTCACTTACTCATCAGTCACCAGGCTCTCTGCCTCCTCGGTCCTGGGTCCTCCTCCTCCGCCAACAGGGACACCCGCTTCCTTCACCAGGCCTCGCTTCCTCAGCCACTAGGACCTTCCCCCGCGGCCCGAATCTGAGAGAGGAGGGGTGCAAATCAAGGCAGTGGCGCTCGTGACCCCGGTGTCGCGAATCAGGGACAGGGAAGAGGGAGACATGGTTCGCACTGCTCCCCTTTGGGCCAAGCAGTACAACGACGACGACCGGCCGTGCGGTGCGGTGCTGCTGAAGGACGACCACGATGACGGCGCCGCGGTGTGGAGCAGGATGGAAGATGGCCATGATCGGTGCCACGGGCAGTGCGGTGGGGTGCTGGGGTGCGGTGATGCGAACTTGACCGAGGCTGGCCAGGGCTGCCAAAAACTACTGCTAAATCGCGATTTTCAGGGTTAACCTTGATGGGCGTTTTGGATTAACCGGGGCGATTTTCCAGGAAAAACTATTCCTAACTGTGATTTTCCAGGAAAAAATTTGTAACAGTCAATAAAAGTAAGGATTAAAAATCAAAATTCAGATCCCATGACTTAATATATGTGATGCATTAAAGGTCACCATAGTTAATGGCAAAGTTTTCAAACTAATTGCATATTAAAATATAAAGGTACCTTGCAAAAGTAAAAATATGAATATGCATGTTAAATATATAAAAATGTTGTGTCCCTCATGGGCCATGGCGCACTACTGGAAACGGGGGCTTTGCCGGTGCTGGTTCTTCGCCGAGTGCTATTTAGTGGGCACTGTCTCGGCAAAGCGATATGCCGAGTGCCATGATGAGGTGCTTTGCAAAAATCAGGCGCTCGGCAATGCAGCGCTTTGCCCGAATTGGCGGTTTTCGGCATAGGAGCACTCTTTGCTGCTGAGTGCCTAACGTCGGCTCGGCAAAGGCTCCCCCGCCGTCAGCCCCAGCTGCCCGCCCGTCGCCTTCTTTGCCGAGTGTGCAGGGCGCCACTCGGCAAGACAGGCGGCTCGGCATATTTTTGGCTTTGCCAAGTGTCACATGGCAACACTGCGGCAATTTTTTTTTTTTTTGACCAATTGCCTTCAAACTTTTTCTCCCTCCACACATACCACATGTCCTACTCCCTGCAAAACTTTGGTGTATTTTTTGAATTTATTTGCTATATATAACTAATTAATTACATTTCAAACAATTTTTTTTTGAATGGGTGAAATTTGAACTGCAGTCATTCAAATATTTGGAAAAAAATGAGTATAAAATTGATATTCATGTTACTCAACCCAGTTTAAGACCCCACATATGATATGATTAGGGTTTTCAAACATCTCGCTTTGGAAACACGACTGACGTATGGTTGAATGGTTTTTAATTGTATAAAAGAAAAGAAGTCTGAAAATCATGTAATTTGACGAGTTGCCATCATATCATATGTGGAGCTGTAGTAAAAAGTGAGAAGGTTTGAATAAGTTGTCACGTACGTTGCTTAAAAGCCAAAACATCTCAAAGAAGTTTCATAACTCTTGAGAATGATCATGTAAGTGTTGGAGTTATAGCAATGGTCGAATTGTGGTTTGAATTTGAAAACTTTTGTATAGCCAAAAAGACATCAAATATAGTGTCATGTTAAATTTTGTGTTTTTTTTGGATCCGTTTGATAATTATTAATTTTTTTATTGCGTTTATATAAATGGAATGTGAGCTACATGAAATCATAGTCCGTTTTTCGCCGGTATCAGAATTTGCATTGTTTTAGTGAATTTTATGGTATTTTCAAAAAGTGTATTGGAACAAATTTAGAAAAAATAGTTTGGGAAAAGGAGAAAAGGAAAAGTTTTTTTAAAAATGTCTTTCTTTGGGTGCTAAAGTGGGCAGACGCTCGGCAAGAAGGCAGACACTCGGCAAGAGGGTCTTTGAAGAGTGCTACCCTAACACACTTTCGGCAAAGAAGTTAATTTTTTTTTTAAAGCACGCTTTCTTAGAGTGCCCGAATCGGCATTTCGGCAAGGCGTACCTTTCGGCAAAGCGGTCACCTGGCCTTATCCGAATGGCCATCTCTCTCACACTCTCTCTCACACACTGCCCACTCACCTGGCCGCCACCACCTTCCCCACGCCAAGCCCGGCCTAGACCGCCGTGCCCGCCCCTCCAGCTACCTTACCGTCCGCCCACGCCGTCGGCGGAGGGGGGGAGGGGAGGAGAAGAAGGGGGAGGAGAAAGGGAGGCCCATGTTCACTCCGCGGAGGAGAGGCAGAAAGTGGATTAGAAAGGGGGGAGGAGGAGAAAGGAGAGGGGAAGAGAAGGAGGATGAGGGAGAAGGGGAAGAGAAGGAGGAGGAGGAGAAGAAGGGAGGCCGACGCCGTGCTCGTCCGCCGTCGTTGTCCGTGCTCGTCCCGCCCGCCGTCGTCCATGCTTGTGGTCTGCCGTCATCCCGTGGTCGTCCGCCGCCGTCGTCCGTGCTCGTGATGTCAGCCGTGTCCATGCTCCTCTCTCCCTATTTTTTAGCGGCGATCCAAATCTCTTTCTACTATTAGACTTTATGAGAGATAACAACAAGAATATCTAGAGTAAATAATCATGGGCTTCCTATAGTTTAAGGTTGTTATTCCCCGTGTAGGAATTAAACATTTGTAAAGTGGATCTAGATGGAAAAAGAATGATATTGCGATTATCCCCCATTGTAGAACAATGCAAATGAATATATGTGGAAGGTGTGTGGATAAAACTTGTCTTTTCATGACTAAACTTTCACAGGTAATGGTCAAAAGTTGAACTACTCCAATCAAAGCAAATAGCATATATATTTGGAAAGTTTTCTAATCTAAATATCATAATACGGCTTTGGTAGGAATTTAACACTCACACTTGAAAACAAAGGCTCATCATAAAAGATTTTTAAATTTTCAATAACAAATCTCCAGAAATATAGTTCACTAAGGATAAGATAAACAGCAACTCAGACTTTCTCATATTATATCCCCAATTACCTAGATTTAGATCAGAGTATATGGTACCTAGGATTCATTTTTAAGGCAAATCTTAGATCAAAACAAATGTATCCAAAACATGAGAATTTCGATTTAAAATCAAGGTACTAAAAGGGAATTGAAGCGGAAACGCTATTCATCATTTCAAAGCAAGAATTATTCCTAATTCTAAACTTATTAACCACACTTACCTTAATATGTATATATAGCAAAGACAAAACTTTATTT